>CM069455.1:10025479-10109373 GCA_035610835.1 Ophiura sarsii
CCTAATGCGGAATGCGGTGGTCTTTTTAAATCTTTTTTTTATAAATATAAAATATTGAAATCCTTGTAAAAGTGACCTTTTGTATTTAACATGATGTGATCAATGAAAATCTGTGATTTTATTTGATTATTTTTTAATATAATAATAATAATATTTTAATATCCTTTCAAGGGCCCTGCATAGGCTTACAGTAACAGTTAATTATTCTTTTTGCTTGAATTTAATATGAGGCCCCTTGCAATTAAATGTGAGTTTACTGTTGCCCGCGCGCGTCCAAAAGTCACCCGCGTGATATATGTAATATTTTTAAAATATTTAATTATTTCATTGTTTACAGCTTTTTCATAAGCTTTTTAACACTTTTCTGTGATAAAATTAGCCGATGAGCCGCATTGCAATACTTCCGGGTTGGGAAAACATTTCTGGGAAGTAAAAAACTCTGCACGAAACATGCAACTGTCGCTTTGTATTGAAATGTTGCATTTGAAGCATATTCGTAGGCACGGCAATTGATTACTGTGCAATCGCTTCATGCATGACGTCACATCAAAACCGCCGAACTTCTTTGGAGTTTCCTAGTGCATTCTGGGTAATATTTCAGGTTTGTTTACGATCGCCTTCTTTAAAATTCTCCAACCTAGCGTAACCAAAAAAATTTACAAACATTGATCGAATATCTCATTATTATTCAAAATAGGGATGCAAATATGAGGTAGACTCCTTTATAAAAGAAACAAAATGCAAAGCCAAGGCAGTAGGTGGTGGTAGGACATAATTAACATTTGAATTGTATTCGTACCTTGGATAATAGTTAACAACGCCGACTATATTAAATCAGGTGACTTTACCCCAAAATATTACAATATTAATATTAAATAGTCACCTCGTCCTGCTTTTCAAAAACGCAACAGTAAACTCACATTTAATTGCAAGGGGCCTGATGAGTAATAAATGCCCGGCATGTGATGCTTTGTTTCTATTTGGCTACGAGTTTTGAGGATTATTTGAAGGCTAGGTAAAAAGTGGTCTTAGGTGAGCAGTGGATTAGTTAATTCGTTTTTTTACATATCTGGGAGAAAAATTCAGTTTTTTGACATAACTAGGGCCTATCATTTTGAAATCATGAGAATCTAAATATTGAGAAAAATATCCCGAAAAACAAAATGGACAAACTCGATAAGCATTTAGATATTCCATTACTTTTTCAACTCACAGAGTCACCAAATACCATTTCATTATCTAAACGCTTGTAAAATAGAAACAAAGCATCACGATCTGAAACAAGTCATCACTCAAGCATGCCGAACACTGTTTACTCTTAAAATTAATAAAGATACAGAATGACAAGTTATATGAAAACCCATAACTAATGACAGGTAGACAGAAAAGAACAAAAGGCTATAGAATGATAGATGAGGGGATGTCTTTGTTAATTTCAAACAGTTTTAACACACTCGGGGTTTTTCTAGCAATTTGTCGAAATGGTAAAATCACCATCCCTACACAATAGGATGTATCTTCTATTTTAAGTCCGATTTTCGTGATCTAAAATTGCAATGAAAGGTAACAATATATTTAAAGTTGATTAAAACACAACGAATATGATATCATTGATATTTATGGTTAAAAAAAGTAATGGAATTTGGGCATCGTTGGCGGGTACTAATCATTTTGGGACACCCTGTATCAATAGGGTTTGTCAGTATGTCCAAGCAATATTGACAGCAAAAGAATCATTCAATAAAATCACAGATGGTAGAAACACTGTAGCACGAAATGTTTACGGCAATACAATTTTACGAATCACTGACATGACTGACTTCTGCCTTTTTCGCGTTATAAAAATGTCGTGAATGCCCACTTTATATTATTTGGTTACAGGCCGATAAACAAGCAAAACATGCCAAATTTCGCGAACCAGCTGCACTCACGAAATGTTGATGCACGCGAACATAGGTCTATCATGATTACGTAGCTTCAAACTTGCAACGACACATTTTAATACTGTAAAACAGTTTTAATTGCTAGCGAAATTAAGTTGTTTTACTGGTGACAGAACAAACAATGTTCTTCAGGCAAATCATGAAAGTAAGGGACGCACCATTAGATACTCAGGGGGGCGGGTGGGGGGGGGGGGGGGGGGGGGGTGTGGTGGCATGGAAGTTTAAAAAAAACTTTGCCCACTATCCAGGAAAAAAACACTTTGCCCACCAACCAGAAGAAAAAAAAGATGACCCACTGCTGAGTAAAAAAAAAGAAAGATGGACTCACCCAAAAGGCCCAACTCTATGTAAAGAAAAACAGTAAAACCTAAAAAACAACAACTTGCCTTTGCCTAAAAATTAAAAAAAACTTGCCGACGAAGGCGGCAACAAAAAAAAGTCGCCTACTTCGGTGGCGAAAAAAAAAATCCGCCCGACCCCAACTTCCATGCCCCCCCCCCCCCCCTAAAAATAAAATGGTGCGTCCCTAACTTACTCTTTATAGTCTTTAATATGGGCAATCGCTGAGGTGAGTGTCTACAGTTGTCGCCGTCGGTCAGGTTGGGTTTTTTTGGTGGTGGTGGGGGGGGGGGGGGGGGGGGGGGGGGGGATGCATGAATTTGTAACCGTGTTTGAAGCTTTCCAAAATTTCAACAACAAAAAAAAAAAAACTACTAAAAAACCAACAAACGGCTCACAAGCAAAACGCTCGGCCAGGTTTAAAAAGCCTATAGGCCTATATAAGCATGCTGGTAGAATAAAATGAAAGTTAGAAAAGATGGAAGAAAAGCCTGAAGTAAAAAGAGCCACTTCCAACAAATAAAGTTAACCACAGGCTAGTGAAATTAAATTGCCACAAAAAGTTGACTAAGTGCTAATTCACTATTAAGAGTAGCTGTGAAATAAGTTGTTTTACAGTGATTTGTTCACGCATCAGAAAATTTCACATTATAATCAATCCATGTTATCCATCCATTAATATCATTTCAATATTCTAGATATATTCACAATAATAATTTAGTAGGCCTACGAAAACATGCGTTAAATACGGCAAAACAACGTTGTTGAAATTTGTAAAGTATTTCATGTGAATATTTTAAGAAACAAACAATCAGATTCCAGATCAGATTTAAAATTGTCAAGTCTCACCATATAAAATTCAACGCTAAGGTGCATGTACAGCCCCAGTGCACAGCACACATACCCACACACCACGCTTCTTGTATGTATGCATAGTACAATTCACTTGTATAGCAGCAGTAGTGTAAACATGCATTGTGTAATCAGAGAGATGTTATGTAATACCTCCAAGTAAACAGCATGATCACGATGATAGAACTGTCATATGGGGGGGGGGGGGGGGGGGGGGGGGGGGGGGAGGGAGGTACATCATAGCACAGATGATCATGCAGGGTTTAATTTAAAACTTTACAATACCACAATTAACAATACCATCTGTTTTATACTTCCATGATAATACTACATGTAAGCATGCTAAGTGGTGATTTTTATTCTATCAAAACTCTTATAATTCCTATACATAAGTAATCGTGAAGAATTTCACGCTGTTTGGCCGTTGAATTGTTCTTCTCAAAACTATGATAAAACTATAACTTCAACAGGCGCGCATGAAGGCAAGAATAAGGCAAGCGGCTGTTAGAAAAATCCCGGGGTACATAATTATACCAGGGAGGTGTCAATACCCACCAAAGTCAAATTTTCCATAGTTTCGAAATTGGGTGCAGCTTGGCTGAACTGACCACGGTGGGTGTCCCGGGGGGGGGGGGGGGGGGGGGGTGCAGTCACTGGATGAAAAATGGAAGCATTATAGTGATATAAATAAACAAATTAAAAAATGAATAAATATATATAAATAAATATTTATTGACAACCGTATTAACGGCAGAGCTTATAAAAATTCAGAGGTATAGATGACCTTCCGGAATATAGCACTACTCTGAGTTCGCCTGAGGCCTGAGTAGCGATATATTCCGAAAGGTCTATATCTCTGAATTTTTATATAAATAAATACATAAAGTATACATACTACCATGACTACTACCGTTCCAAATGGTTTAACTTATATTTCGCTCTGCCTCGCATTGAGCACTCTGCAAGAATATTGCTTAGTATTATACATACAAGGGCGTCATCCCGTTTTCAAAAGTGGGGGGGGGACACCAGGCGCGGATCGAGAAATTTGATGGTGTGGCCCCCAAAAATTAAATTGATCAGGTACCATCCAAGCGGTGCACAGCACCGCCCTCCGAGCTATGCTCGGACAGGGGGGTGTCTGAGGGGGGATGTGCCCCCCTCATAAGTAGAAAAAAATTCAATTTTGGAACTAATTTGGTGCGATCTGGTGTATACTTTTGACCACAATTTGATTGAAAAGCCACTTCTTCATTTCCAATAGATATTTTGTTTTTTTGTCAATGCACGAAAGAAGTTGAGCGTATACTGATACATTCTTGATATATTCTTGAAGTATAGAATTGTCTAAAAGCTCGAACAGGGGGGCGTCTGAGGGGGGATGTGCCCCCCTCAGAATTGGATTTTTTTCTTCTTCAATTTTCGAACCCATTTGGTGCGATTTGGTGTGTACTTTTGACCAAAATTTAATTGAAAAGCCTTCACTTCATTTCCAACCAATATTGGCTTCTAATCAATATCAGCCAAAATTTGATTTTTCCCTTCAATTTTGCAAAAGCAAACAACATGGCGTAAGGGTTTTGAAATGCGCATAATTTAAAAAGGATTCGCCCGGAGCGCGAAAATATTGGCTATTGTAAAAAGAAAGGTTTATAAAACCGTTCCTGAAGCTATGTTGTTAAGCTTGGCTGATAATTAAACAGTGAAACTAATTTGCCAGCGCGCAAAAAATTCCTATTTTAATTCTAAAAAGGTACAGAAAACGTTTCTGAAGCCATCTTGTTCCAAATAACAAAGTAGTACAAATAATTCAAGCTGAGCGTGAACAAATTTGATATTGCAAAAAGAAATGTTTAGAAAAACGTTCCTGAATCCATCCATCTTGTTAAGCTTGAATACTAAATAAACAGTGAAACTAACACGCGTGTAGCGCGCAAAAATTGGTTATTTTAACACTAAAATGGTCCAGAAACCTGTTCCTGAAGCCATCTTGTTAAGCTTGAATAAAAAAAATTCAAACTAATTTGCGCGTAGCGCGCAAAAAAATCTTTTTTTTACACTGAAATGATCCTGAAAACGTTCCTGAAGCAATCTTGTTAAGCTTGAATAATAAAACATTGAAAATAATTCGTGCGTAGCGCACAGAAAACTGGTTATTTAACACTAAATTGGTCCGGAAAAACGTTCATGAAGCCATTTTGTTTAAGCTTGAAATAATACAATGAAACCAATTCGCTTTAAACGCTCAAAAATGGTCGCGAAAACGTTATTTGATAAAGCCTGAATAAACATTGCAACCATTTCGCGCGAAGCGCGAAAAAAATATGGCTATTTTAACACTAAAAAGCTCCATCATCATCATAATAAGACACTTTCAGCCTCAGGGTTATTCAAAAAAGTGGGGGGGACATCTGCTATTATGTCCCCCCCACTTTGAAAAGTGGGGGGGACGTGTCCCCCTGTCCCCCACCCATATGACGCCCCTGTATACATACATAAATAAATCAATAGGCCTACAAAGCTTGACTAATTTTGAATCCGTGACAAACATTTCTGACCATCCTTTGAAAACAGTCTGAATTTCCGGTTCCTCAATGGGATGGCTGACTAATTTTGAGACGAAATTCCAGACCATCCTTTGAAAAAAGTCTGGAATTCCGAAGTCCTCTATGGGTGCTGACCATGGGCTGATTAATTTCGAGGCGAATTTCCAAATCATCCTTTAAAAAAAGTCTGGATTTCCGAGTTCCTCTATAAGGTGCTGACCATGGGCTGACTAATTTTGAGACGAAATTCCAGACCATCCTTTGAAAAAAGTCTGTAAATCCGAATTCCTCTATAGGGTGCTGACCATGGGCTGATTAATTCCGAGACGAAATTCCAGACCATCCTTTGAAAAATGTCTGGAAATCCAAATTCCTCTATAGGGTGCTGACCATGGGCTGACTAATTTTGAGACGAAATTCCAGACCAACCTTTGAAAAAAGTCTGGAAATCCGAATTCCTCTATAGGGTGCTGACTATGGGCTGACTAATTTTGAGACGAAATTCCAGACCATCCTTTGAAAAAAGGCTGGAATTCCAAGGCCCCGACAATCAAAAAAAAGTTTGGAAATCCTAATTCCTCTATAGGGGGGGTGCGGATTTTATCTGGAATAGCCCATTGCAATTGTATTAGTTTATGGAAGAAGCACTCGGTTACTCTTCACTACAGCAATGACATAGCCCATTATAAATCTCACAAAAGTGAAGCCGATAAACAATTCGTACCCTGACAGTTTGTACGCTAGAGGGCGTTTTCAAAATGGCCGCCCAAATCCGAAAAGCACAAATAGCCATTTAACAGCGAAAAAGTCATTATTTTAAACATATTAGTCAAATAGGATTCAATTTTGTTTCTCATACAACACTTAGAGCTGCATAGTAAGTATTTTAGCTTAAAAGCTTTTTGCAGATGTTTGTTATGGCTCACAATGGTTAGAATGGCCACCAACAAGGTAATGCATGGTTAACATGTAAGAACGTGACATTGAAAACGACAATATATGCCTAAGCTTCCGTCAGTAGGCAGTGATTTTGGTACATGATCGATCAGATGATAATGGACTATCAAATTAGCTTTGAGCATAAAACATTGAAAATGACCTTTTATCGAAACAAATTAAACGTTCATATTCCTATATCTAGATAGTGAAAGATATTTTCAGATGGCTGACAATTAGTTACGATTACTGCCATGTTATTATATTGTGCTTAGAGTAAATGTCTTTTCATTGTCCACATTTGGAACAGCATAAATGAAAAAGACCTTTGAGACTAAATATAAGATTCTTTACCATTATATAATTGTTTGAATTGATCGAGTATTAGGTGCTGCCGAATAAATGATACTTGAATAGACCAATGCGAATGCATGGCTTACACTATTTCGAAACGTACATAGCAACTGTCTTCTAAGTGACACAGATAATTCAAAGAGATCACAGATCCGTACTAGGCCAGGTCTAATTATAAATTTGAAATGAAAGCGATAAAATCGTTGCATGCTATGTTATTTGATTGTCGAGTCTCAAGTCAAATCGAATCATTGAGTTTCGACTCAAGTCGTAGGATCTGGAACTTATGACTCACGTCGAGAGATGAATCCTATGTCAAAGTCGAGTCGCGTCATTTGAAACGAATTGCTACGCGTTTGAAAGTATTTAAAAATAAACCAAATAGGCCTACATACTGCGTCATATTAATATGAACATAACTACGTCGATTAAGTTATTAATAATTATATACTATTCTTTTTACGTGCAATAATTACAACAATATTGCAGTGGTGGAGTTAAATACAAAGTCATTCAATAGGTTCTACCTCCTATACCTCATTCATTTGCAAATACATGAAATATGTTACCTATCATTATGAACTTTTGCACAATTGTATTTATTTTCATTCTTAGCTACAAATGCAAAGTAAATTGGTTTGGTGTTTTAAAAGAGAAAGGCAGTGCTGCATGTCAATTGTATTTAGGCAAACATTGAGAAAAAGCAACTCCAAAAATATCATAGAGAAAATGTAATTAGAGGTTATGACTTCGTATCAGTTTACTGTGGAAATTCAAAACATTTGACTTTGGTATTAAGAAATTCCGAGGTTTAAAGTTCAATTTTATGAATTTTCATAGAACCAGATAGATCAACTGATCAAAGTCATTAACCTCATTCACAAACTTAATATAATGAATAAGTTTTTTGAAAAAAAAGTATTTGCTTAAAAACATTATTTCATCATAGACCTATGTACATCACACCTCCCCGTGATTTAACCGAACAACCCGCTGAGTAAAATACACTTGCCAACGAATCAACAGCGGTTGAACGCGTAATGGCAACACGCAAGTGAGTGATTGGTGCGCGAAGACGTTTGACTGGGGCTTATCTAATTTACACTTGATACATATTCACGATTAAAACTTCCATTCGCGTTGTATATTATGCTGTAGTTACGGATTTTTCCAAAAACTGAGACAGATTTATTCATATTTGTGAACACGAATTCTGTGTTTTATTTGCTTAAACTTAAGTAATTCAACTCTGTCCATATTGGAATTCTTGCTCGCGTGGGCAGTGCGTTTTCTGGCAAATCTGAAACAATAAAATGTTAAAATAATGATTTTCTTTACTATAACATGCATTGAATTGATCTAATAAATTAAGTACATGTGCTCCACTAGATCTAGCTCTACATGTATAATCGCTCGTCATCGTCACAGTGTAACCTGGCCACGAGTAAAAGAAGATTTTAAGGTCTTCCCACAATGCATTGCGCGAACGCCAGTCAACTAAAGCTATTTTCACACGATGCATTTTGTTGAGCTCGTAAATTCTAGAAATGAGAAAAGGGAACACTGATAATTATCTCATTCATTGATGTAAACTAGAAAATAAGAGCTCTAACGATGAACGCACTATAAAGCCATGATTGTGTGCATATGTCTATGGGAACCGAGACAAATTGGAGACCAGAATTGGGGCATTTTGCAAAAACGTAATGCATTGTGGTGGTGTCTTTAAAATCTGCTTTGGCCAAGAGTATAGTTGGTTACAAAGGCTTAAAAATTGCCACATTATTTGGCTATTGCCAGTGGCGTACCCGGGGGGGGGGGGGGGGCTGCATGCCCCCCTGTAAAAACGACCCTCCGTCGGTAGATTTGCGATTTTGACCATGCGATTTTTTTCGGCCGTTTATGCTGACAACTTCATCCCTACCCCCACATCCCCCCCCCCCCCCCTCCACCCCCACCACCCACGTATCAAGATTTCAGTTGGTCACGGGGAAAAAAATTGTGCCCCCCTGTTTCCAAAAGCTGGGTACGCCACTGGATTGCGGAGGCACAAGTCTAGGTGTCAAATTAGCTAGTCGTAAGGGTCGCTAGTCATAATGGTCACTAGTCATAAGGTTCGCTAATCGCTAGTCATAAACCCTAACCCTAACCCTAACTATACCCTACCCTAACCCTAAACCTAACCCTAAACCTACCCTAAACCTAATCCTAAGATACCTTTATGACTAGCGCAATCGTGGTATAGGAAAATACTCGTTATGACTAGCGACCCTTATGACTAGCGGGTAGACCTACGAGTCTAGTGCAGTTAGTGCACGATTAAATATCAGTATGATATCGGAGACTCCTCAACGAGTGGGACACGGTGAGATGGACACGTTTGAAAGATAGTGTTATGCTGCCCCACCATAATAAAAGAAAGTAACTCCATTTTTTTCTCAAAACTGAGTTATTTGCATATATTAATACACTCAAAATAACAATGTTATTCAATATAATAAGTTAAGTTGACAAAATCCCATGCACTAAGCACTTGCTTCGTTTAAATGTGTACACACGCAAAGCATAGGGCATCCTATGAAAAACCATGACAAAAAGAAGCAATGACCACTCTTATAATCAACTATATTGATTTTGTACATTCAATTGTTTACAAACTTACCAAATTGACATTTGCTGATTAGGCATGCGTTATTTATTCATCAACACACACATTTTAACCATATAATTACAAGCTAATAACTAATTAAAAAGTGGATTGGATATTACGCACACAAAGGAAAGCGTCATACCTGATTATCACGCATATGCCTTAACCTCACACAGTGTTAGGTATTGTGGAGCGGGCAATGCAATATTCAAATATCGACCCTTGAGCGTGCAAACCACTGTGATGGCTTGACCCGCAGTTATCTGGTCGGCGGTCACCGCTCCTCCTGAACACGTCGGATTATTCATGAAGTTAGAGTCATCTCCTAAGCTTACCACGGCGCCCAGTAAGCGAGCCTCTGTTGGATAATATGATCAATCATCAATTCAATAGAATCGTATTAATGTGGTTGGTGCTAGAAATCGACAACATGACGAAAGAAAAATGTTATTGAATATTGCTTTTATCTATTCTGATAGTGAATAGTATGAATTACAGTCATCACTGTTCATAAAACAATTTTCTATCAATAAATATATCGTATGAATCGGAAGAGTCTTTTTCCATGCTAGTTTTGACCAAAGATATATTGTTTTTGTGAGGGAATTTTGTTAGACTAAAAATGCTAAGCTTTCACCAATAAAGGTACATGTTCTGATTGCTGGCCCGATTTTCAACTTGATGTTTTCTATTCTAAGGTCATCTTTAAAATTGTTACATTCCAAAGTTTGAGTTGCATAACTCCAATGGTTATTATTTTAGAAGCACAAGGTCACAATAAATTTGGCCATTGAGTAGTACACAAACTGGCTGATGGTTAACGACCTTTGTCAGTAATTCACCACATTTCATTTTAGTCTATGATTTCTAAATAGAACCTGTCTGGCCCATAGGATTTTACAAACATAATGAGAAAAATATGGGAATTCTGATGATATCAAAATACCTTGATGTGAAAGAAGAATCATAGCCCCAAAAAGTGATCGGAACATATACTCCTTTAATTACATTTTTGTACTTTAGATATTGGTCAAAAAAATAATCAGAAGTTACTGAGCACTTTTCATTTACAAATCCTAAAGTGACATATTTGAAAGACAAAGGTTCATGCTGCATAACGATTACGTACAATATCTCGCAATAAAATCACCCATGCTTATTTGAATTAGGTCTAAAAAAAAGGGTTTTGATTGGCGTAACCCGACCGACCCTATTTTTACCGCCGACCCTTAGGCCAAACAAAATAGAAGGTTCGTCTCAAAGCTTGCGCGCGCATTGGTTTTGAAATGCCAAAATACCGCGTCTGAAATGCAGAAAATTGTCAAATCAATTTTTTTTTCCCTACAAATTTTTATTTCGAGTTTTTAGTAAAAATATCGGCAGATTTTCCTTTTCTCAAACTTTTACATGACTCAGTTCTTCAAAAAACGCTGCACAATTGTTCTTATACACAACTACATCACAATATTCATTTCAAATAGAAAAAACAAATATCAGAAAGTGTCAACGGTTGCAAATAGTAAGAGTAAAAATTGCCACACAAATAAAAAAAATGTTACAAAAAAAAAAATGGAAGACAAATAACAGCGCGCGTCGCCCGATTTTGAAGCCTTCGCAAGCTTTGAGACAAACTTTTTTGTTTTGTTTGGCCTTAACATTTTGTATATTTTTTTCTTCAT
Organism: Ophiura sarsii; assembly: GCA_035610835.1. NCBI lineage: Eukaryota > Metazoa > Echinodermata > Ophiuroidea > Amphilepidida > Ophiuridae > Ophiura > Ophiura sarsii. The sequence continues at coordinate 10,036,779 of CM069455.1, forward strand.
TTTTTTATTTTTTTAATTTATTTATTTATTTATTTAAAAAAAAAAAAAAATCATTTTTTTTGTTTGTTTGAGAAAAAGAAAAAACCCCAGTGAAAATGTGTATTTGTGCCATTTGTTTATGTCTGTATGGTATATGTGTGCTGGTATATAAAATTTCATAGACATTTTATAGATTTAAAAAAGAAAAAGAAAAAAAGAAGAAAAAAGAAAGAAAAAAGGTGGGTGCATCACAGGAACGTTAATCTAACAAATCTTAACACTTTCCACGCGGCCATTACTTTTACCAAACAGATTTTTCAGAAACCTTTGTTAAATTTCAAAGTCTAGGCATGTTTGTACTTAGTTTAATGCATTTCACAAGGTGATTCCAAATATGGTGATGAAATTCAATAATTTGGACATTTTTGAAACATTTTGTGACATTTTGGAATGTCGTCTGCAGCTGCCTGTCGCGTGGAAAGTGTTAAGAGGAGGCGCTCTTGAATTGGAACTCTTAACGGTTGAAAGATCGAAATAAATGATATTCTTCTTCTTCTTTTTCTTCGTTATGTCTTACCGACACCAGCAGAACCTTCTCTATTGTAGATGACCACATCGCTAACATATTTGGATGTCCCTAGATCGACTTGCCACCAAGGAGGGTCATCTTCAGGGTCTGTAAAAAGAATTCCATTATAAATTCTTAAACAGCTAAGAAAGTTTAAGCAATCTCATTGGTTCTCAGAGAAATCGGCGATGAGACAACTTAACATGGGGAGGTGGGGCTTACGTTTTAACAGTGCGCCCGACCTCACAATGCGTGGTTTGCTCCATAACGCGCACTTCTGCAGTGCGTCTTTAGCGCTTTTCCTGCGTTTATGCCGACGCCGCGACGCTTACGCATGGTTTACTTATCGCATGTGATTGGATGGAATGTTTGTGGGTTATTCGATCCTAGCAGGGGTAAAAGTTGGACAATAAAATGTACTTATTTCTTTGATAAATGTCTAAAGTATGATTGTTTAAGAATGAGAATAAAGGTATTGTTTTTAGACCGTACCCGTGTTATATTGTCTGACATAAATGCGTTCGATAGTATTATTTTTTGCGTAGAACATCGACGTCTGCGGCGTCGTTGTTCTACTTAAAATAATACTATCGTCCGCATTTATGTCAGACAGTATAAAACGGGTACGGTCTAAAAGCAATACCTTTATTCTCTTATTGTTAATCATTTTCAACAACTTTGTAGTTTTCAGACGAAGACATATCTGATAATTCATCCACTGGAAAGTGCAAAAGCAACCGAAGAAGACATTTTGTCATTAAAGGGGCACAGAGAGATTTCTCAAAAAATAAAATTCAACATATTTACCTTGTTTAGATAGATGATATACATAGAAACCCTCTCATGTAAGATTTCTTTAAAAACAATCAGTAAAAAATGAAAAATAAAGACATTTCTCAGCATTTCCGAAGGTATATTAGTGCTTTTCATTTGTTTGTTTGTATTATTTTGGCTAAAAATCACCACTAATTGAATCAGGGAGATCATGAATATGCATCACGCAACAAGCCATGGGTGGTCTTCAAGGTTATTCTTAATAAAGGTGAAACAAAAAAGTAAGAAGCCACCTGTGGCCTTTTAGATGAATTTGGGTAGTTTCGTTGTGATTTACATCGAAACTCAAAACGCTATCAAATCCATGAATTTCACATGAAATATTGCAAATTAAGCTCTATAATTTTAGGTGGTAGTTAGTACGTAAAGCATTACGTACGTGAAAAACCCAACTTCGGAAAAAGTTGAGGGCGCCCTCTGAAAGATCTCTTTGTGCCCCTTTAAATGTATATCTCAGATTTTTGTTACCGATAACTGATTATGGATTAGGCAACATCAAAGCACCTGGTCATGGACTGTTTGTGTTAGGTGTATATTTGAAAATATTGAAAAAGAGTCCGGTTTTAAAAACATAATAATGTTAAAATTGTATTCCTTTTTCGGGTGATACACAGAATACTGGATCCATCCAATACAAGACAAGGGCCCCAATGTGTCTCACACAATTCAGTTGGAGGAGAGGTTTAACCAACGAGATAGATATAGGTAGAGCGATGACTGTAGCAAGGGTCATTGCCAGCCCATTTACAATGCAATCCTAAATCTCGCGCTCGAAATCGTGTAAAATTATAGATGAACCGCCAAATCTTTCAAAACATAGTGAATTCAATCAATTATACATTAGAAATGTAGAAATAGTTATCAACTTTTGTTTTGGATATCTTAATCTTTTAGTTTAAGCTACATAAGATATCAGTGTTAAATAAAAGATAGCAAAAGAATTCTCTAAAATCAGGATTATTATTTCAGGGCCCGTTGCCGCAAGTGGTCGCGTGAAGCCAATTTTGCGATGTTGCGACCAATTGCAGCAACGGTTCATGAATGAATCGACTGAATTTAGTGGATTTGCAAATAATACGGCAACTTTATACAATTTTGCGAGCAGACGGTACTCAAAACAACTGGAAATCAGCCCTTTTTGGGTCAATCTTAAATCTTGATACGGGATTCTCGGCCAAAATATGTGCATATTTAACTACTTATGTGATTGATTTTGTAAAACGATGAAATTTCATAAAATTATTTTTTGATTTGTTGACTTCATTTTCTTGACAAGCAGGGCGCTCTATGTATATCTATCTCGTTGGGTTTAGCAAAACTTAGAGTAACTTGAAGAGGTTTGGATGAAAATAATTTGGATGACAACTGAATGACCATAGAGACAACCAAATACTGCTGAAATAACATGGAGCCTTAAACACAAGGGACCACCACAAATATTTTGTGTCGAATAATTATGTTCATTAACAATATTTAATACCGAGAACCATCAAAAATAATTTTGATCTATGTTAACAATGTAAAAATTACCATTTAGCCCACTTCATACTATATTTGCTGCTCAAACAACGTGTAGCCTAAAACCTCGGGAACCACCAAAATTACAATGAGAACGACCAAAAAAACATTTTTTTTCCACACATAATTTTGTTCAAACAAAATAACAAACATGAAAATAGAGACAACCAATACATATTTACTGTTAGTCTGGGTATTTTGGTCTAAAAATATGCTTCCATTTATTATAGAAAGGCATGACAATAGAGACGACCGAACACTATTTACTACTCAAACAAAATAACCTAAAACACGAGGAACCACCAACTTATTAATAAGAACTATGACAATTAGAGACCACCCAATACATAAACTGCTCATAAGCAGCATGGAGCCGAGCCTAAATGCTCGAGGACACAAAAAACCCACCGGGCACCCTAACAGAAATTGTTTTTATCCAAATATATTTTCGTAATTTAAAAAAACCCTATGATATGAGAGACTACCCGAAATATATTTACCACTTAAACAACATTGAGTCTAAACACATGGAACCACCCCAAATAATACCGTGAATATTTAGGTGGATAAAACAACTTTAGGGTACTTTTGACAATACACATATTAGCCTAGGGGTGTATGGCTAGGGGTATGGCGGAATAAATATAGCTTTATTCCGTTAGCTGCTCCAGGAGCAACTATGGGGCCTTACATCACGAATTCGCTCGCCCATAGACTTGGGCTTTATATTACATATTCAAATCGCTGTAAATCGAGACAACTAATTTGTTTTAACACAAATGGTATACTTCAACATATCTCAAAATGAAATGGTCATTAGGCAGATATTTTGCTAATTGCCTGCTTAATTTATCGTATTGATTTTGCTATACAGCGTGTATCAAAAAGAACGCAACACTTTTTGTCGAGAGCTGTACGGTCACAGTAAACGACAAATCACTCTAAAACTTATATATTCTGTTAGGTCTACTTATTGGCTATCACATAGTCAAATTACAACGATATCGATTATTTATTCGCTGAGATATTAAAGGTATAAGTAGAGAAGTGCAAAACACGTTTTACATCGTTCGTTCTAAAAACTTGGATTTTCCTGTCCGATTAGTGTTATGGGTTAACAGTTTAATAACTATGTAAATTTAATGTCTGGAATGGTTTATCTTAATTTCCTTTGTTTGAGTAAGGTGGAACATAAACTCATTGAATCGTGTAATCTGATAATCATTCATTCGAGCATTTGGATACGTCAATTACCCTTTTTAAGTTCTGAAGCACCGATTGCTATGATCGCCACATAATGTCTATGGTACGTTCTTTCATAAATTAAAGTTCATAATCGATGCATCTTAAAACAAGGACAGCATTCTGAGGGTCGAGCAGCACCATAATGTCCCATTCCCATTCACAACAGACTAACAATGACTGATTCATACAAGACAATTACTACATTCACTGGACTATTCCATTTGTATATCTTTTGAATAATGTGCCATACTCTTTTACTTATGACATTTTTTAACGAGAGAAAAAGAGAGAGAGGATTTGCAAACAGACTTTGTAATCTGGATTTTCAAATTGTGTCATTAACTATCAATTAATTTATTGCCAGATTTAAATAATATTGATATGATACTGTAATAGCCAGACATTTGATACCTTTAACATATCATTTTCTTCTCAGAATGATGAGTTTGATTCCAATTATTTAAGTACAATGAGTTATTAAAGTGTCTTGCTAATATTCACCTGACAAGTAAATCAGGCATACAGGATAAACGATGTAAAACGTGTTTTGCACTTGTCTACGTGTATCGTTGATATCTTAGCGAATCAATAATCGATATCGCTGTAATTTGACTATGTGATAGCCAATAAGTACACCTAACAGAATATATACATTTCAGAGTGATTTGTGATTTGCCGTAATCGGAGAGCTTGCGACAAAAAGTGTTGCGTTTTTTTTGATACACCCTGATAATACAACGTGCGTTAAAATGGGCCCGTAAAAGTATTCATATTTCAGCTATAACAGCAAGTGTTGTCTTTTTTAAACATTAAGTATACATTCCAGGGAATAAGTAGAATGCAAATTTGACACCAAACAATAATAATTATATCCGACTTTCATAATTCTTTCTGTCAAATAGGAACTATTATCGTACTTAATGTTGCCGGAAGTGCAGCGCACGACCAATTAGTGAAAGAACACACTTTTGTGTAAAATCAGTGTTATTAAAATAAATTATATCAACTTTTTCAGCATGAAATTACGAATAATCTTACTATGTCATGTCAATTGGATAATCCCTTTTTGAGATTTCATCTGATAAGGGAAATTTATTTTGTTTCGTGTTTTTTTCTCTCGAAGTTTTCCTTTAAACCTGAAATGCCCATAGACATTTCAGAAGTAACCTCTATAATATAATATAGCTCCCGCTTTGGCGCGGCGCGGTGCGATCAATCCTAACCATTACATTGGCCTATACTTACTAGTAGTTGTGCAAGAGCTATCTACAATTGGATTCGAAGAAGTAGTATCCCCATCAATCGCACGGTCAGCTACGGCGCCAGCTACGCCCTCAGATATGTACCTAGTTGAGCTTTGAGTCGCTGTCAGTCCAGTCAGGCTAATTTCTACAGGGTCAATTAAAATATTGTAAGGTTAGATTACGGATGTTTATAAGTGCCACCGAGATGATTTATATAATGTATCTTGATGAGGCATCTTATAAGCATGGAAGCTTAAAAGTGCCCCACGAAGTTCAGAAAAGTATCTTGGTATAAAGTCGACCTTTTAGTTACAATAATTATTGTGTGTAATCAGTCTTTATTCAAGCCATCACTGACATAAATTATACAATGCGAGAAAAAAGAAGGTAGATTAAAGCCCAGGACAAAAATCGGAACCACACAGTGGTCCAGGTTTAACGCAGGGCTGAACAACAAACAAAAATACATCAAATAACCACAAAAATCAATAATGTCCAACCGGAACCAGGAGATACACAGAAATAGAGCGAACCCAGCAAAGTGGAACTATGTGCAGGGATAGAGAATCACACCTTGAGGTAGGGTTGATCATCGCTTCCCCAGGCTGGCTCTTGCCTCGCATTCCAAATAGTGTAGCTGCACAATAGGGCCAACTTGCTGAGTTCCTTCATGAATTGCTTTGATGGTTTGGCTTTGACAAAGGTGAATATTGCCTTGATATTATTAATATTATCTGGTGTGATTAGACCACGAGATCCAATTTCAAAACATGTGAGGTCACAGGTAAAGCCATTATCAGATTAAATGTCGGAAACAAGGTTTTCGTACTTACTGGATTTACGATCATGGGCTTTCTGAATGTTATTGTTAGTCTGAATGATAATGTTAATACTTTTATATGTATACTATCATTACCATCATAAGTTACTAATCGGAAGCGATTATTTCCCGTTCTTTTGAGTGATTTTAAATTGTTGTTTTGGTAAGCTTGAGTCAGGAAAAGGCGCATGGTTTAATTTCGCGGGAATTTAAGCGGAGTTCTGCGCTTTTCAAATGCTGCGACAGCTGTTCGATCATTGCGTCGCGTGCTGAAACTTCCCGCGGGTAATACTAGACGCGCCGCTTAATATCCGCGATGTAGACGCGAAAAACAAAAGAGCGCAAAACAATGTCTAAAAATGTAAACAAAGGCCAATCTTACGATCATTTAAATTTCAGTTTTCATCCAATTTCTTCACACTATGACAATATAAATTGAATCTGATAGTTTATTATGATTGTTCATAATAGTATACTCGCATTTTAGGTTACACGCCTCTGTATTCCGTGAACATTTAGCTTTAAATGGTGGAAAATGTCAATATTTTTACTAAATCGATGTTTTCTATAGAAGTTCAAATTTGAAGGAATTTTACAATTTTTCAGACAACATAACTAAAAATATATCAAACTATCAGGTAAGCTTTTACAACCATTGTGTAGAGGACTTTCAGCGCTAGGAGGCAATTTTTTATTTTTTCGATTATGGATTTTAAACGCGAGATATGCATCCATTTCCAGCGAAATTTATGCAAAAAACACGACTTTTACACTTTTCCGATGTTTTTAGCAATATTTCCAAAACCAAGCTTTATTTTGGAAAAAGACAAAATTGTTTCCTAGACAAAATTGTATATTAGAACAAATAACCATTTTTTATTTTATAGTTATGCTGTCTGAAAAATCGCTTTTTGGTTCATTTCTCAAAATTTAGTTTATTTGGTATCACAGTGATATCACCATCGGATTCCTTATCACATTTACTTTCTAAAGATGTATACTTTTATGTACTTTTATTCAATATTCTCAAACTTAGAAGCAAAAGTTGATCATCAAAATAATAGGGTTGACACTTCCCTTGTGTTTGTGGGTGGGGGTGTATGTGAGAGGTAGGTAAAGTGGCATAACCAGCTATGAAGATTGTTAAACGGGGTCAGTCGTTACAACCATGCACACACACAATAGTCAAACGACCTCGCTATTGTCAACACTCCCTACACAGAGGCCTGCAGTGCAAATCTGTACGGTTTTCGCCATGTAATGTCTATGGCGGATTTCATTCCTTGGTATGAAGCTATGACGTTTCCGTGGTCTTCGCTATCTCCAAGCAGATAGAGCAATACGCACATGGACTTTTTTTGTAGACGAGGGTTCACTTCATGATTTAGTGAGGTTTAGAATGATTTAGGAATTTTCCAACATTTTACGAGATGAATTTGGTCACAAAACGTATTTAATACTATATATTTTACCGTTCTGCAGATGTCATTTACCCTCCTCTAAAATTCTGCATGATTTTTAACACGTTTCTTAGTTTTTTAGATGCCCGAATAGACCATTTTCCGAAGCTATTTCTAGCAAATATTACAGTCACTGAGACTCCATTGTTTTCTTGCGTACACCAAAATCTGACATGCAGCGTGACCTCCCTGCTGACTGCATCTTAATCTTAATTCCACCAACACTCAGATTGACCTTGTTTGCAAGGCGAGTATACTTCAAGGCAGCTATTTATTCTTATTTGAGCTTATAATATGACCAAAGATTAGTAATGGCATGATGTAGTAAGCCCGTAGTAAGCTTATAAATCAAATCATTTCACTTTGTTACGCTGTTGTTGATGACGTCAAGACTGCTAAATTCGGTAGGCTACTTTCATCGTGTAATCTGCTTGAGTGTATCGTTTGCTTCTGAAATCATGGTGAAATCAAATATTTTGCCCTATCTTACCATAGTTTTGTAGTGGAACTGTAAAATTGGACCTGATCTCAGTGAATTTCAAGCACTTGGATAGCAGACTTATCAAAATATCATCAGAAAAATGAAGCGAACGATGTCTTAGCACACCAGCACAGAGCATCATTCAGAATTCACACACTAAATGGTTTCCCTATACGTTTACATGTAAAAGGGTTGTTACAAAAAGCCCATTTTCTTGCTTAAAAAGCGATTGGATTTTTCAATTTGACATTTTCTTTAAATGTCATGATATCTCTGATCATTTAATCCAAATAATTAAACATGCTATCCCCGAAAGTTCCGAGAAATTTTCCACCAGAGTTGGACAACTGGTGTAGCGCCCTCATTTTTCAGAAAAAGTTGAGAAATGTTACCAGAACATTTACAATCAAAATGCATACAAAAACCTACAAAATGCATTGAAAATATTTCTTTTTGAACTGTGGTATTAGGTAATAGTCCTAAAATCATGATTGAACTACAACTTTAATAATTTGGGAGCAATAAGTACCATTTCTTATTAATTCTATAATCATTGGGCCACAGGATGCCCCGCTCATAAACAAAAGTTTGATTGACTTCTGCAAGGACTGATATTAGTTACTGGTGTGTAATCTAAACGACGACAAATAACAACTTAGAGATGCAGTCACAAAGACTACAATAATAATGCACTTTTCATTTATAGGTAGCCTAAGCTTAATTACCGAACCAATTTTTCAAGTTGACTTGGTTTTAACAATACACTGCACTTTCATTTTGAAATTGGGATATTTATATAGGTAAAATCCCATTTCACAGGTTGCCGTTTTTGGCAGTTTGCTCTGATCGGACTATGGTTCTTCTTCAAATTTTAATTTCACATTGTGAGCTACCATATCAGAATAATCATTTTCGTGCTTTACAGAGTCCGCCGTCTCATGTTTTTAAAAGGGGAAATACACCGGGGGGGGGGGGGGGGGGGGGGGATTCTCACATTGATATGGTATACGTATATTATGTGCCTACCTTTTGGGGTGCCTTTTGCCTTTTCGCAAAAATTGGTATAGCGGTAGGGTGGTTTTCATCACACACCAAAGCGCCCAATTGGCATGCATTGGGTGTATTTTGAGGCATTTTTGGCAAAAAGCGCCCGATTTGTGCAAAATTAGGTGCTTTTCTAACAAAATATTGATGGGTGGGAAATTGGCCAAAAAATAGGTATAGAGAAAGTCACAATTTCTAAGTCCGGGAGGCACATCCACGTACGATTTTGGCGAAAGACCCCCCCCCCCCCCGGGGGAAATACAGCATTTCGCGTAGCATTGTTCTAAAAGAAAAAACCCGGGAAAATTAGATTAGCATTTTATCAGGCTTCTTCTGTTCTGAGATAAACCTTTTTGTGTGCCTATATAGCCTGCAATAGTTAGTAATGTTACATAAAGAGTACAAAAAGAGTCATCGACCGATAATCCATATTTTTCTACATGCCAAAAACCTTGTTTTTTAAAATCCAAAAACCAAGTTTATCGATGCCCAGCCTAATAATAATAAGTCGGATCTTAGAATATTTGTTCAAGAAAAGCCTGTTGTTGTTTTTCTTGAAATATCTTTTTTTCGCCCTGTGTCCAAACATGATTTTCAAAATTATAATCGATAATCTACGTTTGATGACTTAGTCCACTAAGTCGAAAATTTTGTATTTATACGGCATCTTTTCGTATTTGACACGGCAAATGTTCTATATACTTCCATGGCATAATTAAATTGATACCTTACCAATCCACCATGCCAAGACTGCTGCTGCCCTAACTCCGTGTATTCTAGGGGATGACCCCAGGTTGACCCCGGGTCTTAAAAATGTTATCTGAGACAAAAACACCCTGTTCTACGGGCAAACGAACCTCTCAGGTAGGGAGTGTTTGTTTTGTTTTTCATAATTTCGGGAAATGTGCCGCCGAATCAGAAGTCTGGGGTGTTCCGGCAAAAATAGGGATTTGAAAAAATTGGGCACGTAGAACAGGGTTTTTTCATGGCATTACCTGTTTTGTCACAATCGGCGCCGCCAGTATCAAACACAGCTTCGCAATTCACTTCAGTACATGGTGCATCCAGGTAATGTTGGCAGGTTGCGGAATAACATGGTGAATTGGGGTTTCCCCATATTGAAGGACCAAGTGTGGCACAACCTATGCAAATATGTATGAAACGTATAGGAGTGAGCATGATGACGACATACAGCAACATATTGATATTGATACTGATAATATTTTTGACAATTATGACGATAATAATAATAATTATAATCAGTATTTATATTGCGCCTTTTCCAGAGGGTTCAAAGAGCTGTAATTTCGCATCAACTAGAGTGCAGCCAATTCAGGCGCAAACCCTATCCGCACTTATATTGTAACATCCACCATTTTTCAATGCAGCTCCCCAAATACCATTGGGTCAAGGAAGTTGTTGATAACCGAAACAACTGATCACTGATTTTGAAAGCAGGGGGAAACCGGAGTACCCGGAGAAAACCTGCGAAAGCGTGCATGGATCGTGATAAACCAAATGCACATAAAGCCCGCGGTCGTGCACAGAATTGACCCGGGTTTCATTGGTGCTAGGCGAGGGGAAAATCCGCTGCGCCAACACGCTCCCCCACAAATATGAAAATGAAAATTACAATGACGACGACGACGGTGACGATGATCATGATGATAACGACAACACGACGACGACGACAACGATGATGACCACGACCATGACGATACATCATAGAAACAAATGTTACATAAATATCTTTAACTTACCTGTATATGTGCAGGCAAATCCACCTGTATACAAAATAAGTATAGAACATGTCACAAGAATGGTTATTAATTGTTAATCTAAGCAAGCTAAGCTCAACGAGCAAGACAAAGTACGGTCTCAATTTCTATTCTATTTGGCTTTTCTACTGGTATGACTGGATATGATAGGTACGCGTGTGGTGGGTTTCTATAAAATGTTTTCTAAAATGGATTCACAAAAGGGGCTTTAAATCTGCAAATGATGTAGAAGATTAACTCAAATGAATGACATCTTTAGAATCCTTGTAATCTTATTGTCTATCGAAGCAATCGAAACATTTCCCCTTTAATACACCCGGGGAAGTCAAACATGCGTGACCAACGATTTTCAAAATAACCCTAAACGCGTATCGGTTTTTCTAAACAAACGACCCAAGTACGATCGAAATTGGAAAACAAAAGCTGCATGCAAACCACTTTATTTCAATATTTCTTGTTAGCAAACAATAATTACCTGGATCAATCATTCTCATATTTCTCATTAAAAGTAATTTTTCTTGCAAAAGTGAAAAATTATTAAAAACTATTGTGAAATGATAAATTGACAATCCATATATTTTCAAAAGTAAAATCATGGGATGTATTTGTAATACTGTATATGTCCTTAGTCATGTTAGTGGGACACTGCACTTTTTATGACTCAATTCGGAGTGCACCAGCGCTGAGGTATAGCGCTACCTCGCTAGTAAGTGAGAGAGATGCAAGTCACAATTTTGAGCGCCAAACCGAAGTAAGCTACTACAATCCTGGAAACAGTATTACACTATTACAAATACATTCCATGATTTTACTTTTGAAAATATATGGTACGCTTACTCATACTCGGAAAACTAACACCCCTTTCCCCGTGCAATGTTGAGGAATGTTAATGTCGACAGCAGTTTGTTCAAGGGGTCACATTGATCTAAGGGGAGTGGGGAAGGGAAAATAATGCTCAAAACGTATAAAGCGTTCCAAGGACTTTTTAAAGTGCATAACAAATCATCTGAATTTGGTTTCTCTCTCATAACTCAAAAACGGAATGTCGTATGGACTTCATACTACACACGATTTTAGATTGACCCATATAGGCGTTAGACTATAATATTAGTTAAGAAAAAAACCCAAAATGATTTATTTAGGGAAAGGTCACTTCCACTATGACAATTTACATGTAGACCTATATAACTGAGCCGTACGTGTTGGTGTGTTGGTGCGCATAACATGGAGCTGTATGCATGTTGTTGAGATTACATTGCTTTAAACTTATTTTTTATTGATAGATAAATGTGTTTTAATTGTAACATTAAAACAAAAACATAAACACAAAAATAGATGAAAATAAGTATACATTTTTAATTTCAACTCGGAATAGTAAACTGTAACCAAAATGTGTGATTGCGACTAATGCGTCATTATTTCGGTATTTAAACAGTCATACTTTTAGTATTGATAATGTAAATAAACAGCACGATCCCCAAAACGCGATTTAATGCTAAAAATAGCGTATTTTGGACCAAATGCCTGCATGGTAAACTGATGGTTGACCGTCACAGTTTCCACTTTTCATTGTCGTACTACTATATATAATGTATGTAAAATACAAAACGAGTCGATGGATTTTCGGGGCTGGCGACGTGGTCGAATGGATAAGTCGTTGGACTGTAACTTATAATATCATGGCATGATAATATGTAACATTTCCCTGCTCTAAGGGTGCACACCACTATTACAGTTAAACGACACAGCTTCCGTCGATCTCGATCACGAATGTAGTTCCTAAATAACGGAAAGAATGGTTAATATTGACATGATATGTCATTCAAAATTATTGAATTTGGTCTATATTTGTTCACTGAAGTGTACCTGAGATAATTCGATTGAAAAGAGTATACATCTACTGTTTTATTTGAAAATATTGGCGGACGGATACACATTGGTCACAACGGGCTACAGGCTGTTTCAACTCGTAACACCACTCATGTATTTATGCATGATGTGTTGTCTATTGATTTATGGCCATGTGTTTTGAACTCACCACCCAATTTGTTTTTGAATTCTCTATTTGAGAGCTTTCCAAAAATGTATAACTTTGCTATTATCGGTTGAATACATTGTTATAGTCATGTATGTAAAACCGACGAAAAGGGAAAAAGCCAAAGGACAATGCAATCGATTCATGATTACAATTGTAACATAATAGTTGCCACGTTTGTTGAAACAGAAGCTTGAAGAATATAAAATAATCTATAAAATGAGAGCAAAATCATGTTTGTACCAACAGAGATGACGAGTTATTATAAATTGAACGTAGAATTGGGAACATTTTCTATATTCCCAATAGAGATTGTACACAGCGCCGCCACCACCACAGTCAAGCAGCAACAGCCAAGCAGTTATAGAAATACCTGTTTTATTCACACAATATAGCTAGATAAACCGGATTTCCCATGACACCTCAACCATAGCTGTACCACATTTAGTTGTTGAGTTAAAGGAAGGGTCCCGCAAGCACAACATTGAGCATTATTTGTTAGAAAACTAATTATCGAGCCGAAATTACGTAATTATATAGAACAAAACACCATACTAGTCACACAAATGAATAAAAACTGCCATCACTCAACATGCAATTTTTAAAATTCGCGGCGATCAAAAGTCCCGGTGTCGATGACGTCACGGGTATCGGTGCTAAAATTTGCGCATGTGCATTGTATAACTATGACATCATCGACACTGGGACTTTCGATCGCCGCGAATTTTAAAAAGTGCATGTTGAGAGATTGCGGTTTTTATTTGTTTTTGTCATAAGTGTGGTGTTTTGTTCTATATAATTACAAAAGTTGGGCTTGATAGTTATTTTTCTAACATATAATGCACACTTTTATGCTTGCGGGACACTTCCTTTAATAGAGAGAGATGGATGATTCGTTACCAAAAAATGATTTCGTTTAGAAAACTGAGCTTAGTGGCATGTTAACGTCCATGCGACACATCGTGAAACATGTTGGATTTTCCGTAGCCAATGGATCGATGCCAATTATACGAGGGTTATTCAATAAGTTCTACCTTCTCCCTCATAACATTGCTAATATGAATGTCAGCCTCATGACATTTGTCATGATTATACCTTTGAATCATAGCTACTAATAAAGGGATCAAACAATGTAAGTCCCCCTAAAATATGATCACATTTGTTTGCATAACTCTACATATAATTATGCGTTTTGAGAGATTGAAACACTTATGAAAAGAAAGAAAACAACACTTGGCTACCCATAGAAAGTTTCTCCATTTCAATATCATTATTACTTTTCCTAAAATAGTCACATTTCACAAAAATGATGTTTTCCAAAAAAGTGGCACTTTTCAAGATTCTATACGAGTTTGTGTGCATAAATCCACACACAATTGAAATATTGAAACATTTATGGAACGGGAAAACCCTTGACTACACTGCAAAAAGGTTGCTTAAAATACGTTGCTAAAAGTACTTTTATCATCCGTTGGTTGACGTGTTGATTAAAATTCATTCAATATATGTAGAAAGTTAGGCGTTGTATAAAAGTAACAAATCCCCAGCGTTGAGCAATTCGTTGAAAACAATGTTCTTAAAATGTTGGTGGAAACTGTTTCTGTTGCTAAAATATGTTGCGTAAAATATTCCACTTTGGCAACTGTTGCATGAGCATTGAGGACAATCACGCAACAGTTGATGCAAGTTACGCACATGTGAATTTTAGGCAACTGTTGTCCAAAAAAACCCAATTTTGTGAGCGGTTGCATACTTGAACAACGTTGTGTAAAATGTTGAGTAAATATTTAAGCAACCTTTTTGCAGCGCAGGACCACAATTAGATTTATTCTGTCTTGGCATCCAAAACTGAATAAATCGCTAACACTGACAAAATATTTTCAAATAGCCATCCTTGTTTGACATAATTATATTTGTTTATGAATATCATTTCAGAGGTTTTATTGCGACGTCACTAGCGATGAATATTGAATAGTCGATTTTTATAGCCAAAAATACACAACATGGATATACTAAATAGATCATGTCATGTGATCTATTTTCCACCAAAAGAATCACATAAATATGTTTATGTATTATATAATATGGACTATTCATACCTTCATACCCAGATAGCAAGAATACGTTTGGCAAACGTTTACAGTAAATAGCACCAATGATAAGAGATGTCAGATATTTATATTAGACCTAGCTAAATAACATGTTAAAATAAATAACAGATTCACTACTGAAAGGGAATATTGTATGTAGCTCTGCTGCATCGCCTAGAATTCCCATTACAAGTTACCGGTTCACTACCGGGAGGAAGTGATGTATGTAGCTCTGCTGCATCGCCCAGAATTCATATTATTTGCCTACCCCGTGTTGCTATACAAAATGCTCAATATATAATAAAAACTTGTCACAAATAAGATACCCAACATATGGCTACATTTGATAAATTAAGCAACAGTTGCTATACAAAAATGCTCAATATATAATGAAAACAATTCACAAATTAAGCAACAGTCACAAAATGCCCAACAAATGGTTAATTAATAATACCCAACTGTTGTGTAATTAAAATTGTGCAACTGCTGAGTAACTGGAATTGTTCAACTGTTGGTGAAAACATGTGTTGGGTAAATTTTACGCAACTGTTGAGCGGTTGCATACTTCAACAACGTTGTGTAAAATGTTGAGTAAATATTTAAGCAACCTTTTTGCAGTGTACCCACACAAAGTTTCTCCTTTTCAATACCATGTTTACTTTTCCCAAAACAGTCACATTTCCCCAAAATGAAGTTTTCCAAAAGTGGCACTTTTCAACGATACATGGAAGTTATTGACGTGAATTGGCTAGTCATGAATGAACAGATGAATAAAATAAAATAATTCATTTTTAATTTCAAATAAGGACCAGTTAAAGAATGAAAAGATTTTCTTTTAATTGAAAATAAAGACAATTCAAATTTTAAACAGCACTGGAGACATTTTTGTTACTTTCTTGCATAAGATTTTGAAAAGTGCCACTTTTTCTGAAAACATTATTTTTGGAAAATGTGAATGTTTTGGAAGAAGTAAACATGCTACTGAAAAAGAACCACTTGAAATGGATAGCCGAGCGTTTGTTCCTTTTGATAAATGTTTCAAATTTTAAAAGGTATATTTGTTGTTTGTGGAGTTATGCAAACAAACGCGATCAAATTTTAGGGGGGACTTACCTTTTTTGACCCCTTTATATAGTAAATGACAATTGATATCTGTTTTACGGAAACGGAAAATGACCTTAAAGGATAAATATATGTTTTTCGGTTTTTTCCGTATTATAATGTTAGATATAAGAGCATGAGTTTAATCCTGAAAATGGAAATCAATGATTGATATAAGATAAAATTATAGTATTATCATGTATGAATAAGATTGTAAGCTATATTAACTCTTGCAAATAGTGAAACATCAACTCAAATATATTGCTATGCCATCGCATACTGGCATACTGCTAATCAGTATAATTTTCGTTGTTACAATTCAAGCCACAGTGATGCCCGGTATCATGGGTATGTTAAATCTTTAATATAATAGTCACTTAAATATGATTTATATGATACGCCTGAGTACTGCAGCAGTAGTTTCACCGAATTTCACTCTGTGACCCAAGAAACTGTGCGCAAAATAATCTGTGAGAGTGCAACCAAGTCATGTAATTTAGATCCCATACCGACGTGGTTGCTCAAGGCTTCTCTTGACGTACTGTTGCCTGTCATCACCAACATTGTCAATTCCTCATTGTCATCAGGATCTGTACCAGCTGCATTTAAGATATCACACATTATGCCTCTACTGAAGAAATCAAATCTTGACCGCAACAATCTGCAAAACTACAGACCCATCGCCAATTTGATGTTTGTTTTCAAAGTGCTTGAGAGAGTTGTTGCTGCTCAATTGAAGACTTATCTAGATGGACATAATCTTTTTTCTGTTGCACAGTCTGCATATCGTCGCCATCATTCCACAGAGACAGCCCTCCTACGTGTGCAAAACGACCTTCTTATGGCAATAGACAAGGGCCAGGAGGCAGTGCTTGTCCTGTTAGACTATTCGGCAGCATTCGACACCATAGACCACGGAATTATGTTTGAGAGACTGAAGAACAAGTATGGTATCGGCGGAACTGTCCTGAACTGGTTTGTGTCTTACCTAGAGAATCGCGTCCAAGCTGTTGTTGTGGATGACAAGACCTCTGATGACTTTCCTTTGCCCTGGGGAGTACCGCAGGGATCCGTGAAGGGACCATTGGATTTTGTGTTATACACCGGACCTTTAAGTGATGTGATCAGTGCTCACAAAGGCATCGAGCATATTATATATGCTGACGATACACAACTGTATTTAATCCTTAAGCCCTCTGAGCACTCTGAAGGAATCAGCAGACTTGAGGCATGTATAGCTGATGTTAGATCATGGGCCATTCATAACAAGCTCATGCTCAATGACAATAAGACTGAAATTGTGCATGTCAGTTCACAGTTCCGCAAATCATCGCCACTTCCACTTGTTAACATCGGCGGCGTCGAGATCAACCCCTCGTCTTCAGCAAAAGATTTTGGTGTTGTTATTGACAGCACTCTGCAATTGAAGCAACATGTCCGTAATATATGTCGCTCAGCATCCTTCGGCATCTACAAAATCGGTAAAATGAGAAAATACTTGGACCAGGACTCTACTGAACGTTTAGTTCACGCATTTGTAACATCACGTCTCGACTGTAATAACAGCCTTCTGTACGGCCTACCAACTGGTGATATTAAATCTCTCCAGCGGATTCAAAACTCGGCGGCTAGGCTGGTAACCAGGACTAAGCGTCATAATCACATCTCCCCCATTCTCCGTAAACTTCACTGGCTGCCAGTTGAAAAACGCATTCTTTTTAAGATTCTGTTGTTAACTTTCAAAGCCAAGCATGGACTTGCACCACAATACATCACCGAACTCATAACAGACTACACACCAGCTACATCAGTTTCGCTCAGATCATCATCACAACATCTGCTCCAACCTGGACCTAGGACTAATACACGGTACTATGGTGACAGATGTTTCACTGTAGTAGCGCCATATTTGTGGAACCGGTTGCCACCTTCACTTCGCTGCGACATGTCCTTGGCAGAATACAAATCAAAACTGAAAACTCACCTTTTTAATTCTGCCTGTTGAAATTGACTCTTGCCAGTGTTCCTCTATGCTTAGGTTGTCATATAATACGTGTATTGCGGTGTTTTATATAATAGTTTATTATGGTCTATACCGACATGTGTTTGCTTTTTAATGTATATTATGCTCATTTTTGGTTTTAGTTTTATATATATCTCATTGTACTTTTTATTCCTATGAGCACACTTGTATATTTTGTGTGTGCTTTTTAAAAAAATGCTTTTTATGTTTTTATTGTACAGCGCATCGAAACTTTTTGTATTATGCGCTTAACAAATGTAATTTATTATTATTATTATTATTTAAGTAAATGATAGAAATAATCTCTTCGGGAGATCATTTCACACGGGTTGAAATCAATTATTTCTTTAAAAATATGACACTGCAACAAATCTCACACCCTTGTTGAATCAAGATCTTGATAATAATAGATCCAATGAACCTATTATATTGGTCGTGTCACGCTGCTCTACATTCACGGGTCAACAGAACTGTGCTGGCTTGAGAAACCACGCAATCAAAATAACGTTGACACCTTGGAAATGATATTTGCAAAATCGGGCTTCCCTCATGGGATACAATATTAAACTACTTTGGATGGTCTGATAAGCCTTATCGCCAATCGGAAAAAAAATCCATTGATTATCCTTTTCTGATGCATTGTGGGATCCAGAACGGGGCAGATTTTGCACTTTTGCGATCTCGCAATGCAACAGAAAAGGATAATCAATGAGGTTTTTTTTCGATTCGCGACTAAACCTTATTCACATCAAAGAAGATTTCTAGCGCAGTCCAGCATGTTTCACTTTCATCACAACCACTGGTTTTTGCCCATTGACATTACATTGCAATGAAATGCATATACGCTCGTAATGTTGTTAAACAAGGGTCTATAAAAAATCCTGCTACAAGTAGCACAATTTATGTGACTTCAATTCAGTCCTCTCTTGTTTCTCTTAAAGACCCTTTATTTTTTAAATAACCCGTCCGTATGTACATTTTAGTTGGGATCCAACCTCATTCTTTAAAGTTATGTAGTTGTTCCAAATCTAAGCATGCTGGACTACTGCACAAGAATTTTTCTTTGGATTCACACAGAAGGCTAATCTTAGCTTACCCGTAACGAGCGCGAAACACAACAATACTTTGATGGAAAACATCATGTATGTAATATTCGTCAATGATGATAAGTTGCTACACTGTGTAAATCTATAACGTAAGCAACAAACATAAGAAACAAAATGATACTTTTTTTATTCACGAGGGGGGAGGGGGGGGGGGGGGGGGGGGGTCGGTAAGGTTTTCATTTGGTCTAATACTCAATTGGTCTAATGACCATACTCTATGACCACGTCATCTAAAACCTAAATATAACGGACTTACCTGTTACGATGTCGGTGTATCAGTCCTCACTCACGGTGTGACTTAGATTTCTGGCTTCAATGAATGTTGGAAGGCGAAACTCCCAGGCTTGTTGACCGATTGCAGTATTAGGCCAATAGAGGCGTATGATAATTGGACCTGTTTTTACACATCAGGAGACACCCATTTCTAAGCGTGTTAAAGCGTGAGATGGACCTCAGAGAAATATTGACCAGGCCAAATTATCATTCGTGTCACCGAAACTTCAAATACAGCATGAGACACCTATTTCTAAGCGTGTAAAAGCGTGAGATGGACCTCAGAGAAATATTGACCAGGCTAAATTATCATTCGTGTCACTGGAACTTCATAATCAAAAACAAACCCCGTGGGATGATACCTGATCTAAAAGTTGTGGTACCGGGGTATCACTGTAGCTCAGTGGCGCACCCAGGGTAGGGGGATCCAGGGGGACGGTGCCCCTGAAATAACCCCGTCGGTAAAATCGAGCATCCGTTGGTAGATTTGCGATTTTGACCATGCGATTTTTGTGTGGAAAAACCTCATCGCTACCCCATTGAAAATATTCACTCAGTCATGGTCATATTGTTATTTACACGCTTAGAAATGGGTGTCAAATTTTGCTGGGTACAAAAGAAATTTGTAGTTTTAACCCAATATTGTGCTAAACATCGATTTCGTAAAATAACTTTATACACATTATTATTATTATTATTATTATTATTATTATTATTATAATAGGCCCTTATAATATAGCGCTCTTTAAAAAGCACAGCGCTTAAACCACACCCCCAAAAACAATACGGCAGACATAATACACACAACATATACAATAATACAAAGTTACACATTTGGAAATAAATAGGTCTTTAGAAGACTCTTAAAAGTAGACACAGTCCTAGCTTCTCTGACATAAATAGGATGCTTATTCCAGAGCTGAGGTCCGAAAACAGTGAGACAACAATCACCAGCTCTTTTGTGTGAACGAACGGGATTGAGCTTTGTTATGTCAGATGAAGAACGAAGTATGTGCCTACTTCTAGTAGTATCAGGATGATTGTACAACGCGACAAGATTCTGTAGATAAGCCGGGGCAGTACCAGATATGCACTTATATACCGGCAACATGATTTTGAAATGTATTCCTTCTTTGAGTGGGAGCCAGTGTAAGGAACGCAACAGTTTGACAGAGCATCTGTCTCGTCCACATGCAAATACTAGTCTGGCAGCTTTATTTTGGATACGTTGCAAACGTTTTAGATCAGCTTCACGAGCTCCGTACAAGAGGGAATTGGCATAATCAATGCGAGACAAGACAAGTGCTCTGACGGCATGATGGCACGCTTCCTGGCTAAGGAAGCGACGAATCCGCCATAAGTTACGAATGTGGAAGTTCAAAGTCTTACAAAGCATACTAACATGGGTAGACATATTTAGAGTGCCGTCAAAAACAACGCCTAAGTTCCTAACACTGGCAGATGGTTTTATTGACAGATTTCCCACATTTAATACAATATCTGGAAGTTTGGTGAGAGCTCTGTTTGTGGCAATTATGAAAAACTCAGTTTTATCCTGATTAAGCTGCAACTTGTTGTGTAACATCCAAGAGGTAATATCAGATATGCAAGCAGACAGGTTATTGAAGACACGCTCACGATCACCAGGGATCTTAGGATCAAACTCGGCATAGAGCTGAATATCATCCGCATAGCAATGGAAACATATTTGGTAACGACGGATGATCTCACCAATAGGGGTGGTGTACATGATGAAACCCTGAGGGCCAATTATGGAACCCTGTGGCAAAGAGTATGTAAGCGTGTGCTCACTAGACATAGCGTTTTTAATTGCAACTCTGACATTACGCTGATTAAAATAAGATTTAAACCAAGAGAGAACAGAGCCATCGATACCAAAATGTGATTTAAGTCTATGCAACAAAATGGAATGATCAACTGTATCAAAGGCCGCTGACATGTCAAGCAACACCAAGAAAACAACTTTACCATGATCCACGAACTGGTTGATATCGTTCTTAACCTTCAGAAGGGCAGTTTCAGTACTATGAGACCGCTTGTATGAGGACTGGTAAACTTCGCCCATATCGTTGTTGTCAACATGTGTTGTCACTTGACACGAAGCAGCCTTTTCGATTACTTTGGACATGAATTTCATGTTGGCCACAGGTCTATAATTCTTTAAGATGTTGTTATCAAGATTATATTTCTTAATCACTGGAGTGATAATAGACTGTTTTAATGTGTTTGGAAACACCCCAGACATCAATGAACTATTTACAACTCTAGTGAAAATATTGGCAAAACGATTTGAAGATTGTCTTTCACAAGCCATGTGGGCAGAGTGTCTAAGTAACATGTTTTACTCGGAAACCTCGTTATTATCTTACTGACCTCGGATTCGGTGAGAGATGAAAATGCGTTCATGTTAACACTATTTGTGCATCTACCTTCATCATCCTCAGAGATCGTACAACCAAGCACACTAACATTAGCCCTGATCTTTTCAACTTTTTCAACAAAAAAGGATAGAAATTCATTAGCAAGTGCTTGATCAGAGCAGTCAAGAGCCGGTAAAACCTTTGGGGATTTGTTAAGCAGAACATTTATAGTGGCATACATATCTTTGGCATTTGATTCAGAAAACTTCTTAGAAAAATACTCAATTTTAGAGTCAGTAATAAGTTTGATTACACGATTTTTCTGAACAATCCATTCTTCATGATCCTTCTCTGATCGACTCTTGCGCCATTTGTTTTCCAGTCGTCTTCTGATGCGGCGCGACATATGGATGTCATCGTTGTACAACGGTAGACGGGACCTTACGATACGCTCGCTGGTGGTGATAGTATTGTGTAGGTAATAGCTGACTCGCTTGGCATACAAATGGAACACATGATAACTCAATTACGTACATTCAAACATTATTTATTAAATCAACACGCCATTAACATAGACTATAACACGATAAATAACAGGCGTTGCAAGAATAAACAAGAGATGTGCTCTACTCCGTGGAAACGATAGACTGGCCACGTATTGAGAAAACAGATCGATTAAGTACTCTTGCGACTATTTCAGTGATTCTAGATTATATACATCAATAAACATTTATAACAAACAGCGTCATAACATACACCCCACCTTTTTGAATTGACCCCTGACAATTAATTCGAACTCATGAACAAGAATTGACAACTCCAAAATCATAGTTATGTGAACTTGCTAAAGACCTAATACCTGAACCAAATAATAATTTATCATCACACAGTATGCCCTTGATAAACATCTCTTGTATTAATATTATGGATAAGACACAAGAAATCTTAATCATCAATAAGGTAATATCAAATCCTTAACTACGCCTTAAATTACACCTTAAATAGACACGTCTCTAATGTTGAATCCCTGGCCAGTAGAATCTCCACCGTTGACTGTAACCCTAGGCGCTGTTGAAGATCTCGACGTTGACGTTGAAGAACCCGATGATACTGCCGCTGAAATGACGTTGCTGACACTGACGATAGTATTATGACGACGCAGAATAACTAGATGAATGGGTGGTTATTATTTTGTCGTATTATAAAGGTATTACTTATTTGATCATATAATTGAAGCGTAGAAATACCCCAGTATTATTGAACATATTTGTTCCCGTTGACCATGTATAATTTTGACGATGACGCTAACATAACGGCAGATGAATGATATAAAATCTTGGCAACGTTTCTCCAGAAGCAGCTGCAATATTGAACCAAGAATTTATGTCGTCCACGACATCAATATAATAATTACATTCAGACCTTTATAACTTGTCTGACATATGATAAAATACCTTAACGACAAAACCACATCCGGATAACAGTAACATGACGATGAACGACGACTTGTAGACAAAGACTAGTTGAATGACGCAACAACGACGACTTGTAGACAAAGACTAGTTGAATGACGCAACAGCGACGACTATACACTCATGGGATAGTTATCAAGCCAAAGTTCAGGTGGAAATCCTACGTCATGATCGAAAGATTCCCTTCTGCACTCCAGCCCTCGACGTACCAATCATGAAGAACACGTACAGGTAGAAACCACAAACACCGGCCCACCAACCCTGGAATATAAACTCAAACAAGGGTTCCGTAGCATCAGTAAACAAATACATAAACATTTTAATTATCATTAAGTATATAATTTAACATAATATCACCATCATCATAACATACACCTCCACAATGATTAATATCAATCTCCTGGCTTAAATGTCACCAACAATGAAAATGTTTGCCATCATCATAAGTCTTAACTCTGAAAACTTATATATTACGATTGCAAAATTCTCAAGCGTAACCACGCTAAAGTTCTTTAAAATATCCACAAATCTCATATAAATCAAAATCTCTTTATCTTGTGCTCTGATCGAGAGTATATAAACTAACGAAATATCCACAGATAAATTATCACTCTACTCCTGCCTAGTATCGAGGGTATATAAACCAACGAAAACGAAGCAATAAGTATATTAAACTTCCTACAACTTGTCTCATGAATCGTAGTTAAACCAAAGGTATCTATTCACCGTTGCAAACTAATCCATGTACAAAACAATAATCATTGCATAATATCTTCGCATATAGTTACAATATAAAATGATGACCAAAATATGTTTTATTATTTAATTAATATTGCACATCCAATAATTTGTATCACGTTGACTTGCAGTAAAAATGACGATGAAGTTCCATGAAATGTATATAATTAAAATAGATTGCCCACCTTAATTGATGATGTTAGTTGAAATGGCATACTGCATAACTGGTAGATAGTGAGGTTTACATGGTATAAACTGGTAGATACACGTAACATGTCATAGCACTGTGAATTAAATATAATATATTATACGATGTATTCAACATTTATGATTTATTGCACAAAATATTGGTTCAAATGAGTACGATGATTTATTTTAGGTCTCACACGTCTCAATGGCATACATTTTGAATTAATTTCATGGCAAGAACAGCATTTCCAAAATTGAAAATATTAGCATTTACAACAATACATATAAACCAACGATATAATCAGAAATTTCATTCTCTGGCCTTCTAGTCCGACATTACTAGCATTAAACGCCTCGGCCCGACATATTTCCAGAAATATGACCTTGACTGACATGTAGAAACGTAGATATAAAATGGCGTCCTTTTTAAAATGCCACAAATAATAATAATGCGCTGCCACCGCTAATCACACATAAGGAATTCTATATTGGTAATAGAAACCCATGAAATTTATAAACTCTAACGCCTAAACTAAAAATGTAGGAGATCTATAGATGCCACCTCTCCAAGGATTCTCACACCATCCAAAACAGGAATATAATTTTGTTTTATGAACATATATTTAATCAACACTGTTATTTCTTCCGTTGCCGAAGATGTATAATTGCACCAAAGAATAATAAATTGTACATACCTTCAATTGAGTATACATAAAATATATATAATACAAACTTGTCCCAGTACGGTAATTCCAAAGTCTGTAAAACAAGAATTGTAATGACATTATTAACATTGCCACAGTTTGCAACCTCCAAAAGTACATATTAAAATGACCAATTACAATTAGACAACTGTTGTGTAAGCAGAGGTCATGTCACTAATCTTCTAAAACTTTTAAATTGAACACACTATACAAATTGATGAAACGTCATTTATTTTAAGTGCAAAATATTCGTGCGCATAAAAACCATGAATTAAATTTTGAAACCAAAAAGAGGCAAAATGCACAAATGTTTTGAGTACGAAAGATGGGCATAATTATATACAACATTTCACACTAAAACTATCCAAATCTGTCAACGTTGCATACATTTGAATGAACATGAGTTTTAAAATTTATTTTTAAAATATTGAAAATTATCATTGACATAATTATATTTAATCAATTATTTATATTTACATTTAAACAGCAAGACAAGCTGGGATAAATCATAGGAGATAATGCTCATGAAAGTCTACACGGTATGAAGGTGTCAGCGACTACCGCATTTTTCGCCTAGATTTACGCTTTTCGACACAATGATAACAGTTAACGAGCATGAACACAACAATAGATTCGTATCGATCAATTTGGCAACAATTATATGCTTCAAAAATATATTACATCATACAGTATAAAGATTTACCCACGTACAACTTTATTGCACATGATATCGTAAACAATTCTATAGTATAATACTCCTATTCAAAACATTTAGCTCGTAGCCACCAGCTGTCTTCCAATATGACGTTAATCCGTGAACACAAAAGCTTTTATGGACACAAAAGAATTGGCGCGAACATATGACGGGTTTTAAATTCTGATAAACATCGCGTGGTTATTATTTGTAAAGAATTTTAATCTAAATAACATGCTACTATACTACAAACAAAATGATCGACGGTGGGTTTCTACACATGACATTACAGCACTATAAATGCATTTCCAATAAACACGGCGTTTCGTGACAACCATTTGAATTGAAGAAAACAAACCAAGGTCTTTCGCTTCGCACGTAATATACATACAGACTGTATTTACATTATACTACATTTACACGTTTTTAACAAGGTTTTCAACAACCATTATGACAATGACACATTTTATTTGCTCTAGAATCACTAAATTATTATACAATATTTATTACAAACATACCTGTTTAATGGCGAAAACAGGGTCCAGTCCATCGCCCACACGGAAATTCGAGGCCCGAGACCAAGCGTTTCTTCACCATATATTGTGTAGGTAATAGCTGACTCGCTTGGCATACAAATGGAACACATGATAACTCAATTACGTACATTCAAACATTATTTATTAAATCAACACGCCATTAACATAGACTATAACACGATAAATAACAGGCGTTGCAAGAATAAACAAGAGATGTGCTCTACTCCGTGGAAACGATAGACTGGCCACGTATTGAGAAAACAGATCGATTAAGTACTCTTGCGACTATTTCAGTGATTCTAGATTATATACATCAATAAACATTTATAACAAACAGCGTCATAACAATAGGGCAAACTTTATCAAGCACAGACTTGGTTATCGATTCATAAGCATCAGAAAGGATAATAGGATCTTCAGAGTCATAAGGGAAGTCGGACATGCGCTCACGCAGAAGATCAGTAAACTGTTCCGGTTTCATTTGCCAAATTGACGAGAATTAATAACCATTTCACCCGAGGCGGTTTTACGTGGTTTACAGAACATGTTATAAAGCGATGATCAGAGTAGAATGGTGGAAGAACTTGATGTCTGTGGATAATAGGGTCGTTCTCATTGATTATCAGTAGATCGAGAGTGTGGCCCTTCTTGTGTGTAGGCTCACTGATTAATTGACAAAAATCATTGCTAGCTAAAATGTCGTTGAACCTTTTTGTCTCAGATTTGTGAGGTTCGTCAACATGGATATTGTAATCGCCCATAAGCACATTTCTAGGACCAATGGACAATTCCTCGAGAAACAAGAAATTCAGATGTTTTCAGTCCATTCACAGTGGATGGTGGTGGACGATATATCACAACAAACTCGACGGAGTTCTTGAGAGTAGCAATACAGTGTTCAAAATTCTTAGTAGTGAAAGTGGAAGATGTAGCAGTAAGCTCAAGGTTTTCTTTGTAAACAATACCAATCCCTCCCCTACTCCTTTCACGTCTAGGAAAGTTCAGGAACTTATAGCAAGGAGGGGTACATTCTCCTAAGATCACCATCTCATCTGCAGTAATTTTAGTCTCAACAAGAAACATGATGTCAACATCATATTCAATGATATGGTCAATCAGAGTTATTGTTTTATTATCAATGTAATTTGCATTCCAGCAATGAACAGTTAAGGGACGGCGGACACCTTTACCAATGGAAGTTGAATTATAACGTGGCAATCGAATTATAACATTATAACATGGCAATCGCATACCACCAATACAGATTTGTATGGGAAACTATTGCCGATATCTGTGACGCTACAGTCTAGGAGACTAAAACTTGCCGGACACTGTTTTCGGAGTAATGACGAAGCAGTAGCCAAAGTCTTGATATGATATGATATGATTTTATTGGCACAAAATCGCGACCCGAAGACCGAATTACATTTTACAGGAAAGCAAGGAATACATATAAAACAATTCAATACACAAATAGACAAATTACTGGGCAGGAACATGGCAAACAACAAGAGACAAGGCCAAATACAGGATATGCGAGCATGATGAAGAAAGACGGAGCACGCGAAGCAAATTATGGGAGCTCACTGTTGATCAGCTTCACATAATAAGGAATGGGGCTTTCAGCATATCTGTTTGTGCGAGCACGAACCTGGGTGAGTTCGGCATTGTTTCTCAATTGTCTACCATGAACCTGACCTCTACATACATCTAAATCATTACGATAGGAAATAAAACTAGGACCAAAGATAATTCGTGATCGTAATTAAAGATGACGTCAGAATATTCAAGCAGAGGGCGAATGTACCCCCTGTACACTATCACTAACTCGGATGTATGAAAACCAAAACGTTTAAGAGATCGCAACATAAAAATTATTTTGTTGGCATTCTTGCACATGTGGTCAATTTGTGTGTCCCCTTTAAGATCCTCCTGTAACCAAATGCCCAACATTTTGGCAGAGCTAGCAAAAGAAAGCTGCGTTGGACCAATTTTTAAGTCAGGATGGGGAGGGGGATCTTGCATGAAACACATCTGCATGACTTGGCATTTGGCAGGGTTGAGTTTGAGTTGATTAGTAACAGACCAATCCAGAAAGCCATCAAGATCAGCTTGCAAGTTGCTACTCTCACTAGAGGAACGATTTTCATCGAACGTAAGATCGTCCACGTATTTCCAATAGTGGGAATAACAACTCTCAGCCGCATCATTGAAAGGTTATGGGTCCAAGTTTAGTTCCTTGAGGAACACCAGCACAAAGGGGCAAATAATTGGATACGGTTTGGTTATAGCGCACGCATTGGCAACGATCATTGAGAAAACTACATATCCATGGAACAATAGTCCCCCGGACCCCCAAGGCAATTAACTTCTGAATAGCAATAGAATTATTTACTAGATCAAATGCCTTCGAAAAATCAGTGGCAACCCAAACATGGAAAAAGATCCAGAGGACAACCCAGAAAATACTACATCAGGATTATTACAGAGGACACCGGGGATAAGTGGACAAGATCTGAAAAATTGCATGAATGATAGAGCAGTGTGGAAGGCCATCACAAAAGTCCGACGTTTTGAGTCACCATAAGCAAGCAATCGTCAAGCTCTTCGAGTGCATCATTTAATAACATATTTATGGCTAGCGCCCGGCCCTCGACCGGATACCGTCATAATAGAATTACATCATCAGCTGGGGAACCAGCAGTACTGCTTCAAAATGGATACCAATGTTTTAGTCTTTGATTAATTATGTTCATTAGAAAACTTTGCAGCTATAATTCAACACGATATTCATGAACTCTGAATGATGTCCTCACTTTACAACTATAACAACAAATGGCATGAGCAGGGTTACAGAACAACTTGAACAGAAATGACAGATACTAATGACAATATCTAATGCATGCATGATTATATGTTTATTAATAAAGGGTTATTCTATAGACCCCACTAATAATTGAAACAATCACATCTTGAAATATTGGCAGCATGGATCTTTTTGTTATTAATAACGATTAATGTCAAAGAAAATTTCTATTTTTCATATCTACTTTTCTTTTTAAATTACCAAATATATATATACAAACCCATATTCTTTGCTTTACGGTACTTAGCGTTTCAAAAGTGTGCGCATTACTGTGGTCCATCATATAAAGAATATTATGATTGCAAATCTAACTAACAAGCATGCGAATTGTACATGTACATTTTGATCATTTAAGAATATGTCAACATAAAACTATACCACTACTTCGCTAAGCAGCCTACTGATTCAATTTCACCCGTACACATCCTGCTCGTCCAAACTTCTGTAATAAGGGTGGTAAAGTATCAACAACGAGTATTTTCTTTTATAGTTCCCACAGCCAAGTGTATCACAATATATAAACGCTTGTTCAAATCGTAACATATTGTATGCATTAATCCATTCAACAGGGGTTCTGTTGGTGTTACAACTCATTTAACACACCAAGTCCTATGTCCCCAGGGCCAAGGTTGCAACTGGTTAGTACATTAATCGAGCCAAACTTTTTTTACCTTCACACCTGAAAACACTCTCCCGGCTACATCAAACACTTACTGCAGCTCTGTTAGCAACTCATTCTTCTGGTTGAACCAAATACAAAGCAAGCCCTTCAGAACAAACAAACACGTTTCAAATATCTCCCATATAATACAATAAATCCAAACCACCTCATACTTGTACTCATTTAATTTTCTAGTTCCTAACATATCATATTAAACAAATATAATGCAAATAACCGTCACATTGATAACCATTAAATCCAAAACAGTTAAACCGATCAACCTCGAAACTCTAAAATCGCGAAACCCGAGAACCGCTCTAGTTCTGCAGATAATTTCACACCGGTAACTAAGTTCCCAAATATTTACATTTTAATGAATATTATAACAAAATCAATTTTCTCAGATAAAACAACTACATTTGTCAATTTTTACATTTATCTTTAATTCCATTATATTTATGATCATCGACAATTTCTATATATATGGTAAGCCCAAGTATTGGCCACGCCCCTCATTTACCAAGGAGAATTTAAGAAGTGTTGACTGAACATGTTCAGTCAAAATCACCTCAAAACCTACAAAAGAGACGGATCTTTTAGCACTTGGGGCTATGAAAAGAAGCAGTACAAACATTAGATTCACATTCCAACCATAAACTCGAAGGACCATAAGTTCCTCTTCCTAAATGCTCTGATTGTGGAAGGGCTACTAAATAGGACTCCTATCATACACACCTAAACATCCAAAGAATATTTCCCGAGCAGTACCAGCATGCTTCACGTTCATCACATGACAACTGTGTTCTGTCACCAGTGTCCACTATAATAGTTCCAATTGACATTATAGTGCATCGAAGGCTGATGCTGTTAAACGAGGGTCTTTAAAAATCCTCCAGTAGGTAGTTACAATTGGTGTGACTATATCTTAAAAACATATATGTAGGTTTTAATTGGGATTCAACTTCTTTTTCATGCGTGTGACCAAGTTATGCCTATCTGTGCCATGTATAAGAAGGTGGAAGTCAGATAACCTACACAGTTAATTACTTTATAACACAGGTGTTACACTGTTTGTTTTGGGGGAAAGCCTTACTGGAACTGTAGTGGTGTTAAGCATACTGGACTGCACAAGAAATCTTCTTTGCTACACACACCGAGGACTACAATAATTCACCCAAGTTATCTGTAATATGACAGAGGGAGATTGTAGTATCGATTGCTCTTGCTGGAGAAAGAGCGACCCGTCAACTATTGGATATGGGTGAAGAAATATGAGTGTTATCAACTTCATATGTATCGCACCAGTGATGATATAATTCTCGAGCGAATAAGTTGTTGTCGTGAAAGAATGCTTTAAACTCAACATGCTCAAGGATCCAAGAGGATGCTGGCCATTGTCGCTATAGGTGCCCCGTATTTGAACTGTTAAAGGAAGGGTCCCGCAAGCACAACATTGAGCATTATTTATTAGAAAAATAATTATCGATCCGAAATTACGTAATTGTATAGAACAAAACATCATACTTGTCACAAAAATAAATAAAAACTGCCATCACTCAACATGCAATTTGTAAAATTCGCGGCGATCGAAATTCCCGGTATCGATGACGTCATGAGTATTGGTGCTCAAAATGTGCGCATGTGCATTGTATAACTATGACTTCATCGACACCGGGAATTTCGATCGCCGCGAGTTTTAAAAATTGCATGTGTTGAGAGATGGCGGTTTTTATTTGTTTTGTCATAAGTGTGGTGTTTTGTTCTATATAATTATAAATCTTGGGCTCGATAGCTATTTTTCTAACATATAATGCACAGTTTTGTGCTTGCGGGACACCTTCTTTAATAAACACCGCCAACCAACTAATCCACACACATTAGAAGGAGCATTATAACTGACCATCTTTTGATTTTCACATTTACATATACGAGACCTTTAGGAAATGTTATTTGCTACATCTAACACCTATTGCCGAAATGCCTTAAAACTGCATGATAAGATGCGGTAAATCTCGAATACTAAGGTTTTGGTCAAACATGGGATGTTTGTGGGATTTATGTATAAAGAAAATAGACAAGTTATAAGCAATGATGCAGCGACGCGATAAATAGTAAGTGGTTTCATAAAAAAACAAGTACGATGAGGGTTGAAGCTAAAACAGGAATAAGTATGTCTTGTTTAATGATATGCATTTTGCTCATGCTATGGACAAATAATTTTCAATGCATTCGTCGCGGTTGAACCCGTTGTCTGACAGTCTCCAAGATTGTGATTCACTAGATTGAACATTGGAGAAGTTTGGATAGGACCCTGGTAAAGCCCTGTGGTGGAACCGGAACCGTCCACTGTCATGAACGTTATTGACGTTGACGGAAGTATTCCGCTACAAACCGGTATACCTAATAAGGACGGCGTTATATCAGTGCAATAAATGCAAGACAAGAGCGATCCGGTGAGATCATCACGGACAAGAACTTCAACTTCCGTTATGTCCATACCATTAACAACATCCGTTTGCGTCGGGAATGTCCCTTCCTGAGCAGGTCTTGGATCAGTGCATTTATATTCAACGCAAGCCTCAATTGTACCAGTTCCCATTGGAATTTTATGGGCAGTTAACTGACGAACACCATATTGACTCGTGCCACTACAAGCGGAAGAAGTAAACAATGCGGTATTAGTTGCAGAACTAATAACAGTAACCCGTACGGCATTGAGAGTTGAGCTTTGTATCTCCATTCTGATATAACAAGGTCGCACAGGAAACCCAAGGTTAAACGAGTAAAACGAGCATGGTTCAATACTAGGAAATCCCGAAAAAGTATCAACTGCTATCACACTCCCCGTAGTATTAAAATAGAATTGCAAGTGTTGAGACGTAGTAGTAGCTTTTCTGCAATCGTTTCGTTCATTCCATTTATATATCGGGCCTGTATTACCACTTTTTGTAGACGTTGGGACTCCGGGGGAAATACGAATTGCTTCATTAGGATCCCCGCCACTAATATCTCCATCTATAGCAAATTTGATAGCAGTTAATTCCGCGGGATTCGAGCCATTCTGCATTTGACAAGAGCTGGAGACAACGAGACACGTGTCTTTTGCTGGAAGAATATAAATACCCTGTAAATCACTTCCACCATTAGCAGATATGTAATTCACATAACGACCGCCATTTAACATATCACATGATACCGTCACACACTCTCCTACCTCCCCGGTATATTCTTCGAATCTATTTGTTAAAGACCACCCAAAATAAAAGGTATTAGTGGAAGCTACCGGTGTCTTATCTTCACCTACAATTGTAAACAAAACATCACCTAATACTTCCGTAGGTGAAAGATTCTCTGAAGCGTATGGAATCACCTTGGCAACACACAATTCTTCTTTTCGACGAATTATATCAATGTTAATTACATCTTTGTTCGTAATATCAAATGAACCTGCGAAATAATCATTCGAAAGGCCTCCCGTTTGACGGCGTTTTCTATCCAAAACAGTGCCAATTAATAACCCTTCTTCCTCCCAAACACCAGTTTTTCTATTCAATATCCACAATTTAACATCGGATACATCACCAGGACCTACATCACCCATAGGTACCTGTGCAGGATCAACTCTCACTGGAACGGATCCCGCAATAGTCAATGATTTCGACGAAGGATCCGTCACAGTAAAGCTAAACATACCGAAAGATTGCAACGTCAGCATTTCACCATTGTCATCTACCGCTGAAAAATCTCCTTCAACAAATGGTAAGTCTGATCGCCTACGCAAATCAATATTGTTAACTGACAGCATAACTTTACCAGTATACAGGTCTCCATTACTATCATATACACAATCTGGTGGAATTATAAGCTCAGCAACAGGTTCAAATTCCTCACCTGCTAGTGGTATAGTATTTTCAACGTCACTATTCAATTCCATTGGGATTGGGCGCATCTTCATCGTGACCGTTATATAGATACTAGATCCACGACCAATATTTACGACCCTTGTGGCGTCTAGAAGTTGCCCAAAACGTGTGTCTTTGAAGGTGATAGCAATCCGAGTAGTTTGAGCTGTGATTTGAAACATGAACCTACCGTTGATATCAGTCGCGGCTACCTTTTGATCATTAACAAAAATGGAACCAAAAAATAATGGTACATTATTACCATTAGTGGCGACACCTGATATCGTTGCTGGTTCAATTACACATGGTCTACATTCACAAGCTTGTACAATAAGTACATCGATGGTATAGTCTGTACAGTCTATTTGTGTTAGTGTACTACTAGATATAAGGCAACAGTATTCATCACTATCCATACATTGGGTTTGATCAGCTTTGTCCCCACCACACTGAGCTCTTGAACAGGTTTTAACATCCAGTCTATTTCCAGGCACATTGCATTCTGGTGGCATTTCCTTATATCGACTTGCTGGTATAGGATCGCATCCAGACGGTGTATCTGAAACGAAATTGGCAAGGAAATTAACTATTCAAACTTCATCATCACTTGTCTCAATATAGCCCTACAATATGTTTCTTTACTGCAGTATGAAATTCGGTTAATTTATTTCCTTTCAATTTTCGACCGTTGGTATTAAAGTTTCGAATCACGCATTATTGCTTTTTGGACTCTTCTACCTATATATTGTCGTTTGTACTCATTTGAATTTTTAAGGTTATTTTTAATAAGTCCTAAATCACCAATTTTCGCCCTGTATTTTGTTATACATTGAATATTAAACTCGAGACAAACAATGCTTGACTGCTTGCGAGACCATCATTCCTCAGCAGTTGCTCGTTCTATTAATACCGTATTATATGTCAATGGACAGCTTATGTATTCTTCTCTAACTATATGAAAACGTGTCAGCCATATGCTTAACAAAAGTACAACTCTATCATCTATTCAATGAAGTGTTACATTGACATGGCAGTGTAGAGAGATGGTCTATTGACCTTTTTGTGCACAAAATAGAGGTGCATTTTGCAAACGTAGATTGAGACCACTTCATATTCTAAAGCGAAAAATTGCTACAAATTATCATTCGATAAATGAGCTCATCAGTTATGAATGGATATGTAACACACTGTGAACATATATTAAAGAATAGTCTTCGAATCTAACCATAAACACATTCATTGCTAATGGGAATACTAGACTTGTATTTAAGTGTAGGTATAAAGGCGTATTAACCAACCAATACAAATAATATGCAATTTCACACCTTGTGGATTTGGTGAGTGCGAGAGGCACAAAATAGTCCATAATGATGGTAAATAAGTTTTCATCAACGCATTTATTTCTTTAATCAAATGTCCCGCGAAAATTCAATAGTCACGCCCTTAGATGGCCAAATACAGAAAGCACATGGTGGATTAGTGTATACAAATAGTGAGCGATTAAAAAAATATGAAATTAAATGAAACATGACTTTTCATAAAAATACTGTTCAAGTGTATGAAGTATGTGTCAAGTAAAACACTACAATTTCGCGGATACTTTATTTCGTGAATTTAAAATTACTGCAATTTTAGCGAGCATTTAATTTCGCGAATCCAAATAAAGTTACTGTTATTTTTAATGCAAAATTGACAATATCGCGGGTATTTAATTTCGCGAATCCACAACCCTCGCAAAATTCGCGAAATTAAATCCCTCGCGAAATTAAGTGGTTTTACAGTATAATAATATGCTACTTTGCCGCATATTTTACAAGTATGGAACAAATATAATATCGTATAATGATATTAAAGGGACATGAAGTGGTGTTGAAAATTTTAAATGTTTAAAAAATTACTTCAGAATTCAAGATGAACATTAACAATTGCCATTATTGTTGTTTCTACTAACAAAAACACAGCAAAACTTGATTAAAACAATATCATCGCTATTTATTGAAAAACGCCCTCTATGCAAATATGGTTCGCGTTATGTATCACGCGTACTGCAGGGGGATACTGCCGGACGTAAAATGCTCGTCCCGCGGGACGAGCATTTTTGAATCGACGTTTTCTTGTACAAAGAGAGCTGATTTTTCTTAATCCTTATAGGTGTAAGTTCATACAATTATAAAAATAAACTAATCTCAGTTTTTATCATAATTGAGGGCGCTGCCTCCAACACATCTCTTAGTGCCCCTTTAATAATGATATGCGCTATGATCTAGATGGAATAGCGCCTAACAAATATTAATTGTTATGTTAGTTATCTAACTTTTTTTTGTGTGTATAAAGCGCAAATGTGAACAATAGCCCAGCAGACATTTACAAGGTTAATGACCAGAGTGATTAAAAATCAAACTGGTAACTCTCGAAAGAATTCTGAAAGGCCAATCAATTGGTTCACTGCAACTCAGAAAATATGCATAAAACAAGAAACACAAATGGGCAGAGGTTAAAAATGCCAATGAAAGTGACATAAAAATAAGATAAAAGCCCAAACATAGAGAACAACATCATAATATAAATTAAAGAAAAATAATAATATCTTTTTACCCGTTACTATTAAGGATGCCGAGTCTGAGTAGAGTGAGCCTGCTGCGTTGCTAACTCTACATCGATATGATCCTGAATCCTCAACCACTAGGTCTGTTACAATGAGAGTTTCGGTATTGGCCTCGTCAAACTCTAAGATGTCTCCGTTCTTGAACCTATGGGGAGTCATCAGATGTAATGAACATTAACTCGTATAAAACATATTTGTGAACAAGTGTTAGTACTTCAATACCGGTGTATAATATATTAACTTGTTTGACTAAACATATGCAGATTTATTTCAGCATTGTAAAGCGAAACTTTATGTCAACGACCTAATTTGTAATTGTAAGGCCCGAATAAGAAAAAGATCCCTCATATTGTCAAATCCTTAGTCAGCGGCAATGCTTGGTCTTAAATAATCCTAAATAAAAGAAGAGGTGAAATTGATTTCGGGGATGAAAACCATTCACCTTTGTCATTTGTGACGACACATTTTAGTCTTACATTGCAATTCAATTGACCACTACAAAGTGATTAAAAATTAAAAAGATTGTTTACCTATCTGTTAGATAGATAAAAACATTAAAATATGGAGTGTGCTGCTGTTTGTATTGCACATTTGGTGACTTTATACATGGGTGTTTAGTAATCATTTATTAGCTTAACCATTCAATACTTGCCATTCATACTGGTCTATAGCCGGAACCGCAGTGGCTATGCAACAGAATGCCACACTGTCACCTATTACACGAACCTTATTACGTGGATGTTCTGTAATCAACGGTAATTCTAAATGGGAGAAAAAAGTAAAATACAACTTTATTATTGACAAACATGCTTAAGAACTGCCTGCAATAAAGAAGAAGAAAAGGACCACACAAACATGAACATCTGAATTGGGTGAGGAAAAAATGATTTAAAAAAAATGTATAGCTTGATTGGCGCACCTTTTATGCTAGCCATTAGCAAGGCCTAACATAATCTTAGTTCCAAAAGAAACCCATTACGTCTTTTGGCGTTTCAAGGAAAATAATAAAAGGAACCTTATCTGTAAGCAAGTGTACTTCAATACTGTTTGCCATTCAAATGCAAAAGGTTGTTGAATCGAATATCGAACATTCATCTGGCGCGGTATCGTCATTTAACCTATTGGAGGCTTCTACAGAGAGTGACCGTAGACGACTGAAAATAAATATCTTAATATGCGAGCTGTAGGAATTCATCACTTTGGCTTTTAATACAGGTATATGAAATGTTGTATTTCTTGTTGTGACATTCGATTCATTTACTTGTTCCATTCGAATGTCTTTTGTTAAAAGTTCTTGATTGAGGTAATATCTTAAATATGGACATGTGCAAATAAATGGGTATTGGTATATACCATTGTAAAAATAGTGTGCATATTGTTTATATGAAAGTGAAATCAAATATTTACCCATTCGTTCCATGACAGCTCGCAGGTAAGATGTCGTGGCGTCAGATACGACTGTTTCCTGTATTACCGTCCCATATCGGACTTTCGTGATCACCATCATAGTAGCGGTAGCACATACTCCAGGTATGCTAAATGAACCGGTGTTATCCGTGACTGTGAGTGGTATGTAGGGTCGGTCCGCATACGCTATGGTGACATTGGACAAGGGGCGATTCGTTGAGTCAGTTATCTTCCCATCAAGGGTGCTTGAGTCACATACGCATGCGTCACACATATCGTTCAAAACACCAACATCACAAGTTGTAGAACAATCTGTAACAACAGTAAAGAATCGCGCAAACAAAGAAGAAAACATGATTGTAGTGTGGCGAGGGGGAAATAACGGGGGGGGGGGGGGGGGGGATATTTAAAGACATACGCAGAATGGTTTAACTGAAGTTCAAAAGAATCTTATCATTACTTTTGTCCTTGCAAAACGGTTATATTTTTCTTTTGTAGCTCAGTGAATTTAATGAATCAAACACATGCACTCTTTGCCGGTTATAATGCCCCAACTGTATTGCTGATGAGCCATGAACATTTCAAAACCACTTTAGTGTGTGTCAATATATCATACAAAATAAAGTATTTGTATCAGCATACCTGGACAGTTCCAGTCAGAACAAACTTCGAGACCACTTGGTTGTCCGGCACACATTGAATCGCTAACTGAATTTCCTGTCGGGGCTGCACAAACCCTTGTACGCATGCGTTCACCTACTCCGCATGTTACATCACACGATCCCCACGAGGTCCAAGACGTCCAACCTATATCTGTAATGATAATGAATATTAGTATATATATATTTATATTTCTAAAACTGTACGTCATCAAATTATGATATATATATCAAAGTTGGAGCTCAGAAGCTACCTTTATCGCGGAACCTCAACGAAAAATAAATAAGACACATTTGAAGCTGTAAACGAATACCACGGTGAAGGGGGCGACACTGATATCAAGCTGTAGGCCTAAGGGGTCTGTCATTTTCTTCGGTAGGGGTCCCTAATATCCTGGAGATCATAGTTCTTTTTACACAGAAAATATGGAGTCATAAAATTAATACCATTGTCAACGCAAAATTCTGGTTAAAATACTGACTTTTTTGCTTGGGCACACTAATTTTAGTTAAAATACTGCCTTTTTATGCACTTTGCAAGAATTTGTTCTATAGGTTTCAACATTGATTGTAAAATAAAATTTGGTCTTGACCACTATAAATTTAGTCAAAAAAATGTTTTGCACGCTTTGCGCGCATTTGTTCTATATATTTCAAAATTGATTGTAAAACAAAATTTAGGCTTGGCCAGCCTAATTTTAGTTAAAATACTACTGATTGTTTTTTTGTGAGCCAAAGGATCTGGCTGATAAGAGTGGACCTATGGGTTTAAAGTCTTGTAAAGTACAGATTTGAGTGTGTGTGTGTTTTGGGGGGTCATAAAATGAATTATAATCCGCGAAATACTTTTGGTGGTGCGTACTCGTTTACTATTTTCTCTGTAGTGGCCCTTTTTAACTTTTGTCTAGAGGGCATTTTAAGGGGGCGGTCTAGGTTGATTTGACCCACATTTGGAAACACATTTTCTCAATGTTACCGTAAACCTACCGCTTAGTGTTATATATCAAATTAAAGCTTAGGTCAAGACCTTTCAGAAAATGGGTTATTTTGATCTGGTTGCCATGGTTACCATGCAATGCCTCTGATTGGCCAAACACGGGAACAAACGTAACTAGAAAACGAAATGTTGCATAACACCATACTTGGGTAGATGATGTATCGGTATAGTGCGCATGAAACCATGGATCCGGATTTGTATACGGTTGCCATGTTAACCGTGAACCGACCAATCAGGTAATTTTGTATCGTAATTCAAATTTGAAAACAGATATTAACAATCGGGCTCTATGGTTTCATAGCCCCTTGTGTGCTTAAACATCTGGTCCAAATCCCATGGTTATATGATCTTTTGTTTTCTAGTTACGTTTGTTCCCGTGATTAACCAATCAGAGGCCTTGTATGGTACTCATGGCAACCAGATCAAAATAACACGCGTTTTCTGAAACGTCTTAACTTACGCTTCAATTTGATATATATATAACACTAAGCGGTATATTTACGGAAACATTGAGATAAAGTTGTTTCCAAATTTGGGTCAAATCAACCTAGACCCCCCCTTAAATATGAAATCCAAGTCAAACAAATGACGTCATTCAAATTGATAAACATCTTTATTTACGCCGGAATTCCATATTAAATTCACGAACGTGTATTTTGATTGCATAAGAGAAACATAATCAATTGCACACCTCTCAAACCTGTAGTAAAAGTACACGTGTCCGGTGCCGTACATGATCCCTGATTCCCGCATGACGTACTGCAGATTGCTGCAATGAAAAGGAAATATTTGTAAAAAATGCAGACACGTCTGATATAGGTCTTCCTTTATTAGGAAATGAAACAAAACCGCCTTACTAATATTACCAAATAGGTTCAAAAGGATCCTTAATTAGAATCTGGTATGGAAAGTTCATTATACTGATCCAGTGTGAAGGTACTCACGTTTACGTTTCGGATACGTCTGTATCCTTTATCAACACTTTTGGTAGTGGCGATCTTGACGACTCATGACGCTGTTTGCAGTCTTGGAGTTGCCAGTTGATTTATCATCTGGGGATGTTTTGCCAGATGATAAAAGATCATGAAATCATATACAATCGCCACGACTATGAAACCTCATTGCATACTTCGCAATCAGTTGGTCCATCCCAAAGACAAACGAGAGCCCCACAGCATTTCGGACTCTATCTACGATATACCGTCTAAAAAATGTCACAAAAGCTATATCGGCGAAACGGGAAGACAATTCGGCACTAGACTGAGCGAGCATAAGAAAGAGGCAGAGAAATTCAGCAACACAACAACCACCAGAGCAGGGAGAAACGCATCTCTCACTACAGTTAATAAATCGGCTATAACAGACCATGAAGTGGATTCTAACCATGTCATCGGGTGGGACGAGGCTAAGGTCATTGGCACAGAGCAAGACAGGTATAAAACATGGATCAGAGAGGCCATCGAAATCAGAAAGAGAGGGACCTTATTTTTGTCGTCATACAGATTTCTGATATTTAGTATGAACAATAGTCATCTTTATAAATGTACCTGTAGCACAGAATACTCCAGTCCAACCTGTAGTACAAGTACATGTGTTTGGTGCCGTACATGATCCCTGAGCTCCGCAGGACGTACTGCAGATTGCTGCAAAGGAAAGGATAGGTTTGTTAAAATAAAGTGGTTTATAATACTCCTTATTCTTTTCAAAACGAATTTGATTTGTAGGTTTTAAATC
The DNA here is from genome assembly GCA_035610835.1 of Ophiura sarsii. Classification (NCBI taxonomy): domain Eukaryota; kingdom Metazoa; phylum Echinodermata; class Ophiuroidea; order Amphilepidida; family Ophiuridae; genus Ophiura; species Ophiura sarsii. The sequence continues at coordinate 10,077,923 of CM069455.1, forward strand.
CTGTTCGATCTTTTAAAAATGGTACACGACTTTAATGTAATGATAGCTTATCTATAATGGTATTACATATTTATTTTTATATTATTTTTGTATCCATACAGATTTTTGATCTCCGCAGGACGTACTGCAGGTTGCTATAAAGGAAAGGAAAGGTTTTTAAAAATGAAATGGTTGATATACTTCACAATATTTTTAAAACAAATTTGATGTTTTATGTTTCAAATCCTGTTCGGTCTTTTTAAAATGTAACGTTTGTTTACGACTTTAAATTAATGATCACTTCTCTATAATATTATTATGTGTTTCATATATTTTTGTCGTCATAAAGATTTCTGATATTTAGTATGAACAATAGTCATCTTTATAAATGTACCTGTAGCACAGAATACTCCAGTCCAACCTGTAGTACAAGTACATGTGTTTGGTGCCGTACATGATCCCTGAGCTCCACAGTACGTACTGCAGATTGCTGCAAAGGAAAGGATAGGTTTGTTAAAATAAAGTGGTTGATATACTCCATAATATTTTCAAAAACAAATTTGATGTTTTATGTTTCAAATCCTGTTTGGTCTTTTTAAAATGTAACGTTTGTTTACGACTTTAATATAATGATCACTTTTCTATAATATTATTATATATGTGTTTTCATATATTTTTGTAGTCATACAGATTTCTGATATTAAGTATGAACAATAGTCATCTTTATAAATGTACCTGTAGCACAGAATACTCCAGTCCAACCTGTAGTACAGGTACATGTGTTTGGTGCCGTACATGATCCCTGAGCTCCACAGTACGTACTGCAGATTGCTGCAAAGGAAAGGAAAGGTTTGTTAAAATATAGTGGTTGATATACTCCTTATTCTTTTCAAAACAAATTTGATTTGTATATTTCAAATCCTGTTCGATCTTTTAAAAATGTCACATTTGTAGACGATTTTACTGTAATGATATTTATCTATAATGGTATTACATATTTATTTTTATATTAATTTTGTATCCATACAGATTTTTGATCTCCGCAGGACGTACTGCAGATTACTATAAAGGAAAGGAAAGGTTTGTAAAAACGAAATGCTTGATATACTCTACAATATTTTCAAAACAAATTTGATGTTTTATGTTTCAAATCCTGTTCGGTCTTTTTAAAATGTAACGTTTGTTTACGACTTTAAATTAATGATCACTTCTCTATAATATTATTATGTGTTTCATATATTTTTGTCGTCATACAGATTTCTGATATTTAGTATGAACAATAGTCATCTTTATAAATGTACCTGTAGCACAGAATACTCCAGTCCAACCTGTAGTACAAGTACATGTGTTTGGTGCCGTACATGATCCCTGAGCTCCACAGGACGTACTGCAGATTGCTGCAAAGGAAAGGATAGGTTTGTTAAAATAAAGTGGTTGATTTACTCTTTATTCTTTTCAAACTAATTTGATTTGTATGTTTCAAATCTAGAGCCGAACGCGCTCCCGTTACCGGGTGAAGCAGACTGCTTACTCCAGTCCCTACGCAATAATTGTGTGCTATGCTATGGTTTTTTCCTGATCAGTGAATATATCTGTCAAGAGTATCACTTGCGGACATAACCCTTGTCAAGATTTTTCTTCTTGACGGTAGTACAAGCTGTCCCAAAATGATTGGTAGGGGAGAGCGGAGAGTGTTCGCCCCATTTTCATTTGAAATGGCCTAGAGACGTCAATTTTTAAAGATTGGACGGATCTATTGACATTACATGAAAGATTGATTTGGCTACATACGACCACAATTTCAGTACCCTAAGCCATACTGTAAAGAAATGAGCAAAGGATAAAGACAGGTGACACAAATGGTGAACATGACCCGACCCCGGGGCAGGTTCGTCCACAGGCCGGGGCAAGTTTGCCATGGTCTCATAATTAGGCTTCTTGAAGTAGCATGTATCAAATAGATATACACATTGTTATGTTAAGTGATTTTCTTCCAAAATAACATTTAGAGAGTCCACAATTTAAGGGTGGGGTCATTTTTACGGAATATACTTGTTTAGAATTTTATAATGATGATAAATATCACATTTAAAAATATTATCTTCCTAATTTTAGTGCTACTCCATTCCAGATAGCTATTATTATAATTACAAATAGGCTGCAGGAGGTGAATTACAATTTTGAAATTATACTAAATCCCCATTGGCAAACATGCCCCATCATGAAAGGGCGAATGTGCCCCACAGCACAAAAAGTACATTGACCCGATAACCACGCATGTCCCACATACAATGACGGGTTTATAACTGCATCAAATCTTCTGTACGAATATCTTAAGAAAAATATCAATATCGAAAATGGAAGAGAAATCCACTTATGTGATGTAAAACTTGTCTTTAGATGATAATTTGTCAAACGTTATACAGAGATCAGCCATGTTACCATGGACAAATCGCAACAAACAGCGGAGCATATTGCGTGTTCGTCAAAATGAGAATCACGTGGTGGGCGAACCTGCCCCTAGAGTGTACACTCCCCGCTCTCCCCTACCCATCGATGTCCAAAGTTTAATATTTTATTTTATGATCAAATCAATGAGACTGTTGTTGTTCTGGTCATTCGGAATTGTCCCTCAGGGGGCTCCTCAGACCAGAACAACATCCTCTGATTTCAAACAAATTCACGAAAAGAGTTGTTACGCAGTCATATTCTCTATTACATTCCTATGGCTAGCAAACAAATCTTGATATTCAAGTATAAGGTGGAGCTTGTTGAGTACAACCAAAAAGTCTCTTACTAGAGGTGAATCGGATGCACGGTTCATTACAGATATAACCATTTGAAGTCATTGTGTTATTGTTTTTCGGCCAACAGAGGGCAGCCTATTTCCTTTTGTTTTTTATTGGTTTTTTTTTGACTTCCTAGGTAAAATGTTCTATGAAAAGAAGAAACAAAATATTGAAAACTCAGCACAGAAAATAAGGAGAGTAGTAACCAACATATACACCAAGTGGTAATACATTTAGGAAATTGCATGAACTTGACAAAATTAATTACCGTAAGTTCATTTTTTGCATAAATTATTTATTTTGCTAGGGGGGGGGGGGGGTCAAAAAACTAATAAGAAACAAAGGAAATGAACGCTTCAATTTTGCTTCATTTTTGACAATAGAATTGTCATATTTATAAAACCGTGCCTCCTATCAAGCTCAGATTTCAGATTATTGTGGAGCTCAGCAAGCTCTATTAAAATATCAAATAAAATATTAACCATAGGAACACCCTTAATCTCATGTCTGCTAATATTTTTTGGTTCCCATCTATTTTAAACAGTACTATTGTTGTATCATATTGTTATTCAAAGCACTAATCATTTTTCATTTTTCATTTAATTTAATTTAAATGGATCGTCACCCATGAGCGACCCAAACTTTGTTTCTATATGAGCTAGTTTTGAGGCTAAACTTGAGGGACATTTAAATAGGTAATGACGTGGTCATGGTAATATGTAGTGGCTTAGACTTCTTTTTCATTTTGGGGATGCATTATTGTTTACAAACTTGGAAAAAATGATAATAGTCCTTTACTGTTTAACCTCACCAAATCCATTCTCCAGTGTTAAAATGAAATCCATAAAAAACCACTGCTGATTCACCAAATACCACTTCATTAGCTATTTAAAAGTCCTTAAACACTTGTCAAATAAAACAATGCATGGCGTCACTCAAGTGTGACGAATTTCTTCTAAAATTGAATTAAAGTGAAAAAATAGTAATGATTTGAGCAACCATAACTTATAACAGTTACAGCAGAAAGAAACACAAGATTGTATTAGTCAACAAGAGATTATGAGAATACACGAATTTCTTTTTAAAACAAGCTGTATCATCATCATCATCATCCGTCGGCTGCAGAGCAGGCGACTACAAGATTTCTCCATGCACGACGATCAGTGGCGAGTGCGACAATCTGTTTTTCTTGGATTGCACCTTCTTTGTCCCCGAGTAATTGTCTTACATATGTAAGGTATGAGGTGCGCGGTCGGCCTGGTCTCCTTTTGCCATGCGTTGGTAGGTATAGAGCATATCGTTTTGCAGGCTCTTCTTCTGGAATCTCAACTGCCGTAGCCTTACCAAATGAATAAGTGGCTCAGTGCTGGTCATGGCGTAAACGCTGGTGTTCGGGATGTGGTCAATCCGCCTAATATTCAGCATAATTCTGTAGAAGGAGGTGGCAAAGGCATTGATTTTATTTTCCATGTCTTGAGAGATCACCCATGACTCGCAGCCATAGCACATGATAGTAATGCAGGTGGTGTTAAACAACTTCACTTTAGTTGAGATGGGTATTTTGGGACTCTTCCACAGGCGTTCCAGCTTCCAAAAAGCACACCAAACCAGTGACTTTCTTCTTTTAAGGTCACTTGAACCAGATGCCATCATAGAGCCAAGATATCTGAAATCTGACACATGTTTGATGGGATCGCCATAGACTTGAAGTGTTGGATGGGGGTTGCAGTTAATAGTCATGTACTCTGTCTTAGGTGTGCTAATGATGAGGCCGAGGTCTGCTGCTGCCGCCGCTGTTCTGGCTAGCTGGGCCTGTGCCCGCGGAATTGAAGATTCCAACAAAGCAATGTCATCAGCGAAATCTAAGTCATTTAGCAACTTGGCCAGGTGACGACTGGAGCGACGAGGATGTGTTAAGACTCCCGAATCTAGCTCTGATGTGGCCTTCTTCAGTAGGTAGTCGACCAATATAACAAATAGAAAAGGAGCCAAAACATCTCCCTGCAAAACTCCTGTGGAGACATCAAATGGGTGTGAAATGTTTCCATGTACCATAACAGCGCTTCTAGAGTTGTTGTATAGCACACTTATAGCATTGACTACAGCTTCTGGAATTCCATAATGTCGCAGTACTGAGAACATCACCTTTCTGTTGATGGAATCAAAGGCTTTCTTGAAATCGATAAATGTTACCGCAAGCGGGAGTTGATAGTCTTGGAAACCTTCCATGATCCTTCGGAGTATGTGAATTTGTTGGGCACAACTTCTCCCTGGTCTAAATCCTGCCTGGTTGTTCCTCAGGATGGAGTCAACTTGGTCACGGATACTGTTTAGAAGGATCCTGTTGTACACTTTAGCAGCAATCGAAAGGAGGGATATTCCCCGGTAATTGGTCATGAGGCTAAGGTCTCCCTTCTTGGGCAGAGGAACAATAACACTGGTGGTCCATTGGCTAGGTGGTATGAGAGTCGTGTAAACTTCTGCACAGAAATTATGAATTACAACTGCTATTACATCGCCGCCACTCTGGAGTGCTTCTGAGGTGATCGCACTGTCAAGACCTGCTGCCTTGTTGTTTTTCATCTGGCGTATGGCTTTCAGAGTCTCCTCGTGTGTAGGTGGATGATCTTGGATTGGCAAGTCATGATCAGCAGGCTTGGGCAGATCAGATGGTGTATGACCATTGTCATTGTTGAGCAGAGAGCTGAAGTATTCCTTCCATTCTGCAAGCAGATCTTTGTCACTTGTAGGGGGCGTACCATCTCTTTTCTTGACCTTGACGCTCGGCTTTTGATCTTTCCCTGAGAGATCATGGATAATTTTCCATGTGGTGGAGTAGTCACCTGTCATATCTGCCAATCGGAGTTCTTCCATTTGCGTGTTCAGCATTGCCAATTTGTCAGTTTTATACGACTCGTTCAGACAGGTATTAAGCTTCCTCCATCTTTCTCTGGACTGTCGAGATTTGGATATTAGATACCTTCTTTTAGCCTGATCCCGCTCTGTCTTTATTTGCTTGGTTCTGTCTGCCACCCAACTTGGCATCCCACAAGGTTTGCATATACCAACAACCTTCTCTGCCACTTCTGATACAGCATTTTCAAACGAATCGTACCTCTCTGTTATTGGTATTAACAAGTTGTTGCACTGGAGGGCTTCAAATCTGTTTGACAATTCAAGTTGAAACTGTTCTCTTGTAGCAGCATCCTGTAATTTCTTCCAGTTGAACTTTGGCCGATTACATGGTTTCCCTTTGGTAGTTCTTAAACTACAGACCAGTTTGATGCTGACAATCCGGTGATCGGAGTCTAATTCCACTGAATTGTATGCCCTGCAGTTACGTAGGGAGTTTGTCCACTTGCTGTTGATAAGAATGTGGTCCAATTGGTGTGTTGAACCTGCTGGATGCATCCATGTCCAGAGACGGGATCTAGGTTGAGGAAATCTCATTTGTGAAGGACGAAGTTTGAATTCCTCACACATATCCACTAGTCTCTCACCGTTGTTGTTAGTTATATCATAAAAGCAGTGACGTCCAATAACTTCAGGGTGTGTTGAATGGCTGTCTAGTCCAATTCTAGCATTGAAATCTCCGACAACTAAGTGTATGTTGTGAGTTTTCACCTGTTCCAAGTGATTCTCCAGATCGTTGTAGAAATCATTCTTGTCTTCAGGGGAAGCACACTCAGTTGGAGCATAGATTGATGTCACAGTAAGTTGTGGGTTTCCATGGAATGTAGCTGAGATAATTCTCTTGGTGATGGATTTTACACTCTGTAGGCATTTGTAGATATGCTTTGACATCATTATACCAACACCTCCTTGTCTCAGATCTGTGGCTGAGCTATATACTAGCACCCAGTTCTTGTCATCAAACCATAAAAAAAGCTGTATAACACACACATTTTTAGCACTTTGTCAAAAAGGTGAAATCACCATGTCTTACATAATGGAGTGTATCTTCAATTAAATAAGCCCGATATTCACGATCTAAAATTCTAATGAAAGGGTACAGTATGACAAAGATGATGAAAAAACAACGGACCTAATCCAATTGATTTCAATGATGACAAAAAAAAGAACGTTGGACATCGATGGGTACTAATCATAATGTCAATACCGATCCGTATTAAAGGCATATTATGCGATATTTTCCATGGAACACCCTCTATTTGTGATTTTTTTCCTAGAAATGTATTTTGGGTCAATTTACATTTATAACCATGAAACTAAAATATCTTGTAAGTTACGGAGCAATATGCTTCCAAATTACTTCAAAATCATAGTTTGAATGGGTTAAAATAAATTGTCGGGTTAATTCCGAAAACTTAATTTCTGAGTGGTTTTCGGTTCGTAAATAAATTCCATAGTTTGACACCGTGTTAACACCTTTTATAGTGTTTCAGCTACGGTTGGCATGTGGGTTATCCGAATACCAGAGATCCATACAAAATTCAATGAACGTCTCCACAAGTAAGCCTAATATATAATAGAGCACACGTTAATATGCTGAAGCCTGCCGACAACAAACAACTTTCACTGCTGACATTTGTATAAACCGTATTACACCGTTTTCTAAAAGTGAAATTATAGTTATAAATGGAAATGAGGTTTCGCAGAAGAGGCCAATTTGATGTCTAAAGGTTTCCTATTTGCATTAGAATCTGTGGAGTTTACTTTTTCAGAAGGTTTTTGTTTGATCGCAATCGGGTATGTAGTTCTCGAGATATGACCGATTATACTTACATGAATTAGGAAGTTAATTCAAAATGTGTTCAAAAAACGGTTTTTTCTATACTTTTATACACAAAAACGCTCACCTAGTAATATATACAGTTAAGCCCACAATTATTCATACCCCTTGGAAAATATGAGTTTTTTGCGTTTTTCTCATATCTATACCAGCTGGAGTGTTGGAACTTCCGCTTTACACTAAAGACAATTAGTTTGCAAGTACAAATCAATATATTTGGGCTCAACATTTTTTGCATAACAATAGAATTGAACAAGAATTATGTTTTTATGCCTGTCCAAAATTATTCATACCCCATACCAAGTCTAAGGATTGAGGCCACTTTTTGTGATAATACACATGTTTTGACATTCCAAACATTCTTTATATTGTGTGATAGGCTTTTATATTGTTTTGTAATTATTCCATGATGTGTGCATACAATGTTATTGCATTACAAATGTGTCCTATTGAATGTACAGTGAAGGATATTATAGGACAACACTCTAGCTCTTTGACAGCATGGCGAAGAAGATCAAATAACTTTTTTATGCATATTGTTAATGCTCACAAAGAGGGGAAAGGCTACAGAGCTATTTCGAAACAATTCCAAGTGCAAGAATCCACCACACAAAGCATAATTAGGAAGAACAAGACGTTCAACTCACTAAAAAACATTGAAGGATGCAGTCGGAAGCCAGCGGTGTCCTCTTGTTTGACAAGAAAAGTATTGCGAAAGGCCAACAACAATCCACAGATCACCATCAATGCTCTCCTGAACAACCCTGGCAATTATTGGACCAAGATATCATGGCAGACACTCCAGCATATATGGCACATGAGAGGTCTCCATGGAGGCCGACCAAGAAAGACTCTACTCCTTAAAAGAGACACAGAGAAACTTGTCTTGCATCTTAAGCAACCCCAACACTGAAGACCAAAAACTTGGATCTTTGTCCAGAAGTGCTCTTGCAAATGCTAGATGAGTTTCTCATTGTCTCTTTTCAGGAGTAGAGTCTTTCTTGGTCGGAGTCCATGGAGAACTCTTGTGTACTATGTCTGCTGAAGTGTCTGCCTTAATATCTTGCTCTAAGACTCACCAAGGTTGTTCAGGAGAGCATTGACGGTGATATGTGGATTGTTGTTGGCCTTTCACCATACTTTTCTTGTCAAACAAGGGGACACTGTTGGCTTCCGACCGTGTTCTTCAGGGTTTTTAACTGATTTGAAGTGATTTTAACTCTCTTGGTCTTCCTAATTATGCTTTTTATGGTGGAATTTGGCACTTGAAATTGCTTCGAAATAGCTTTGTAGCCTTTCCCCTCTTTGTGAGCATTCACAATGCACAAAAAAGGTCCTCATTGAGTTATTTGATCCCCTTTGCCATGCTGTCAAAGAGCTAGAGTGTTGTCCTATGATATCCCTCACTGTACATTGAATAGGACACATTTGTAATGCATCCACATTGTATGGAATAATTGCATGACAAGATAAAAGCCTATCACACAATATAAAGAATGTTTGGAATGTCAAAAACATGTGTATTATCACAAAAAGTGGCCTCAATCCTGAGACTTGGTATGGGGTATGAATAATTTTGGACAGGCATAAAAACACAATTCTTGTTCAATTCTATTGTTATGCAAAAAATGTTGAGCCCAAATATATTGATTTGTACTTGCAAACTAACTGTCTTTAGTGTAAAGCAAAAGTTCCACCACTCCAGCTGGTATAGATATGAGAAAAACGCAAAAAACACATATTTGTCAAGGTGTATGAATAATTGTGGGCTTAACTGTATAAGGCATTTCATTTTTAAAAACAATTATAAATAAATAGTTTAAAACAAATATGTTGCATACACTTTGGTCTAAAATGCTGCAACGATGCCTGCTATATATAAGGAAATTAATTTTAAAAATAATAAAAAGAGAACGCATCACTCGATTTTGATGATTCTTTCATTAAAAGCTTAAATAATTAAATCTTCAACTAAAAATAGCAAAAACATTTTCTTAAGTGTCTGACTAATATGCAAAATCGCCCTTTCGTGTTTTAAAACAAAACAGCTTATATCTCAAAACATATCATATCTAGAAAACGGGAGCGGTCATAACTCAAAAATGCAATGTATGATTGTAATGAAATTTGGCACAGATGTTAAGAAGAGTACTGTCTACCAAATAATTAAGAGACCTTTTTTTTTTTAATTACTGTGTGAAATCACCTGATTGGCTGCATCCTGGTTACCATGGCAACCAATCAAAAAATATTTTGTGCGTATTGTTCTAATACATCTATCCCCCAATATAATCCAAGTGGGTTATTTGTATGTTGTGTTATGAATGCTCCCGTGTTCACAGACCTTGCTCGGTTACCATGGCAACCAGAGCGGAACCTAAAGCGTTTCCCAAAACTAGACATCAAGGGCTACAATATAGTATGCAACACTTATCGGCTGTAATTTGGGAAAGTTGAGTGACTCAACCCCCACACGAATGCAATACCATTGAACATTTGAGTGACCGTTACATCTCATGTAGAATGCGAATTCGTTTAATTAGAGACTAATAACATGATAAACGCATGAACTCTTACTGCACGACATCATGAGAACATTGCTTTACACTTACGACATTCATCCTCGGTGCAAGTACGTACATCTTTGTCTTGGCACCCGTTGGTTTCGCATGTTCTGTAACGTAATTGTTGACCGGAACCGCACGAGACACTACAATCACTCCATTTACCCCAATTGTTATCAATCACTATAATATTTAAAAGAAACACAGTATTAATCGTACATTATTTGCCTTTACTAACACAACTATGGACCTGTATTCTACCAAGTGGATTCAGAGCACAACTTGACTACATCCTGATCAGAAAGAAATGGCAAAATAGTATTCTGAACACAGAAGCCTACAATTCGTTTGCAAGTATTGGATCCGATCATAGAATAGTGACCTCAAAGATTAGATTAGGTCTACGAGCAAACAGCAAAACCAAGCCAAAGAAAGTGAAATACAACCGGAATAAGCTTGTTCTACTAAATGACACCTGTGATGACAATCCAACAGTGAAATATGGAAACTTTATCACAGCAAATCAAGAAACTGCCGAGAAACTACTACCAAAAATATGTAAGAAGAGGAAAAAGGCATTGTGTTATAGTACAAAAGTAGAAACTGCCAGAAAGAAGCTAAGGCAGACATATGAAAAACATGTCACAGACGACAGTAAAGAGTCTGCACAAGAGTTTGAAGCAGGTAAACGAGAACTCGACCAAGCCTATGATGAGGTCAATTCTGAATACCTGGACAAGAAATTAAAAGAAGTGGAAAAGGCAACCCTAAACATGCAACACAGATTATCTTGGGAGCTCATTAACGAAGTAAGTGGAAGGAAAACCTCTAGGAATGGTATCCTCAAAGGAAAGACAAAAGAAGAACGTGTCAATAATTGGTACTGCCACTTCCAACAACTCCTAGGAAATCCACCGGTAGTGACTGATAAAGATGAAGACATCCAAAAGATTTTCGAAGAACTACCAATTAAGTGTACTGCCTTCAATAACACTGAGTACCAGAAAGCCAATAAATCTATCAAGGAGGGGAAAAGTTTTGGAGAGGACAACATTCCACCTGAACTACTGACAATATGCAATTTTGATGATTTAATACTGGACATCCGTAATAAGGCCCTCCTAGAAAAAACAAAAACCTGACCAATGGGCAATATTGAACCTGATACCAGTCCCAAAATCTGGTGACCTAAGTCAAGCAGGAAACTACAGAGGCATATGTCTGAACTCTATTGTGGCCAAGACATATAACAGAATGATTCTCAACAGAATAAGACCTCACCTAGATGAATTACTTCGAACTAACCAGAATGGCTTCCGCGAGGGAAGAGGCACTACCTCACACATTCTGGGGCTCAGGAGAATCATCGAAGGTATACATTCCAATAATCTCTCTGCAGTCATAACATTCATTGACTTTAAAAAGGCATTCGACACCATACATCGTGGGAAAATGATCAATATACTCAAAGCATACGGTGTCCCACAGGTTATAACAGATGCAATTGATGAAACTTACAGAAACACAAGAGCCAAAGTCATATCACCTGATGGCGACACGGAACTGTTTGACATCCTAGCAGGAGTACTCCAAGGAGATACCCTTGCCCCCTACCTATTCATACTCATCCTTGATTACTGCTTAAGAATAGCTATCAATGGGAGAGAAGAGGAACTAGGATTCACCATCAAGCCTAGACAATGGCGAAGAATAGGGCCAAAGAACGTCACTGATCTTGACTTTGCAGATGACATAGCGTTACTTTCTGACACTAAGGAGCAGGCACAGAAGTTGCTGAAATATGTTGAGGAAGCAGCACTCAAAACTGGGCTCCACATGAATGCCAAGAAAACCAAATGCATGGCATTCCACCAAGCACAAGCGGTACAGCTAAAAACCTCTGATGGAAGTAACCTAGACAACGTAGAGGACTTCAAGTACCTGGGAGCTTGGGTTGGTAGTAGCCAGCATGACATAAAAGTACGTAAAGCACTTGCTTGGAAGGCCTGCAACGCTCTGAACAAAGTGTGGAAATCCAGCCTCTGTCGAAAAATCAAAATCAGACTTTTCCAAGCTAGTGTTCTACTGTATGGAGCTGAGACATGGACCATCACCAACAGACTGAAGAAATCTCTAGATGGATGCTACACTAGAATGCTGAGAACTGCACTCAACATTAGTTGGAAAGATAAGGTACCAAACAAAGACCTGTATGGAAACTTACAAAAGGTATCAGAAAACATCACAGATCGAAGGATGAGATTTGCAGGGCAGTTGCATGAGAAGAGAAAATTAGATTGTATCTGATCTGCTGCTATGGAAACCCAAACACGGACACACATCTGTCGGCCGCCCAGCCTTAACATATTTGGACACCTTGGCGAAAGACACAGGACTGAAGAATGATGAGGAGATGAAAGCATGCATGAGGGACAGAGTAGATTGGCGAGCCATCACGAAGACCGTTCGAGAACGACATAAGTAAGTAGTAAGTAAGTATTTGCCTTTAGATGACCGCCCCCCCCCCTATGTCAATAAAACAATATCACAAAATAGGAATTGCAGGACTGGCCGGGTGAGACCATAATTATTATATTTATTTGATAAACATGATAAACATTATATGGGCTAAGACGACGACGATATAACTCTTCAACTTTTCTCATTAATTATTTAGACCATAATTAATTATTTAGTGGTTTATTTTCATACTGCAGTGGATAGTATTTTGAAGTGTATATTATTTTTCTTTTGACATAACACACATTGTTACCATGGTCATTTTTTAATATAACGGTTTTATAAAGTTTCTCAAATACGTACCGCATTCTTGTGAAGTACAGCTTTGGTAATCGATGGCGTCTCCATCACAATTATTACATTTACGTCTGCGCATGCGTTGACCATTACCGCAAGTAACGCTACACGATCCCCATGTTTCCCACGACTTCCAAGTGACTAGTGGTTTCGGCATAGTAAAACAACGTCGTGTACGTGCCCCAATACGCGAATCTGTTAAAATAAAGATATCCGGGGTTTATCGTGTACGGGTATGATGGCAACACAAAGGTAAACCCATACCGAAATAAAATTAAATCTTTTTTTTTTACAAATATGTATTACGGAGAGTAAAGTCTCCCCCGGCTACTCAATTCTTCTCGCTGGTAGCGATTATGAGCAGCCTTTGGTCTGTCACAATATTGACGAATGGGTGCGCCAATGAACAGATGTCAGTCACTTTACCTGGGTGCGTCATAGGGTACGTGAGCATTCGCACAACAAAATACGAACATTATATTTTACATTTAAGCTCACCACCAACCAGGATTTATTTTTAGATATGCAACTCCCGAAGTTCAAAAATCACTGTCACCACGTGTTCAGTGTATAAATTGCATGCGTGTCACCTGATCGCCATTATGACCTTTTAAATACCTGTACCGGAAATACCCCAGGGATGGATGGTACTCATAAGAAGTATCATTGGACTGATATGTGCCGCTCTAATCAGTCAGCTGTAGAACGGGGCCCGTTTCAATTGAAGGCGCTCTAAAACGACGGGTATACGTAACCAAGGTAACGCACACCCGTCAATTTGCGCAATTATTGAATTTTCGCCTTTTACCACAATTATCTGCATAAGAAGTAACTATCCATCGAGTTGAGGGCAGCATAAGGTACCAGAACTCCTTGCGATATTCAGTTCGACGATTTAATTTAACCTTTGACCCCAACATCAAACGACCCAAGCTAAAAGTATGTCTTTTTAGACCGGTTTGCTGCGATGAGACCACCATTTTCTAGAAGAGATTACACCAATTTTAAGAATTGTTATGGTAAATGTGATAATCTGTACATTAAATATTAGCCCAATAGTATTCAGAAGTGATGCCTTTGTAACGGTTATCTCTGTGATAAGAGAGTTATTTCGTTGCTTAAAATCGGCAAAATCGGCTTTTTATGAATTTTGAAAATTACTGTGACGTGAGGCCGTACCCTTGGAAACGCTGTCCCGTTCCCAAGCCCGCCCTCTATTGAAAAGTGTTTTTTGTCCGTATTCCGCCGGGCGACGGACTTCCGGCACTTTATGAATCCTCGTGTAAAAAAATACGGCAGTGCGTCACTAAATAGAGCGCCCTCAATTGAAACGGGGCTCCGTTCTACAGCTGACTGCTAATGGGTCTTTTTTGCAAAAAGAAATCCAAAAATTAATTATGATCAAAAGTCGGAATAAAGTAATTGATAATTACAAACATAATTTATAGCGAGTGATATCTAGATGTTTAATAGAGTCGGATAACTTCTATTTCAATCATTGTTTGTTTATGTTTTTTTCTTCTGAAAACTTCAATTTTACACATTTTAAACAGTATTTCATATACATTGCAATCCGGTTCAGTTCAATGATGTATGACGGTGGGGTGCGTCATTTGAGACGGTCATCAGTCGGAATCCATCAAACGCACGTCACAAAATTGATTAAGGGTATCGTCATTGTATGGCAAAGGTCCGACGCACTTGTCATGTTCGTGACAGGGGTGCCTCATGAAACGGGGGTCATATGGTGCGTCATATAATTGAAAGGTGCATTATTTGGAAAACATGACAAATTATTTATAAATTCTTACCAATAAGATTTCCAGCGAAGAACTGAAAATATTTCCCCGTCGCAGATTCGCATAAATCTATACTATTAAACAAAGGTCCGTCGGGAGAGACATTTTCCATTCTTGGATTTATTCGTATGCTGTTTTCCAACTCTCCGCTAGTGTTGTACTCCAAATTAGATAAGTCAGAAGTATCTACAGTTAACCCCGGGAGTGAAATGGCAGCAGGAGAAAGTTGTCCAGAGCCTATTTTAGCGGTAAAATATATAACGTAAGGAATCTCGCCTGCCTTACACCCTACAGGAAGGCAAACACTGTCGCTGGAAATGAAGTTTTCGTAGACACGATAAAAAGGTGGTTGGCCATCCCCCGTTATTGCAGTGACCTTTGCACCCAATATGGTATCACCTTGGGTTAATTCGTCATCAGTATGTGCAACGATCCGCGCCCAAAATTGGTTATCGACTTCTGGTTCACCAATGTTAAACCAATCCCAATCGCTATTTAGAAACAATGTTCCCTTAAATGAGCTCTCTTGTCGGCGGCGGCGACGTCTCTCAGATATCGAACTCTCAAAGGTACTTTCTTGGATCCAAAGCCCTGTCTGTGGCTCAAATGTCCATAGTTTAACATTGTGATCGATAGCCGTTAAACGTGGTACCACCACAGGCTCAACGCTAACAACAAGGTTATTCGACACTGATAATGCCTCCCCGTTTGGATCCGAAAATGCCAAAGAGAACATACCAAATGAGCGTACATTTAGCATCTCTCCTCGTGAGTTAACAGCAGAGAAATCGCCTGTCGCCAATTGTAGATCATCCAACTCTCGCATATCAACAGTGCTAACATAAGCCAGTACCTTACCTGAGTATTGTTGCCCCTCTTGATCATAAAATGAGTTCGATGGTATGTCAATTTTAGCAAATGTTCCTACAGATAAAAGGCTGTCAGATGCACTTTGGATCACCGTAGGAACGGGTATATGTGCAAGAATTATTGGTAGATAGATGTCTAAACCTGGATTTGTGTTAATTACTCTCGTACTGTCAACAATGGTTCGTTGTCCTCGCTCGTCTCTGAACGTGACTGGGATCCGGGACTCTTGAGAAGGGATTCGGAAGGAAAACGCTCCATCTGTGTCGCTACTTGAAACGATGATATTGTCAATATAAATATTGATACCGGGGACTCGTTCTCCGTTTAACATTTCGACATGTCCAGAAACTGTTATAGCCTTTTCTGTACATTGTGCACATGAACAGGACAAAGTTTTCGTGACTGAGATCTCATAGCCTTGGCATTGTACAGTGATGTCAATTTGTGTAGCAGTCTGACAGCAATATCGGTCCCGACATCCTCTTTGATCATCGCCTGTGTAACATTGTAACCGCTCGCACGTACCGACGTTCACCGTAGCATCGTTTGTGTCGGGTTGTACACAATTAGAGGGTAACTGTAACAGTTTCTCCATTGGTTCACGATCACAGAAATCGGCTCCCTCTATAAAATATCAAAATAACATAAGTTATGAGTTCATGAAACATTCTGATTGGATATACTAAGATACGAATGTGATTTGGTGATTGTTACAGTTTAAATGTTTTAAAGTAAAACTAGTCAATCCATAAATGAAGAGCTTTTTTGCAAAAGGGCCTAGAGACCATCCCCACATGTTACTCATTTTGCATTAGTGAATTTGCATTGACAAGTCCATGGAATTAATCAAATTATTGTATGGTTGTATTCTTTACTGTTTCTATGACTTGGATTAGTGCATCCATGCACGCAAATTGAGGCACCAACTATACAAGCCACATTCCACATAATGAATAGCCATCCATTCAATAATGCAAAATGAGTAACATGCAGAAGTGGATGAAAGCCGTTTTGCAAAACAGCTCTTCAAATATGGTAATATATATTTGTGATGCCGTTGTTTAAAAAATACTTTTGCATGGAATCAGAATTAACTTACGTGTAACCGATAGTTTAGCAGCGCGTGACATGACAGATCCAACATCATTACTTGCAAGACATTGATATCTTCCAGAATCATCTGGAGTCACGGAAATTAGAAGTATAGTATCATCTTGCGCAAATTGAATAGGTATTCCGTCCTTCAACCTGGATATAGTTACAAGATCGAAACAACATGTGATATGCATGACTCGCATTGGAAGCATCTCAGTGGAATCTTGGGATAGGTAACAGGTTGGGTTTTATCATGGTTATCGGACGCTTTCTGCCGTGAGAGAGTGTTGTTATTTAGGTAACTACATGTACGATATTATAAAGACCTGTATTGCTGTCTCACTCATGCAACGATAAGCGAGGAATATCATGAAACCGACGGTTGTGGACATGTGCATGTTTAGCATAAATCAATGTTAAATTATGAGTACGAGGCTATGATTCAACCGAATGCGAGAAAACGTCGAGGATAACGGAATGGAATGATACCTGTGAACTTGATTTTTATAAGATGGAACAATTTAGTTTAAAGATGTCATCAATAGTCATGTGATTTACTAACCACATATACTTAAGAATCGGACTTCCTTCAGCCTCGCAGCAGAATCTCACGTCCCTGCCAACAACTCGCCATTTATTAAGTGGATGTACAACGAAAAAAGGATGCTCTGTAGTGAAAAATACATATAATACTAGTAATTAAGCATTAAACATTTACTGATTAAGGTTATAGATCTTGAACATATGGATAATCGTATCGATTACAATCTCGTTAACTCAGCTGAAACTAAAAAAACAAGTCAGATGTCCAGTAGTTCTTGGGCCAAGCGCCTATTATTTTCTTCTGATTCGGTAGGGGCAAAGTTACCAGCTTCCTTGTTCCCTAACTTCAACTTCTACTTACTTCTTTTTTTCAAAAAAAGTAACTATACGGGTAATAATTGGGTTTTTAACTCTAAAGATATATATCCTTCCTAAAAATATTGAATAATAAAGTTGTTGCGAAATGTATCTTCTTTAATATGAGATCACGTTTAGGATTGGGTGATTATTAAGGAAGTGGCACTCCAAAATGTAAGGTGAAGTCCGATTTTCATTTTCACATATTCCTTTTCTACACACGGACCCAGCTACGGGTACATTATAGATTAACGGTAGTGCAATTGGAGTGCATGCGCAGGTTGGGTAGTCGGCGGTATTGTTCCGATGGATAAATACGCCACACACACCCTACCTGTCATACTTTCCCCCGTGTTGAAAAGTAAAATGTGAAAATGAAATTGTGACTTTACCTTACATTTTGGATTGTCACTTCATCAATATTAAACCGATCCTAGCGTCCAAAATCTCATATTAAAGAAGATCAATTTCTCAACAACCTTATAATGTTATATTTTTAGGTAGGATATATATTTTTAGAGTTAAAAGCCCTTTTATTACATGTATAGTTACTTTTTTGATGACTGTATGTGTTTTTGCACTGTGTGCTTATTTGAATTGTCATCACTGCAACACATTAACGATAAACATATAGTGATCAAATTATGACTAGGTGAATGCTGACAAACTGGGCAGTCTAACAGTCTGGGCAGTCTAACAGTGTATATATACAATATTACATGTCTCTGACACATGAAGTGTACGTCGCAACATGAAAACGCACAAAATTGGACCACGAAACCAGTGCCTGGACAGACGAAACTGTACGCAGACTGATGTCGCATGCTTTGAGCTCACGTTGATAAGATGGGAGTATGTGTGCATTGCATTGCTGTGTATGTTTTTTTAATTTTTAAACTGGGCTTCACATGTATCGCAAGGCAACTCTCTTATAGGGCTATTCATCTGGAAACACCAAACATTATTATCATTTCATATATGACTGAACAGATGCCTAGGGCTGGCTAGAAAAATGGATTACTTATAGTCCATTTTGAAAACATATGATGTTATGTATCAATCTGTACTGGTCACTGCTGCGTGAATTGGGTGATAATGCATATCAAATAGTTCCTAAAATCATAAGGAGCAAACGCGTCGAAGTTCTCTATCCAACCGATGTTTAGTTTCTAGGATACAGGTTAATGGTTAACATTTCTCTCACATTCTTTGTACAGGGGTCAAATTCTCAAAATGCAACGATGTAAATGCCCGATGTTAAAACTGTTCGGATGAATACAACAAGCCGTAAAATAATAGTTTGCTTTATCTACAAGTTCAGCATCTATAGGCAAACGTCAGCTAACATTAGATGTATACACTGTAGCTTCCTGACCATTGACTGAATGATATTAGTAGAAGATGACCTTACAGATACAGCATTGCTATATCTATTTCTGACAGGTTGAACTGGCCATGACGCTAGTATTTGCGTGTGAACATGGTGTGAATGGTGTGAACACCCTGGACCAACTGTCTGGGCGACCCGAAAGGCAGTCGACACTCCGGCGATGTGCCTAGGCACATGTGTCGATCTTTAGCACCATTGGACTAATTCTTACACTAAAATATGCTCTTTATCGTAACTTCTCTCGAAATTTAAACATTTTATTTGACAATAACTGAATAGCACAAGTTTTGTAAACAAATTGAAGTTCAAATATTGAATTCCTTAACACAAGAACTTTGAAAAGTCGCGTTTTGGGATCTAAGTTCCACCCACGAATTGGTCAATCCAACACCATTGACCACATGCTGGTGGGACCTTGAGGATGGATGGCCAAAGGCAGTCTATCTACAACCTTGCCACCAAGTCCTTCCTACCATGGGCCAAACCAGGATACCACCATGGCGCGGCAGGAGTGGTTCAATAAATAAAATAAAATCGGCCAAAGAAAGAAAATATATATTACCACGGATTCCAGGCAGTATCCGTGGTCAGAAGTAGGCTTGAAATATACAGGCAATGGAACCGTAACAAAATATTGTGATTTTTTTTCGAATTTTACAAAATCTGAAATAGCACTAGTTTCTATGACAAATTGAAGTTAAAAGTGTAAATTTCTTATAGGTTGGTTTATTGAAAAATACAAATTCGTGGCTTAAAAGCCAAATTGCATTGCACTTACAATATTATAAAAAAACATTTAAATACATTCAAAGAGTTTCTTAACACAACAACTTTCAAAAGTAAGACTTTGGGCTTCTAGTTCCACCCAGAAAACGATCCAATGAGTGTATGGGTAAAATTTTAACATTTTCTTTCGGTTACTTTTTAAGTAATATTCGTTAATATTCAATGGATTTTACTCGTTCGACCAGCAAACAATATGAACATTATTCATTTATGAACATTAAAACAGGGATATCAGCAACTTTTCTAAAGACCCCCACTAGTCTTCCTACTGTAGGCCAAACCAGGATACCACTCCTGGCGCCGCAGGGCTTTGGTCAGTGCTTGGCCATCGATACTAGTAGCCGCGCTTGGAAATACACAATCGTAGTGCAATCAATCAAATAAATCGGCCAAAGAAAGTCAAGATATATTACCCCTATTAAGCTTGGAATCGGGTGTAAGTAGGCTGGAAATAATAATACAGGCAATGGAACCGTAATGCAAACGATGACTTGCTATGGATATCTGAACAATTTAAGACCATTTGCATTAACACTGAAGCTCCTTTTGAATTTGACCCCTGTGCGAGGAAAAAAGTTGACATTTGTGTTTGCGATATTTCGGAAACTAAACATCGAGTGGATATGCAATTATTGACTGTTTTGCTCTTTATGTCCTAGTTTGGACAGTTTGATTATAGCATAATCTGAGGATTTTTGCATTTGACAGCTATGACTTTTGACCTTTGATAGCGGCCTTAAGCTACACAATTGAAAAGTAGAAGTTAAGGAAAATGTTTGTATCACTCTAGCCTTACCACTACACATGATAGCAACAACGTAACTTGGCCCAAGGTCTGCAGGCTGACAATACATTTTAAATGTGACTACCTATGGATGTGTTCAACACATATCGGGTCATACCTTCTGTTTGTAACAGGGCATTCAAAACTGAGTGACGATCTTGCACCATGGTCTCTTCTGAAGATGTTACATATCGATTTTTACGAACGATCATCGTTTGAACTACTGGACACACGCCAGTTGCGGTGAAATAGCCCAACGAATCCGTGACAGCAAGAATTCTGGACCCGTCATGGTCGTCTGAAATAGTCGCGTGGCTCAGCGGTCGCTTTTTGGTGTCTGTTATACGGCCGGTCAACTCACTTGAAGGGCAAACACATCCATTGCAGTCGTTGCTCACTTCTCCTATATCACACTCATGAGAACATTCTGAAGTAAGATAATGTAATCACATACATGTATTGTAAGATCCACGTAAAGCGGCTCATTCATTCTTTCAAAGGTTTTAAAACCTAGCATGTACATGTAAGTGTGCATACTGAAACCCATAACAGATACAAATCTTAATTAGAATTAGGATACACGATCTTATTTTAACGGTATCATATAAAAAGTACTGAACCTTTACCTGGTTGAGGGGTTTGTTTGTTTGAGGAATCCACATCTGTCGAGCCATTAACTGAAAGAGAGGAATGTGTTGATATACTATTATCCTTTGAAGCGAAATTTGACATTGAATATCTAATGAGTCTACTGATAAAGTAAACGTGGTTTGGCAGGGGTAATATGACAAAAAATCAAGTGGGGATTTTAATTTTGCAATGTTTTGTAACGCGCGGGAGAGTGTGACATATCTTCGTGCAAGACGTATTGATCAATGGAAACATCCCCGTTCAACATCACAAAAAAGAGTGGTGAATTGTCGCTACCTGTTGGACTACGATATTTAACCACAATAACATGCAGTAAAATACTTTGCTGTGTGCATATTCGGTCAGAGGTCATTTGCAGCTGTAATTCTATTCTTTCATAAGAAGTTGGCAGTTCCTTTTAACACACGTGGTAGGTTCACTATTGTAACATAAATAAACAATTTGTGAGATAGGCTTTTACGACGGGTATTCATAATATATGAGTTCAACGGCGTCGGACAAGTTTTAATCTGTCAAGCTTTCGTCAGGATTAGCTCGCACTTCTTCAAGACCAAATTATTATAATATAGAGATGACCACTTCTCTATATTGTTATCATCATTTGGGCTGCCCCTTGCCCGGTGATTTGAGAGTAGGTGCCCTTTCCTACTTGCAAAAGATTGGTGGTTATGAAAAGAGCCGTTCAGATTGATTGCTTTCACTGAACAGAGGTGGTGGCTCTAAAAAGAGCTCTATACGTAGGTTGCCACTTGCCTACTATAAATTTGGCTCTAATAGAACTTCCAAAGGACTGCCCCTTGACCAATGGAAATAACGTAGAGACTGCCCCTAAGGCCATGTCTACTACAGACTACAAAATGTTTAATGAAGTCACTGATCTGTAAAGATCTGTTGACGCTGTAATGAACTTGTGCAGGGTTACATTTACAAAGCTGTTATCGATTGCGGGATTGATTGATAGGAAATAGAGAGCGCCACATGACATGCGGTTGATATCTTTGCCGTCATTTCTATTGATTGTTGATGATTCATTGATTCCAATCTCTAATGGTTCAGGTACAAGACGCATACCAATAAGTAATTTATAAGTATTTGTCTTTATATTATTAAGGGCCATCATTTGAAAAATCGTTATTCCTTTTAAAATCATGGTAGAAAATCACGACATACACTTGATGAAGAAGTTTAGTTAAACGCCAGTGAAACTATCCCCATACCTATGTTTAAAGTTAGACACTTTTCAGTGAGTTAGACGCGTGTTTAAATTAAACAAATGTTCGAGAATTGCGTTTAGGTAAGCGGTGTGTCTAAGTCAAAATTAAACTCGGGTTTAAAAAACCCGTTATTTTTTACCTCCAAAATCATGAAAATGAGGGAAAAAAATCGCACTTTTTGGTCTACATGTATAACTCAAAAAATAAATAAGATATTAAAAATAAAAATAAACCGTGGGGAATGTTATTAGGATTATCATAAAACTAGTAAGACAACATTTAACAAAATATATTTTTAGTTATCTTTACAGAACCTAATATGGGTCAATTTCGTTATCATGGTTGGATTCATTGAACCCTTTCCTGCAAAAAACTGTATACTTTTATAAAGATTAAATGAATATTGAAGAAGTTACGGCAGTTTTACGGAGGCTATGCTGAGGGTCCACACCCCCTTAAATCCCCTTTAAATGCGAACGAGAAAACGGCCCACAATATATGGTATGGTTTTGATTCTTACATGTTAGCATTACGCCTACCACGAAGAGTACACTCATTAATGCAAGTACGAGGCATACGTAGCTCCGCGAGAGACTGGTTCGCTGGTTGTTTTGCGGTTGTTCCCGTCCATGCTGGGTGAAATAACGGGATCCTCTTTGACCACTAGGTGTCCTGTATTCTAACGCGTGGTCATTGTCATACGATCTCCTCCCCGGTACCTTAAAGCGGAACGGAAATGGACATAAATGATAATCCAAAATTATATTTTAAACCTCCCTGGTTTTACCCCGGAAGTGATTTTACTATAGTGTTTATGATTTCATCAGATATATTTAGTGCGGTGCTGTTGTGTGTTATAGTTCATAGGATGAGGAATCATCACATTTAAAAAAAAAAAGGGATCAAGAAAGGTATCATTTATTTATTTATCTTTTTTTGCATCCGATTTAGTCAATTCTCCAACCCGTTCCCACCAAATGTATCTATATATGAACACTCCCTAACCAAACGCTACGAACAATGACGTAATAAATTACGTTATTCAAGGCCAAGGACCTAGTTGTTTAAGGCGAATAGTCAGTCCCTAATGAGAGTCATTACACGGTTGATATTATAGACAATAGAGGGGAACCTTACTAAATGAATGGAAACCCTCCACTGTGTCCAAATTCGGGGGTTTTCCTTCACGTTACTATTGTGGCGATTACAGTTATCACTGTTCATCAATGTAGTAGCGCCATTTAGTTCATCTACATGTAAGCTTTGCCCACGACTATATAATCAGAGTTGAGATTCAAGATGGCGAAATGAATACGCATCAATCGTTTGATCTCCTCCTCTAATTTAATCGTGTCCTAATCGCGAAATATAGTGGATATCCGGATACACGGTATCGGTAATTCGATCTGAGGAGTGCTTGAGAGGACAATATTCTGCCAGTCTGGAGACCTGTTACCTTTTTAAAGTTGTATCGTCATTGAAGACCTCGTTCATATTTTCAAACAAGCAATTGATGCCACCACAATAGCAACGAAAGCTAATAATGTCAATGAACAGTCCGGAAATTTGAGACCCCCACCCCCAATATTTAACGGACATCCTCATGAAGATGTAGTTGCAATGATTAAGGAGGGGAGGGGGGCGGTTCCCCCCTTATTTTTGAAACGGCGCCTTTTTTGACAGGGCGCCTGCGCCTCCTTACTTTTGACCGGGCGCCTTTTTGACAGGCCCCTCCTTATTTTTGACAGGGCGCCTTCCGAATGAATATTGTGTTCAGTAATGGCTGCAAATCGATGACTTTGAGGTATAAATATGTTAATGTAATAGGCAAATTTATGCAGCAGTCGGCAAAATAAAGGAAAATGTTATAGAGAAAACTGAAGAAAACCTGGAGGATTGGCTATAGTTGTTGACTGTGCTGGTTTTTTGGACTGTGCGATTTTTGTGGACCGTGCGGGGGGGGGGGGGGGGGTAGGGGTCATTTATCCTTTATGTAATTTGTGGTCGTCATGACCCCCCTACCCAGATGGTGATTTTTGTATGACTCCCCCCCCCCCCCCCCGCCCCCCCACCAAACAAATCTGTACTTATAACATGTATAAGGTACATCGTCTATCGAGCATGTCTATAGTCACTGTCATAATGGTATGGACGGAATTCAAGCTATTTCACACGAGCATGTTTTGTTGTTGTCCGTGGAGCTGACTCCAGATTC
Organism: Ophiura sarsii; assembly: GCA_035610835.1. Taxonomy (NCBI): domain Eukaryota; kingdom Metazoa; phylum Echinodermata; class Ophiuroidea; order Amphilepidida; family Ophiuridae; genus Ophiura; species Ophiura sarsii. The sequence goes on from CM069455.1 coordinate 10,102,529, forward strand.
ATCAAATGCCATCTTGAATCACCCTTTAGAACACTAAAAGTAATACTGATAACACCCTGAATATGTTTTTGGACCATGACAGTAAGTTCAAAAAGTTTTTTTGAGGAGTTCTGGGGTGTACGGAAGACTCCACCTACATGACCTAGATACGCCTCTAATTAACTATAAGTTATTCTATACACTCATGTTAAATAACCTTTGAATGCCCCTTTAATGTTATATTTTACCCTATTTGTCATCATTACAATATCTATAAATGTCATAGACCATGTCATGTCATGTCAAACTCGTTTGTTGATTTATTCAAGCCTCATGTGATAGATTAATCAACTAGCGAATATAAGTAGCAAATAAAACTATAAAACTGAGAAAAGTTCCCTTTTGTACTCCATTGTGCTTTTTTTTCTTTATATTTTAGCAGCTTCCAGTACACATTATTCCCTAAATATACATTAAATGATGTCGAATTGATTACTAGCACATTGTTCAAAAATAACAATTACACAGAAAACGCAACAAAATATTGTTTGCCCAAAAATGGTCTTTTATGCTGAAAACTCGTCACAATCAAAATGACAGCTGTGGCGACGGACGTGTCGACCTATGGTCGACCACTGCTCTCGACCTTGTTGATCCACAGTTGTTGATTTATCTCATCATCATCGGTCGTCCTTGGACGGAACAATGGAAGCAGTTGCTTCCATCATTCTTTCTTGGCTGTTTGTTTACTCTATTTGTGTGCCTAGTGGAGATATGTATAGGAATACATATTATATGTGCGTGTACAGACACAGACCGGGAGGGATGATCCCCTACTCTTTACGAAGGAGTCTGTGACCTTTTAACGTGCTCGGGGATAGCTCTTCCGATACACGGGACCAACATTTCTACGTGACTTCCGAACTACGGTGCGCCTATGTACATGCCTACTTCAGTCTGCACGGTCTGAAAGAGGCATGGGGACGAGGCTGTGTTGGTGTTTCGTATTGAAACTCACGCTCAAACGATCCATCAACAGAACTACGGTGCACAGCAGTGTTACGACGCTCTAACCGACTGCGCCACCTCGCCCCATGTATCTACATAAAGCCTTTTAAAGATTTATGGCGATCTTTGCACACCCGACAGCACATTCTTTGTATTACCCTGGTTTTACCCACACGGCCTCTCCTAATGAGTATACCCATTCCAAATACTGCCCTCCTATATCCACCGTGCTGCATGCATGATTGTACATGTCGCCCTATCGTAATGCCAACGTGATTGCCAAACTCAAAACCACGCAATGATTATAGAGGGTGTTGGCCAATCCCCGTTATCTTTTTGATGAAACTATATGTTGGCCAATATTTTCTAGAATACAGGAGCGCTTATCAGGTGTTCTCAGATTGATGTGAGGGAGTATTCTAGGCCCTGTAGATACCTAAGGCCTAAAAAAAAGGGTTTGATTGGCGTAACATGACCAAAACAAATAGGGTAAGTCGGTCGGGATTTTTTTATTTTTTTATTTTTTTAAAATCATCTACTTTTGAACACTTAAAAGACAGCAGTAGGGGAAGGTGGGGTAATGGCGGACGCGGGGTAATCGCGGACAGGTCTGTATCTAAAGGCAGGTGAAAGAAGGTGGTATTTTGCCACCCTATGATGTTAGGTGCCTCTCCATTGAAATCACACAAAACCTAAATGGGATGGTTGTCTCGCAAATTCTCGCGAGAATTACAAAAATCACTTTTTGGGCAAATTTATATTTTGGTGCATTAATTTCTCTTTAAAACTGGTATTTCTACATCAAGGAAAACAAAGTCTTATTATTTTTTTATGTAATGTATGATACCTTCTGATAAAAAAGAAATGAATTCGGAGTCACAATGATGAGCATAATGATAAGAGAGGATGTGCCCATACATTGTACATGGATTGGGGGTAATCCCGGACATGTACCGTTTCCATGGCAACCAATATGAGCGTGGTCAATTTAACATCATAAATCGGTAATAGTTGTTGACCATATAAATATGTGACATTGTTCTTTGATTTCTGCTACACTTTTAAAAAAGGGTATTTTTTTAACTCCCATTGAAATGCTATATATATTCCAATAAAAAGAGGGCTGCCATTGATAAATAACGTCCGGGATTACCCCCAGAGTGTAGGGTAATGCCGGACGACGCCATTTTTTTTTATTATTGCGTCGTAGCCTCGAATTTCAAAATGATGAGTTGATCAAAACTTGATAAAAGGTAGAACCTTCACAGTGCTTTGTGTTTACATGATTTTTTATTGTTATATGACGTATTATATGTGTGTTATACCTCTCTGACAAAATGTGTCCGCCATTACCCCACCTTCCCCTACACACAAATGAAGAGACGGCAAAAATTCCCTTTTCTTTAAACATTTTTATTTTTATTTATAGAAACCAACAGACTCTATGAGTACAAGTTTCTGAAGCTTTAAACAATAACAAACTTCAGATTTCAGTTTTTTTTTTTTTTTTTTTTTTCCCCTCAAAATAATAAAAAATATTCAGGGTCGGCGATGTATTTAGGGTCGGTCGGGTTACGCCAATCAAACATTTTTTTAGGCCTAAGCGCTCCACGATCTTACTCGATCTTGGCCATTTTGCGATATTTTGCGAAAACGATCGTGGTTATCACGTGATACGTATCGTTGAAAAAATAATCTACACTGTTTTAACCAAATGCACTATGGGATTGTGTTACCAGCCTAAAATCTAAGAGGTCGCAAACCTAGCTATAACAAGCTAAAGGTGACATTTCTGAATGTATAAACAAAGTGTGCAAAGGAGAAATTGTTGGGCACACTGTTAAAATGGTTTTACAACAAGTTTTGCTATCATTATCAAACCGAACTCAAGTTAAATAACTTATTTATCGAGCAATAATATATTTGTTTACGCATTTTAATTGTTTAGATACGATATAACACGGCTGGCTGTCGCATTGTCGCGATATGTCGTGTGTCGCATTCTGACTATATTTTCAACGTGTCGTATGCCGGACTTAAAAATTAACTTAAAGTCGTGTGTCGCAAAATAAATATATAAAGGCCTATTTTCTGCTCTGTGGTCATATATTCGCGGTACCGTTTGTACAGCGGTAATATTACAAAATAGCAATAGCATTGATAAAACTAAAATATTGATTGGAAATGAAGTGGTGGCTTTTCAATAAAATATTGCTCAAAAGTATACACCAAATCGCACCAAATGGGTTCGAAAAGACAAGTGCTCCCCCCTCCCCGGTAACCAGCTGAGACAGATCTTCAACCGTAACGCGCTTAAAATCAGCTATAGCTGCATGTCGAATGTCCATCAAATCATCAACTCCCACAACAAGCAAACGCTGGGAAAGGACTACGGTATTTGAAAAACATCACACACACCTCGAAAGACTGCAGATCACCCAAACACTGCCCACTGCCTCACAAAAGGAATTATCTACCAAGCCACAGTGACAAAGATGACCAACAACAAGAAACGTACGTCGGCCTGTCGGCAAATTAATTCAAAACAAGATACAATGGACATTAAAGCTCCTTCAGAAACAATAAATAGAGAAATAGTACCACCCTTAGCGCCATATATGGTCGCTCAAAGATTCAAACGTGTCGTACCATATAAAGTGGAAAATGCTAGCAAAATGCAAGCCATACTCAAATGCCACCACATTTTGCAACCTCTGTCTACATGAAAAGTTTATCATAATTTGCAAACCAAACTGATGCTCACTAAACCAAAATAAATGAGCTATTCGGAACTTGTAGACATAGTAACAAGTTCCTCCTATTAACTGTCACTGCTCCTATGCAACACAACCTCATTGCAGCCACGGGTTTAGCTGGGGTTTTTTATACAGACTATTATTGTTTTATCACACATATTACAATTAGTGTAGTTTTTGTCTAACAACCTTGGTCATGATTTCTCATCTTGTGTTTGTATTTTTATAATAATATATTTCCTTAATTGTGATGTGATCTGTGAAAATATTGGAGATATTTATATCATAAGAAAGCTGAAACTGCTGATACCAGAACTGTTTCGAAACGACAAAGATTCATCCATGTACCTCTTCGGTTGAATAAATTAGTTGGGGCACGTGTGGCCCTTTAAGGCTACTGTCTTGGGGCTCCATACAGGCAACAGTTGCTGTCATTGGTATTTGTGTATATTATAACATGCACTAGTCCATACAAATAGATTCATCCGTATTCCTCTTCATTGAATAAATTATTTGGGGATGTGGGGCCCTTTGGGGCTACTGTCTGGGGACTGCTTACAGGCTAAAGTTGATGTCATTGGAGATTTTGTACTAGTTCCAAAACAAAAAGATTCATCCATGTACCTTTTCGGCTGAATAAATTAGTTTGGGGATATGGGGCCCTTGAGGCTACTGTCTGGGGTACATGCAAAAGTATTCTAATATGTAATAATTCCTATGCAAAAAGATTCATCCATGTATATACCTCGTTGGTTGAATAAATCAGTTGGGGCACGTGGTGCCCTTTGGGGCTACTGCCTTAGGCCCCGTACAGGCAATTAATATCCTAACATGTAATATTTCCAATGCAACAAGATTCATCTATGTACCTCTTCGGCTGAAAAAATTAGTTGGTCATGGGTGGTCCTACAAATCACGGAAAGTCTCTATTACATGTATTATTAGGTAAAAAAAAGAAGTTGACTTGCCCTTTCCGACCGACCCGAATTTTCGGAAATCTAGGGTCGCTATTTCTTTTTTTCAAGTAAAAAAATAAGAAAAAATATTGAAAGAAGCACATAACAATAAAGAAAGATGAAAACGTGTTTTTGAGTAGTATCTGCTTGTTTAAAAAAAATGTTAAAACGTGTTTTTGTGTGTAACTCCCTGTTTAAATTTAAAAAAGAAAAATCAAAAAAAAATCCGACCGTCCGACCCAGACTCTGGCCCTGAAAGGGCAAGTCAACTTGTTTTTGTTTGGCCTTAGCGTACATACATATCATGTGTCCTCGGCATGCATGTTAATCATACACCAGCGAGCCGAGTAGCGGCGAGTGTCGAGGACACGTTAATTTGTGTCAATTTTCAGTATAGTATTATACACCAAATTTCATTTGTATAAAGTTATTAATTTTGGCAGAATGATTGTATTTAGAACAAGAGATAAAACACTCTTGTATTTGTTGATTTAATTTTATATTGATAATGTGTTGGAATTAACCCAATATGATTTTTGCAGCATATCCGAGTAGATTAATTGGAATTCAGTGTTACAATATTTAATCTGTGTCTTACATCTTATAATTGATTTATTATCAAAAAGGTACGTAAAAGGACTTCTGTATATCGGATAACCAACTTGTGGTATTATTCACCATTAGATTAAGTTCTTGCGAGTAGTTGAGAAATATTCAAATTTATAATAACTAGCGGCATACCCTCGCTACGCTCGGGTCCCTGCTAGATGGTTATGCCACATTACCTACCTCTGAAACCTCTGAAACCACATCCAGGTTGATTTATAACCATATCCCTTCTAAAGGCATTATAAACCCCTACAACCCCCCCCCCCCCATCGGGTTGATTTATAACCACGTCCCTTCTTAACCATTTACCGTGGCTACTTTATTAACCCCTATCTCTCAACCGCATCAAGTTAACCCTCGGTAATTTTATAACCACATAAACCCCCTACAACCCCCCACCCCCACTGCAACTACACCAACCGGGTTGATTTATACTCATACCCTCCTAACTATTTCCCGCTCATCCGCTAGATGGTTATGCCACATTACCTACCTCTAAAACCACATAAACCCCCTACAACACCCCAAAATAACCATTTTCCGTGTGGCTTCTGCGCCATGTGCATAGAGGTGCGTGCAGTAGCGTAGCCAGTGGGGGGGGGGGGGGGGGGGGGGCACCTAAAATGGGGACGGCGAAGCGGAAAAATGGGGACGAGAAGAAGGGGAGAAAAGAGAGAAAGAAGGGGAAGGAGAGGGAGAAAGAGAAGAGAAAGGGGGAGGAGAGGGGAGAAAGAGAAGGGGAAAGGGGAAGGAGAGGGAGAAAAGAAGGGAAAGGGGAAGGAGAGGGGAAAATGGGGACGAGAAATTGTTCACATTTACTCTGTAATTTTTTTTGACTGTGCGATTTTTTTTGGACTGTGCAACATTTTTTGACCTCCCCCCCCCCCCCCCCCCCCCCCCCCCCCCCCCCCCCCCCCCACCCACATTTTTGGCCATTGCATATCAAATGTGAACATGGTATTTTTGAGTGTTCCCGTCTAATAATTTATTATACAACCGTCTTGAGTGATATAATTTTCTAGTTCGACTACTGACGGCGTTAACAAGAAACTTGGAAAAATGGGAAACACTGGGAAAATCGGACATCCAACGCAAGAATACAAGGACAAGACGCAAGACTACTAACTTCGTGAGCTCAAACAATAACTTTTAATATCCTTTGTTTCCACGGGAAAAAGGCTGCCTACGAATGCCGGCTCGCGTTTGTTTGTTTGTTGGTACTGCAGAAATATTGAGGGCACTGTGATAACCTGATTTTGGGGTGTATGTGGTGGGGCCTACCTGATCAAAGGACACCTACCTGGGAGGTTATTTCATGTCTCATGTGGGATATCTATAATAAGATTTCGAGTCTTGGTAGGCCTTATAAAGAACACATCTGGATGGGAGGTCATTGATTATAAGATTATGGGGTATCTGAAGTATAAAGTAAATGGGTGGTACCTGAAAAATCAAGAGCACCAAGGGTACATAGAGTACCAAGATTGTTAAGGTCACATGGGGGTGCCTTGATTATTACGGGTAAATGGTGTATCCC
>CM069455.1:10109473-10121973 GCA_035610835.1 Ophiura sarsii
AAATAAAATAATCCTTTTTTGAGCAGGGAATGTAAGCACAATATCAGGTTTTTGAGCTGTTGGGATGATGTCAGGAGGAACTCCGGTGAGGTACCCTTCTATATCAGCGTTGATCAAGACACCTTTGTCTTTAAGTCTCGCTATCTTCGAAAGCGGATGATATTGTTGTGCCGCCAGAGGTAATGATCATGCATCTGATTACAATTATTGAGGATGTGGAGAAGAGTACCTTTTTTGGAACAGAGGGGGCAGTTATTACTTAGACGTTTCCCCCATTTGCAGAGGTTGGCCAATGTGGGGAGACTTTCAATTGCAGCAATAATTGCAAACTTAAGTTGATTCATTGAAAAATTAGAATTATTGCATTTTGACCCTTTTTAATGACAAGTAAAGGAAATAAAGTGAGAAAAAAAACCACAGTTCTGTAAAATATTCGTTCTTTTTGCGGACTCGGAGGTGAAGGACTCGGTCTCGGACTGGGCACTAGGGACTCGGGAATTGTGCCCGAGTCCTGTCCGAGTCCAGTTTATATTGGCTTATTTTGTTTGCAGTAATTAAATACTTATCTACAGTAGCGTAGCCAGGGTCACTTGTCAGGGGGGGGGGGGGGGGGTATTTTTTTCCCCGGTGAACACCAGTTCGACCCGGTAGCGTAGCCAGTTTTTTATGTAACTTTTTGATTTGCCGTCGAGTAATACAAGGCGGTTCTCGAACGGCGCGTCTCGCCTGTTCATCAAAAGTGACTTGAAAGAAATGCTGATGAAACATATGATACAATGTAGCACTGTCACAGAGGTATGCATTGTAGTTAATGCAAGGGATGTAATACCTTGAAAAATTTAATCAACAAAAAGAACACACCAACCCCCCCCCTTCCCTACACCAAATCACATCAAGATAGGCCTTACAGATCTTATTAGACCCCAGATGACCTCTGATGACCTTGAAAATTTAATCAGGAAAATTTAATCAGCAAAAAGAACACACCAACCCCCTTCCCTCCACCAAATCACATCAAGATAGGCCTTACCGATCTTATTTGACCCCAGATGACCTCTGATGACCTCGAAAAATTAATCAACAAAAAGAACACACCATCCCTCTTCCGTCCACCAAATCCCATCAAGATAGGCCTTACGGATCTTATTTGACCCCAGATGACCTTGAATGACCTCCGATGACCTTGAAAATTTAATCAGCAAAAAGAATACACCACCCCCCTTCCCTCCACCAAATCATATCAAGATAGGCCTTACTGATCTATTTGACCCCATATTTGACCCCGATGACCCCGAAAAATTAATCAACAAAAAGAACACACCACCCCCCTTCCCTCCACCAAATCCCATCAAGATAGGCCTTACTGATCTATTTGACCCCCGATGACCCCGAAAAATTAATCAACAAAAAGAACACACCATCCCTCTTCCGTCCACCAAATCCCATCAAGATAGGCCTTACTGATCTATTTGACCCCCGATGACCCCGAAAAATTAATCAACAAAAAGAACACACCACCCCCCTTCCCTTACCGATTTCCCGGTCATTTTTTTTCTTCGGGGGGGGGGGGGCACTCTGCCCCCCTTGCCCCCGTCTGGCTACGCTACTGCTTATTTAGTCATCCAATCTTCAACAGTTTAGAAATAATACATTATCATTACAAGCATTAAAACACAATTCGAGGGAACCTATAAATAATTAAAGGGATAATAATCATGTGCAATCGAAGGCTGTTTGTACATGTAAATGGTCTTTAGGTGTTTTTGTGTGACCAGTATATTTTATACTTTTTACAAAAATGATAACATTTCCTACTAGATGATATTTCGTTGGTAATTTTCAGCTTCCTAGAGCAGCTCTCTTAAAATATTGATGGAATTAGGGATGACATTTTCAGGGAAAAGAAATAGGTGGAACAGCAGGGGAAGGGTTGCTCTACAGAATAGCACACCTTTTAATCAAGTTGTAATTTCTCAATCTACAGGGTGAGTCAAAAAGACTGCAATAGTGGAAAGAAGCCATTTTGTTTTCAAAACCAAAATGAATTTTAAAACTTTTTAAACGTTGCAAGAATGATGTATTTAATCCTAACTTTGTGTGAAAAGATGAAGTTGATAGCATTTTTCGTTTTCCTTTGGTGAACCTTTTGACCAGTGCACCCATTTCACACGTTTGTCCACGAGATACCCAAAATATGCATCAGATCGCAAAATGTGTCTCATTCAAATTTGGAAACTTGAGTTCATTTGTGATGTTATTGGAATTTGATACATCCTTTATTGTTTACATGTGAGTTAGCATAATCAATTATAATCATACCCATGCTATGAAAGCGTATAATATTCTAAATTTTAATAAAAAACTGAAATTTTCCATTTTTTTGTTGGCGGGATTTCAAATATGAAAATGCAATGTGTGCCATTTCCAATGAAAATCACTGTGCTCGTGGACAAACAGGTAAATTTGGTTGTGCAGCAAAGAGGGTCACCAAAGACAAACGAAAAATGTGATCGACTTCATTTTTTCACACAAAGTTAGGATTAAATACATCATTCTTGCAACGTTTAAAAAGTTTTAAAAATTCATTTTGGTTTTGAAAACAAAATGGCTTCTTTCCACTATTGCAGTCTTTTTGACTCACCCTGTATATGAAATTATGGCCACTTTTTGAATATCTGAATCAATTCTTTATGCCTATAATTCAAAATGGTATCAACACTTTTCCATATAATGGGGATGCGACGGTTAAAATGCATCATTATGTTGACATCACTGATATGCTGGCCTATTATAGATAGCAAAATTTTAATGACATGTGGTCAGAACTTAATGTAAGGACTCGTGACTCGGACTCGAGAGGTAAGGACGGACTCGGACTCGGGTATGGTGGACTCGACTACAACACTGGGGCCACCTGGCCATAAATGAAATTCCCCCGACTCAGATTCTTCTCAATTCCCCCAATGTCCCAACAAAAATTTCACGTAAGGGGGGGGTGGGGGGGGGGGGGGGGGGGGGCGGGGATAAGGGCGAGGTCAAAACATTTTGTACGGTCAACAAAAAAGAAAATTGCAGTCCAAAAACTAATGGCCAATCATCTGGGTTTTCATCATTTTCTCTATCACATTTTTCTTTATTAGCCGATTGCTGCATACATTTGTCGACTACATTACAAATTTGCAGACTATTTGACGATTTGGATCACACAACCCCCCACACACACCCTCTAGCGGCCGACTGTCCTGCCCCCAACTGTCAGTAATTTCCCCCGACTGGTTTCAAAGGTAGGCCCTTTGCGCACGCTACTGCTTTATAAAGGGACACAAAGTAGTGTTGCAGATTTTTTTACTTCAGAATTCAAGATGAACATTAAACATTACCATTATTGCTGTTTCTACTTACAAAAACACAGCAAAACTTGATTCAAACAATATCATCGCTATTTATTCAGACGACGCTGGCCACGCGTCTCGGACGATCCAATATGGCAACGGGAGTGCACCATTTTGAAATATTTTTAACAGTCATCGCCCGGTTAACGATGAAAATAATTGATAAAATAGCATTTAAAATTGGGGTGATTAGCCACCCAGAACGGTTTTGGATTGGAAAAATTTTCTTCCAACCTATGATGATTTTTTCAAAATGATTAGATCAACATTCGCGATTACGTGTTATTTCAATACGGATTCAAAATTTAGGTTTCCGCATGTCCATCGTCGTCTGTATTTATTGAACCTTTTCTCAAAAACGCCCTCGATGTAAATATGGTTCACATTAATATTTATCATGTTATTTATATCACGCATGTTGCAGTGGGCCCAAAGAGGTTGTGTTCGCCAAAATAATGCCCAGGCGAACTCTACAGTACATGTGTACTACACACGTGTACTACACGTCACGTGACTGCCATGCCACCTACTACTGTAGGTGTGTTGAAAAAAGCCCAAGCCCAGTCACTCCAGTTCAGTTGAGCCAGAATGGGAGGTAGCGCACGAGGCGGGCCGGATGTGTGTGGGCGTGAGATGGCGGCCAGGGGGTGTTTGTGCATAGACCGTTCAGTGGTGGGGTGGGGGTGTGTGTGTGTTAGGAATGGTGCAGTGTTGGGTGGGAGGGGGACGTTGCTTTAATAAGAAAGCAGTAAATTAAAATCAAATACATTATTCCGCTGGCATGGTTTGATACGTATGATTAATCGGACCTTTACAAAATCTGTCTTGAGGTATTTTTCGGGAGGGGGTTCTCACATTGATGGTATATACGTACATGTACCTGCCTTTTGGGGTGATTTTTTCGCAAAAATTGGTATAGCGATGGGGTGACTGTTTTTATCACAGACCAAAGCTCCCAATTTTTATAAATTGGGTAGTATTTTGAGGATTTATTTGTAAAAAGCACCCAATTTGTGATCAATACGATAAACTTAGGGACAGGGATTTTGCGCATTGGGCAGTTCCGTAGTTACGGACGTACATTTCAGACACTTTGAGGGCTTGCAAAATCTAAACTATACCAGTTGCTTGATTATTAACACCTGGGTTTCAAGTATCTCTAGTAGGAGTATAAAACCTGAAAATTCCTTTGCTGTACCATTTTCGGTTAATGAGATATGGCGTGAAAACCCTCCGTCGCGGACGTACGCAGAGAAAGTGATTTTTTCAGTACACCTGTATTCCTATCAAAAGTTCTCTGAAGTGTTCAGGTCTGTAATGAAAACTAATATTGTTTTGTTTGTAAGAGGGACAAACCTAAAGAAAACAAACAGAGAAAATTATCAGAACCTTTATCTTTAAGTTAAAATTGACTGATGTTTATCCGTCGCGGACGTACATATTAGTGTTGCGGACGTACATCTGTGAACACAGATGTACGTCCAACACAGATGTACGTCCGCGACACTAACAAAAGACCATGTATTAAACATGTAAACAGATACAGAACAAAATAAGTTTTAAACATTAAGTATGAATCATCAGCTTTAGAAAAATACTTACTTCATTGGTTTCCAACATTACCAAAGTATTGAACAGAGTGGTTAAAAGTAGCAGCTTTTGGGAAGTGTACGTCCGCAACAGAAGGTACCAAATTTAATCCAAAAAGCATAATTCTTAAATATTTTGGTCATTTTAAGTAACTTTTTTATATGATACATAACACATGTTCATTGTTTTATCACTTAGTAGCTATAAATAGATACAAATGCTGTAATCTGATTGGTACATAGCCATTTAGCAACCACGCGATATATAAGCGTATTGCGTTGTAATCAGCTGTTCCAACAACGCAATATATTTGGTATTGCGTTGTTGGTTGAATAACAGCTCTGATTGGTTAAAGAGATTTGGGTTGATCCATTATCATTTTTAGGGGTTGGTGGGTGTGGTGATGGATAGGGTGGCCGTAGGGGTTGGGTTATCATGGGTGCGAGGGGAAGGGGGGGGGTAGGGGATGTGGGGGTTGACCTGTCTTTTTTGGTGGTTCCAGTTGTCATTTTGGTGGTTCCCAGTGTTTGAGACACTGGGAACAACCAAAATGACACTGGGAACCACCAAAATATAATATTTGTCAATCCTCCATCTCCTACCGCCCTTCCATAACCCAACACCAATAACCACATGTGTACCCATCCACAAATGCCAACCCCTAACAAATCTTATGGTTTTAACCCCTCAAATGATAATGGATCAATCAAAAACTTGATTAATCCAATCAGAAGCTACTACGCAATACCAAATATGATTTATTCAACCCAACCTCCTAATACCCCACATCCTAGCACAACCCAAAACTATGTTATTGGGTACTTAAACAACTTGGAACCCCAAACACTGGGAACCACCAAAAATAACACTGGGAACCACCAAAAAAAGACAATTTATCTACCCCTTCCTAATTCATCATAAACCTCCACCCAACATATATTTCTTGAACACTTAAACAACTTGGAACCCCAAACACTGGGAACCACCAAAATAACAATAGGAACCACCAAAAAAGAGAATTTTTCAACCCCCTCCTTATTCACCATATACCCCCTCCCAACATATATTGCTTGAACACTTAAACAACTTGGAGCCCAAAACACTGGGAACCACCAACATTACACTGGAACCACCAAAAAGGCATATTAACCCCATTCCAACCCATAATCCAAAACCTACCGCTACCCTATCCACCCATCACCACTACCACCAACCCCTGAAAATGATAATGGATCAACCCAAATCTCTAGTAACCAATCAGAGCTGTTATTCTGCCAACAACGCAATACAGGATATATCGTCCTGGTAGCAATCTGCCAACAACGCAAAACAGGATATATCGTCCTGGTAGCACATACATTACAGGATATATTGGGGATTTCCTAAGTGATAAATTCGTTATCCCCTGTTTGATAACGCAATACGGTCGATACCTATGGTTGGGTGCCATATCACATTCGGCCTCCGGCCTCATGTGATATGGCACCCAACCATAGGTATCTTCCCGTATTGCATTATCAAACAGTGGATAACTAATAGTATTGATTGTATCAATTTGTAATACTTGCCTTAGTTCATTCATGGAAATAATTGCACTTCCATGGTGCGATTTCTACTAAAAAATGCCCTGTACGTCCGCGACAACCTCAAAATCAGCCAAACCGAGAATGTTAGATCAAATTCCAAATTATATCATGAAACTACAACCCATAACCTTTGATGATACATAAATTAGGTTATATCGACGATTTTCAATTTTTTCAATTTCTTCAATTTGGGTTACCTAATTACGGAACTGCCCGCTTTTTAAAAGCACTAAAAGTGCTGCTTGATTTTGGAAAAAGTGCTTTTTGGAGCAAAAGGTGCTTTTTTAGGTAAAAGGTGCTTTTATTCACCAAAAATTATGCCATATGCGTTAAAAATAAATCCAAAAGCGATTATATTCCATGTTTCCATGTTGATGTATTTCTTTTTTCGTTGTCAAAACTACATTCAAACTAAACTAAGTGTAGAATAAACACTTCCACAGTTATGTAACTTGTTGATTTTTAGGTAGATGGACATTATTTGTTAAATATTTAGACAATTTTGAAGAAAAAAATGCTATTTTGGGCAAAAGGTGGTTTTTTTGGTGCTTTTGTGCTTTTGCGCATTTTCCCTGTCCTTACGATAAACAGGCAAACTCTACCCCAAGAAAATAGTGGCAAACTCTACATACCGTACGTACGGCACCCGGGGTGCGACACTACTAATTTACGGTAACCTACAGGTGCCTGGTAGAGTTCGCCGATTCAAAATGGCGTCCGAAAAGCGAGCTCAACCTCAAACGCTGCAGTGGGACACTGTCTGACGTAAAATGCTGATCTCGGCTAGATCAGCATTTTTGAATCGACGTTTTGTTGTACAAAGAGGGCTGATTTTTCTTAATCCTTATAAGTTATAGGTGTAAGTTCATACAATTGTAAAAATATACCAATCCCAGTTGTTATCATAATAAAGAGCGCAGGCTCCAGCCTCCAACACATCTCTAGTCTTTAAATAGTTTAAGTAAACATTTAAAATGTTAATTTAAAAAAATCTGATTCTGAAAAATATTGATGAACCCTGTCGTCAAGGCTCAAGATAACAGTTTTTTTACAGGGAGCTATTTCAAAAGTAGCGCCCGGATCATGGGATTTATTGAGAACCAGGACTCAGTAGGCCTAGCTACTTCAGTCTACCGGGTCGACCGGGAGCTAACTTTTTTATTAAATCGTATTGTCAAATCGAAATCTTAGGCAAGCTTACCGATCATCAACGGGCGCTGGTTTGGACAAAATATCAGCGCTCGGTTGTTTATTTTTCAGCATTACCGGGCGCTATGGCAGGAAGACCGAGAAGTAAAAATCGCCCAGCGCCCGCTTATCTTGAGCCTTACCTAGTCCCAATCGGTACCGTAGTGCAAGTGTATCTTCGATAGTATAATTTGTATAGTGAAGCATGAACGATAGTAGGGGAGATGCGGGAGAGTTGAGCCATTTTTTATATTTTGTGTCACCATATGCGGAAGAAAAGTACAAACCTGTAAAAAATTAGTGTAAGATAAACTTTAGAGTGTTGTGTTCGTTGTGAAACAATAACAGTTGGGATAGCAGTTAAGGCTTATTGATACAAAAGGTTTGAAACAAATTGGTAAAGTGGCTCAACTCTCCCTACAGTATGGGAGAGTTGAGCCACCATTCCAGGAGAGTTGAGCCAGCATGATAAGTCAATGGCTGGTGAAAAAACAAAATCATATTTTTTCAACTTTTGATTTATTAATCCTTAAAGTAAATATGGTGCTCAATTGTTATTATCATGGCACAAAATAACATTTTCTCTCATTTATTATACATTTTTCACCTTTAGTCCAAAAATCAAAATGTTACTACATGTTTTCCCTATGCTCAACTCTCCCCATGACCAATGGCTCAACTCTCCTCATGGTGACCATTTTGTAAATAACCCAATCCTGTCTGGTGTAGAACTTTTGGTAGTTTACAATAGTTCTCTAAAATAATGGTCATATATGGCCATGTGTTATGAACTCGCCACCCTTAGCGTTACATTACAAATATTATGAATGTTTACACCAATTGAGTTTCAAATCGGAATATCTCCACAACTATCAACCTTAAACTAGCAAAGGTATACATTTTTGGAAAGCTGAAGGCATAAGCAATCTAAATATACACATTTCAACTCATTATACAGGGTGACCTTGAAATTATACAGGGTGGAAAAAATAAATTCCGGATAAAAAGTGGGTTACTTAATGCATTGCTTATTACTAACTTACAGTAATAAACTGAAAGTAAACAATATGTATTTGGTTAGAGGATGGGTGAAGCCTACTGACCATGGAAAAAGAAAAATCACAGTTGCTTGTTAATCTCAGAATACAGGGTGTTCCAAATTATGTTTATTATTTTTTACAATTCAACCTATTTTGAACTGAAACATTTTAGCCCTAACCCTAACTGAAAAAGTAAGTCCATATTTGGATTCCTCATCAAATTCCCTTTCAGAAAATGTATACTTTGACTATGATAGGATAAGTAATTAAAAAATTACAGCAATTTTTAGATTTTAAAGACATCCGCATTACTTAATACAGTGTTCAATATGAAAACGGGTAGTTTCGTAAGTAAAAGTTCGTATTTTATAGACTAAACCGATCATAAAGAGTTCAAAATGATTAAAAACAATTAGCAGAATTGTTTAGCTGTAAATTAAGACCAAAACCAAGGTTGTAGCCCCTGTAGTACTTAAGTAGTAGTAGATTACACACGCGAAACGCGGCGTTCCCATAGAGTTTGTGTGTACCGCATCCCCCCCCTCCGCATCCCGCCCTCCTCCACCTCGACTGTTCGCACTTCAATCAACCATAACTTTGTTAATTGAGAAGCTATGTTGTTCATATTTACAGGTTTGTTAGTGGTATTAATTAGCTTTTAAATGAGACCAGAAACATGACTATAGCATTTTGTTTTGCTGAGATATGATGAATTAAACAGATCACAATTTGAAAATCCGTAACGACACCACCATTTTTGGGTGGCGAGTTCAAAACGCATGGCCCTATACCTCCTTCAATAAACAAATTACCGCTATTATATTCTAAGTTTTGCTATGGGAAAAAAGACAAAACATTTATTTTTCTATTTTTCACTCAAAAGTGAAAAAAATGATTTTGTTTAGGTATCTTTGATACTGAGCACACATGACAGTAGAGTTTAACACTAAGAATGTCGTATTGATGCTATATAACAATATATGCCAATATTTTTTTTAGTAAGTTACTACTTTTCGAGTTATAGGGGGTGGTTCAACTCTCCCGGTGGCTCAACTCTCCCGCATCTCCCCTATAGCCACCATTGGGTCTAAGCCACCAATTGGGTCTAAGCCTTGCCTATGCTTTTTAATTCATTTCATTTATAAATTCATAGCTCTCAGACTCAGAGTAGCAGTAGAGCTAGAGGATAGAATTCAGAGAGCTAGGCCTACAGGCTACAGAATGTGAATGTGTTGATGTTATTTAGTTTAATTATTGTTTGTATTATCAATTCAAAATTAAGCTTACCTCAGCCTCAGACTTGCCGATGTCAAACTATCAGTACACATACTAATTCTATGTAGCAAACTAGCAACTAATAGTCATAGTCATCTCATGTGTAGTCCGAGGTGGCTCAGACTTGTGATCTACTCTGGGAGGAGGAACGACAACACACGTACGCTACGTCACTACGTGAACGAGCTAACTCATGACTCATGTGATGATGCAGGAAAGGTGAGAATCTCTTCTCACCTTTCCTGGATGATGTATGAGTAGTACTAGCAGGGAGGTGTAACATCGCTCTGGTACTAGTATTAGTAGTATGTTGCATGGACATGATGGATAAGTCCATGGATGGTTGACTGTAGTGTAGTGAAGGGAAGTACACCTCCCTGTTACCTCCCTGTGTAGACAGTGTATAAAGTGTATCAATCATTCAAATACGTCGTGATAGTCGTACGATACAGGAAGCCGAAACGCAGCAGTCTGTCAGTCCGTTCCCCTCAAGGGATTCTCGTCGTCACTCCCTGAAGTTTTACTAGGCTGGATCCTCCTGTCTTCCCGATTTTCCACACGGCCCCTGCGAGGGTGCTCAAATGTCATTTTTAAAGATGGCGGCCATATAGAGGGACGCGGGTACCCAGTCTAAAGTTTTACTAACAAACTTGCAACTTCTGAGTCAATCCCTGCGGATAAGTTGTCGTCACAATGGTGCAGGGGGCGACGGATCAGATGGATATTATTGGATTGCAAAATACAAATGTATATAAATTGAATTTTAGAGCAAAAGTAATATCAATAACTAATCGTAATTAAAACGCTTAAAACTAGATGAAGATACCACTCAGCACTTATTAAAGTAATTAGGAATACTTATTGTGGTCACATACTTGTATCTTTTAATTTATGATATAGAGTCTTAAATAGCGACTGACGTTGACTTTATTTTCACTCATTTTGAAAAAAAATATACTTGCGACATTTGATATTTTTCCCCCGAAATTTGACATTTTTAGCATATTTAAATTATTAACATCGCATTTTTTCATATAGTTAGTAAACTAACGATCAATACAATCTTCCAAAATAAAAATGATGCATGTAACACGTTTTTTTGAGTGTGGGCATCAAATTGCCATTTGTTAGCAATACGCAGTCCCGGTACGCAGTAGCAGTAATATATAGTCATTCTGCCCTTTTATGAACATTGGGTTATTAGATGTCCATATTATGAGTGATTTTTTTTTACTAGGGTGGGCTGCAGTCCCCTCCTCAGTTTGTTAACAATTGCAGGGGGGGAGATCAATACAATCTTCTTTTATAAAGATGATGCATGTAAAACGTTTTTTTTCGAGTGTGGGCATCAAATTATCATTTGTACGCAACATGCAATAGTATAGTTATACGTCGTTCTACACTTTTATGAAAATGGGTTATTAGACAAAATGAGTGATTTTTTTTTACTAGGGTGGGCTGCATTCCCCACCCCAGGTTGTTAACAATTGCCGGGGGGTTGATCAATGCAATCTTCCAGAATAAAAATGATGCATAACACGGTTTTTTCGAGTCGAGTATGGGCATTAAATTGCCATTTGTTAGCAATACGCAGTAGCAGTGATATAGTCATTCTGCCCTTTTATATGAACATTGGGTTATTAGACATAATGAGTGAATTTTTTATGGGGCTGCAGTCCCCTCCCCAGTTTACAATTGCAGAGGAGGGGGGGGGGAGATCAATACAATCTTCTATTATAAAGATGATGCATGTAACACTTTTTTTCGAGTGTGGGCATCAAATTATCATTTGTACGCAACATGCAATAGTATAGTTATACGTCGTTCTACACTTTTATGAAAATGGGTTATTAGACAAAATGAGTAATTTTTTTTTACTAGGGTGGGCTGCATTCCCCACCCCAGGTTGTTAACAATTAATTGCCGGTGGGGGAGGGAGGGGGGGGGGGGGGCAATCAATGCAATCTTCCCGGAATAAAAATGATGCGTGTAACACGTTTTTTTTTCAAGTATGGGCATTAAATAGCCATTTGTTAGCAATACGCAGTAGCAGTGATAGTCATTCTGCCCTTTTATGAACATTGAGTTATTAGACATAATGAGTAAATATTTTTTTACTAGGGTGGACTGTGACAGTCCCCTCCCCAGTTTGTTAACAATTGCAGGGGAGGGGGAGAGATCAATACAATCTTCCATTACTCTAAAGATGATGCATGTAAAACGTTTTTCGAGTAGGCCTACTGGGCAGCAAATTACCATTTGTACGCAACACGCAATAATAGTTATATAGGGCCTATACCGTACGTCGTGGTACACTTTTATGAAAATTGAGTTATTAGACAAAACGAGTGATTTTTTTTTACTAGGGTGGTCTGCATTCCCCACCCCAGGTTGTTAACAATTGCCGGAGGGGGTGGGGTGGGGTGGGG
>CM069455.1:10124473-10177227 GCA_035610835.1 Ophiura sarsii
AATAAAATAAAATAAAATAAAATAAAATAAAATAAATTATTATTTTTATTTAATTCAATTCTATTCAATTACATTTTCCTATTTAATTCAATTAAATTAAAATAAATTAAAATATAATTATATTAAATTAAATTAAGTTAAATTATTATTATCATTATTATTTTTTTTAAATTTTAAATCTAATTCAATTCTATTCAATTCTATTTTTTTATTTAATTCAATTCTATTCGATTCAATTATACTCAATTTGATTTAATTTAACTGTTAGTTTTTACTATTAAATTGAAGCAGGGTTGCTAAGTATGATACGAGTATAATTTAAATTGGACTGTCCCTTACACCATACGGCCCGTGCTCTTCTATGGGCGCACATCCCCATTGGAACGCCCATTGAAACGCGTGCTATGGATTCTGGGTATAGGTCGGCAATCGTTTTTCCTGGTTCCTTTCTCGGAGTTCCTCTTCATATTCTTTTTATGAAACATTCCTCTTTTTGGTCTTTTCAACATATCAATTTTTCATATGGGATCGACGGTCTCGGTTTTTAATAATTATGATTTTAAAAGTCCCCGGCCCCTTCTTCCATACGCAGACACATCTTGAAAATCGGCTTTTCGAACCGCTTCACATGGGTGACCAATAATTTCGCATTAATACTTAAATATGGGTTAGATCCGTAGTACAACGTGACTGTTTCAACTTTTTAATAAATCAAACACTACAACCTGTGCAGAAAACCCGGCCAAAGTTTTCAAATTTCAAGCTGCAATCCGAGATTGTGTAAGGGACTATTTCCCGTGGAAGCTTACTATTATTATGAGGTGTGGAACAGTCTCTTCATACACAGACACTAATGTACAGATGGGACGCTCGTTCGTCACCGCACACCGCGATACCCATTCCGTTTAGCGATCACAAACACGCAGCTGTATCTATTGAACCACCATGCTTCGGTCAAATACGTATGCATGGCTCAACTAATTTATCGATTTATAAATCAGCTCGGTTATAAGCGATGCATGTTCGACCTCCATGCATCGTTTATAACCGTATGCATGGTGTATGGTACTGGTGGTGTAGGAGTGCATCCTTTGCCATCCGGAAAATTGGAAAGATACGTCGATACCTTGATAAAACAAATACTGAAAAACTGGTTCATGCTTTTATCTCATCCCGATTGGATAACTGCAATAGTCTTCTTTTTGGACTCCCGAATAAAGACCTCAATAAACTTCAGCGCATCCAGAATATGGCGGCAAGGGTAATCTCTCTGAGTAGGAAACGCGACCACATCTCACCAGTTATGTGCAATCTACACTGTCTGCCAATTCGCGAGAGGATTGTTTTTAAAATTTTACTTCTGACTTTTAAAGCCCTGACCGGTCAGGCACCCATATACATCTCAGAACTCATTGCGGATTACAAACCGAGCCGGACTCTTAGATCATCATCTCTATAATCTGCTCCAAGCAACTCCTAGCAAAACAATAACTTACGGCAGAAGTTTCGCGGTGACTGCGCCAAAGCTGTGGAATTCCCTTCCTCTCCAACTCCGAAATCCACAATCAACAACTCAGTTCAAATCTCGCTTGAAAACGTATCTTTTTAAAACTGCTTATAACTTGTCATAATTGATGTTTTATTGACTTTTAAATCGCAATGTTTATATCAATAGCAGCTGATTGTATTATTCTCCGATGGCTGTTTTAACAATTTTGTTTGTACTTTTTGAGGTGTTCTTTGCATTGTATATATTTATAATCTTTTTAATCATGTGTTTTAAATGTATGCGTAGTTTTTTAAGATCTTTATCATTTGTTTGTGAAGCGCATTGGTGCCGCTGCTTTATGCGCTATATAAGTGTGTGTTATTATTATTATTATTATTTATTATTATGTGATCTTACAGGGCATTGAATCTTTAGGTAGCCGTTCAGAAGTGGTACGTCTCAGTAGAGAGAAACTATGGATGAAGCGTCTTCTCACTATTCAGCCCCATGGCCTAAACATCCAGGAAGGGAACGATTAGACTTCCCCCCCCCCCCTCCTCCCCCCCCCCCCCCTCCATTTGTACCTGATTAACCTATCACTTGTATTTTTTACCCATTTGTTTTTCTCCACTAATTCTTAACTTTATTTTTCATTTTTGTACTTCTTTTTATGTGTGATACTATGTTTTCATTTTTGACATTGTCTCCTATGCACAGTAATTTTCATTACTCGTTCCAGTGCATTTCCGTTATTTGTTACCATAGACCTTCTTCCACTTTGTTCTATCTTGTTTTCTCATGCATCCCTCAGTCATATTACATTTCCATATAAAAGTTAGGAAACTTTTTTAATCAACGGTACATTTTTATTATTTTTTACCCTCTTGTATTATGTTGCATCATCATCATCATCGTCTACGCTTTCCGGCTATGTTGCCATTGCGCGCGCAACTATTGCTCTCCAGGTCATACGATCATTGGTCTGTGTCAAGACTTCCGGGTTAATTTCTTTGTTTATGTTTGCAACCCAGGTAGGCTTTGGACGTCCGTCTGGTCTTTTTGTGGCTCGGTTGTATGTTGCATATCAATAGAAAGCTGAATTAGTGTTCTTCTTTAAAATGATACCAATGTGCAATGATGACATGTTGCTAGACTTGGCCACATTAATAAGAATGAGGCAAAGTCACAAATCAAATGTGCCAAAATTACCGTTATCTGTGCTTATCGAGCGCTGTCAATCTGTTAAACGCGGCATATTGAAACTGCAAAACGTTTACCGTGTCTCAGAAAAATGTACAAGTTGTAGGCCTGAACCTTTCATCACTTACCTTCATGACCTTCCACCTGTTGACCCGTCTTGCAAATACTCAAACAATGGTTTTCTAAAGTGTGTGTTGTGCTCACTGGTGCAAATCTTTGTGTAAACCATTCATGGTTCTCAAGCATGACCGGTTTGATTATTGATCATTATCTATTGACTGTTTAGCACAGATTACGGTAATTTTGGCACATTTGATTTGTGACTTTGCCTCATTCTCATTCATGTGGCCAAGTTCAGCAACATGTAATCATTGCAAATGTGGTATAATCTTAAAGAGGAACGCTTCAGCTTTCCATTGATATATAACAGATACAAAGAGGGTAATAAATGATAACAATATACTTGATTCAAAAAGGTTTCCTAACTTTTTGTGAGCAGTTTATTTTCATTATTTATTTGTAGTCATCAATCACCATTATGGATTTTACTCTCCATTTTATTTATATATCCCATTTGCCTTTTACTTTTTAATCTCCCCTTTGTCTATGTCATCCTTTTGTTACATTATCCACTTCATCCACTGTCAAGTTTGATATACCTCCCCCTATTCATCCATCTGTAAATATTATCATGTGTTAATGTTATCAATATTTAAGTGATCATCAAGTTAATTAAATCTTTAACAAACATGGCATCTTTAAAGATCAACAAAGATTTGAAATATAACTTGTTTTAAAAAGAATATGGAATATTTCAACCCTTGCAATGTTAACTAAATGCTATATACGTTCCAGCTATCTGTAATACGCCATGCGGAAATCAAGGATCATGTACGACACCAGGCACGTGTACTTGTGCTACAGGTTGGACAGGTGCAGTCTGTGAAACAGGTAATGTTGTTATTAAGATGATCATTGTTCATATTAAATATCAAAAATCGGTATGACTACAAAATAATATGTGAAAATATATAGGTAATGATATTACAGATAGTATTTAAGTGATCAATACATTTAAGTCGTAAACAAATTTGGCGTTCTAAAAAAGATCAAACAGGATATGAAGAAAAAAAATCAAACTTGTTCTGAAAAGAATATGGAGTATATCAACCATTGCATTTTTACAGACATTTCCTTTCCTTTGCAGCAATATGCAATACGTCATGTGGAGCTCAGGGGTCGTGTACGGCACCAAATGTCTGTACTTGTACTACAGGTTGGGCAGGTGCAGTCTGTGATACAGGTAATTTTGTTAAGATGATTGTTGTTCATATTAAATATCAAAAATCGTTATGACTACAAAATAATATGGGGAAAATATATGTAATGATATTACAGATAGTATTTAAGTGTTCAATACATTTAAGTCGTAAACAAATTTGGCGTTCTAAAAATAAAATTAAACAGGATATGAAGAAAAAAATCAAACTTGTTCTTATCGAGTATTTCAACAATTGCATTTTAGGTCATCCGTAGGAGAGACCTTATGTCTGCATCGTGTGTATGTGAGTTAGTCAGTCAGGATGGTGTACTTGTCTGTGAAATATTTGGTATACTAGTACACCTTTTTGCTTTCTACATTTATTTTTCATACAAAGTCCAACAGTGACATAACTTGGTACAAAGATGCAGCATGGGAACCTCCATAAGGCTATAAGGTCAACGGTCACATATCAAGGTCAAAGGTCATCTTAGGCGAAGTTGTAAAATAAGCTGAAAACATCCAAAAATTATATTTATTTAATACAAAGACCAATTCAGCATTGAGAAGAATAAATGATATTTTGCTCACATCTTCTTGAAGATTAATGTCCTCCCTGTATCAAGAGCATTAACCTCTTACATTGTCTTATGACATAAAGTTCATCACAGTGCATAACAGTTACTGTATGGAATGGTTTGCTATTCTGTGTGTATAATGCTATTACGTGTTGCGTGGCATCTCGCCTCTCTCATAGACTCTTCCATTCTTTACTGTTGTTACAGATTGTTCTACAACTTGTGATGTTGGTGTTTTGAACGCTATGTGTGACGCATGCGTATGTGACTCAAGCACCCTTGATGGGAAGATAACTGACTCAACGAATCGCCCCTTGTCCGATGTCACCATAGCGTATGCGGACCGACCTTACATAACGCTTACAGTCACGGATAACACCGGTTCTTTTAGCATACCTGGAGTATGTGCTACCGCTACTATGATGGTAATCACGAAAGTCCGATATGGGACGGTAATACAGGAAACAGTCGTATCTGACGCCACGACATCTTACCTGAGAGCTGTCATGGAACGCATGGGTAAATATTTGATTTCACTTTCATACAAACAATATGAACAATATTTTTACCATTGTATATACCAATACCCATTAGCACATGACATTTAAGATATTACCTCAATCAAGAACTTTTAACAAAAGACATTCGAATGGAACAAGTAAATGAATCGAATGTCACAACAAGAAAAACAACATTTCACATACCTGTATTAAAAGCCAAAGTGATGAATTCCTACAGCTCGCATATTAAGATATTTATTTTCAGTCGTCTACGGTCACTCTCTGTAGAAGCTTCCAATAGGTTAAATGACGATACCGCGCCAGATTAATGTGCGATATTCGATTCAACAACCTTTTGCATTTGAATGGCAAACAGTATTGAAGTACACTTGCTTACAGATAAGGTTCCTTTTATTATTTTCCTTGAAACGCCCAAAGACGTAATGAGTTTCTTTTGAAACTAAGATTATGTTAGGCTTGCTAATGGCTGGCAGAAAAGGTGCGCCAATCAAGCTATACATTATTATTATTTTATCATTTTTTTCCTCACCCAATTCAGATGTTCATGTTTGTGTGGTCCTTTTCTTCTTCTTTATTGCAGGCAGTTCTTAAGCATGTTTGTCAATAATAAAGTTGTATTTTCCTTTTTTCTTCTATTTAGAATTACCGTTGATTACAGAACATCCACGTAATAAGGTTCGTGTAATAGGTGACAGTGTGGCATTCTGTTGCATGGCAACTGCGGTTCCGGATATAGACCAGTATGAATGGCAAGTATTGAATGGTTAAGCTAATAAATGATTACTAAACACCCATGTATAAAGTCACCAAATGTGCAATACAAACAGCAGCACACTCCATATTTTAATGTTTTTATCTATCTAACAAATAGGTAGACAATCTTTTTAATTTTTAATCACTTTGTAGTGGTCAATTGACTTGCAATGTAAGACTAAAATGTGTCGTCACAAACGACAAAGGTGAATGGTTTTCATCCCCGAAATCAATTTCACCTCTTCTTTTATTTAGGATTATTTAAGACCAAGCATTGCCGCTGACTAAGGATTAGACAATATGAGGGATCTTTTTCTTATTCGGGCCTTACAATTACAAATTAGGTCGTTGACATAAAGTTTCGCTTTACAATGCTTAAATAAATCTGCATATGTTTAGTCAAACAAGTTAATATATTATACACCGGTATTGAAGTACTAACACTTGTTCACAAATATGTATTATACGAGTTAATGTTCATTACATCTGATGACTCCCCATAGGTTCAAGAACGGAGACATCTTAGAGTTTGACGAGGCCAATATCGAAACTCTCATTGTAACAGACTTAGTGGTTGACGATTCCGGATCATATCGATGTAGAGTTAGCAACGCAGCAGGCTCAGTCTACTCAGACTCGGCATCCTTAATAGTAACAGGTAAGGTTAGATAACAAACATAACAATTAATATTTGTAAGGCGCTATTATTCTATGTATATCATAGCGCATTTTATTAATATAGGTTATTATTATACGGTATAACATTTGTTCCATACTTGTAAAATATGCGGCAAAGTGACATTATTTTATTATAATAATACTTTATACAAATGATTAATATTTTTCTGAAAAGTCCTTTTCATTTCATTTTGTTTCAATCGCTAACTTTTCGTATCCAATCCACCATGTCAGTCAATAGTTAGGTCACCCAAGCCCTGTATGAAAGCTATGAAGATTGTTAAACGGGGTCAGTAGTTACAAACATGCACAAACACAATAGTCGAACGACCTTGCTATTGTCAAAACTCCCTACACAGAGGACTGCAGTGCAAATCTGTACGATGTTCGCCATGTAATGTCTATGGCGTCTAATGGCGGTTTCCGTGGTCTTCGCTATCTCCAAGCAGATAGAGCAATACGTATTACGTACACGGAATTTTTGGTAGACGAGGGTTCATTTCACGATTTGGTGAGGTTTAGAATGAGTTAGGATTCCTGTAATTTCGAAGACCACAGATTTTCAAAACGTGAATTTTCCAACATTTTACGACATAAATTTGGTCACAAAACGTGTTTAATACTATACATTTTACCGATCTGCAGATGTTATTGACCCTCCTCTAAAATTCTCGCTGATTTTTAGCACGTTTCTCAGTTTTTGAGATGCCCAAATAGGCCATTTTCCGAAGCTATATCTAGCAAATATTGCAGTCACTGATACTCCATTGTTTTCTTGCGTATAACAAAATATGACATGCAGCTGACCTCCCTACTGACTGATGTGTATTTTTATGGATTTGGGCTATCTTGTGGGCAGGACTATTGAATTCTCGCGGGACATTTCGTTACCTTATGTTTCATGATATTGATTAGTTGGTGCAACTCGTTTGAAATCATCACCGAGTCAACCAGGTGTGAAATGTATTCGTTTTATATTGGTTGGTTAATACGCCTATAAAAACCTACTAAGTCTATTAATCCCTTTAACAATGAAAGTGCTTTTTTTTTTATAGAATTAGAAGATTATTATTCTTGATGTGTTCACAGTGTGGGGCATACCTATTAAAAACTGATGAGCTCATTCATTGAATGATACCAAATGTGCAGCAATTACTTGTTTTTCAGTGTTTCAACCGCTTTAAAATACAATGTGGTCGCAATCTACGTGTGCAACTTCATCTCTAATTGATGCACAAGGGTCAATAGAGCATCACTTACACTGTCATCGTAGTTGTCCACGTAGTACTTTATTGAACAAATGAATAGGGAAAATGCATTTTTGGACATATTCTATTTTTTGCTTACATATTTTCATATAATTGGAGAAGAATATATCAGGTTTCCATTGATAATTTATAAATAATACGGTACTAGTAAAATCAAGCATTACCTATCTCAAGTTTATTATTCAATGTACATGTATAACCTCATACAGGGTATGTTAAAAGATGAACTGTTTCTAAGCCCTATTATTCAAATACACTTTACCCGATTATATTTGACCCCCTAACTTCTGAGATAATCAATTCAGTAACAAGAGTGCGATTTTCAATTTTGATCCTGAGAAAAATATATCTAAGGTCAATTTAGGTATATTAGCCCCAGTTTGACCTACAATTGAACTATAACCGTGCCTTCATGATTCCAATAATTAGTGAAATGTATGGTCTATTAACCCTAACACTCTTGAGTACTACGAATTACTACGATGCGGTGTGCTTGTGTCACCCGGCTCAGCAGTTTTTCGATGGAATAATGGCCCCAGGGTATATATTTGGCGGCGAAAATATATTTGGAAAGGTGCCTCGGGGTTAGGGTTATGGAGCGATTTGTTTCACTATTTTTCTTTTTACATTTTTTCCCCGTGGCCTAGCGGTAGATCGTCTGCCTCTGAACCCAGAGGTCCGGGGTTCGAGCCCCGGGGGAGTGGGGGCACTTTTTCCCCTCGCTATTTGGCCGCGAAAAAAATCTTTGGAAAAGGTGCCTCACAAAAAAAAAACTGATCACAAATTGGCTTAATGGTCTCATATTACCTGCACCTACCCTGTACACTTGTTAGTATCGAACGCTCTGTACCAAATGATCTGGTTTTACTTTGTTTTATGAAAATATATTTGATAAAAAGATCACTGTCTATTGTTATTAATTGTATTGATAATGTTCAATCTTTCGCTGAATGAGTTCTCTGCGCATGAAAAGTGGCCAATATCTGAATTTAGTGACATCCCTATGAAGATTTGCCATGTGCGTATAATGAGAGCTATAAACATTTTGCTATGATGCACTAACGATTGCTGAACAGAATTACTACTATTTCACGTTCAATATTAATATTGGTCGTGGTCAAACAAAATCATAATTCACATGAGACATTTTTTGACACGCCCTGTACAAATGCAGATATCACGAAATATCTGAAAATCAAAACTTTATATTTTAGAGATGTAGCTGAGAATGTTATTAAAATAACCAGAACAAATTCAAATGGGTACAAACGATAATGTAGGTTAAAGAGTTCGATAGCAAGGTATGATTTGAAACTTTAATGCTAACGTTCAACAATTGGATGGAAATTAACCAAAAGCTTCAGTAAAAAAACATATTGCACGACTATATTGAGACAAATGATGATAAATGATGAATGGTTAATCTCCTTGTCAATTTCGTTACAGATACACCGTTGGGATGCGATCCTGTACCATCAAGTCAATTTAAGAAAATGCCACCAGAATGCAATGTGCCTAGAAATAGACTGGATGTTGGGACCTGTTCAAGAGCTCAGTGTGGTGGTGACAAGGCTGATCAAACCCAATGTATGGATAGTGAAGAGTACTGTTGCCTTATATCTAGTAGTATTATGACACAGATAGACTGTACAGACTATTACATCGATGTACTTATTGCACAATCTTGTGAATGTAGACCATGCGAAATTGAACCGGCAACGATATCAGGTGTTGCCACTAACGGTAATAATAATGCACCATTATTTTTTGGTTCTATTTCTGTTAATGACCAAGAGGTAGCCACGACAGATAACAACGGCAGGTTCATATTTCAAATCACAGCTCAAACTACTCGGGTTGCTATCACCTTCAAAGACACACTTCTTAGGCAACTTCTAGACGCCACAAGGGTCGTAAATGTTGGTCGTGGATCAAGTATCTATATAACGGTCACGATGAAGATGCGCCCAACCCCTATGGAATTGGATAGTGCCGTTGAAAATACTATACCACTAGCAGGTGAGGAATTTGAACCTGTTGCTGAGCTTATAATTCCACCAGATTGTGTATATGATAGCAATGGAGACCTGTACACTGGTACAGTTATGCTGTCAGTTAACAGTATTGATTTGCGTAGGCGATCAGACTTACCATTTGTTGAAGGAGACTTTTCAGCGGTAGATGACAATGGTGAAATGCTGACGTTGCAATCGTTCGGTATGTTTAGCTTTACTGTGACGGATCCTTCGATGAATCCATTGACTATTGGTGGATCAGTTCCAATACGAGTTGATCCTGCGCAAGTACCAATGGGTGATGTTGGTCCTGGTGGTGTTTCTGATGTTAAATTGTGGACATTGAATAGAAAAGCTGGTGTTTGGGAGGAAGAAGGGTTATTAATTGGTACTGTTTTGGATAGAAAACGCCGTCAAGCAGGAGGCATCGCAGATGACATGAATGATTTTTTCGCAGGTTCATTTGATATTACGAATGAAGATGTGTGGAATATTGATAAAATTCTGTATGATTTTCGAGGTACCGGTAATGAGGAAGGTTGTGTTGCCAAGGTGATTCCATACGCTTCAGAGAATCTTTCACCTACACAAATATTAGGTGATATTTTGTTTACAATTTTAAGTGAAGATACGGACTTGGCAATGTCCCCCAAGCCGTGGTATCAATATTTTTATGGGTGGTCTTTAACATTTTACTACGGAGAATTAACCGGGGAGGTTGGTGAGTGTGTGACGATAGCATGTGATATTTTAAATGGTGGTCGTTATAAAAATTACATATCTGCTAATGGTGGAAGTAATTTACAGGGTATTTTTATTCTTCCAGCAAGAGACACGTGTTCTGGTGTCTCTAGCTCTTGTCAAGTGCAGAATAGCTTGAATCCTGCGGAATTAACTGCTATCCAATTTGCAATAGATGGAGATATTACTATTAGTGGCAAAGATCCTAATGAAGCAATTTGTATTTCCCCCGGAGTCCCAACGACTACAGCCAGTGGTAATACAGGTCCGATATATAGATGGGATGATCGAAACGATTGCAGAACAGCTCCTATTACGTCTCAACACTTGCAATTTTATTTTCCAACTGCGGGGAGTGTGACAGCTGGGGTGATAGCAATCAATACCTTTTCGGAATTTCCTGTTATTGAACCGTGCTCGTTTTACCCTTCTTGGGTTGAACAACCCTGTATGATCAGAATGGAGATAGAGAGTTCCATTCTCGACGCCGTACGGGTTACTGTTATTAGTTCTGCAACTAATACCGCATTGTTTACTTCCGCGTGTAGTGACACGAGTCAATATGGTGTTCGTCAGATAACTGCCCAGAGAATTCCAATGGGAACTGGTATAATCGAGGCTTGCGTCGAATATAAATGCACTGGTGGCGCTGTTCAGCAAGGGACATTCCCAACGCAAACCGACCTTGGTATGGACATGACGGAAGTTGAAATTCTTGTCCATGATGATCTCACCGGATCGCTCTTGTCTTGCATGTTTTGCACTGATCTAGGATCGCCCTTATTCGGTACTATACCTAGTTGTAGTGGATCACCATCGTCAACAACTTCAATAACGTTCATGCCATCGGACACGTACGGTGTCAACACAGGGCTCTACCAGGGTCTTTTTGGAACTTTTCCACCGAATGTAATTAATCACGATCTTGGAGACTGTCAGACATCGGCTTCAGGCATGACCAATGCTTTAAGAATCATTTGTCCTTAGAATTAACGAAAACCAGATCATTTGAGTTACCTATCCCTTGTCTGTTAATACACCTATCAGTTGTAAGACGCACTATACGACCCCCGGGAGAGGTGCGTCGTGGGTGCGTCGTTTACCAATAATTCTTGACGGAGGGTACGTCAGTGGCAGCCTTTGGTCCGTCAAAAAAATGACGGAGGGTGCGTAAAGGTCCGTCACTTTACATGGGTGCGTCACAGTGTACATCTGTTTACGATCAACAAAATACGACCTTTAAATATACGTTATAGACCTACTGTACCACATAACTCCTTGTTACCGCCAAACAAGCTCCACTTTAATTCCGCAAACATCACTCCGATATTTTATACCACATGTTCTAAAATGCATGAAATCACTCGATCATCGCCAATTGCTCCGCGCAGTCGCTTACTATCGTCTTACGAGCCGATGGATGGAGTATACAGCAGTCTTGACCCGAGACTCTGCTACCGGGGGAAGCACTCGTAATCACCCGTGTTGTCCATGCAAATTTAATCAAATTTAGGGCATCGCATGTGGGGTCATCAGGGGGGGGGCATATCTGACTATTTGTTTAGTATACAAAGGTTTACATCGAGTTCGTAATTTCATTTTGGGGAATCATGGTGGGGTTGGGGGAGCCCCGTAGCGTAGCGAGTGTGTGTGGGGGGCAGACTGCCCCCCCCCCCCCCCCCCCCCCCCCCCCCGGACGGGTAAAAATTGGCAAAATGGGGACGAAAGAGGCGGAAAATCATGTTAAATCAGCCGTTTTTTGACCTGGTTTCTTTGGAATAGGGACCGTTATGGGGATCTATGGGGATCTTGCCCCCTCGCTACGCGCCTGCCGGGGACTTATCACAATAGCGGTATACGTCTATGTGCCGCCTTATGGGGTGCCTTTTCTCGAAGTATATGGGTGGTATTGATTAAATCAGAAATGTTTTTGGTATTTGTAAATGCCCCTTAAATTCTTTGATGGTTTATAGAAGGTGTAATTTCCAATCCGAAGTTCAAATGTTTAAATACACTTCCGAGAACCTAATTTTGGTTAAAATACACTTTCGAGAACCCAATTTTCTACTTACCTCCCGTTTATTGTAAATAGGCGCAAGCCTACATGTATAACAAGGGATGAAGGATGCCCCTCCCCCACCCCCACCCCACCCCACCCCACCCCACCCCACCCCACCCCACCCCACCCACCCACCCCACCCCACCTCCTGGTTACGCCACTGAACGGGCCGAAGCAGAATGGGAAATGTTCTCGAAATTGTTTCATCCTCATCCTGACGTTTATGACAATCAGTTAAATATTGTATGAATTTTAGACCAGTCAGACATTATTGTGCATATAAAAGTTATCCTCTTCCGTCCATTCGGTCCCGGTCCGGGGTCTATATAATTATTCGAGGGCCAGGGTTGACAACACCGAATAAGGGCAGATCCCCGTGAATCAAAGGTAGTTTCATTTTCAGTAGGCATCGTGTTTTATCCAGTTTAATCAACGATATCTGACGACGGGGTGCGTCATCATGATCCGTCAGAATCCACCAATGGTGCGTCCAAAAATTGACTGAGGGTGCGTATTTGGATGGCAATGGTCCGTCGTTTTTTTGACACAGGGTGCGTCATGGTACATGAGAAGTCGACGCACCTCGGTAAAGTGACGCACCACTCCCGGGGGTCGTATAGTGCGTCTTACAACTGATAGGTGTATAATCTTGCTGATAAATCAACTTGTTTCGACTACAAAGGGAAACCAGTTAGCTTGAATTGTTTCTCAGTTGGACATAAAACCTTCTTTGTCACGAGTGGCCACTAGGTAAGGCCGGTTATAATGTGTTCTTATCTACTCGATTACCGACTTCCCTGTTGGGACGAGTCTGCTAAACAAACAAACAAACAAACATTAAACAAGACATATACTTTAGTCTTGTTTAAGCTTCAACCGTCATATGACCACTTTGCACTTCATTTCATTTTATGAAACTGACATTATTGCGTCACTGCACCATTGCTAATAACTTGTCTATTTTTTGACCAAAACCCCATTGTCGCTATAGGTGCACTATATTTGAACTGTTAATAAAACCGCGACCGACAACCAGTTAATCCACAAAGCATTATTTTTGACCGTCCTATGGTTTTGGTCATTTACTTAGACCTTTAAGAAATAGTATTGTCTACACCTAACACCCTTTACCTTAATGCCTTAAACTGCATGCTTTTTAAAAATAAGGTGCGAAAACTTTAGACCAGTATCTTTTTGGATACTTAATATGCTGATGTAAAGCATTCTTTCACCCAACACCAAATTATTCGCTCGAAAATTATATATAAACACCGGTGATGTGATACATATGAAGTAGGAAATTGATCACTCGTTCACTCTCTCTATCCACGATTTGACGGGTTCACCCTATCCCCGGCAAGAGCAATCGATACTACAATCTCCCTTTGTCATAGTATGGTTCACTGTTAAATTTCACACCGCATTGGTGAATTATTTTTAGTCCTCAGGTGTGTAGCAAAAATGATTTCTTGAGCAATCCAGAATGCTTAGCACCACTACAGTACCACTAGGGCTTCCCCTCCCCCCCCCCCCCAAAAAAAAAAAAAAACAGTGTAAAACATGTGTTATAAAGTAATTAAAAGTTGTAAGTCATCTGACTTCCACCTTCTTATGGTACAGGTAAGGCATAACTTGGTCACACGTATGAACAAGAAGTGGAAGCCTGGACTAAAACTTGCTAAATGTATGTGTTATTCTAAAAATATTGTGTCATATTTTGCTTTTACGTTTAGCACCATGTTGACCTACCACAATTAGAATATTCAGGAAGAAGAACTTGATTTATGGTTGGAATCTTAATCTAATAAGTGCTACAAGATACATTTTCTGTTCCTTTTGTAAGGTATGAGGTGATTTTGATTGAACATGTTCTGTCAACACTTATTCAATTCTCCATGAAATAGGAGGCTCTTTACCAGATGTCAAATATTCGGGCTTACCCTATAAAAATGTTCGATGATCACAAACATCATGAACTCAACGATGATTTAAAAGTTGAACAATGTAATTGTTTTATCTGAGGAAATTGATTTATTTGTTATAATATTGATTAAAAATGTATATATTTGGGAACTTATTTACTGGTGTGATATTATCTGTAGATTAAATACAGTCCACGGTATTCATTTATATAATGTATTATTTTGCACATTAAAGTGAATAAACAAATATTCTTCTCCAATGGGAACTGGTAAAATTGAGGCTTGCGTTGAATATAAATGCACTGGTGCGAGAGATGTTCAGCAAGGGACATTCCCGAAGCAGGAAGACGTTGGTATGGACATAACGGAAGTTGAAGTTCTTGCCCGTGATGATATCACCGGATCGCTCTTGTCTTGCATGTATTGCACTGATATAATACTGTCCCCATTAGGTATACCGGTTTGTGGCGGAATACTTCCGTCAAAAACGTCAATAACGTTCATGCCAGTGGACGCATACGGTGAGACAACAGGTCTCTACAAGGGCCCTATAGGAGACTTTCCACCGAATGTAGTTAATCACAATATTTTAGATTGTGAGACGGATGGTTCAAGCAGGAACAATGCATTGACAATTATTTGTCCATAGAATGAGCAAAAAGCAGATCACTATTAAAACAAGACATACTTTAGTCCTGTTTAGCTTCAACCCTCATCGCACTTCTTTTTTATGAAACACCTTATTATTGCGTCACCGCATCATTGGTTATAACTTGTCTATTTTCTTTACACATGAAATAAGGTAAACCCCTAAAAAAAACATGTTTGGCCAAGACCTTTAAAGTATTCGAGATTCACCGCATCTTATCATATAGTTTGAAGGCAATGGGTGTAGTATATTTAGCAAATATCATTTCCTAAAAGTACACCGAATGTATATGGAAAAATCATAGGATGGTCAGATATAAGGCTATGTAGATTACTTGGTTGCCGGTGTTTAAAGCATTCTTACACGACACCAACTTATTCGCTCGATAATTATATCATCACTAGTGTAATACATATGAAGTTGATAACACTCGTATTTCTTCACCCCATATCCACGATTTGACGGGTCGCTCTTTCCCCAGCAAGAGCAATCGATACTTCAATCTCCTCTGTCATATTACAGTTAACTTTGGTGAATTATTTTAGTCCTTGATGTGTGTCGCAAAGAAGAGTTCTTGTGCAGTCCAGTATGCTTAACACCACTACAGTTCCAGTAAGGCTTTCCCCCAAAACAAACAGTGTAACACTTGTGTTATAAAGTAATTAACAGTTGTAGGTTCATCCATAGACGGTAAAAATCACCGTCTATGGTTCATCTGACTTTCACCTTCTTATACATGGCACATATAGGCATAACTTGGTCACACGTACCAAAAAGAAGTTGATCCCCAATTAAAACCTACATATATGTTTTTAAGATATAGTCACACCAATTGTAACTACCTACTGGAGGATTTTTAAAGACCCTCGTTTAACAGCATGATCAGCCTTTCGATGCACTATAATGTCAATTGGAACTATTATAGTGGACACTGGTGACAGAACACAGTTGTCATGTGATGAACGTGAATCATGCTGGTACTGCTCAAGAAATCTTCTTTGGGTGTGTTGGTGTATATGTTTAATACCCTGTGGCCCTTCCACAATCAAAGCAGTCAGGAAGAGGAACTTATTGCCCTTTGAGTTTATGGTTGGAATATGAATCCAATGTTTGCACTGCTTCTTTTCATAGCCCCACAGTGCTAAAAGATATGTCCCTTTTGTGTGTTTTGAGGTGATTTTGATTGAACATGTTTACCATATAAATAGAAATTGTCGATGATCATAAATGTAATGGAATAATAAATGTTAATATTGATAAATGTAGTTGTTTTATCTGAGGATTTTTACGTTGTTATAATTTCATTTAAAATGTAAATATTTGGGAACTTATTTACCGGTGTGAAATTATCTGCAGAACTAGTGCGGTTCTCGAGTTTCGCGGTTTTCGAGTTTCGCGGTTTTCGAGTTTCGCGGTTGATTGGTTTAGCGCGTTTGGATTTAGTGGTTATCAATGTGACGGTTATTGACATTGTATTTGTTTGAACATGATATGTTAGGATCTGACCAGAACCATTGGAAAGTGATGGTATGGAAATGAAATGAGTACAAGTGTGAGGTGTTTTGGATTTATTGTAGGCCTATTATCAAGGGCGTCCCCAGACCCTTTTCATTGGGGTGGGGGGGGGGGGGGGGGGGGGGTGTAAAGGTCATCAATTGCCGACAAAGCCATTTGTGCCGACAATAAAAAATTTCGGCTCGCTTCGCTCGCCGGAATTCATACACGCATATTGCACTATAATATGGTCAAGGGGCGTCAATCCGTTTTTAGACATGGGGGGACACAAATTTGATACTGATAATTGAAATGTCAAAATTGAATAGTTCTGGGGGAGCAAAGGGCGTATCCATGACTGTTTTGATGGGGGGAGGCCAACAACCTCAAGCCATCTTGTTAATCTTAAATATTGAAACGTTGGAACTAATAAAAAGCGCGCAAAAATTGTGATTTTTAAAGGTACAGTAGGACGTTTAAATGTCCTCCACATAATATTTAGAATATTTGTTGTGGTTTTTGTCCGTTTTTGAACTAAAATGGTTACGGCAAATTGTCCTGAAGCTTTCTTGTTTAGCTTAAATAATGACACATTGAAACTAATACCCGCGAAGCGCGCAAAAATTGGCATTTCTAACACTTATGTATGACGTTTTTGACGGATTGATATTGCATAGTTACATAAATATCAAGTCCAAATTCAAATCGTATGGTTAAAGGGCAATTATAATGTTAAAACCTGTAGAAAATACGCGCGCAGAGCGCGCCAATTTTTTTCAAATTTTGAACTTAAATGGTCATTGAAAACTGGTTGCAGCCTTCTGATTATATAAATTAAGCTTAAATAATGAAACATTGAAACTAATACGCGCGAAGCGCGCAACATTTTGCATTTCTTACATTTAAAGGGTCCAGTTTAACATTTTTTAACGTCCCCCATATAATAATTATTTGGTTTGGTTCGAGACCATTATAATGTTGATACCTGTAGAAAGAATGCGCGCAAAGTTCAAAAATATTTTCAGTTTTTAAGCTAAAATGGCATGGAAAACTTTCCTGAAGGATCTTGTTCAGCTTGAATAATTAAACATTGAAACTAATACGCGCGAAGCGCGCAACATTTGGCATTTTTAACACTTAAAGGGTCCAGTATGACGTTTTTAATGTCCCCCATATAATATTTGGTTTGGTTCGAGATCCATTATAATGTTGAAACCTGTAGAAAGAATGCGTGCGAAGCGCACAAAGATTTTCAGTTTTTAAACTTAAAAGGTCATGGAAAACTTTCCTGAAGCTATCTTGTTTAGTTGAATAATGCTAACAAAACATGGTCAAATGTTCAACATAGGCATGATAGGCCTACAGCCTGTATGTCCGACATCGACATATAGACCTACGTGAGATATCGATTGTGCCCCTGGTGCAACGCAAATTCTGGTATCACGCAAATAACGACAGTTGTGCGCCGACACAAACTCTCATACAAATGGGCTCGTTCACAGTGCCTACAAATTTATATGCCTACATTGCCTTTGTTCTTTTTTGATTTGTGTTAACATAACATATGCCGACACAACATTATCAT
Organism: Ophiura sarsii; assembly: GCA_035610835.1. NCBI lineage: Eukaryota > Metazoa > Echinodermata > Ophiuroidea > Amphilepidida > Ophiuridae > Ophiura > Ophiura sarsii. The sequence continues at coordinate 10,142,687 of CM069455.1, forward strand.
TTACGCATACGATCGATAATTGTTATAGGGCTTTCTCCCCTTCTTTCCCTTTTCCTTTCTTTCTTTCTTTCTTTTCTTTTTCCTTTCTCTTTCTCCCCTTCTTTCTTCTTTCTCCCCTTCTTTCCTCTCTCCTTTTTCTCCCCTTTTTTTCTTTTTTTACTTTCTTTCCCTTTTCCTTTCTCTTTCCTTTCTTCCCTTCTCCCTTTTCTTCCTCCTTCCTTTGATTTGCCCACAGCACCATGATTTTGCCGACATATTTGATGAATGGGGGTGTGACACCCCCCCCCCCCCCCCCCCCCCCTCTGGGGACGCCCTTGCCTATTATGGGAGATATTTGAAACGTGTTTGTTTGTTCTGAAGGGTTTGCTACGTATTTGATTCAACCAGAAGAATGAGCTGCTGACAGAGATAGTGTTTGATGTAGCATGGAGAGTGTATTCAGGTGTGAAGGTAAAAAAGGTTTGGTTTGATTAATGTACTTACCAGTTGCAACCTTGGCCCTGGGGGACCTAGGACTTGACGGGGACCATGGGGGGGGGGGGGGGGGGTGTCAAGTAAAAAAATGTTGCTCTATTATTATTATACATGGGCAAGGGTCAGTACTCATAAGTGGTATATCATTACGTTTTGTCACCAATACAATAGAGGTAGAGGTAGAGGTGGCCAAGCGGTCTAGCGCGCTGATCGTCGGTCGGGAATAGTCTTTCAATCACTGGATCGTGGGTTCAAGTCGCCTTGAAACCAGGATTCTTTGTTCATCCCAAAAAGTTCCTATCTAGGTCGGAAATTCTACAATCAAATCATAATTCAGTGTGGGTTAGTTATCGGAGTCTCTTTCCGTAGTTTAAGCTGATAATCAGATTGAATTGTAGAATTTCTCCTCTACCCCATTCACTGTGTACAACGTGCAGGTCTATACAGTGAGTGTCAGTTCGCCGTGATTCGGAGATTCACGTTAAGCCGTTGGTCCCGTGTATTCAGACGCTTCACCCTGAACACGTTAAAAGTTACAGACCTTATCGTTAAGAGTAGGGGATCATCCCGGGTCTGTTACCTGTACAAAAATCACAACCTCTAGGTTTCAGAGGGCTTCCAGTTTAGCCGAATAGGCTGCTATAGGGAGTTAACAAGCAATAAGCAATAAGCAATAAGCATATGTAATTCATATAGACATGATTGTCTATTAATAAGCAAGAGTTTAAATAAACAGTCCATTAAAATGGTATGGAGTCCGGGGAAACAGTTTGACTATATTTCCCGTTTAAACACACTTGTACAGAAGTAGCACAATGTACACAATCAAAAAAAGACAGAAATAGTATGTAATAATATTTACATAAACATTTTAAGATGTGCATGGGTCATTCCATGAAGTTGCGTACATAAAGTGTGACATGATGGTCAAATTTAAAATTTATCTGATTGGAATCCAAATATTATTTTGAAATTCAAATATATGTATAATTGTTAAAACAAAACAAAACAAAACATCCACACACAATTGTGACCCGTCGCATCAAAATGTACGTGTTGGAGGCAAGACTCCAATCTGACTTACACATCAGATGAAAGAGCACATTCTTAGCTTCAAAATGATACCTTGTTCCGAAGGAAATTAGACTTTGGAATCACAAGATATAATTTCAAGAACCATATTTTTATCTACTATTATCTTTTCATTTTACTAATTTTATTGGCAAATTTCAAAACTGTGTTTGTCGACAACATGTCCTTTTTGATGCGACTGATCACAATTTGTCCCATATCAATGCCACAATGCCATGTGTGTATGACGGGACAAAAGGATCACCATGGACACAAGTGTATATGTATACATGTAGTATAATGAAAAGGGGAATGTCTCATTGTTTGACCGGTGGCAACGCTTTGTCCATCCCTTTGTAATTGGTGATAATAATATTGTTTTTGTGTGAAATATTTAACAATAGATACGTGTTAAATATTGTTGGTATCTCAATTTTGAAAATGTAAGATAATAATCATGACATTGCACAAGTCAAATGAGTTGTAACACCAACATAACCCCTGTTGAATGGATTAATGCACACAATTTGTACTGATTTGAACAAGAGTTTATATATGTTTAATACACTTTGCTGTGGGAACAACTATAAAAGGGAATACTTGTTGTTGATACTTTACCACCTTTATTACAGAAGTTTGGACGAGCAGGATGTGCACGGGTCAAATTGAATCATTAGTCTGCTTAGCGAAGTAGTAGTATAGTTTTATGCTGACATATTCATAGTCAAAATGTACATGTACAATTCGCATACATACTTTACATGATGGACCACAGTAATGCGCACACTTTTGAAGTACCGTAAAGCATAGAATATGGGTTTGTATATATTTTTGGTAATTTAAAAAGAAAAGTAGATATAAAAAATAGAAATTTTCTTTGACATTAATCGTTATTAATAACAAAAAGATCCATGCTGCCAATATTTCAAGATGTGATTGTTTCAATTAATGATGTGGGGTCTATAGAATAACCCTTTATTAATAAACATATAATCATGCATGCATTAGATATTGTCATTAGTATCTGTCATTTCTGTTCAAGTTGTTCTGTAACCCTGCTCATGCCATTTGTTGTTATAGTTGTAAAGTGAGGACATCATTCAGAGTTCATAAATATTGTGTTGAATTATAGCTGCAACGTTTCCTAATGAACATAATTAATCAAAGATTAAAACATTGGTATCCATTTTGAAGCAGTACTGCTGGTTCCCCAGCTGATGATGTAATTCTATTATGACGGTATCCGGTCGAGGGCCGGGCGCTAGCCATAGAAGAGCTTGACGATTGCTTGCTTATGGTGACTCAAAACGTCGGACTTTTGTGATGGCCTTCCACACTGCTCTATCATTCATGCAATTTTTCAGATCTTGTCCACTTATCCCCGGTGTCCTCTGTAATAATCCTGATGTAGTATTTTCTGAGTTGTCCTCTGGATCTTTTTCCATGTTTGGGTTGCCACTGATTTGTCGAAGGCATTTGATCTAGTAAATCATTCTATTGTTATTCAGAAGTTAATTGCCTTGGGGGTTCGGGGGACTATTGTTCCATGGATATGTAGTTTTCTCAATGATCGTCACCAATGCGTGCGCTATAACCAAACCGTGTCCAATTATTTGCCCCTTTGTGCTGGTGTTCCTCAAGGAACTAATAATAATAATAATAATAATAATAATACCGTGTTTATATAGCGCCTTACAAATAACACAAAGCGCTTTACATGAAAAGTATCACAAAATACCAAAAATACATGATAAGAATACAGACTTAAAACCATTAAAAGATTTAAAAGCACATGACAATGAGCGAGAAAACAGTTACCAGCACTGTAATGTGTGGTTCGGATCTCCCAGACATATCGGACGAACGCACACAAAGAGATCATGCGTCCGAAATGGATGGAAACTAAACTTGGACCCATAACCTTTCAGGCAGTTATCAATGATGCGGCTGAGAGTTGTTATTCCCACTATTGGAAATACGTGGACGATCTTACGTTCGATGAAAATCGTTCCTCTAGTGAGAGTAGCAACTTGCAAGCTGATCTTGATGGCTTTCTGGATTGGTCTGTTACTAATCAACTCAAACTCAGCCCTGCCAAATGCCAAGCCATGCAGATGTGTTTCATGCAAGATCCCCCTCCCCATCCTGACTTAAAAATTGGTCCAACGCAGCTTTCTTTTGCTAGCTCTGCCAAAATGTTGGGCATTTGGTTACAGGAGGATCTTAAATGGGACACACAAATTGACCACATGTGCAAGAATGCCAACAAAAGAATTTTTATGTTGCGATCTCTTAAACGTTTTGGTTTTCATACATCCGAGTTAGTGATGGTGTACAGGGGGTACATTCGCCCTCTGCTTGAATATTCTGACGTCATCTGGCAATGTGCCCACACATCCAAACTAGCTCAAAAACTTGAGAGAGTCCAAAAGAGAGCTTTAAGAATTATCCTTTGTCCTAGTTTAATTTCCTATCGCAATGCTTTAGATGTATGTAACTTGGATTATTTGTCTGCCCGGAGGGAGCAACATTCTCTGAAGTTTGATCAGTCACTAGCCGAATGCAGTAGGACTAAAAGGTTGCTCCCTGCATGCAGAGGTCAGGTTCATGGTAGACAATTGAGAAACAATGCCGAACTCACCCAGGTTCGTGCTCGCACAAACAGATATGCTGAAAGCCCCATTCCTTATTATGTGAAGCTGATCAACAGTGAGCTCCCATAATTTGCTTCGCGTGCTCCGTCTTTCTTCATCATGCTCGCATATCCTGTATTTGGCCTTGTCTCTTGTTGTTTGCCATGTTCCTGCCCAGTAATTTGTCTATTTGTGTATTGAATTGTTTTATATGTATTCCTTGCTTTCCTGTAAAATGTAATTCGGCCTTCGGGTCGCGATTTTGTGCCAATAAGATCATATCATATCATATCAAGACTTTGGCTACTGCTTCGTCATTACTCCGAAAACAGTGTCCGGCAAGTTTTAGTCTCCTAGACTGTAGCGTCACAGATATCGGCAATAGTTTCCCATACAAGTCTGTATTGGTGGTATGCGATTGCCATGTTATAATTCGATTGCCACGTTATAATTCAACTTCCATTGGTAAAGGTGTCCGCCTTCCCTTAACTGTTCATTGCTGGAATGCAAATTACATTGGTAATAAAACAATAACTCTGATTGACCATATCATTGAATATGATGTTGACATCATGTTTCTTGTTGAGACTAAAATTACTGCAGATGAGATGGTGATCTTAGGAGAATGTACCCCTCCTGGCTATAAGTTCCTGAACTTTCCTAGACGTGAAAGGAGTAGGGGAGGGAGGGATTGGTATTGTTTACAAAGAAAACCTTGAGCTTACTGCTACATCTTCCACTTTCACTACTAATAATTTTGAACACTGTATTGCTACTCTCAAGAACACCGTCGAGTTTGTTGTGATATATCGTCCACCACAATCCACTGTGAATGGACTGAAAACATCTGAATTTCTTGTTTCTCGAGGAATTGTCCATTGGTCCTAGAAATGTGCTTATGGGCGATTACAATATCCATGTTGACGAACCTCACAAATCTGAGACAAAAAAGTTCAACGACATTTTAGCTAGCAATGATTTTTGTCAATTAATCAGTGAGCCTACACACAAGAAGGGCCACACTCTCGATCTACTGATAATCAATGAGAACGACCCTATTATCCACAGACATCAAGTTCTTCCACCATTCTACTCTGATCATCGCTTTATAACATGTTCTGTAAACCACGTAAAACCGCCTCGGGTAAAATGGTTATTAGTTCTCGTCAATTTGGCAAATGAAAACAACAGTTTACTGATCTTCTGCGTGAGCGCATGTCCGACTTCCCTTATGACTCTGAAGATCCTATTATCCTTTCTGATGCTTATGAATCGATAACCAAGTCTGTGCTTGATAAAGTTTGCCCTATCACCACCAGCGAGCGTATCGTAAGGTCCCGTCTACCGTGGTACAACGATGACATCCATATGTCGCGCCGCATCAGAAGACGACTGGAAAACAAATGGCGCAAGAGTCGATCAGAGAAGGATCATGAAGAATGGATTGTTCAGAAAAATCGTGTAATCAAACTTATTACTGACTCTAAAATTGAGTATTTTTCTATGAAGTTTTCTGAATCAAATGCCAAAGATATGTATGCCACTATAAATGTTCTGCTTAACAAATCCCCAAAGGTTTACCGGCTCTTGACTGCTCTGATCAAGCACTTGCTAATGAATTTCTATCCTTTTTTGTTGAAAAAGTTGAAAAGATCAGGGCTAATGTTAGTGTGCTTGGTTGTACGATCTCTGAGGATGATGAAGGTAGATGCACAAATAGTGTTAACATGAACGCATTTTCATCTCTCACCGAATCCGAGGTCAGTAAGATAATAACGAGGTTTCCGAGTAAAACATGTTACTTAGACACTCTGCCCACATGGCTTGTGAAAGACAATCTTCAAATCGTTTTGCCAATATTTTCACTAGAGTTGTAAATAGTTCATTGATGTCTGGGGTGTTTCCAAACACATTAAAACAGTCTAGTATCACTCCAGTGATTAAGAAATCTAATCTTGATAACAACATCTTAAAGAATTATAGACCTGTGGCCAACATGAAATTCATGTCCAAAGTAATCGAAAAGGCTGCTTCATGTCAAGTGACAAATGTTGACAACAACAATATGGGCGAAGTTTACCAGTCCTCATACAAGCGGTCTCATAGTACTGAAACTGCCCTTCTGAAGGTTAAGAACGATATCAACCAGTTCGTGGATCATGGTAAAGTTGTTTTCTTGGTGTTGCTTGACATGTCAGCGGCCTTTGATACAGTTGATCATTCCATTTTGTTGCATAGACTTAAATCACATTTTGGTATCGATGGCTCTGTTCTCTCTTGGGATAAATCTTATTTCAATCAGCGTAATGTCAGAGATGCAATTAAAAACGCTATGTCTAGTGAGCACACGCTTACATACTCTTTGCCACAGGGTTCCATAATTGGCCCTCAGGGTTTCATCATGTACACCACCCCTATTGGTGAGATCATCCGTCGTTACCAAATATGTTTCCATTGCTATGCGGATGATATTCAGCTCTATGCCGAGTTTGATCCTAAGATCCCTGGTGATCGTGAGCGTGTCTTCAATAACCTGTCTGCTTGCATATCTGATATTACCTCTTGGATGTTACACAACAAGTTGCAGCTTAATCAGGATAAAACTGAGTTTTTCATAATTGCCACAAACAGAGCTCTCACCAAACTTCCGGATATTGTATTAAATGTGGGAAATCTGTCAATAAAACCATCTGCCAGTGTTAGGAACTTAGGCGTTGTTTTTGACGGCACTCTAAATATGTCTACCCATGTTAGTAAGCTTTGTAAGACTTTGAACTTCCACATTCGTAACTTATGGCGGATTCGTCGCTTCCTTAGCCAGGAAGCGTGCCATCATGCCGTCAGAGCACTTGTCTTGTCTCGCATTGATTATGCCAATTCCCTCTTGTACGGAGCTCGTGAAGCTGATCTAAAACGTTTGCAACGTATCCAAAATAAAGCTGCCAGACTAGTATTTGCATGTGGACGAGACAGATGCTCTGTCAAACTGTTGCGTTCCTTACACTGGCTCCCACTCAAAGAAAGAATACATTTCAAAATCATGTTGCCGGTATATAAGTGCATATCTGGTACTGCCCCGGCTTATCTACAGAATCTTGTCGCGTTGTACAATCATCCTGATACTACTAGAAGTAGGCACATACTTCGTTCTTCATCTGACATAACAAAGCTCAATCCCGTTCGTTCACACAAAAGAGCTGGTGATTGTTTTCTCACTGTTTTCGGACCTCAGCTCTGGAATAAGCATCCTATTTATGTCAGAGAAGCTAGGACTGTGTCTACTTTTAAGAGTCTTCTAAAGACCTATTTATTTCCAAATGTGTAACTTTGTATTATTGTATGTTTTGTGTATTATGTCTGCCGTATTGTTTTGGGGGTGTGGTTTAAGCGCTGTGCTTTTTAAAGAGCGCTATATAAGTGCCTATTATAATAATAATAATAATAATAATAATAATAATGTGTATAAAGTTATTTTACGAAATTGATGTTTAGCACAATATTGGGTTAAAACTACACATTTCTTTTGTACCCAGCAAAATTTGACACCCATTTCTAAGCGTGTAAATAACAATATGACCATGACTGAGTGAATATTTTCAATGGGGTAGCGATGAGGTTTTTCCACACAAAAATCGCATGGTCAAAATCGCAAATCTACCAACGGATGCTCGATTTTACCGACGGGGTTATTTCAGGGGGCCGTGCCCCCTGGATCCCCCTACCCTGGGTGCGCCACTGAGCTACAGTGATACCCCGGTACCACAACTTTTAGATCAGGTATCCTCCAACGGGGTTTGTTTTTGATTATGAAGTTCCAGCAGTGACACGAATGATAATTTGGCCTGGTCAATATTTCTCTGAGGTCCATCTCACGCTTTTACACGCTTAGAAATAGGTGTCTCATGCTGTATTTGAAGTTCCGGTGACACGAATGATAATTTGGCCTGGTCAATATTTCTCTGAGGTCCATCTCACGCTTTAACACGCTTAGAAATGGGTGTCTCCTGATGTGTAAAAACAGGTCCAATTATCATACGCCTCTATTGGCCTAATACTGCAATCGGTCAACAAGCCTGGGAGTTTCGCCTTCCAACATTCATTGAAGCCAGAAATCTAAGTCACACCGTGAGTGAGGACTGATACACCGACATCGTAACAGGTAAGTCCGTTATATTTAGGTTTTAGATGACGTGGTCATAGACTATGGTCATTAGACCAATTGAGTATTAGACCAAATGAAATGTAGCCTAATATTAGACTATGGTTATTAGACCAATTGAGTATTAGACCAAAAAAATTTAGCCCGATTTATTGGGTTAAGACGAATTGGTATTAGACTAAATTAGTGGGTATTAGTCCAAATGGCTTTAGATCTAATCATGATAATCGTGGCAAGTCATCCTGTAGTCATCAGCGGCTATCATGACCGCCTTGCAGTGACGCAACTAAAAAAATTGCCGTAATCATGGTAATTTGACATGCCGAAAAATTATCATGGGTTGGTATACATTGCACATGACATATTTTGTTCACCGTTTTTTAAATACAATTGGTCGATCGGGCCTGTAGAACCGGAAATTGGGGGGGGGGGGGGGGCATGCATAACGCGTAATATTCTTTCAAAGATGCAACAATATGATATTTCATAGAAGTTCATTTTTAAAATTGAACACACGAAGTCCCGTCTAAGTTACCTTACCGACACCGCCCCCCTCATGAATAAAAAATTATCATTTTGTTTCTTATGTTTGTTACTTACGTTATAGATTTACACAGTGTAGCAACTTATTATCATTGACGAATATTACATGCATGATGTTTTCCGTCAAAGTGTTGTTGTGTTTCGCACTCGTTACAGGTAAGCTAAGATTAGCCTTCTGTGTGAATCCAAAGAAAAATTCTCATTGCGCGGTCCAGCATGCTTAGATTTGGAACAACTACATAACTTTAAAGAATGGGGTTGGATCCCAACTAAAATGTACATACGGACGGGTTATTTAAAAAATAAAGGGTCTTTAAGAGAAACAAGAGAGGACTGAATTGAAGTCACATCAATTGTGCTACTTGCAGCATGATTTTTTAAAGACCCTCATTTAACAACATTATATGCATTTCATTGCAATGTAATGTCAATGGGAACCAGTAAACACTGGTGACAAAAAACAGTGGTCATGTGATGAAAGTGAAGCATGCTGGACTGCGCTAGAAATCTTTTTTGATGTGAATAAGGTTTAGTCGCGAATCGAAAAAAAACACATTGATTATTCTTTTCTGTTGCATTGTGAGATCGCAAAAGTGCAAAATCTGCCCCGTTCTGGATCCCACAATGCATCAGAAAAGGATAATCAATGGATTTTTTTTCCGATTGGCGATAAGGCTTATCAGACCATCCAAAGTAGTTTTAAAATGTATCCCATGAGGGAAGCCCGATTTTGCAAATATCATTTCTAAGGTGTCAACATTATTTTGATTGCGTGGTTTCTCAAGCCAGCACAGTTCTGTTGAACCGTGAATGTAGAGCAGCGTGACACGACCAATATAATAGGTTCATTGGATCTATTATTATCAAGATCTTGATTCAACAAGGGTGTGAGATTTGTTGCAGTGTCATATTTTTAAAGAAATAATTGATTTCAACCCGTGTGAAATGATCTCCCGAAGAGATTATTTCTATCATTTACTTAAATCATATTTAAGTGACTATTATATTAAAGATTTAACATACCCATGATACCGGGCATCACTGTGGCTTGAATTGTAACAACGAAAATTATACTGATTAGCAGTATGCCAGTATGCGATGGCATAGCAATATATTTGAGTTGATGTTTCACTATTTGCAAGAGTTAATATAGCTTACAATCTTATTCATACATGATAATACTATAATTTTATCTTATATCAATCATTGATTTCCATTTTCAGGATTAAAATCATGCTCTTATATCTAACATTAAAATACGGAAAAAACCCGAAAAACATATATTTATCTTTAAGGTCATTTTCCGTTTCCGTTGTCAAAAATCTCTCTCCGGCTTTGACCGCATATCAAAAGTAAAACAGATATCAATTGTCATTTACTATATAAAGGTGTCAAAAAAAGGTAAGTCCCCCTACAATTTGATCGCGTTTGTTTGCATAACTCCACACACAACAAATATACCTTTTAAAATTTGAAACATTTATCAAAAGGAACAAACGCTCGGCTATCCATTGCAAGTGTTTCTTTTTCAGTAGCATGTTTACTTCTTCCAAAACATTCACATTTCCCAAAAATAATGTTTTCAGAAAAAGTGGCACCTTTCAAAATCTTATGCAAGAAAGTAACAAAAATGTCTCGAGTGCTGTTTAAAATTTGAATTGTCTTTATTTTCAATTAAAAGAAAATCTTTTCATTCTTTTAACTGGTCCTTATTAGAAATTAAAAATGACTTATTTTATTTTATTCATCTGTTCATTCATGACTAGCCAATTCACGTCAATAACTTCCATGTATCGTTGAAAAGTGCCACTTTCGGAAAACATCATTTTGGGGAAATGTGACTGTTTTGGAAAAGTAAACATGGTATTGAAAAGGAGAAACTTTGTGTGGGTACACTGCAAAAAGGTTGCTTAAATATTTACTCAACATTTTACACAACGTTGTTGAAGTATGCAACCGCTCAACAGTTGCGTAAAATTTACCCAACACATGTTTTCACCAACAGTTGAACAATTCCAGTTACTCAGCAGTTGCACAATTTTAATTACACAACAGTTGGGTATTATTAATTAACCATTTGTTGGGCATTTTGTGACTGTTGCTTAATTTGTGAATTGTTTTCATTATATATTGAGCATTTTTGTATAGCAACTGTTGCTTAATTTATCAAATGTAGCCATATGTTGGGTATCTTATTTGTGACAAGTTTTTATTATATATTGAGCATTTTGTATAGCAACACGGGGTAGGCAAATAATATGAATTCTGGGCGATGCAGCAGAGCTACATAAATCACTTCCTCCCGGTAGTGAACCGGTAACTTGTAATGGGAATTCTAGGCGATGCAGCAGAGCTACATACAATATTCCCTTTCGGTAGTGAATCTGTTATTTATTTTAACATGTTATTTAACTAGGCCTAATATAAATATCTGACATCTCTTATCATTGGTGCTATTTACTGTAAACGTTTGCCAAACGTATTCTTGCTATCTGGGTATGAAGGTATGAATAGTCCATATTATATAATACATAAACATATTTATGTGATTCTTTTGGTGGAAAATAGATCACATGACATGATCTATTTAGTATATCCATGTCGTGTATTTTTTGGCTATAAAAATCGACTATTCAATATTCATCGCTAGTGACGTCGCAATAAAACCTCTGAAATGATATTCATAAACAAATATATGTCAAACAAGGATGGCTATTTGAAAATATTTTGTCAGTGTTAGCGATTTATTCAGTTTTGGATGCCAAGACAGAATAAATCTAATTGTGGTCCTGCGCTGCAAAAAGGTTGCTTAAATATTTACTCAACATTTTACACAACGTTGTTCAAGTATGCAACCGCTCACAAAATTGGTTTTTTTTGGACAACAGTTGCCTAAAATTCACATGTGCGTAACTTGCATCAACTGTTGCGTGATTGTCCTCAATGCTCATGCAACAGTTGCCAAAGTGGAATATTTTACGCAACATATTTTAGCAACAGAAACAGTTTCCACCAACATTTTAAGAACATTGTTTTCGACGAATTGCTCAACGCTGGGGATTTGTTACTTTTATACAACGCCTAACTTTCTACATATATTGAATGAATTTTAATCAACACGTCAACCAACGGATGATAAAAGTACTTTTAGCAATGTATTTTAAGCAACCTTTTTGCAGTGTAGTCAAGGGTTTTCCCGTTCCAGAAATGTTTCAATATTTCAATGGTGTGTGGATTTATGCACACAAACTCGTATAGAATCTTGAAAAGTGCCACTTTTTTTGGAAAACATCATTTTTGTGAAATGTGACTATTTTAGGAAAAGTAATAATGATATTGAAATGGAGAAACTTTCTATGGGTAGCCAAGTGTTGTTTTCTTTCTTTTCATAAGTGTTTCAATCTCTCAAAACGCATAATTATGTGTAGAGTTATGCAAACAAATGTGATCATATTTTAGGGGGGACTTACATTGTTTGATCGCTTTATTAGTAGCTATGATTCAAAGGTATAATCATGACAAATATCATGAGGCTGACATTCATATTAGCAATGTTATGAGGGAGGAGGTAGAACTTATTGAATAACCCTCGTATAATTGGCATCGATCCATTGGCTACGGAAAAACCAATATGTTTCACGGTGTGTCGCATGGACGTTAACATGCCACTAAGCTCAGTTTTCTAAACGAAATCATTTTTGGTAACGAATCATCCATCTCTCTCTATTAACTCAACAACTAAATGTGGTACAGCTATGGTTGAGGTGTCATGGGAAATCCGGTTTTATCTAGCTACATTGTGTGAATAAAACAGGTATTTCTATAACTGCTTGGCTGTTGCCGCTTGGCTGTGGCGGTGGCGGCGCTGTGTACAATCTCTATTGGGAATATAGAAAATGTTCCCAATTCTACGTTCAATTTATAATAACTCGTCATCCCTGTTCCCTGTTGGTACAAACATGATTTTGCTCTCATTTTATAGATTATTTTATATTCTTCAAGCTTCTGTTTCAACAAACGTGACAAATATTATGTAACAATTGTAATCATGAATCGATTGCATTGTCCTTGGCTTTTTCCTTTTTCGTCGGTTTTACGTACATGACTATATTAAACAATGTAGGCCTACTCAACCGATAATAGCAAAATTATACATTTTTGGAAAGCTCTCAAATAGGGAATTCAAGAAAAAATTGGGTGGTGAGTTCAAAACACATGGCCATAAATCAATAGACAACACATCATGCATAAATACATGAGTGGTGTTACGAGTTGAAACAGGAAATGGCCAGACAATAGATAAACATAATGAGACAGAAATAGTAAATAGGCCTATAATATGAATAAACAGACTGAATGGGTAAGCTACTCAGTGGAAGGAGAATACAAATAAATAGAGAAGAAGAAAAAAATATATCAATAAATAAATTAATTAATATGTAAATAAATGAATCAACAAATGTATATTCAACCGTTAGGGGGGCATACCACTATTACGCGCTAACGTGTGTTTCAATGGGAAAGATGCCTCGGTAAAACGGCAATATCTTGAGTTACCTTGCGACTCATTCAATGAAATCTTGGAATATTTATTAACACACATAGATCTTACCTGGGTCAAAAACTCAGATGGGGGTGACGTTTACATTTTTCTATATTTCCCCCTTCATACGGAGTAGTATTTTAGCACGAAATTACACCCTGTAGCCCGTTGTGACCAATGTGTATCCGTCCGCCAATATTTTCAAATAAAACAGTAGATGTATACTCTTTTCATTCGAATTATCTCAGGTACACTTCAGTGAACAAATATAGACCAAATTCAATAATTTTGAATGACATATCATGTCAATATTAACCATTCTTTCCGTTATATAGGAACTACATTTGTGATCGCGATCGACGGAAGCTGTGTCGTTTAACTGTAATAATGATGTGCACCCTTAGAGCAGGGAGGTGTTACATATTATCATGCCATGATATTATAAGTTACAGTCCAACGACTTATCCATTCGACCACGTCGCCAGCCCCGAAAATCCATCGACTCGTTTTGTATTTTACATACATTATATTTAGTAGTACGCTATTTTTAGCATTAAAATCGCGTTTTGGGGATCGTGCTGTTTATTTACATTATCAATACTAAAAGTATGACTGTTTAAATACCGAAATAATGACGCATAAGTCGCAATCACACATTTTGGTTACAGTTTACTATTACGAGTTGAAATTAAAAATGTATACTTATGTTCATCTATTTTTGTGTTTATGGTTTTTTTTTAATGTTACAATTAAAACACATTTTCTATCAATGAAAAATAAGTTTAAAGCAATGTAATCTCAACAACATGCATATAGCTCCATGTCATGCGTTTTAGAACACACCAACACGTACGGCTCAGTTATATAGGTCTACATGTAAATTGTCAGAGTGGAAGTGACCTTTCCCTAAATAAATCATTTTGGGTTTTTTTCTAAAATTATAATAGTCTAACGCCTATATGGGTCAATCTAAAATCGTGTGTAGTATGAAGCTCATACGACATTCCGTTTTTGAGTTATGAGAGAGAAACCAAATTCAGATGATTTGTTATGCACTTTGTCAAGACAATCCTGGAAAAAAGTCCTTGGAACGCTTTATACGTTTTGAGCATTATTTTCCCTTCCCCACTCCCCTTAGATCAATGTGACCCCTTGAACAAACTGCTGTCGACATTAACATTCCTCAACATTGCACGGGGAAAGGGGTGTTAGTTTTCCGAGTATAATCATGGAATGTATTTGTAATAGTGTAATACTTTTTCCAGGATTGTAGTAGCTTACTTCGGTTTGGCGCTCAAAATTGTGACTTGCATCTCTCTCACTTACTAGCGAGGTAGCGCTATACCTCAGCGCTGGTGCACTCCGAATTGAGTCATAAAAAGTGCAGTGTCCCACTAACATGACTAATGACATATACAGTATTACAAATACATCCCATGATTTTACTTTTGAAAATATATGGAGTGTCAATTTATCATTTCACAATAGTTTTTAATAATTTTTCACTTTTGCAAGAAAATTACTTTTAATGAGAAATATGAGAATGATTGATCCAGGTAATTAATGTTTGCTAACAAGAAATATTGAAATAAAGTGGTTTGCATGCAGCTTTTGTTTTCCAATTTCGATCGTACTTGGGTCGTTTGTTTAGAAAAACCGATACGCGTTTAGGGTTATTTTGAAAATCGTTGGTCACGCATGTTTGACTTCCCCGGGTGTATTAAAGGGGAAATGTTTCGATTGCTTCGATAGACAATAAGATTACAAGGATTCTAAAGATGTCATTCATATGAGTTAATCTTCTGCATCATTTGCAGATTTAAAGCCCCTTTTCTGAATCCATTTTAGAAAACATCTTATAGAAACCCACCACGCGTACCTATCATATCCAGTCATACCAGTAGAAAAGCCAAATAGAATAGAAATTGAGACCGTACTTTGTCTTGCTCGTTGAGCTTAGCTTGTTTAGATTAACAATTTAACAATTAATAACAATACAATACACACAATACAATACAGAAAGCATTAATTGCGCCATTTCCAAAAGGCTCAGAGCGCTTACAAGATAAAACCTTAAAATTACAACTTAAACTACAAAATGTGAGTGTAACATGAGCATAGTACGTACAATATATTATAGCAATTACAAAATAGATTAGAAACAAAATATAAACAGAAAAACTGTTTAAGGGAACAAATGAGTTTTAAGAGCTTTTTTGAACACACTTGTAGATGATGATTGTCTAATACAAATAGGTAGCTTATTCCACTCTTTTGACGCACAAACTGTGAAAGTTCTATCACCAGCTAGAACTCTAGTGATAGGGTATTGAAGACGTAGATAGTCATTAGAAGATCGGAGTAACCATTATTGTGACATGTTCTATACTTATTTTGTATACAGGTGGATTTGCCTGCACATATACAGGTAAGTTAAAGATATTTATGTAACATTTGTTTCTATGATGTATCGTTATGGTCGTGGTCATCATCATCATCATCATCGTCATCGTATTCGTCATCGTCAACGTCATCGGCGTCGTCGCCATCGTCGTTGTCGTCGGCGGCGGTGGCGGCGTCATCTTCATCATCGTTATCATCGTCACCGACGTCGTCGTCATTGTAATTTTAATATTTGTGGGGGAGCGTGTTGGCGCAGCGGATTTTCCCCTCGCCTTGCACCAATGAAACCCGGGTCAATTCTGTGCACGACCGCGGGCTTTATGTGCATTTTGCTTATCACGATCCATGCACGCTTTCGCAGGTTTTCTCCGGGTACTCCGGTTTCCTCCTGCTTTCAAAATCAGCATTGAAAAATGGTGGATGTTACAATCTAAGTGCGGATAGGGTGAATTGGCTGCACCCTAGTTGATGCGATCTGATTCTGATGATTCACCAGCAGCGAAATTACAGCTCTTTGAACACTCTGGAAAAGGCGCAATATAAATACTGATTATTATTATTATTATTATTATTATTATTATTATTATTATTATCGTCAAAATTGTCAAAAATATTATCAGTATCAATATCAATATGTTGCTGTATGTCGTCATCATGCTCACTCCTATACGTTTCATACATATTTGCATAGGTTGTGCCACACTTGGTCCTTCAATATGGGGAAACCCCAATTCACCATGTTATTCCGCAACCTGCCAACATTACCTGGATGCACCATGCACTGAAGTGAATTGCGAAGCTGTGTTTGATACTGGCGGCGCCGATTGTGACAAAACAGGTAATGCCATGAAAAAACCCTGTTCTACGTGCACGATTTTTTTCAAATCCCTATTTTTGCCGGAACACCCCAGACTTCTGATTCGGCGGCACATTTCCCGAAATTATGGAAAACAAAACAAGCACTCCCTGCCTGAGAGGTTCGTTTGCCCGTAGAACAGGGTGTTTTGGGGGGACGAGTTAACTCGGACCCCTTAGTTTTCAAATGAAAGGTCACGGGTCATTATTATTGTTTCAATTAGCTAGTGGTGACGTGAAACGTTACAATTATTGTATTTACTAAATAATGTAAATTGTATTATACATAAAGGAAGCAGTATTGATAGAAAAACGAATCTTATCTGTGGTTTCAGGCAATTTGAGCTTTTTAATACAGCCGGCAGTAGACCGTTGGTATAAAATGCTAAAAATATCGCCAATCGCCGCCAAATTCAGATTTTCAGTGCAAAATTAGTATTTCAATGATATTTTATAATATATGTGTCTATTACAATATATAAAATGGTGTTTTAATGGACATGTAGTTTAAAAGGCCCCATGACAGGCCCTAGTTCCCGCCATTCCGATAAAACCCGCCAATTTCAAATAAGTCCTGACACTATCTGTAACTCCGCGTAATTCCGAGTTATTCCGAAAAGTATTTTGAACTTTGCGCCAATTTAAATTTTCACCGAATAAAATATGTAATTCCGGTCATTCTGATATCGGATTCCAAAGTCGAAATAAGAACCCTGTCATGGGGCCTTTTAGTTTGAAAACAAATAATAAATAAAACTAAATAAAAGTAAGAAAATACAATTTTACATGAGACGGCGGACTCTGTAAAGCACGAAAATGATTATTCTGATATGGTAGCTCACAATGTGAAATTAAAATTTGAAGAAGAACCATAGTCCGATCAGAGCAAACTGCCAAAAACGGCAACCTGTGAAATGGGATTTTACCTAAAAGGGGATTTCACCTATATAAATATCCCAATTTCAAAATGAAAGTGCAGTGTATTGTTAAAATCAAGTCAACTTGAAAAATTGGTTCGGTAATTAAGCTTACATATAAATGAAAAGTGCATTATTATTGTAGTCTTTGTGACTGCATCTCTAAGTTGTTATTTGTCGTCGTTTAGATTACACACCAGTAACTAATATCAGTCCTTGCAGAAGTCAATCAAACTTTTGTTTATGAGCTGGGCCCAATGATTATAGAATTAATAAGAAATGGTACTTATTGCTCCCAAATTATTAAAGTTGTAGTTCAATCATGATTTTAGGACTATTACCTAATACCGCAGTGCAAAAAGAAATATTTTCAATGCATTTTGTAGGTTTTTTGTATGCATTTTGATTGTAAATGTTCTGGTAACATTTCTCAACTTTTTCTGGTAAATAAGGGCGCTACACCAGTTGTCCAACTCTGGTGGAAAATTTCTCGGAACTTTCGGGGATAGCATGTATAATTATTTGGATTAAATGATCAGAGATATCGTGAAATTTAAAGAAAATGTAAAATTGAAAAATCCAATCGCTTTTTAAGCAAAAACAAAAAAATTGGCTTTTTGTAACAACCCTTTTACATGTAAACGTATAGGGAAACCATTTAGTGTGTGAATTCTGAATGTTGCTCTGTGCTGGTGTGCTTATACATCTGTCGCGGGGCGACGAGCTGCTGTTAGTGTGTTTGAACACAATCTGACACCACCTATTTTTTTTCTGGGCACAGGGGTTAATAGGAACCTGTTTCTTTAATTTAATATTAGGCGCCCGGGTCCGTTGTGGGGATAGAACCCCACGCACTCTGACGAAAGACAAGCACGTCGAACAACTGATTTTATTCCATACAATATTTATTTATTTATCACTTCTACGCCGGCTACCAACAATAAGATTTCACAAGACAAAACAAAAACTTTACTCTGCTCCAAACAATACTCTACTCCAAAAACAACAACAACCCTCCACTTCGAAAACACCACTCCAAAAAGAAAACTTGTAACACCTCGGGGTTTACCTGTTAATGATACAAAGAACATGGTATAAATTTCTAGGCCTATTGTTGCCTAAGTCAAAGACCACTATATCAAAGATTGTCACAGCCAAGCTACCCCCCTGGTATACGTGTACCAGTAACCAATTCCGGCTCTTGATTTGTAAAATCGGGCGTGCGTCTCCCTATGGGTGTATATGGCCATCCCCAATATACACGAATAGCATACAGAATATGCATCCTTGTATATTGGTTCAAGATATACATTTTGTTATAAATATAAAAAAATGTCATAAGTATTGATGACAAATGGAAGATCGGGCGTGCGTCTCCCTATGGGTGTATAGGGTCATCCCCAATATACACGAATAGCATACAGAATATGCATCCTTGTATATTGGTTCAAGATATACATTTTGTTGTAAATATACAAAAATGTCGTAAGTATTGATGACATTGTGAAATCGGGCGTGCGTCTCCCTATGGGTGTATATGGCCATCCCCAATATACACGAATAGCATACAGAATATGCATCCTTGTATATTGGTTCAAGATATACATTTTGTTATAAATATACAAAAATGTCATAAGTATTGATGACAATTGTGAAATCGGGCGTGCGTCTCCCTATGGGTGTATATGGCCATCCCCAATATACACGAATAGCATACAGAATATGCATCCTTGTATATTGGTTCAAGATATACATTTTGTTATAAATATACAAAAATGTCATAAGTATTGATGACAATTGTGAAATCGGGCGTGCGTCTCCCTATGGGTGTATATGGCCATCCCCAATATACACGAATAGCATACAGAATATGCATCCTTGTATATTGGTTCAAGATATACATTTTGTTGTAAATATTATAAGTAATGATGACAATTGTGAAATCGGGCGTGCGTCTCCCTATGGGTGTATATGGCCATCCCCAATATACACGAATAGCATACAGAATATGCATCCTTGTATATTGGTTCAAGATATACATTTTGTTGTAAATATACAAAAATGTCATAAGTATTGATGACAAATGGAAAATCGGGCGTGCGTCTCCCTATGGGTGTATATGGCCATCCCCAATATACACGAATAGCATACAGAATATGCATCCTTGTATATTGGTTCAAGATATACATTTTGTTGTAAATATACAAAATAGAGATCACCAAACACCCTACCCCCACATAGTAATCATGAAACAGGTATGAGACCCAGCAAGTGCAGCTTTCTTCTCTTTCGATGACGGGCTACTTCTTTTTCTTCCCAACAGACTTCGATGACTGGCTGCTTCTTTTTCTGTCCCACGGACTTCGATGACTGGCTACTTCTTTTTCTGTCCCACGGACTTCGATGACTGTCTACTTCTTTTTCTGTCCCACGGACTTCGATGACTGTCTACTTCTTTTTCTGTCCCACGGACTTCGATGACTGGCTACTTCTTTTTCTGTCCCACGGACTTCGATGACTGTCTACTTCTTTTTCTGTCCCACGGACTTCGATGACTAGCTACTTCTTTTTCTGTCCCACGGACTTCGATGACTGGCTACTTCTTTTTCTGTCCCACGGACTTCGATGACTGTCTGCTTCTTTTTCTGTCCCACGGACTTCGATGACTGGCTACTTCTTTTTCTGTCCCACGGACTTCGATGACTGGCTACTTCTTTTTCTGTCCCACGGACTTCGATGACTGTCTGCTTCTTTTTCTGTCCCACGGACTTCGATGACTGGCTACTTCTTTTTCGATGACTGTCTACTTCTCCTACCATGCTTACGGTCCCATACCATTCCATAATTACCCATAAATTTGTCCACATCCAAAAGCCTACTCAAATCGTTCATCAGTGTCCAAAACATCTCAAGGGCATTATTGAGTGAATTTCAACCATCTACTTCAAATATTATGTGCATGTCTTCATCGTAGTAACTTTACTAAGTATTCCAAAGGTGTTAGGTGACAATGAGTAATTAATTTAGTAATTCTCTAATATCCAAAAATCCAAATCTCTCTCATTTTTCAACCTCAGTACACCAAATCGTGAATAACATAACTTGATATAATTTCGTACAATACTGCCATCATATGGTATTATGATGGGAAAGACGAAATTATTATTTGTAACAACCAATTGTTTATTTTTACCTTAACTTCTCCAAAGATATAACTCCCTACAAGATCTGCTCCCAATCTATAATACAATCATACAAGACAATAGGCCACCGATAATTAATCTAATTTACGACAATATCGTACTCTGGAAGGCACAGCATCCAGCCTTCGATATTTAAATTGAGACAGACGACTTATGATGAGAAGCCTACGCATTTCACCTAGCGAAGTATACAAAATCATAGATGATCGTTCTGCAAACGAACCGCTAATGTTATTAGTCTATAAAACGCGCCAATTAGCAGACGACATTTAATAATTAATTTAGTCCAACACGCCGTATTCAATCGAAAAGCTGCACCGATTAATTAAATCGCACAATCGGTCTAAGTTTTTGATATCAAATCCTAGTAAATTTAAACAGTAAGCCCATAACAAATAGGCTTATCACAAGTTGCTCCAAAATCGTCTCATCCTCAACTCCATGTGGCCTACAAATTCGATCACCACAACACCGTCACATCCGCGCAATTTGGCTCATATACAATACAAGTTTTGAATAACACCTCATAAATCGTAATTTCTCACCCATCAGTAGGCTTATCAGATATAATTAACAATAAAATGTCAACAGGTCTCAGCATGCAACCACAATATTATATTTAGTCATGGGGAAACGCATCTACAAATATGATCATCACCAAAGGCCTACGTTAATATGCATCACCACATTGTAATATAATAAGGAAAATAAATGATAAGCCTAGGCCCTTTTTGTATAGGCCCAGCCCTATCCAACGTTCTCCCATAATATTCAACAAGTCCCGAACGGTATCTACAAATTATGATCCTCATCCAGTTTTCTGCATTTTGTGCATCATCTACATTAGAATAAGAATAAAATAAATGAACAAGCCTAGGCCCTCTTTTATAGGCCCAGCCCTATCCAACGTTCTTTTGCATGAACACAACGAATTAAATTAAACCCGCAATGTTTTCAATTTTACCAGGTATTTTATTAGAATAAAATAGAATCACAACCGTAATTTTGCAACGTCCAAAATGCCTATCCAAATCACCAATCATCACATTAATTTAATCACACAGCTCAAAAGAACTCTGCACGATTTTAAGCATAAAAAATATTGCATAGGTCTGTCCTGACAAAAGGGCAATTTGGTTTCTAAAAATGTGAAATGGAATTTCTGAAACCGAAAACATGGGAAAACCTTAGCCTTCTTTAAAACAGGCCTTCCCCTCATCACACGCTGCATCATTATTTTTAGAAAGGTGTACTAAATTCCTGGCGTATAGAATTTAACTCGTAAGTTTTACTAGTATTTTAAAACAGGCTGTAGTTTAAAAAAATACTAACACAATCGGGCCTACATTTTACCCCACAATATACGCTAGGCTAGCGTCCATTGGTTTACACTTCAACAACATTATAATCGTCAGGTCTCGGCAATCTGAACACCCATAATTGTACATTATTTTTGTATACGGAATGTGAAAACAAATATCCTGAAAGCTATCAGAAAAATCTCTCTCAATTATAATCGCCAGGTCAATCAAAAAATACACAAATCAATAGGCCCGTGTAAAGCCTACGATACAAAATTTGGATGTTTTGAATTTATAACTATCGAATAAATCAAGAAACTATTGATTCAAAACATGCCTACGATCTCTAAAGTGCTCCAAAAATCACCGTGTCTCTCGCCATCGCATACTCACAGTGTACAAGTTTATTATTTTAATAAACATAAAAGCCCAGAAAATAGGCCGTATTTTATCTTTAAATTATAAAAATACCCCCAAAAATACCACTGCCGAAACCTAACAATTTATTTAACATGATTATCAATGTGATGCATTCATATTTGCAGAATACAGTATGGATTGGATGCTAAAAGAATTCACTGATTTATTAATAAACTTACTCTCTAAAATCCTCGGATAAAAACTTCTAAAATCACTCGGTAAAAACTTCTAAAATCACTCGGTATTGTCACACAAATCTCGTTAATTCAACTGTCCGCTAAAATCACTATATCGTCACAAGCTAATCCAACCGTCCGCTCCAAATATCAAAATCGCAATGAGGAAAATTTTCGGCTGTGTGCGCGCGCGCCGGAAGGAAGGAAGTCAACGCGCGCGCGCTGATTGGCCTAATCGCTAATTGATTGAAAAAGTACTGCAGTGCTGTCCCGCCATGCACTATCATACTTCCTGTCAGAATGCAGTATAATGCAGGAATGCCAAAAATACCAGAAGTACAAGAAACACAAGAAATACAAGAAGAGTCTTTAAAACAAATAACTCGCCAATTTCGGGCAATTAATTGAATGATTCTTGCAACCCGTTACACAGCCCCCCACCAAGCGTTTGACGTCCCGTCAAAATAAGAGCGATAACAAATAACGGGATTACACACACCTCGCGCCATCTAATCTCATTAGCATCCAAATCAAACATATCCCACCATCCAAAATTATGTACAACTCCTACCCATGTCATTATCTTACAAGGATTACAAGTAGTAAGGGTCTTAAACTACTACATTTCAGTCTTAATCTACTACAAGTAACAAGGATCTTAAACTACTACATTTCAATCTTAATCTACACGCGACGCGAGAAATTATCCATCTTCTTTCTTCATCCATCTTCAGTCTTCTCTGCCCCTTCTTTGGTTCCCCGTCTTCCAGCGTCCTCTTCAATCGCTCGCCGATAAGTACAATATTAGTAACACCACGTATATACAGTTTCTTGGTCTCCATCATCCTTGGTCACCTGGCTCATCGTTCCCTAGCAGTTGCAACCCGGCTTGGGTTCGAAGAGACGACATTCTTTCACAGCGATCCTCCTCTGATGGAGCTCTGGAAGCGAGCTCCCGCTACTGCCCATAGGAGCTGGTGTTATGGCCGCGTAAGCCATTTAAACAGCACAGCAACAACGGATTGGGCGTAGCCTACATTTCCCGGACTACTATTAGTCCGCCCTGTCCGCACTCATTTCGCCAATTCCTCCCTCACTTCCATTCTACTCCTGCCTAGCCTGCTTGGCTTCTTCAAATACAGACTTCCAATCTACCTGTCCTTTCACACCCTCCTCGTCAACCTTCTGCCTTCGTTCATCCCTCCTCTTCCTCAGGCTAACATTGGACGTGCCATATTGCCTTTGATCCAATCCCTTCGGTACTTCCACTGTCTCCTCTACTAGTCGCCGTTCTGCCTCCACCACCATCTTGAATTTTTCCATCGCCTCCACATTCCCCCTCATCGTTCTATGGATGGCCGTCTGTCTCCGCTCCACTAGAAGAAGCAACAGCAGCCCCACTAGAATTGAAGTCATGCAGAATACATATCCATAGATCAGCCAACCACCAACTTGCATATGCTCCTCCATGGTCTTTCTACAAAGTAACAAAGCAAAAGGAAATGTCGATTAACACACCTCTCACCTTCCACTATTACGCCTAACCAAATTCATTCTCCGATTGGACTTATTGCTTCTCTCCCGGAACTTTATGCAACAGCCAACGAGAACTTCTAAAACAATTCTGCTCCAACAGCAACTCCTACCAGCCGTCTAGTATCCTAGCCCACCGAGACCTACGCTCACACCGTCATCTGGTCGCTTCTCTATCTGTTCGGCAAGCCTTTCAATCACTCCCAACCAATGTTCATTATTCTTCCTTATCAGATCGTTCACGCCCTTGAAGGTATGCACCGACGTATCTGCTGCAAAATCCGACCACTTTTTCTTTTGCTCAGCCAGCCCATCATCTTTAAATTTCGCCAGAACCTTATCCCGATTACTCAGATCCTCCGCTCTCGGTCCAAACTGTTTAGCTGGCACAGCCCTAATACTGCCAATTGTAGCTACTTTTGCCGGCTGTGTACGTATACCCTCCGCCGAAGTTTGGATAGACACATTTGTCGACCTCGCCTCTACATGCACAGTCTTTGCACCCTTGTTCAATTTGCCTCCATTCATTTTCTTCTCCTGCTCCTCTTTCGCCAGCTTCTCCTGCTGCAACTTCAACTCTTTCCTGCAACGAGCCTCATCCTCTCTCTTCAGGCGCCACTTCTCCTCACTTATCTCCTCCTTTCTTTTCTTACGCTCTTCATTTTGCCTCAACTTCTCCTTCTGCTCACGCTCTTGATCCTCTTTCACCTTCCTCTCTTCCTCCCAACGCTCGGTATCTAATCTAATCCACTCATCTCTCTTCCGACGCTCCTCCGTCACCCTAGCCTCCTCCTCCTTGCAACGCTCCTCTTGCATCTTCATTCTTTTCTCCTCCTTCCGACTCTCCCCGTCCTTAACCCTCTCTCTTTCCAGACGCTCCTTCTCCGCCTTTATCTCTTCCTTTCTTTTCCTACGCTCCTCATCCTCTAGCGCCTTTGCCGAGCTCTGACGAGATTGCTCCGCTCTCACCGACATCACTCTCTTCCAATATTCCTGCTCGCGCTCGCTAAAGCTACGTTCCTGATTCATCCTAATTCTTCCATCCAAACCTTGACTCTCCTCCACCCTAACCTTCTCCCTCTCCAGACGCTCCTTCTCCACTCTAGCCTTCTCCTTTTCCACCCTAACCTTCTCTCGTTCCAGACCCTCCTTCTCCACTCTAGCCTTCTCCTTTTCCACCCTAACCTTCTCTCGTTCCAGACGCTCCTTCTCCACTCTAACCCTTTCCTCTTCCTTCTTCCGCGCCTTTTCCATCCTAACTTTCTCCCTTTTCCAACGCTCGTCAACTCTATACTGGCGCTCCTTTTCTATCCTAATCCTCCCTTCTTCTTTACGGCGCTCCTCGTCCCTTCTCCGATACTCCTCCTGCTTCACCTTATCTTCTCTCCTCTGACGCTCCTCCTGCCATCTCGACCTTACACACACTTCCGCTCCCGCTCCATTCTGACCTCTTCTCATTTCTGACCTCTTAACCCACATCTCCTGTTTAGCTCGCAATGTCGGGCATTCCCTCTTCCAATGTCCTGGCTCTCTACAATAACGGCAATCATTACTATCTGGCTGCCATCCACTCACCGGTGGACAACTCCCCAAACCATTCTGACTGCGAACTCCCCCAGTCCGATCAATTTCGCCCCCAACCAGGACTCTGCTCATCCGTGCCGTCGGTCCTTCCTTTACCACCTGTGACCAAGTAACTCCATTCTCGCCATGCCAGCCAGTAATTACGGCAGGACTCTTAACTGGTACAGGCACCCGATTCACTTCATTTGATACTCTCTGCCTATCATGACTTTCCTCCGACATAACCTGAGCTTCCACTAGCTGCTCCACTTCCTCATGTGTCCGCTTCCGTCCTCTCCGGAGCTCCATCTCTTTAAATGCACTACTTCGCTCGACTCGGTCTAGTGTTTCCCGTAAAGTGCTAGGGGAGAACGCATGAACTTCCTTCCGCATCTCTGCATCCGAGATAGCTCTGCTAAAATGCCGACGAGCTACTATGTCCCGGTCTCGATTTGACGAATCCGGCAATCGCCAGTAACGTCAATCTGTTAATATCCAGGGCCAAGTCATAATAACTCTCATCCTCCCCTTGCTCTCGCAGCTGGAGTTCAGCGTACCAATTATCCGGATCCTCCCGAGGCCCAAAGTCCTTTGTCATCAATCGAACTAGACCATCATAGCCTATCTCTCGCAGATCAACATCATTTACAGCCAACACATTCAGAGCTCTGCCCTGACAACTGGAATACAACCACATAGCCGCTTCCTCCTCCGTCCATTGATTATATTCTCGACAAACTTCAAAATGCTTATAAAACGCCCGCCAATTACCATTTCCGTCAAATTTGAGCGGCTCCATATCTCGCCTCGCCACTGAACATCGCGGTCGTTCCTCCAGGGCCGACCTCCTTCCGACAACCTCATTTCCACAACTCTCCATTACCTCTGGCCCACTAACCGTGGCTACCTCAATTCTTCCAACTTCTTCGGTCCTCGTGTTCATCTCACTCGTCACCCGCATAGATTCCGTCACCTGACTAAGTAATTCCAGGGTTTTCTCCTCTCGCGTTGAAGCCAAAGTCAATCTCGAACCAACTTCATCACACAACTTCTCGTACTTTTGTTTCTGCTCACTCTCTACCACTCCTAACAGTCGAGCCCTATCTTCGAGATCTGCCTGTTTCCTCTCATATTTACGCTTCTTTGACACTACTTCTTCGTACACCTCCTCATTCCTCTTCTCCCCTTCTGCCACTACCTTCTCCCGATCGGACATTTCTTTTAGTTTACTCTGCTGCTTCTCATCCTCTAATCTTCTCACCACCTGTGCTTCATTCTCCCGACTATCCAACAACTGGGTCCGTCGCTCCAACTCGAGCTCCCGCTCTTTCACCCTCCACTCTCTTCGACCCAACTCTTCACACCACTCCTGCTCCTCAGCCGCCATTCGACTCTGAAGCATTTTGACCGCTTCCTCTTCAGCTACAAGTTTCTCTTCCCTCCGTTGCAGCTCTGACACTGATCGCAACCTTTCAGCCGCCAGTATTTTTTGGAGCAACTCATCAACCATTGTCCTGCAAAACAGTTCCGTCTCAAAATGTACTAAATCACTTTTCCGCCTGTCATATTCCTTCAAATCTAGCTGCCTCCTCCTTTCCACTTCACTCAGCCGTTCCTCTGCCAAACCTTCCCTCCGCATCAAATCTATCCCTCTCCTTTTCACATCTTCCGACTCAGTTAGAACTGTCCCTCTCCACTCCTCATAATCACCCACAACATCTAACTCCGACTCTGCGTCACGTGATCCAATCCCAGAGTCCTCACTATGGTGGCTCCCCACGCTATCAGCATAGCCTGCACTGCTTGAACCGTCGGTCGACCTAACATCTGTTTCTGAGCCCAACAAGCCCTCACCAACTTCACTACTATTCTCCACCGTCCTCCAATATTCGGTTTCACCGCTTGAATATACACCAGAACTCCCAGCCTCATCAAAGCTACCCCTCCTATCGCCACCTCTACCGTTAGCGGCCACCACATCATCACCAGGATCCACTCCGTGTCGACCACCACTTCCGCCACCATCACATCCACGTCGACCTCCACCAACATCACTTCTACGTCCACCAACATTACCACCAAGTAAACATCCACCTCCACCTTCATCACCTTTTCCACCAACACTGCCCGTATCTCCACCTTCACCTCCATCTGCGTAGCTCCATCTTCCACGTCTTCCTTCCACATCACCCCCACCACCACCACCACGTCCTTCCACATCACCTCTACCACCACCACGTCCTTCCACATCACCTCCACCACCACCACCACCACCACCATCACGTCCTTCCGATCCGATACTTCTGTCCAGTCCTGCCTTCCTTCCGTCCATCTGCCCTCCTTCCGGTCCAGTACTTCTGTTCAGTCCTGTCTCTCTTCCGTCCATCTGCCCTCCTTCCGGTCCAGTACTTCTGTTCATCTGTCCTTCTTCCGGTCCAGTACTTCTGTTCAGTACTGTCTCTCTTCCGTCCATCTGCCCTCCTTCCGGTCCAGTACTTCTGTTCATCTGTCCTTCTTCCGGTCCAGTACTTCTGTTCAGTACTGTCTCTCTTCCGTCCATCTGCCCTCCTTCCAGTCCAGTACTTCTGTTCATCTGTCCTCCCATCAGCAAACCAACATCCTCCGCCAGAAAATTTCAAACACCAAATTTCACAATTGTTCGCCTCCAAAGCAATTAAGCCACCAACTACAATATCCGTTGCTACCGAAAATTTGAAGTCCAAAGTTATATCAAGTCGTCATAAAATGTTAAGAATCCCACATCTGACACCACTTGTCGCGGGGCGACGAGCTGCTGTTAGTGTGTTTGAACACAATCTGACACCACCTATTTTTTTTCTGGGCACAGGGGTTAATAGGAACCTGTTTCTTTAATTTAATATTAGGCGCCCGGGTCCGTTGTGGGGATAGAACCCCACGCACTCTGACGAAAGACAAGCACGTCGAACAACTGATTTTATTCCATACAATATTTATTTATTTATCACTTCTACGCCGGCTACCAACAATAAGATTTCACAAGACAAAACAAAAACTTTACTCTGCTCCAAACAATACTCTACTCCAAAAACAACAACAACCCTCCACTTCGAAAACACCACTCCAAAAAGAAAACTTGTAACACCTCGGGGTTTACCTGTTAATGATACAAAGAACATGGTATAAATTTCTAGACCTATTGTTGCCTAAGTCAAAGACCACTATATCAAAGATTGTCACAGCCAAGCTACCCCCCTGGTATACGTGTACCAGTAACCAATTCCGGCTCTTGATTTGTAAAATCGGGCGTGCGTCTCCCTATGGGTGTATATGGCCATCCCCAATATACACGAATAGCATACAGAATATGCATCCTTGTATATTGGTTCAAGATATACATTTTGTTATAAATATAAAAAAATGTCATAAGTATTGATGACAAATGGAAGATCGGGCGTGCGTCTCCCTATGGGTGTATAGGGTCATCCCCAATATACACGAATAGCATACAGAATATGCATCCTTGTATATTGGTTCAAGATATACATTTTGTTGTAAATATACAAAAATGTCGTAAGTATTGATGACATTGTGAAATCGGGCGTGCGTCTCCCTATGGGTGTATATGGCCATCCCCAATATACACGAATAGCATACAGAATATGCATCCTTGTATATTGGTTCAAGATATACATTTTGTTATAAATATACAAAAATGTCATAAGTATTGATGACAATTGTGAAATCGGGCGTGCGTCTCCCTATGGGTGTATATGGCCATCCCCAATATACACGAATAGCATACAGAATATGCATCCTTGTATATTGGTTCAAGATATACATTTTGTTATAAATATACAAAAATGTCATAAGTATTGATGACAATTGTGAAATCGGGCGTGCGTCTCCCTATGGGTGTATATGGCCATCCCCAATATACACGAATAGCATACAGAATATGCATCCTTGTATATTGGTTCAAGATATACATTTTGTTGTAAATATTATAAGTAATGATGACAATTGTGAAATCGGGCGTGCGTCTCCCTATGGGTGTATATGGCCATCCCCAATATACACGAATAGCATACAGAATATGCATCCTTGTATATTGGTTCAAGATATACATTTTGTTGTAAATATACAAAAATGTCATAAGTATTGATGACAAATGGAAAATCGGGCGTGCGTCTCCCTATGGGTGTATATGGCCATCCCCAATATACACGAATAGCATACAGAATATGCATCCTTGTATATTGGTTCAAGATATACATTTTGTTGTAAATATACAAAATAGAGATCACCAAACACCCTACCCCCACATAGTAATCATGAAACAGGTATGAGACCCAGCAAGTGCAGCTTTCTTCTCTTTCGATGACGGGCTACTTCTTTTTCTTCCCAACAGACTTCGATGACTGGCTGCTTCTTTTTCTGTCCCACGGACTTCGATGACTGGCTACTTCTTTTTCTGTCCCACGGACTTCGATGACTGTCTACTTCTTTTTCTGTCCCACGGACTTCGATGACTGTCTACTTCTTTTTCTGTCCCACGGACTTCGATGACTGGCTACTTCTTTTTCTGTCCCACGGACTTCGATGACTGTCTACTTCTTTTTCTGTCCCACGGACTTCGATGACTAGCTACTTCTTTTTCGGTCCCACGGACTTCGATGACTGGCTACTTCTTTTTCTGTCCCACGGACTTCGATGACTGTCTGCTTCTTTTTCTGTCCCACGGACTTCGATGACTGGCTACTTCTTTTTCTGTCCCACGGACTTCGATGACTGGCTACTTCTTTTTCTGTCCCACGGACTTCGATGACTGTCTGCTTCTTTTTCTGTCCCACGGACTTCGATGACTGGCTACTTCTTTTTCGATGACTGTCTACTTCTCCTACCATGCTTACGGTCCCATACCATTCCATAATTACCCATAAATTTGTCCACATCCAAAAGCCTACTCAAATCGTTCATCAGTGTCCAAAACATCTCAAGGGCATTATTGAGTGAATTTCAACCATCTACTTCAAATATTATGTGCATGTCTTCATCGTAGTAACTTTACTAAGTATTCCAAAGGTGTTAGGTGACAATGAGTAATTAATTTAGTAATTCTCTAATATCCAAAAATCCAAATCTCTCTCATTTTTCAACCTCAGTACACCAAATCGTGAATAACATAACTTGATATAATTTCGTACAATACTGCCATCATATGGTATTATGATGGGAAAGACGAAATTATTATTTGTAACAACCAATTGTTTATTTTTACCTTAACTTCTCCAAAGATATAACTCCCTACAAGATCTGCTCCCAATCTATAATACAATCATACAAGACAATAGGCCACCGATAATTAATCTAATTTACGACAATATCGTACTCTGGAAGGCACAGCATCCAGCCTTCGATATTTAAATTGAGACAGACGACTTATGATGAGAAGCCTACGCATTTCACCTAGCGAAGTATACAAAATCATAGATGATCGTTCTGCAAACGAACCGCTAATGTTATTAGTCTATAAAACGCGCCAATTAGCAGACGACATTTAATAATTAATTTAGTCCAACACGCCGTATTCAATCGAAAAGCTGCACCGATTAATTAAATCGCACAATCGGTCTAAGTTTTTGATATCAAATCCTAGTAAATTTAAACAGTAAGCCCATAACAAATAGGCTTATCACAAGTTGCTCCAAAATCGTCTCATCCTCAACTCCATGTGGCCTACAAATTCGATCACCACAACACCGTCACATCCGCGCAATTTGGCTCATATACAATACAAGTTTTGAATAACACCTCATAAATCGTAATTTCTCACCCATCAGTAGGCTTATCAGATATAATTAACAATAAAATGTCAACAGGTCTCAGCATGCAACCACAATATTATATTTAGTCATGGGGAAACGCATCTACAAATATGATCATCACCAAAGGCCTACGTTAATATGCATCACCACATTGTAATATAATAAGGAAAATAAATGATAAGCCTAGGCCCTTTTTGTATAGGCCCAGCCCTATCCAACGTTCTCCCATAATATTCAACAAGTCCCGAACGGTATCTACAAATTATGATCCTCATCCAGTTTTCTGCATTTTGTGCATCATCTACATTAGAATAAGAATAAAATGAATGAACTAGCCCTCTTTTATAGGCCCAGCCCTATCCAACGTTCTTTTGCATGAACACAACGAATTAAATTAAACCCGCAATGTTTTCAATTTTACCAGGTATTTTATTAGAATAAAATAGAATCACAACCGTAATTTTGCAACGTCCAAAATGCCTATCCAAATCACCAATCATCACATTAATTTAATCACACAGCTCAAAAGAACTCTGCACGATTTTAAGCATCAAAAATATTTCATAGGTCTGTCCTGACAAAAGGGCAATTTGGTTTCTAAAAATGTGAAATGGAATTTCTGAAACCGAAAACATGGGAAAACCTTAGCCTTCTTTAAAACAGGCCTTCCCCTCATCACACGCTGCATCATTATTTTTAGAAAGGTGTACTAAATTCCTGGCGTATAGAATTTAACTCGTAAGTTTTACTAGTATTTTAAAACAGGCTGTAGTTTAAAAAAATACTAACACAATCGGGCCTACATTTTACCCCACAACATACGCTAGGCTAGCGTCCATTGGTTTACACTTCAACAACATTATAATCGTCAGGTCTCGGCAATCTGAACACCCATAATTGTACATTATTTTTGTATACGGAATGTGAAAACAAATATCCTGAAAGCTATCAGAAAAATCTCTCTCAATTATAATCGCCAGGTCAATCAAAAAATACACAAATCAATAGGCCCGTGTAAAGCCTACGATACAAAATTTGGATGTTTTGAATTTATAACTATCGAATAAATCAAGAAACTATTGATTCAAAACATGCCTACGATCTCTAAAGTGCTCCAAAAATCACCGTGTCTCTCGCCATCGCATACTCACAGTGTACAAGTTTATTATTTTAATAAACATAAAAGCCCAGAAAATAGGCCGTATTTTATCTTTAAATTATAAAAATACCCCCAAAAATACCACTGCCGAAACCTAACAATTTATTTAACATGATTATCAATGTGATGCATTCATATTTGCAGAATACAGTATGGATTGGATGCTAAAAGAATTCACTGATTTATTAATAAACTTACTCTCTAAAATCCTCGGATAAAAACTTCTAAAATCACTCGGTAAAAACTTCTAAAATCACTCGGTATTGTCACACAAATCTCGTTAATTCAACTGTCCGCTAAAATCACTATATCGTCACAAGCTAATCCAACCGTCCGCTCCAAATATCAAAAATCGCAATGAGGAAAATTTTCGGCTGTGTGCGCGCGCGCCGGAAGGAAGGAAGTCAACGCGCGCGCGCTGATTGGCCTAATCGCTAATTGATTGAAAAAGTACTGCAGTGCTGTCCCGCCATGCACTATCATACTTCCTGTCAGAATGCAGTATAATGCAGGAATGCCAAAAATACCAGAAGTACAAGAAACACAAGAAATACAAGAAGAGTCTTTAAAACAAATAACTCGCCAATTTCGGGCAATTAATTGAATGATTCTTGCAATCCCGTTACACATCGTTCGCTTCATTTTTCTGATAATATTTTGATAAGTCTGCTATGTAAGTGCTTGAAATTCACTGAGATCAGGTCCAATTTGACAATTCCACTACAAAACTATGGTAAGATAGGGCAAAATATTTGATTTCACCATGATTTCAGAAGCAAACGATACACTCGAGCAGATTACACGATGAAAGTAGCCTACCGAATTCAGCAATCTTGACGTCATCAACAACAGCGTAACAAAGTGAAATGATTTGATTTATAATCTTACTACGGGCTTACTACATCATGCCATTACTAATCTTTGGTCATATTATAAGCTCAAATAAGAATAAATAGCTGCCTTGAAGTATACTCGCCTTGCAAACAAGGTCAATCTGAGTGTTGGTGGAAAGTGAAATTAAGATTAAGATGCAGTCAGCAGGGAGGTCACGCTGCATGTCAGATTTTGGTGTACGCAAGAAAACAATGGAGTCTCAGTGACTGTAATATTTGCTAGAAATAGCTTCGGAAAATGGTCTATTCGGGCATCTCAAAAACTGAGAAACGTGTTAAAAATCATGTAGAATTTTAGAGGAGGGTAAATAACATCTGCAGAACGGTAAAATATATAGTATTAAATACGTTTTGTGACCAAATTCATCTCGTAAAATGTTGGAAAATTCACGTTTTGAAAATCTGTGGTCTTCGAAATTACAGGAATCCTAACTCATTCTAAACCTCACTAAATCATGAAATGAACCCTCGTCTACAAAAAAGTCCATGTGCGTATTGCTCTATCTGCTTGGAGATAGCGAAGACCACGGAAACGTCATAGCTTCATACCAAGGAATGAAATCCGCCATAGACATTACATGGCGAAAACCGTACAGATTTGCACTGCAGGCCTCTGTGTAGGGAGTGTTGACAATAGCGAGGTCGTTTGACTATTGTGTTTGTGCATGGTTGTAACGACTGACCCCGTTTAACAATCTTCATAGCTGGTTATGCCACTTTACCTACCTCTCACATACACCCCCCCCCCCCTCCCCCACCCACAAACACAAGGGAAGTGTCAACCCTATTATTTTGATGATCAACTTTTGCTTCTAAGTTTGAGAATATTGAATAAAAGTACATAAAAGTATACATCTTTAGAAAGGAAATGTGATAAGGAATCCGATG
>CM069455.1:10177327-10405622 GCA_035610835.1 Ophiura sarsii
CGTTATTTAACACTTTCCACGCGGTTGATATATTTCTTTCAGAAACCTTACCCAATTTTAAAAGTCAACTTTAAGGATAACTGAACCAAGACTTGGCATGTTTGTACTTCTTTCAATACATTTCTCGTAGTGATTCCAAATAGGTATTGAATTTCAATACAATATGACAAATTTTAAACATTTTGTGAAATTTTGGAATGTCGTCTGCAGACGCCTGCCTCGTGGAAAGTGTTAACGGTGTTTTTTAAACATACAAATATAGTTTTAAAATTGACTTCAAAGTCATAGAAAAAAAGAAAATCCAATCTTTGCCGCTGTCCACCTGAAAGTCGAAATTCCTAATATGTATTGACAAAATTCAAATCCTACGAGTTGTGAGAAATTCATGAAATCTTAAACATTACTAAAAAATAATGTATTAAAGAGCCGCTTTTACTCATTGGTTCAGTTTGGATGACGGATTGACTTTGGTCAACCGGTTGCCATCGACTGAAAATGGTCTATGCACCATTTTGTAAGGAGCGGTACCAACATGCAACATTGCACTCTCTCCTGTCTATGAGTCTACATTGTACAGCAGGCGCGTAACCAGCATTGTCATTCCGGGGGGGGGAAACATCAATATCGTCCCTATTTTTAAGCATTTTCGTAAAAGGTTGCCCCAATTCACCTCGTGAATTTCACGTAAGTGTGTGTGGGGGGGGGGGGGGGGGGGGGGGGGGGGGGTGGGGGTGAGGTCAAAAAATTTCGCACACTCCAAAAAAAATCGCACAGTCAAAAAGAATCGCACAGTAAATGTACTACATGAACAATTTCTCGTCCCCATTTCTCTTCTCTTTCCCCTCTCCTTCCCCTTTCCCTTCTCGTTCTCCCTCTCCTTCCCCTTTCCCTTCTCTTTCTCCCTCTCCTCCCCCTTTCTTCTCTACTCCCTCTCCTCCCCCCTTCTTTCTCTCTTTTCTCCCCTTCTTCTCGTCCCCATTTTCCCGCTTCGCCGTCCCCAGTCTGCCCCCTGCCCCCCCCCCCCCCCCCCACTGGCTACGCTACTGTTGTACAGGGTGTGTCAACAAAAAGTACCATGAGTTAGAAAATTAATTACAAATACTACCGTTGCTAAGCTTTATTGGTCGTCTATCAAATACCCTTAATTCACCTAACTTTCACCACCTAAACTATTGAGATATGATCAATTCATTAACCAGAAGAGTGCAAATCTCATGCCACGTTGGTCACTTTTGAACAAGAAAATGACTGCCTTTTCGATTCCGATATTGATTATAGGATATGGCGATATATTGTTAAAAATACCGTCTAAAATTTAAATAATGTATGGTATGTCATGGATAATATTGATGAAAATATTATGCTTGTCTGTTCAATTCAACTCATTATCAACATTTAGTAGGTAGATTACTATTGATTTGATTGATTATGTTCAATTAGACACTGAATGACGAATCTTAGAAAAGAGCTCTCTTCACATTTAAAGTGGCCAAAGCTGTTTTTGAACATGCCAGAGTAGATTTGCCAAAATTTGATACGGAAGCTCAAAAATGGTTTGAAAACAATTCTTATGGCACGTATTAAAGATTGCTGAACATGATTATTAGTAATTCGCGAACAATTTTTATATTTTTCATGGGACAACAAAAAATCCTGTTTGGCATGGGACATTGGTTTTGACACACGCTGTACCTAGGATACACAATAAAAGCGCTTCCATATACGAAATGACTGATGAAGTGTGTGTTTACAAATAGTTAGGTAATTTTTTTCAGAAATAGGCTTACTAAAACTTGATAGTGTAAAACTAATACACCTATCAGTTGTAAGACGCACTATACGACCCCCGGGAGTGGTGCGTCACTTTACCGAGGTGCGTCAACTTCTCATGTACCATGACGCAGCCTGTGTCAAAAAAACGACGGACCATAGCCATCCAAATACGCACCCTCAGTCAACTATCAATCCATTCGCACCCATGTAAAGTGACGGACCTTTACGCACCCTCCGTCATTTTTTTGACGGACCAAAGGCTGCCACTGACGTACCTTCCGTCAAGAATTATTGGCAAACGACGCACCCACGACGCACCTCTCCCGGGGGTCGTATAGTGCGTCTTACAACTGATAGGTGTATAGAAATGGGACATTTGTTCGTTATCAAACATGATGGTGTATTTCTTCTATCGCTCGCACCATCTTAATTACTTTTGAATTACATAATAATTATATGCATATCACTTACCAAACTGAAGACGTGTAGAGCTCGTAATTAAATCACCTCAAACCAAGTCCGGGATCCTTAAACTGCAGCCTAAGACTATTTCTGTTCTCAAAGAGTACATGCACTGCTACCGGAGGTACTGTGACATGACTCGGTGGCCAAGAATGCATATTGGTATCGAAAGAAGTACGCACTTGTTAATTAATCAACCATGACGACCTCTTGTCAAATCCGGGTTCGATTTTTTTGGGGTGACTAATGTTGATATCTGATAAATAAAGAACTTGAATTACATTACAATTCTATCCAGTGGCCACCAGATAAACAGAGCGTGTAAGATAATACATACGGTAACGCGGATTACATGTAATGGTTCATACCGTAAATAGCGTAACGTCATCCTCATAACAAAAGTGCCTAAGTCAATTTGTTTTGGATATGTTTTGCTTAAATTAATCTGTATCATGTTTAGGGCAATCTGCATCCTACAACAAAATTACCTATAGTCAGTACATGTATAAAATAAAGAGCGCCCTATATAGGAGTGGTAATAATAAAAATAGGAGATCAATATAAACAAGAAGAGTCTTAAAAAAGACAAAACTCGCTTAGAGGGGTTAAGTTCAAGTGCAGGCAGAAATAAAGAAAGCGTATCATGAAGAGAATTGCGTCATGCCAAAACGGGCACTCTCTTTCTTGAAATTAAGTGTTCAAGATTTGTTTTTATAATATATAATAGAGTCATAGTTATGTTGTACACGGTTGTTTACATACACAAACGCCACTGAACGTGGGGTGAGTTAAAGGTCCCAAATTGGAATATTTTGTATATAATTATGAATAGACTTATCACATCAAAGTCAACCAGAGACAAAAACAACTAATTAATTCATGGATGATTAATAATTAATTAATGATTCATAAATAATCAATTACGAGTAATTAATGATTGATTAATGATCAATAATAAAAGATCGATTATTAATTAATTAATAAATAATTAACAATTAATTTAATTAATTAGTGTTAAAGTGTTGGTAATTTATTGTGATCTTATATCTTTCGGAATTTGGGGCCCAACAAATCTGGGGCCCTGGGCCGGGGTCCATCTGGCCCAATGGTAAGTCCGGCCCTGAGAACAAACAACAAACAACAAACAACAAGCCCTGTAAATGTAAACAAAATATATGAACGAATACTTAATATTTGATACAATAAACATTGAAACATAATATGAAGCATTCAAAGTATTATCGTTGTCTTTAAATCAGATCCACCAATTATGAAAAATACATTATGAAGACATGTTTACTAATTTGCTTCTTGACTGCATTTATAGTGCTTGGATGTTTACATAAACAAACGCCCCTAAAGATGATGCGAGTTAAAGGTCTAGTTAAGAATAGATTTATCACATCAAAGTCAGCCAGGGCAAAAACAAGTAATTAATGATAAGCCCTGTAAACGTAAACAGAAGATACAAAAGAATACTTGAAGGTATATTATGTGATCTTATCCAGGGAAGGCCCTCAACCCTCGGAAGAAAAAAAATGAAAGCAGATTTTCTTTCAGATTTACATTTCGAATCATAAATCATGGTTTTAGAGTGAAATAAACTAAGTCTGCGCCGACCAGTTATTTTTACTCTAAATTCACTCTAAAACTATGATTTTGAGGTAATTAGGAATCGTATCGCTCTGTAACTTGAAATGTATTAATGATTTATGATCCGAAATGTAAAGCATAGAGTCATAGTTATATTGTACATGATTGTTTACATAAACAAACTATACCCTGAACTTTAGAGTCATAGTTATATTGTACATGATTGTTTACATAAACAAACTCCCTGCACATTTGAGTAAAATTAATATGAGTCTTTACTCTACTTAAGGAGTCAGATGACTCATTTTGGCTGTCAGTGTACATAAAGACAAGAAGTATTCTGCAAGTCCAACGGAGCTTCTGTTTGCAGTTTCCAATGTTCAGAGGATTCCGTCAACATGATACATTCAGGATATTCATAAGAAAATGATTATGGAAGTGTTTTGGTCTATCTATCAAATGTTTTATTTATACCAACTCAGTGTGAAATCCACCAACTTGGAACACTTTGAATTTCGCGCTCTTTTTTCTGGTCTGAGTATTTTGACTCCCCCTGTATACTCTAAACTTATAATAATAGTAACACCCATGGCCGAGATTAGGGGCGGGAATTTGATGTTCCGAAAATAAACGGAACAAAAAACGCTACATGCTATACCGCCCTCATTGTCACAGCTTACGTGTTCTTGTGATCGGATCGTTGTTGTTAGGTGACCGTCAAGAAACAAACAAACAATCGGGTTTCGGACTAGTAAATACAGTTACGGTAGCCTTAATATAATGTGAACCGATCGCCTTTTTTTGGTACTTCTTTTATGTATTTCTTTGTTTTTCTAACTTTCCGATTTTTGTTCCGTTTTCAAAATGATACATCAATTTTTTCTATTTATTCTTCGCTTCTAAATGTATCTTATTGTTTTTCAAATGTCTGATTTTTTTTCCGATTTCGTTGAGTTACAAAAAAAACCATATCGCCTTTTTTTGGTACTTAGGTATTTCTTTGTTCCTCCAAATGTTCCGATTTTTGTTCCGATTTCAACGATTTGAAAACGGAACAAAAATTTGTAACCCTAATTTGTGCCGTATATCGTAACACCAACAGTCCTTGAAGAGGATTCCAATCTTTCCGTACAGGCTTAAGCATGGTGACAAATAATTAGACATAAAGTGCACCAGTTTCTTCTACAACAATCAACCTTAGACTTATATTTACTAGAGAAAGTGTAGTAGTGGAAATGGTTGAACTGAACACAGTATCCATTAACATGTTTAATATATAGCTCAATGGGTCAAATCAGCGGTTGAAGTATGTTTGTCCACAGGACCAAATTACCAATTGGTTTAGCGACAGTAATAGTAATATGATATACAGCCCACCGAGAATTAGGACTAGGAGGATATTTAGAGCCACAGAGTAACAAAGGCTTATCTGCAATAAGTGCCACTTGTGAAATTGTGTTTTCACAAGGGCACAACTTAAAGTACCTCTAATATATAACAATTGGCAGCTATTATAGATACAGCCAATTCACATAACTGAGATGTAAGTGCAATGCAAAATGTTGTATCTGCTATTGCTGACATGTGTTACTTTTGTTTGTATCAAGGGGTATACTATTATTGACTGCCACACATGATAACATCTGGCAGCTGTTGCAGATGGACCCTTGCACTAAACCCCTTAAATGGACCAATACCAGTTATGTAACTGCTGTGATTGGCTGACAGAGTGTACATTATGTTACTAAGGATGGTGGCATCGGGGAACCAACAGAAACAAAGCTTACTCAAAATTTGGCTGGCTTGATCTCACACTATTCTTTTTACAGAGTTCCAAATGCAGGCACTGATCCATTATGTGACCTTGTTAAGTTGATCTCTGAAACGAGCGTAATGAACATGCACCACTACAGGCTTGTTAAGTGATAACAAACTCACTTCGCGAGAAAAATGGAGAATTGCAAGAATTATTTCAAAACTGCAAAAATTGAGTTGGGCATTTTTGTTATGAGGATGACGATAAGCTAGAAAGGTAATAAATCAAATTATTGTTTGATTATACTTTTTTCACAACTATTAAATCCAAAGTGTCAAAATTGCGAACATATTTAGGGGGCTGTCATTTTCTTCGGGAGGGGGGGGGGGCACAAATATGGTGGGTCATAATTTTGTAAATCTAAAATAGGGGGGTTATAGTTTTGTGTAGCCATTCAGATTCTAAAATTTCACGTTTCGCGCTCATTCATCTAAGCATATCCCTTATAAATGTACATATTTACAACACCTTTCCTGTTTATTTTTCATTATTTGCTATTTTAGTCATTAACAAATCTAACTTCGATAGGCCGGGGGGGGTGTCATAAAATTATTTTGTATCAAATAGAGGGTTATACATTTATTAACAACGGTCATTGACATATTTGTGACCCCCCCCCCCCCCCCCCCCCCCCCCCCTGCCGAAGAAAATGATAGCCCCCTTAGTACGGAAAAACCTCGCACATATCTTCGACGTGGAAGATGTTAT
Organism: Ophiura sarsii; assembly: GCA_035610835.1. Lineage (NCBI taxonomy): Eukaryota > Metazoa > Echinodermata > Ophiuroidea > Amphilepidida > Ophiuridae > Ophiura > Ophiura sarsii. The sequence continues at coordinate 10,183,680 of CM069455.1, forward strand.
CGACTATCACGTATACCATGTCGTACGTGTAACCTTGCACATACTACGTATTACCTTAGACGTATCATCGTATACATTTTTTCTGTGTCTGATGGTCAGCCATACAATTCAATCAAGTTTAGGTATCTATGTACAGACTGTCCCAAAATATGGACATCAGGTCACTCAGGTATAATGCCATACAAATATATAGTAAGGGCATCGTTATAGAAATATAAAAACTTGATTTGTACACTTGGAATTTGTTTTGTTGTGAACATGATGTTGTAAAAGTTAGTATTAACCCTTTCCATGCGGTACTATATTTACCATACACAAAACAGATTTTCAGGAACCTTTTTTCCAATTTTCAAAGTCTGAAGATTACTTAACCAATACTAGGCATGTTGATACTTATTTCAATGCATTTCTCATGGTGATTCAAATATGGTAATAAAATTTAAAATTCAGTGATTTTGACATTTTTGAAAATTATATAAACGTCGTCTGCACAGACGCCTGCCGCGCGCGTGGGTGAAAGTGTTAAACATGAGCAGATTTCAAGATATCGATGTTTTGGTCCATTGTCAAACATACTTATCTTGCGGTGCCCTGTCAACAAATATACAACCAGCAGCATCAACAATTAGTATTCATACCACACGGTATACCACATATCATGCAAGACCTGTGATGCCTCTTATTATTGGCGAAACTAAGCGTCCCTTAAGTGCCAGGTCATCGGAACACAAACGCGAACAATCACCGGTGGCCATACATGCTAGTGACACTGGACACAATATCCCTACTGACCAGGCAACAATCATCGACCAGGATGTCCTGGTTCCGTAGAGGGGTACGCGAAGCCGCCCACATTAGGATTCACCGGAGCACCTTGAACAGAGATGCGGGCAGGTATTATCTTCCGGCCGTGTACAACCCCCTTCTGACACCGTCTGGTGTTGATGACTCGGAAGACATCCATCAATAGCGCCCCCATGTGTGAAATTGGGGCTGATGACTTCGGAGAGATCCCGAGGAAAGCTTCCAAAAGGTGAGCTTAAAAATCTCAGTTGTGAGAAAACAGAAATACTGTTTCGTGATGTGCACTTATGTTGCTAGATTTGTTTGTGAAAACCGCGTTTGGTTTTATTCGATGGAGTAGTTTTGGAGATATTGGTGAATATGCTACACTAGTCATAAAACCATCAGGCTCTATGTATGTGAATGTATTAGGAGACTGATAATTATGACATTGGATGATGATCGGGGACGGGTTGACTGATGGTTGAACACCGTGTATTAACCGAATATCTTCAAAACATGGTCAGATTTAGCTCCAAAATGATACTTTAATTGCACGATATTGTGACAGGAGATGTTTTTTGGATAAATGTGGTATAAGCCGGGGGTAATGAAGTAATGTTTTTTTTCATATATGGTTTGAGAGTCGAAGTAGACCTAATGTAGTGTAGGCTAAAAGGAGATAGTTTACGGTAGGGTTTCATGAGGTAATTTGGTTTCTAAATAAGTATAAGCCACGGGAGGGAGTTCATGAAATTAGTAAAATGAATACGTTATAAGTTAATACAATTCATAGGCTAGGCCTATTTTACACATAGTTTGCATTGATATTCTAACCGTTTAGGCTAACAGATCATCCGGTGGTAGCCTCGTAGCCCGTGCAATTACACGGGCATACCGCTAGTCTTCAAATACAAGTCCGGCTGCATTTGTATTCACAAAGTTGTTTATTTGCCAAAGAATCTCCTCTTTATGACACCCGTAAAATCCTCCATTATGTATTATCGTTATTTTGATACCTCTGTTGTCTGTCGTATATCCCGATATTGCCCTATATCTGATTGCATTTCATTTCTTTTCGAGTCTTGGTAAGACTTCATTTTAGGCTGTGAATAATGTCTTCGTTAATATTTATCAAACAGAAGGATGGAATATGAGATGGCAGTTCAGCAAAAAAACCAAAACAAAGAAAACACAAGCAACACAACCACAACTAGAGCTTATTGCGCTTCAAAAAGCGCGGATATTGGCTTTCTTATTTAAAATCTGACAAGAGGTCATTGACCCCTTGTGACCCCATATGACATGTTAATTTTAATAGCTGTTTACGTGAAATAACTGAATATTCACATTTTGACCTCTAGTGACCCCTTGTTGACCTTTGACCTAATTGTACTGATTGACTTATTTTCTTGGCTCATCAAACCAAACAAGATAAAACAAGTCCGGTCCAAATCGGACAATGTCTTAACTTTTACGCCTGTAAAGTTCAATGACCCCTAGTGACCCCATATGACATGTGAATTTTAATAGCAGGAGACCCTATATCATATAGGCTATATGCACATGGTCATAAGGAATCATTTGACTGATTGTGGCGATTGTAACATGTAAACTGTAGGAGGAGTAGCGTTTTTAAGGATATTCACATTTTGACCTCTAGTGACCCCTTGTTGACCTTTGACCTAATTTAAATGATTGACTTATTTTCTTGGCTCATCAAACCAAACAAGATGTCAAAGTTTGGTCCAAATCAGACAATGTCTTTACTTTTATGCCTGTAAAGTTCAATGACCTCTAGTGACCCCATATGACATGTGAATTTTAATAGCAGGAGACCCTATATGCACATGGTCATAAGGAATCATTTGACCAAGTATGGTGATTGTAACATGTAAACTGTAGGAGAAGTAGCATTTTAAAGGAGCGTTTGGAAGAAGAAAGAAATCTGAGGAGCACAGTTTATTGGCTCGCTGCGCGAAGCCAATATAAACTAGATATGACTCCGGTCGAAGACCAGGGGACCTTGATTTTGTCTTGTTCCTGACATTTGCCCCGAGGTCATGATTTACTTTTCTGATTATCTAATGAAAAGAGATCAGATGCATCAAGTATGATCGAAATCGGAGCACGTCTTGGATTATTGATCCCTAGTGACCCCCATCCCAGTAAACACAAAACGTTATCAAAACGTTTTGAATTGGGTTTTATTAGGTTTGTTTTTGTGAAACGTTTTAAAACGTCCTTAAAACGTTACATTTTCAAAGCATGTTTTTTTTATTGCAAATCGTTTTATAAAAACGTTATAAAAACGTTAAATTAATGTTGTCACAATACTTATAAACGAACACATGATTAAAACGAAATCAAAACGTTTATAGAACGTTATATTACACCTAAATTAAACCAACTATAATGGTTCTGGACCATAAGTTTTGTTTTTTACGAAATGTTTTAAAAACGTGGGCAATTCCACGCATGCGCACTTACCTGGGTTATATTGGTTTGGTAACACTATGGATTGTATATTTATTTTCTTTCATAAAGATATTCTATCTGCAACATGCATCATTTCATAATTAAATGGCAAATAAGAACATTACTTCACAAACACATGAAGAATTTTGTTGGAGAATGTGAATAAAAAGCCAGATGATTGAATTAAATTGCCAGTTAATTATCAATTAATTAGCAAGTTAATTATCAATTAATTAGCAATTACCTAATATAGGTTTTCAAAACGTTTTTAATTGGGTTTAATTAGGTTTCGTGTTTGTGAAACGTTTTTAAAACGTATTAAACATCGTTTAAAACATGTTTTTAAAACGTATTTGATACATCTTGCAAGACTAAATAATTTGAATATGGTTATTTTTACGTTATATTAACGTTTCAAAACGTTACATGGAAACGTTATTAAAACCCATAAAAAACTCCACACAACTTGAAACGTGTTTTTAACGTTTAAAAACCGTAAAATTGCCAGCTGGGATATGACATGTCAATTTTAATCGCTGGACACCCAATAATGTCGCTGTGTGACCTTTGACCCCAAACTGTGAAGACCCTATTATGTAAGTCAGGTAGGGGGTCATACTGACCAAATCTGGTGATTATAGCATGTAAACTGTAGGAGGAGAAGCATTTTAAGTAATAGAAGTGAAAATAAACATTTTGACCCCTAGTGACCTCTTTTTGACCTTTGACCTGGTCAATATGATTGACTTGTTTTCTTGGCTCATCAAATCAAACAAGATGCAACAAACCCGGTCCAAATCGGAGCATGTCTTAAATTTTACCCCTGTAAAGTTCAATGATCCCTAGTGACCCCTTCTTGACCTTTGACCTGGTCAATATGATTAACTTATTTTCTTGGCTCATCAATTCAAACAAGATGCAACAAACCCGGTCCAAATCGGAGCATGTCATAACTTTTACCCCTGTAAAGTTCAATGACCCCTAGTGACCCCTTCTTGACCTTTGACCTGGTCAATATAATTGAATTATTTTCTTAACTCATCAATCCAAACAAGATGCAACAAACCCGGTCCAAATCGAAGCATATCTTAACTTTTACTTTTGTAAAGTTCAATGACCCCTATTGACCTCTTTTTGACCTTTGATTTGGTCAATATGATAGACTTATTTTCTTGGCTCATCAATTCAAACAAGATGCAACAAACCCGGTCCAAATCGAAGCATGTCTTAACTTTTACCCCTGTAAAGTTCAATGACCCCTAGTGACCCCTTCTTGACCTTTGACCTGGTCATTATGATTGACTTATTTTCTTGGCTCATCAATCTGAACAAGATGCAACAAACCCGGTCCAAATCGGAGCATGTCTTAACTTTTACCCCTGTAAAGTTCAATGACCCCTAGTGACCCCTTATTGACCTTTCACCTGGTCAATATAATTGACTTATTTTCATGGCTTATTAATCCAAACAAGATGCAACAAACCCGATTCAAATCGGAGCATGTCTTAACCTTTACCTTTGTAAAGTTCAATGACCCTTAGTGACCCCATATGACATGTAACTTTTAATCGCTGAAGACCCTATATGGGCATGGACCCAAGGAATCTTTTGACCAATTATGAAGGTCATGAGTCATTTCCTCTGAGACAAGATGCATTTTAAGTGATCGAATTGAAAATTTACATTTTGACCCCTAGTGACCCCAAAATATTTGTTGATTGTAAAAACCGAACTATTATATATGCGTACGGTCATAAGGAATATGTTGACTGATTTTGACGATCCTAGGTCATTTCACTAAATTGGAAATGCGTTTTAAGTGAAAATCACGTTTTGACCCCTAGTGACCCCCCTGTGACCTTTGACCCCAAAATGTGAGGTCCTGTAATGAAGGTCTTGTAGGGGGTCCTACTGACCAAGTCTGGTGATTGTAGCATTAATGTGTCTGTAAAAACAGAATGTGGCCAAATGGAGCGCTTTCGTTCTTTTGGAATGATTCTTTCTTGTTGCCAGTTGATTAATACTTTAATATCAAATGCGATTTATTAAATGTTGCCAGTACCTCGGTTAGGCCTCGATATTGGGCTACTTTTGACTTATTTACGGCTTTTCTCAAGAATATCATGAACATTTTCAGATGAATAACTCTAGTGAGCACATTTAACATGACAGTTTTAAGGGCTTTAAACCCTATATGTACATGGATGTAAGGAATCTTTTGACCAATTCTGACAGTAATCAAACATTTCCTGATATAGCAGAAGCATTTTGAATGAAAGTAGTGACAATTTACATTTTGACCCCTAGTGACCCCAAATGATTTTTAATTTTAAAAACCGAACTATTATATATGCGTACGGTCATAAGGAATATGTGGACCAATTGTTGATGATCCTAGGTCATTTCACTAAATTGGAAATGCGTTTTAAGTGAAAATCACGTTTTGACCCCTAGTGACCCCTGTGTGACCTTTGACCCCAAACTGTGAAGACCCTATATGTAGGTCAGGTAGGGGGTCCTACTGATTAAATCTGGTGATTGTAGCATGTAAACTGTAGGAGAAGAAGCATTTTGTAGAAATATTGCCAGAAGAAGAAGCAGATGAAAGAAACGGCAGAGATAGAGTACCTGGATTTTTAAAAAAATCAAGGTAAAAACAGACAAAAATACATACAAACAAATGCCCCATAGACCATTTCAAATCGGAAAATATACGATCGGTTCCGAATGCTTCCGATTAGCCGAGTAATTTGACGCTCGGTTACGTAACAAAAACAGTGAGATGAAAGATATTTGGGGTAATATTTTCACTTTTTACCGTCTGCTCGATACATTTGGAAAAGAAGAAAAAAATATTCTCGTTCCACGTTTTACTTCTCATGTGTGCACGCGTGTATGTAAACATAGTAAATCACTAGGCGGAAAACCAACTAGGACAATGCTGTGAATGTGATCAACTGTTGCGAAGAACGCGCAACGCACCTACTCCACGTGACCTGTTTTCCGAAGATTTCCGATCTCAATTTGAAATGGTCTATTGCAAACGTCATGTGGAAAATGTTGGTACTTCCCTTGGTGTTAATGGAAAGAAGAGACCAATATAGAGATAATCCAGGTAATATGTTTAACCATAGATAATCAAGACGGGGATGGATTAGTCATGAAATAACTTCTCAACATCCATAAATAATACGCTACTCTCGTTCTCAGATGCATTATCGCTAGGAATCGTTAGGAATGTGCTACTGTCCATCGCGCTCATCATGGGTTCAAGTTTACGTGTAATAAAAACTGGGTGAAATAAGTGTCTATAAACTTAACAAATAGCGTTACATCTATCGCATCGGTGAATGTGTGTATTAAATTAATATGTTTCAAATATCAGAAGGATTTTAACTTTCACGGCAGCTATTTTTATCAAACTAATGTTATGTATATCCCATTAGCTAGTATTATATACTGTAGTTGCAAATTATATTTTGACTGGATTTGGAGCTCTGAAAAATGTTGGCCTTACATTACATTAGTACATAATAAACATATACCGGGTGGTTCAAAAAAAGTTGACCCAAGTTCAAAGTAATTTTTCAACCACGTTTAAAGTTTCAGATAATTTCTGTTTGCTTAGTCTTAATCAGCAGTAAGTTTTGAAATTATCCTGATAAGATGGTACATTTATCTTGGTTGGTTCTTCAGATATGGTTCATTACAGAAAGCATGCACAAAGCTGCCTTGGCCACGGGAGCGTCCTTTAGTAGAGATGGAATGCACGAAGTGGACTTACCTACCTATACGTATCTACGTTTCTTTGTTGAATGTGAATGATACATAAGCATAGAGATTGGGGGACTTTGTCAGGGCGGGCTTTTCAATTCTGAAACTAGAGCATGCTGTTTTGTTTAAAACAAAAACTAAATAACGGTCCCGTGGACAAGTCAGTTTTGTACATGTTTTCTGTAATGAACCATATCTGAAGAACCAAACAAGCTAAACGTGCCATCTTTTCAGGATAATTTCAAAACTTACTGCTTATTAAGACTAAGCAAACAGAAATTATCTAAACCTTTAAATGTGGTTGACAAATTACTTTGAACTTGGGTCAACTTTTTTTTGAATGTTCAATACCGCCAATTATAAACACTAGGTTCATGGTTGTTACAAATACATGTTTGGCCGATCATAATTTAAGTTATTTAACGCCTGACCCACACCTACGTTAGTATTGTTTTGAAATATACACATACAGTTCTATTGATGGATAATATTATATTAAAACCCTCGTCCTCCGAAGGAGGGGGGGGGGGGGGGGGGGGGGGGGTCAACCCCTAGATTTTGTCTAATACATGTATAGACATCTACATTATAAATTTGATACAAAAGCACGTGTAAATGAATGAAATAAATAGCAACTTATCATGCATATGTATCGTTGAGTTATATTTAATATTTGTTTATTCACTTTAATGTGCAAAATAATACATTATATAAATGAATACCGTGTACTGTATTTAATCTACAGATAATATCACACCAGTAAATAAGTTCACAAATATATACATTTTTAATCAATATTATAACAAATAAATCAATTTCCTCAGATAAAACAATTACATTGTTCAACTTTTAAACGATCGTTGAGTTCATGATGTTTGTGATCATCTAACATTTCTATAGGGTAAGCCCGAATATTTGACATCTGGTAAAGAGCCTCTTATTTATCATGGAGAATTGTATAAGTGTTGACAGAACATGTTTAATTAAAATCACCTTAAAACGTACATTTTAGCACTTATTAGATTAAGATTCTAACCATAAATCATAAGGGACCTCAAGTTCTTCTTCCTGAATATTCTAGTTGTGGTAGGTCAACATGGTGCTAAACGTAAAAGCATAATATGACAAAATATTTTTAAAATAACACATACACATGTAGCAAGTTTTAGTCCAGGGTGCAACTTCTTTTTCATACGTGTGGCCAAGTTATGCCTTACCTGTACCATAAGAAGGTGAAAGTCAGATGACTTACAACTTTTAATTACTTTATAACACATGTTTTACACTGTTTGTTTTGGGTAAAGCCATAGTGGTACTGTAGTGGTGCTAAGCATTCTGGATTGCTCAAGAAATCATTTTTGCTACACACCTGAGGACTAAAAATAATTCACCAATGCGGTGTGAAATTTAACAGTGAACCATACTATGACAAAGGGAGATTGTAGTATCGATTGCTCTTGCCGGGGATAGGGTGACCCGTCAAATCGTGGATAGAGAGAGTGAACGAGTGTTATCAATTTCCTACTTCATGTATTATATAATTTTCGAGCGAATAAGTTGGTGTCGGGTGAAAGAATGCTTTACAGCATATTAAGTATCCAAAACGATACTGGTCTTAAGTTTTCGCACCTTATTTTTAAAAAGGATGCAGTTTTAAGGCATTAAGGTAAAGGGTGTTAGGTGTAGGCAATATTATTTCTGAAAGGTCTATGTAAATGACAAAAACCATAGGACGGTCAGAAATAATGCTTTGTGGATTAACTGGATGGCGGTCGCGGTTTTATTAACAGTTCAAATATAGTGCACCTAAAGCGACAATGGGGTTTGGGTCAAAAAATAGACAAGTTATTAGCAATGGTGCAGTGACGCAATAATGTCTGTTTCATAAAATGAAATGAAGTGCAAAGCGGTCATATGAGGGTTGAAGCTTACACAAGACTAAAGTATATGTCTTGCTTAATGTTTGTTTGTTTGTTTGTTTGCTTGTTTAGCAGACTCGTCCCTTCAGGGAAGTCGGTAATCGAATAGACAAGAATACATTATAACCGGCCTGACCTAGTGGCCACTCAGTCGTGACAAAGAAGGTTTTACGTCCAACTGAGAAACAATTCAAGCTTACTGGTTTCCCTTTGTAGGCGAAACAAGTTGATTTAGCAGCAAGATTCACAGACAAGAGATAGGTAGCTCAAGTGATCTGGTTTTCGTTAATTCTATGGACAAATGATTCTTAAAGCATTGGTCATTCCCATAGCCGCTGTCTTACAGTCTTCAAGATCGTGATTAATTACATTCGGAGGAAAACCTCCGAATGGGCCCTGGTAGAGCCCTGTGTTGACACCGTACGTGTCCGATGGCATGAACGTTATTGAAGTTGTTGACGGTGGTGATGGTGGTCCAATACAACTAGTAGCCTAGGACATGTACGGTTTGACCTAGACAAAATTGCAACATAAATGGTTTTTGTTGTAATTGTTTCAAAATGCCCTTCCAAACATTATATTAAAAATCGATAAAATCTGAAGTTGGGAAAAAATGCTAATTTGCATAACAATATATGGGTACATTTAGCCATATTAGTCGGGTATATACAGGGGTTACCATGCACCCCCACCACCCAGGACTCCCCCAAACCATCTTTCAAGACTCTCTTCATGGTCCAACACATAGTCAGGATGTTACCGAAAAAGAATTCGTGTTATTCAAGATGGCGTCCAAAATGGCCGCCAAAACTGGTCAAATTCCATGAAATGACATATAGCAATCAAAATGCGTGGTGATAGTATAGTTGTAATAGTGGGATGTATGTATTAGACAACTAGAGACTCATATCCAGTAGTTTTGCTTTGTTAACATACCAAAATCCAAGATGGCCGCCAAATATTGTAAAATTACATAAAATGGCATATATCAACCAACATGAATGATCAGAGTATAGTTTTAACAATGGAATGTATGTTAGACCACTAGAAACTAATATCCAATATGGCTTTGTTAACATACTTAAAATCCAAAATGGCCGCCACCATGGCCTCAAAATGGCTCTATATATTGTGAAAATCCATAAAATGGGATGATATCAACCAAAATGTATGTATTAGACCACTAGTAATTCATATCCGGATTTGTTGCTTTGTAATCACATACTTTAAGTCCAAAATGGCTGCCATAATGGCCGTTGTCAATGTAAAAATAGTCTATAAGAGTGTATACTATTGCATCGCATTCCCCAAATACAATTTAGTATTATGTTCTTAACTGCTAAGCTATTGCTTTTAGTTGTATATATAAGACCCCCTCTGTGACAATTTTGATTCGGTATCACTTTCCAAAATGGCTTCCAGATGGTTTTTATGCTAAATGACCTATATAAATCAATAGCCGGTTAATTGCAGATATTATAACAGTAAGTAAAGGATATTGGATACTATATATCTCTGATTATTATGTTCATTGATAAATTCATACAACTCGCGATATATGGTTGGCCATACATACTGGTTTGGCCAAATTTAACTGCTTGTTGATCCTATTTGATGGATATTTCAATTACTACGGTAGGTTTTTCAAGTCAATAATTAACACCATAACATCACTGACCGATCTGCTGGAAAGTTAGATAAAGGTATTTAGTTTATAGTACTGGATGATGTCGAATCACCTATTTCTGACCATATTAAGATCAGTAGTTGCCACCTTGGTAATTGTTTTGACCATTTGGAGGTAGTTTTATTGTCCATTTGAGGTAATTTTAATTATATTGTCATTATGATGGCCATCTTAATAACATTACATTGTCAAAATTCATTCAATCACATCGTGTCATGTACAAATACGTTTACTTGACGGATTAAAAGATATATATATATATATATATATAATAATTTGGTCATTTCTAATGTAACACTAATAATAAACTAATACTGCTTTTCAGTTATTTCAACCTTTTGCAACCAATTGGATATTTTTAAATACTTAAACTAGATATACAGCCCCTAGGCTTTATCATAGAAATATAGCGAATGCTGTCCCATAGATTAAGGGGTATTAGTATTACATAGTCATATTAGTATAGGCATTTACAATATTTAAAAACAAAAAATTATCATCAACTTAACCATCTGGCAGCCATTTTGAAAAGTCATACATAATCAAAATTGTCACAGAGGTGGGTCTCCTATCTAAAAGCAATAGCTTAGCAGTTTATAACATACTGTTTGGTGAATGTGCTGCAAAATTACAGCGCTTTCAGCCCTTTGGAAAATGCGCTATATAAATACTGATTATTATTATTATTATTATAATACTCTTATAGAGTATTTTTACAACGGCCAATTTGGCAGCCATATTGATTTAAAGGTATGTCATTACAAAACAAAAATACTGGATATGAGTTACTAGTGGTCTGAAACGTACATCCCACTGTTAAAACTATACTTTCATCGTACGTTTTGGTTGATATTATTCCATTTTATGGAATTTGACTTTTTGCAGCCATTTTGGGACCCATTATGGGCCCGTTCTGGCAGCCATTTGTTATGTTAAGTATGTAAATAAAGCAAACATACTTGACATGAGTTACTAGTGGTCTAATACTTACATCCCATTGTTACAACTATATTTTTATCATACATTTTGGTTGATATTGTGCAATTTTATGGAATTTTGACCATCATTTTGGCGGCCATTTTAGTGGCCATCTTGGATTTAGGTATGTTAACAAAGCAAAAATACAGGGTATTATTGTCTTAGGGGTTTAATACATACATCCCACTATTAAAACTTTTCTTTCACCACGCATTTTGATATACTGTCATTTTATGAAATTTGACCAGTTATGGCGGCCATTTTGGACGCCATCTTGAATAACACGAAATTGTTTTTGTTAACATCCTGAATATGTTTTAGGACCATGAAAAGAGTCAAGAAAGTTGGTTTGGGATTCCTGGGTGGTGGGGTTGCACGGTAACCCCTGTATATACCCGACTAATATGGCTAAATATACAAATATATTGTTATGCAAATTAGCATTTTTTCCCCAACTTCAGATTTTATCGATTTTTAATATAATGTTCGGAAGAGCATTTTGAAACAATTACATCAAAAATGGTTTATGTTGCAATTTTGTCTAGGTACACCCCTTTTTTTGGTTACATGTCCTAGGCTATAGGTATAGTACCAAATAAGGGCGATACTAGATCAGTACAATACATGCAAGACAAGAGCGATCCGGTGAGATCATCACGGACAAGGATTTCAACTTCCGTCATACCGTACCAAGGTTGGTTAGCGCTGGGAATGTCCCTTGCTGAACAGGGCCACCAGTGCATTTATATTCGACGCAAGCCTCGATTATACCAGTTCCCGTTGAATCTCTCCTGGCAGTTAACTGACGAACACCTTATTGACTCGTACCACTACAAACGGTAGAAGTACTAAACAATGAGGTAATAGTTTCAGAACTAATAACAGTAACCCTTACGGCGTCGATAGTTGAGCTTTCTATCTCCATTCTAATCATACAGGGTTGTAGTCCTACCTTTAGGACTACTCTATCTATACTAATACTAGAAAAAATGCTCCCCATCCGAGAACCGACAAACCGAGAACCGAACTCGTGGAGTAGTCCTACAGTTTTGGAACTAAACCCCCCACTGTGCGTAAAGAGCCAGTCACCGACATGACATCATACATAAATGATACACTCCATATATGGACCATCACATTTATCAACAAATGTGGGACTGAACTGTCAACACCTCACGCGCGCGCGCCAGAGCACTATGCAAGGTCATGCTTGGAGTCATCTGCTGGCTGCTGATAGCTAATGTATGTTTGGAATAAGGATTTAATATTAAATTCTGTATTTTGATTTCATCAATACTATTATAGGCCTATGATATTAATTAATGTTTGATCCCAATCATCGCTTGTTGTTATCAGTGGCCTAATTTATTTCATTGGTAGCAGCATGAATGCATAATAAATCATTCGGAGTCATTACAAGTTAATTAGACCAACTTCCAGATCACGGATACTTTACAAGCCCCTGGGAGGGGGGTGCTACTGGCACCCCCCCCCCCCCCCCCCCCCCCCCCCATGGTCTTTTTGAGGGACCCCCTAAGATTTTAAGATTTTTGAAAAATATACATTGTCAGTCCAATAATAAATTAAGAGGTGCACAACACACCCTTAGATGACCAAAGTCATGTATTCTCACCTCTGACAGTGAGGACGGTGTGTATGGGGGCGGGGGTATAATTCGTGCATGCTTCCTATATGGACCTTTTCCCTAAGAAAACAATTTTCCGAAAAAAGACAACTGTATAAAACGGGTATTAAACACACCAATTTGATACCAAAGTCAAGTATTTCTCTCCTCTGACAGTCAGTGGGTGTGTGTGTGTGTGATGGGTGGGGAGGGGGGGGGGGGCAGTTATTCGTACATGCTCCTATATGAACCCTTTCCCCTTGAAAACCATTTTCAAAATGACAACACAAATCCGTTAAATGGTCGATTATGATATGATATTGATATTATGGACCAAACAGTGATGTTAAACATCACTTTAATAATAATAATAATAACACGCACTTTTAAGCGCCTTACTTTTAGAAACGACAAAACTCAAGGCGCTTTACAATGACTAAAACAATACAAAATATACAGAGCAATATTATAGTGTACAAAAGGTTAAAATACATCAAAATAATAAACGCAAACCAAAAACCATCATAACAAAATACATTATAAAACAGACCTGACAAATATATGAAACATAATTAAAGCATCAACGGTAACATTGGCATGTTGTATATACAAAAACCAACGGGAAAAAACAAAATGTATAAAATGCAGAAAACTTTATGTTTTTAAAGCTAGCAAAATCTTGCAAAAATCACTAAGATTTTAAGATGTTTGAAAAATATAGCGTCAGTCCAATATTGGTTAAAAACTTGATTTGTTTGCGCGCTTCGCGCGTATTAGTTTCAATGTTAATTATTCAAGCATAACAATATGGTTTAAGCAACGTTAACCATTTGTAGTTAATAAAATGGAGATTTTTGCGCGTATTGGGTTTAATGTAATTATTCGAGCATAACAAGATGGCTTCAGGAACATTTTAGATGAAAAAACGGGATTTTTTGCACGCTTCAAACATATTAGTTTCAATGTTTTATTATTCAAGCATAACAAGTTGGCTTTAGGAAAGTTTTTCTGGACCATTTTATTTAAAAAACTGGACATTCAATATTTAACTATTCAAGCATAACAAGATGGCTTCAGGAACTTTTCTGGACCATTTTAGTTAGAAAACTGCAAATATTTGCGCGCTTCAAAAAGTGGATTTTTTTTCGCGTTACGCGCGTAGTAGTTTTCAATATTAATTATTCAAGCATAACAAGATGGTTTCAGGAACGTTTTCATGACTAATTTAGTTAGGGGAGGCAGTTCCATTTGTACGCGATAAAAATTGCGAGAATGTTCCGGGCCCCGATGAGGTTTTTTTATCGCGAACAGTTGCGCGAACAGTTGCGAGAAGCAAAGGATTTATTTATCGAGTAGCATATTACCGCTTGTTTAAATATAACGAAAGATAAGTGGTCGGTATGTAAATAGAGCTTCGGGCTATTTATTCTAGTTGTAAGGTACAATTCAGCATTTCATGTTTTTAGAGATAATGTTATTGATTATGGATGTTTAACGTAAATTGTATTATCCTCGTGTATTTGCTAAACAATGTCCCGCTCTATTTGCTAAACATACCCCAGGGTATGGCAGAGGCCTCGTATCGGGGCCTGATGACTATTTTATCGCGAATCAACTTGAAAAACATCGGGTCCAAAACATATCAGGCCCGATACAGTCGCGATAAATTTATCGCGTATAAATGGAACTGTTCCCTTAAAACACAGGTAATTTTTGTGCATTTAATTATTAATAACAAGATGGCTTCAGGAACTTTTTCTGGACCATTTTAGTTAGAAAAACTGGAATTTTTTGCGCATAATTATGTTCAATATTTCATTATTCAATCATATCCAGATGGCTTTAGGAACGTTTTCTGGACCATTTCATTTATAAAAATGGATTTTTTTTGCGCGCTTCGCGCGTTGTAGTTTTTTCATCTTTCATATAGTGTCTCTCGTATTTTAGAGTGTTTATGAACCAAGCCAAAGTTTAATTAAAAAATAAATGTAAATATTCATATAGCAAGGAAGAGCTTTCCTAGGCCATTCAAACTTTCTAAACCCAACAGCTTTATGGGGCTTTGCCCCCTGAACCCATACTGTCTCTGAACCAAGTCAAAATTTATTACAAAATAAATGTAAATATTCATAGCAAGGAGAGCTTTTCTAGACCATTCAAACATGCTAAAACCCAACAGCTTCAAGGGGGCTCCTACCCCAAGGGCTTCGCCCCTGGAGGGCCCCCTTGACCCCACACCGTAGTGGTGAAGACCTTACACATTTATAGCATCCCATACAAATACTTCCAAACCTGGATACTTAGTGACCACACTAATTTCCAGAGTTTTAACTGTCTGCAGACAACATTAAATTTAGCACTTAACATAACTTTTTGGTCCCCCCCCCCTTTTTTCAACTTGAAACTTTTTAGACCCCCCCCCCCCCCCCATCAAAGTATTTCTGAACACTCCCTTAACAGGTTTGTTTGCTTTTATTCCTTTAGCACTCGCCTTTATTACCTATTAACATAATTAATTACAACAGTAAGGGAGTGTTCAGAAATACTTTGGTGGGTGGGGGGGGGGGGGGGGGGGGGGGGGGGGTGGCCAAAACTGTGGGGGGTCTAAAAAGTTTCAAATTGCCCAAAGGGGGTATCAAAAAGTTTTTGGTAAATAAAGGGCGCGGGGGTCAAAAAAGTGTGGCCATAGTATAACGCCTGCGCGCGCTTTAGTTCAGAATTGTTCAGTTTTAAAAGGCAAGAGGTGTAAAAAGACAATTTGTCGTAGCAAAAAAAAAAATCCCGCTACACACGAATATTTTTGTGAACTTTTATTTTAGAACATTACAATTTAAAGAGTGAAGCGGACATTTTCATTTTGGGGTGTAAAATAAAACTTAGATCATAGCAACGTCCGGACCAACCACTGCAAATTGTGCGACAAAATGAAACTTGTATACAAAATGAAACTTTCCACAATTTCAACAAAGTACTGTTGAAAAGCTGGTCATTAACGAGATAAACACAATTGTTTGCGTGCTATGCACGTTTTCGAATGCATTTTGTACAGCATTTTTGCGCGTTACGCGCGAATCTTTGTGCAAATTAAACTTTCCACAATTTCAACAAAGCTACAGTTGAAAAAGGTGGTCATTACGAGATAAACACAAATTTCTGCGCGCTACGCGCGAATTTTTCATGCAACCTTTATTTTCAAGCAAAAGAGGCATTCAAGTTGAGTGAATCTGAAATGTTGTACATTGTGGGATGGTCCAGACCGCCAGCGTCGTAAAAAGAAGCCAACAGGTCTTTTTCTACATGAAAATAGTAAGGTATGTGTGTGTGTGTGGTGGGGGGGGGGGGGGGGGGGGGGGGGGGGTTCAATAAAAAATATTAAAAATAGTTAAAGGGGGTCACAAAAGTTTTGCAATTTGTAAAGGGGAGGTCAATAAAGTTTCGACACCAGACAAATTTCAGTTGCCCAGCCCCCCCACCAAAGTATTTCTGAAACAAGATGCTTTGTCTTATATCATCATCTGTGAAAGATGCCATTGCCATCAGTTAGATGGACACTATTTTGTTTAGCATGCAAACATATAAAAATGAAATGTTTCAACTCAATTTAAAAAAATTAAAAAGCACAGGGCTTAAGGGACCGTTCATTATTTATGGTGGAGGGGGGGGGGGGGGGGGTGGGACAAATTCAAGACTTGTATGTTAAAATAACCTAACCCCCCCCCCCCTACAGCTGAAAATGAAAATGACATGACCCCCCTGCTAACCAGTTGCTTTTTACACCCCCCCCCCCCTCCCCCTCCTACCTGAAAAACTCAACTTGTCACATACTTATAGGGGCTGTCTTTACCTTTGGAATTTTGTTCATGGATATATGTTGACCAATTCTGTTTGTGCCCTATCTGAACGGGCAATAATTCTTTTATGATTGCCCTTTTTTTTATTGTGTGAAAGTAGTAATGGCGAGCGTAGCGAGCGGAAATTGTGTCATATTTTATACATTTTGGGTGGTTTTGTGAGTCTTTATAACCCAAACAAGTTAGCCTACATTCTGAGCAGAAACGTATCCAGTAAAACATTCTACTTTTGTGAGCATTGGTGCAAAGCTGAGTCGAGGTGAAAAGCATGGAAAAAATTACATTTTTTTAAATCATAAAATTGGATTTTGTTACATTATACACCCGTGGCTCTAATTTCTTGACCATTGATGATTATATTAATATTTTTCCACCACATCATCCGAGGCACAGACAAGATTTGCTGTCCAGAAGTCGTCTCATAGTAACAAATTTTGAAGTTGATAGGTTTTAATAAAATATGCGCAAATCGCAGAAAAAAATTGCATTTTCACTCCAAAATAATCTCTAAAATCACCTCAATCACAACCGTCTGTATAGTTTTTAAAAAAGTTACACAACCCCCCTGTTTAAGAATAAAAAGTAACATAACCCTCCCCCTATTTCAACATATGAAAGTTACATGACCCCCTATAGTTTACCCAACCGCCCTCCAGCATAAATAATGAACGGTCCCTAAGTGCTGTTGAACTATACTGTCACGAAGTATCTAAAATTATTATCATATGTCCATCTAATGTGAATAAGTGTTGCCAAAATGGCTCAAACAATTTCTTATTTGTTTCTTACATACATTGTAGTTTTAATTGAACAAGATGTTACATTGGTGTCAAACGTATACACAAATTGGGCTATAAATTGCGGTTTTAGTAAATGCACACAGGATGAGGGACTAATTAAAGATCTGTGATTAAAATGGTGTACATTTCACACCTTGCCCTTAATTGGCGCGTTTTGCGGTTTGACGAACCCAATAATCACCACATGTGGTCTGGCTACGGTCATGTCTTCCTTGGCACTGCTATTGGCCAGTGTGTGCATGATGTCATCGGGGTATCGTGTTGCATTGTGGTCTAGTGCCGGATTATCGGTATTCATTTGTCCAAAACTGGAGGGCCACTCTTTTGACTCGGCTAGGATGGCTGATAGTGTTTCTATATTCTATCTTAGTATAGTATTTCCCTGGATAGTGATAGTGGCCCTACGAGGAGGGCTACAGGGTTGTACAACCCAAGAAGGGTAAAACGAGCACGGTTCAATATTAGGAAATCCCGGAAAGGTATCAACTGTTATCACACTCCCAGCAGTTGGAAAATAAAATTGCAAATGTTTAGACGTAATAGGAGCAGTTCTGCAATCGTTTTGTTCATTCCATCTGTATATCGGGCCTGCATTACCACTTGCTGTAGACGTTGGGACTCCGGGGGAAATACGGATTGCTTCATTAGGATCACCGCCACTAATATCGCCATCTATTGCAAATTGGATGGCAGTTAATTCCGCAGCATTTAAGCTATTCTGCAGTTGACAAGAGCTGGAGACACCAGAACACGTGTCTCTTGCTGGAAGAATAAAAATACCCTGTAAATTACTTCCACGATTAGCAGATATGTAGTTCTCATAACGACCACCATTTAAAATATCACATGATACCGTCACACACTCTCCTACCTCCCCGGTTAACTCTCCGTAGTAATATGTTAAAGACCACCCATAATAAAATTGAAACCACGGAGTAGGGGACACTGCCGCGTCCGTATCTTCACCTACAATTGTAAACAAAATATCACCTAATATTTCTGTAGGTAAAAAATTCTCTGACGCGTAAGGAATCACCTTGGCAACACAACCTTCATCATTACCGGTACCTCGAAAATCATACAGAACGACATCAATGTTGTGTACATTTTCATTCGTAATATCAAATGAACCTGCGAAAAAGTCATACGAAATGCCTCCTGCTTGACGGCGTTTTCTATCCAAAACCTTACCAACTAATAATCCTTCTTCCTCCCAAACACCCATTTTTCTATTAAATGTCCACAATTTAACATCGGACACACCATCAGGACCAACATCACCCATAGGTACTTGTGCAGGATCAACTCTCACTGGAACAGATCCCGCAATAGACAATGGATTCATCGAAGGATCCGTCACAATAAAGCTAAACATACCGAACGATTGCAACGTCAGCAGTTCACCATTGTCATCTACAGCTGAAAAGTCTCCTTCAACAAATGGTAAGTCTGATCGCCTACGTAAATCAATATTGTTAACTGAAAGCATAAATTTGCCAGTGTACAGGTCTCCATTGCTATCATATACACAATCTGGTGGAATTATTAGCTCAGCAACGGGTTCAAATTCCTCTCCTGCTAGTGGTATAGCATTTTCAACGTCACTGTCCAATTCCATGGGGGTTGGGCGCATCTTCATCGTGACCGTTATATAGATACTCGAGCCACGGCCAACATTTACGACCCTTGTGGCGTCTAGAAGTTGCCCAAGAAGTGTGTCTTTGAAGGTGATAGCAACCCGAGTAGTTTGAGCCGTGATTTGAAACATAAACCTACCGTTGTTATCAGTCATGGCTACCTGTTGGTTATTAACAAAAACGGAACCAAAAAATAATGGTACATTATTACCGTTAGTAGCGACACCTGATATCGTTGCTGGTTCAATTTCGCATGGTCTACATTCACAAGCTTGTACAATAAGTACATCGATGTTATAGTATGTACAGTCTATTTGTGTCATTATACTACTAGCTATAAGGCAACAGTACTCTTCACTATCCATACATTGGGTTTGATCAGTCTTGTCCCCACCACACTGAGCTCTGGAACAGGTTCCAATATCCAGTTTATTTCCAGGCACATTGCATTCTGGTGGCATTGTCTCATAATGAATTGCTGGTACAGGATCGCATCCCATAGGTGTAACTGTATCAAAATGGACACGGAAATTAACAATTCATATTTCATCATCATGTGTCTCAATACTACAGGCCTACAATAATATGTTTCTTTACTTTGATACTTGGGGTAATTTCCTAACATAAGATACGCAGTGTTTGACGGCTTGCGAGACCATCATTCCTCAGAAGTTGCTCGTTTTACTAATACAGTATTATATATCAATGGAAACCCGGTATAGTTGTCTTAAACTACAGCGTGTATCAAAAAGAACGCAACAATTTTTGTCGAGAGCTGTACGGTTACAGTAAAAGACAAATTACTCTAAAACTTATTTATTCTGTTAGGTCTACTTATTGGCTATCACATTACAACGATATCGATTATTTATTCGCTGAGATATTAAAGATATAAGTAGAGAAGTGCAAACACGTTTTACATCGTTCGTTCTAAAAACTTGGATTTTCCAGTCCGATTAGTGTTATGGGTTAACAGTTTAATAACTATGTAACCTTAATGTCTGAAATGGTTTATCTTAATTTCCTTTGTTTGAGTAAGTTGGTACATAAAATCATTGAATCGTCCAAATGGATCGCTTCCAAGGGCATGTTATTGGTTCCAAGATGGAGCCCCCGCTCATAGGTCCCGGGCAGTTCACGACAGACTGCTGGAATTATTTCCAAACAAAGTTATTGGCATTGGACATGCTAGGGCGTGGACTGTTCGCTCTCCAGATCTCACACCGTTATACTTTTTTTCTTCTTTTGGGGTTATGTTAAGTCCCAAGTTTTCCAGACACCACCAACATCTCTCCAAGATCTTAGAAACCGCATCACAAACGCTATTCAGGGAATCAGGCGCACTCGGATGACACGTCGAGCAGTGCTTCACATGCAGGAACGTGCTCGTCGATGCATCTTAAAACAAGGACAGCATTTTGAGGGTCGAGCAGCACCATAATGTCCCATTCACAACAGACTAACAATGACTGATTCATACAAGACAATTACTACCCTCACTGGACTATTCCATTTGTTTATCTTTTGAATGATGTGCCATACTGTTTTATTTATGACATTAACGAGATAAAAAGAGAGAGGATTTGCAAACAGACTTTGTAATCTGGATTTTCAAGTTGTGTCATTAGCTATCAACTAATTCATTGCCAGATTTAATTAATATTGATATGATACTGTAATAGCCAGACATTTGATACCTTTAACATGACATTTTCTTCTCAGAATGATGAGTTTGATTCCAATTATTTAAGTATGAGTTATTAAGTGTAATGGACTGTAAATATGGAGGATTTTTTTAAAATGTTGGCCACGGCCCCGAGATGGAATTTCTTTATACTTTCATATTTGATGACCCTTTAGTTAAAACTAACAAATGTGGAATTCATTTGAAAAATAATTCTCGTTTCCATGGCAACGGCCAAAATACCATTTTAGGGCTATTTTCCCCATTTTTGCCTTTTTAACCTCACAAATTATCAAATTGTAAGCATCTATTTCTAATAGACAAAAAGTATATGAAATATTTTCTTTATATAAGCTGAATAGGTGAATATGTAGATGCTTCACTGAGAGCATAGACATAAATATGGGATATCATGATGGGTCATACCATTTATTTGAAATAGGGGTGTTTTTCAACTTTTTCAAAGTATACAAATATACCAAATCTGCATAGCTTACAACCCACATGGTAACGCTCCGATTTCAACGTGGACCATGTCATGTTGAGATGAGACATTAGTCTTATGAAAAATGTTAATTTGATTTTGGGGAAAATACTTTCTGAATATGCAGTGTTGCCAGATATGTTCACAAAATTTCACAATTCCTTCAAAAGCTAACGCATGTTTCGCTGTGTTTAATGATATGAAACCGGAACCTTAAATTCACAGCGAGATGTTAATTAGAAGAACATTTGATATTATAATAAATTTGATCATTTTAAATGGTCAGTGTTGCCAGTCAATAACGTAACGGGTGTTGCCATAGCAAGTAATATGATTACAGATTACGTTTTCAACGTGAAAAACCCCTATAACCCCAAATATGTTGTCATGTGTACTCATTGCAATCACATATTAATTGTAAATCAATTTGTGTTCACCCCAAAATGTTTATTTGTGTTTGTGGAAAGCAAAACAGTGTTGCCAGTCTTTTACCTATTTTCTAAAAAAAATCAATGTAAATCTTACCGTAAGTTAAATACTACGGAAATGAAAAACCAACTTTACATGCAACATTAGGAAAAAGTAAACCACAGTAGTATTAAAAAAACATGTAAAGACTACAAATACAACTAAATACAAATGATTATATTATTATGACACGTTTGACTTGCCATACACCTTGGCTACGGGCTGTCTTTACCAATTTGAATACATGTGCCATGATTGTGATCTGAGTGATTAGTTTTAGATATTAGTCGGGTATCTACAAAGGGTTAGTGTGCAACCCCCCCCCCCCCCCCCCCCCCCCCACCCCCCAGGCCTCCCTAAACCAACTTTTTTACTTCCTATCATGATCCTAAGACATAATCAGGATGTTACCAACAATATTTTCATAATGCTAAGGGGTTATGCAAGATGGCGTCCAAAATGGCTGCCACAACTGGTCAAATCTCATAAAATGACATGTATAGCAATCAATTTGTATGGTGAAAGTGTAGTTTTAATAGTGGGATGTATGTTTTAGACCACTAGATACTCATATCCAGAACTCTTGCTGTATTAACACACCTATATCCAAGATGGCCGCCAAAATGGCCGCCACAATTCTATATATTTGCATATTTAAACCAACATGTATGATCTGAGTATAGTTTTAACAATGGGATGTATGAGTCAGACCACTAGAGACTCATATCTAGTATTTTTGCTTTGTTAACATACTTTAAAACCAAAATGGCCGCCAAATTAAATCAAATTAATGACTAAAACTGGTCAAAAGTGGTCAAAATTCCATAAAATAGCATAATATCAACCGAAATGTAGATGAAAATATAGTTTTAATGATGGGATGTATGTATTAGACCACTAGTAACTCAGTATTTGTGTTTGTGTTTTGTTAACATACTTAGAAATCCAAAATGACCCCCAAAATGGGTCCCAAAATGACTGAACAAGTTGTTGAAATTCGATAAAATGGGATAATATCAACCAAAATGTATGATGAAAGTATATATACATGTAGTTTAACATTGGGATGTATGTATTAAACCACTAGTAACTCATATACAGTATATTTGCATTGTAATAACATAATTTAAAACCAAGATGGCCACTAAAATGGCCGCTGTAAATGTAAAAATAATCTACATGAGTGTATGATAATCCAAAATAGATATTGTAAGAGTGTAAATTACATCAAATTCACCAAATAGTATTATTCTAAACTGCTAAGCTATTGCTTTTAGAAATAAGGCCCACCTCTGACAATTTTGATTCAGTATCACTTTCCGAAATGGCTGCCAGAATGGATAAGTTGATGTTAAATGACCTAAAACAATGGTTTTGTACCATACTATGTAATACCAATACCCCCAAATGTGATGGGACAGTATTCAGTATATATATGATAAAGCCTAGGGCTGTAGATCTATACAGCTTTGAGTAGTTGCAAAAGGTTAAAATAACTGAAAAACAGTATTAGTTTATTGTTAGTGTTACATTAGATATGACCAAATAATTATATCTACAGCTTTTAATCCATCCAATAAACGTATATGTGACAAGGTATACTTAAATGGTATGGACTCCATTTTGACAATGTGATGTTATAAAGATGGGCATTATAATGACCATTTTATTAAAATGACCCCCTAATGGTCAATAAAATTACCTCCAAATGGTCAAAATAATTACCACAGGTGGCCATCAATTGATTAAGATATGGATACAATCATACCTTGTCACATACAAATACGTTTACTGGGTGGATTAAAATCCATAGATATAATCTTTTGTTTATATCTAATTTATCACTAACAATAAGACTAATACTGTTTTTCAGTTATTTTAACCTTTTGCAGCCATCTGATATATTTTAAAATACTCAAACTAGATATACCGCCCCTAGGCTTTATCATATACATATATTGAATGCTGTCTTATTAGATTTGGGGGTATTGGTATTACATAGTATGGTCATTTATAATACAAAACAATTGTTTTAGGTCATTTAACATCAACTTAACCACTTTGTAAGCCATTTTAGAAAGTGATACAGCGAGTCAAAATTGTCATAGAGGTGAGCCTTATATCTAACAGCAAAAGCTTAGCAGTTTCAACCATGATATTTGGTGAATGTGATGTAATATACACTCTTGCAATATCTTTTGTGGATTATTGTACACTATTTGTACATTTACAGCGGCCATATTGGTGGCCATCTTGGATTTAAAATATGCTATTACAATGCAAATATACTGAATATGAGTTGCTAGTGGTCTAATACATGTATTTACCAGCCTTATATTTTAAAACTATACTTTCATACTTTCATCATACATTTTGGTTGATATATTATACCATTTTATGGAATTTCGACAATTTGTTCAGCCATTTTGGGGGCCATTTTGGATTTCTAAGTATGTTAACAAAGCAAAAATACTAGATACGAGTTACTAGTGGTCTAATACATACATCCTATCATCAAAACTATATTTTCATCATACATTTAGGTTGATATTATCCCATTTTATGGAATTTGACAATTTTGCAGCCACTTTAGGAACTATTTTGGGGGCCATTTTGGCAGCCATTTTGGATTTTGAACTTTTTTAACAGAGCACAAATAATGGATATGAGTTACTTGTGGTCTAACACATACATCCCATCATTAAAATTATATTTTTATCATACATTTCGATTGATATTATGCTATTGTATGGAATTTTGACCACTTTTGACCATTCATTTGGAGGCCATTTTGGTTTTAAAGTATGTTAACAAAGCAAAAATACTAGATTTGAGTTTCTAGTGGTCTAACACATACATCCCATTGTTAAAACTTAGCTGTGAATGATAAGTTCTAGTCTCATATCATTAAATAGAATAAAAAGTGGATTTGATTTTGAACAAAATGTGATTTTTGGTGAAAATGTCTGGCAACACTGCATATACAGGAAGTATTTTCCCCAAACTCAAATTAACATTTTTGATAAGACTAATGTCTCATCTCATCATGACATGGTCAACGTTGAAATCGGAGCGTTACCATATGGGTTGTAAGCTATGCAGAATTGGTATATTTGCATACTTTAAAAAAGGTGAAAAACACCCCTATTTCAAATAAATGGTATAACCCTCCGTGACACCTGGCAATTTTTTGGATACATTCAATGAAGCATTTAAGTATCTATCTACCCATAGCTTGTAATGAAAAAAAATCATGACCACTGAGTGTAATAGTTACGCAGGCTTCAAAATTTGATAAATTGAAAGATTAAAAATGCCAAAATGGCAATAATCGTCCGAAAATGCCATTTTGGCTATTGCCATGGTAACAAGGATTATTTTTCAAAAATATTTCCAGATATGTTAGTTTCGGGTTAAGGTCTATCAAATATGAAAGTATAAAGAAAATCTATCTCGGCCCCGTGGCCACCCTATCCTCCATCGATAGAGTCCATTGCACTTAAAGTGCCTTGATAATATTCACCTGACAAGAAAATCAGGCATACAGGATAAACGATGTAAAACGTGTTTTGCACTTGTCTACGTGTATAGTTGATATCTCAGCGAATCAATAATCGATATCGCTGTAATTTGAATATGTGATAGCCAATAAGTAGACCTAACAGAATATATAAATTTCAGAGTGATTTGTGATTTGCCGTAATCGTAGAGCTCGCGACAAAAAGGGTTGCGTTCTTTTTGATACACCCTGTATATGAACATGTATAAACACAATCACTTGTCTCAGTGCTCATCCACATGCTTTAAAAAAGTGGGCATTTCCATTTTTTTTGTAATACCGTATAAATATAGTAATAATAATATGCGCTATGATCTAGATGGAACCGCGCCTTACACATGTTATGACATGTCATGTCATGTTATGTCATGTCATGTCATGTCATGTCATGTCATGTCATGTCATGTCATGTCATGTCATGTCATGTCATGTCATGACATGTCATGTTATTTTATGTTAGGTTAGGTTAGGTTAGGTTAGGTTAGGTTAGGTTAGGTTAGGTTAGGTTAGGTTAGGTTAGGTTAGGTTAGGTTAGGTTGTGGGTTAGGTTATGCAACCGTACCTGTTACTTTTAAGGATGCTTTGTCTGAGTAGACTGAGCCTGCTGCGTTGCTAACTCTACATCGATATGATCCTGAATCCTCAACCATCAGATCTGTTACAATGAGAGTTTCGATATTGGCCTCTTCAAACTCTAGGATGGCTTCGTTCTTAAACCTATGGAGAGTCACCAGGAGTAATGAACATTAGTTCGTATCAAACAAGTTTCAGTACTTTAGCACCGGTGTATGATATTTAACTCTGTTTGAATAAACCTATACATGTTTAATTAATCATTGTTAAAGGCATATTATGTGATCTTTTCCAGAGAGCGCCCTCTATTCATGATTTTTTTTAGAAAGTAGATTTTCTTGCAGATTTACATTTCCGATCATAAATCAAACATACATTCCAAGTTACAGAGCGATACGATTCCTAATTACCTCAAAATCATGGTTTTAGAGTGAATTTAGAGTGAAAATAATAAACTGTCGGAATTACTCTAAAACCATGATTTTGAAGTAATTAAGAATCGTATCGTCCTGTAACTTGGAATGTATGCATGATTTATGATCAGAAATGTAAATCTGCAAGAAAATCTGCTTTCAATTTTTTTTTCGATGTTGAGGGCGTTCCCTGGAAAGATCACATAATATACCTTTAAGTGAAACTTGCACATTATGTCGACGATGATTGGAAGTACCTAAACATAAACAAATAGTTAATTCAAGCAGATAAAACCAGAATCCCTCATATATATATATATATCTTTAGTCAACTGCAATGTTTTTAGTCGTACATAATCCTAATATGGCAAGATGTGAAATCGAATTCCGGAAATGAAAACTATCCATCTTTGTTATTTGTGACGACACATCTTAGTCTTACATTGCAATGAAAATGATCAATAAAAAAAGTGATTAAAAATCTAAAAGATTATCCACCTATCTATCAGATTAGATAACACATTAACATATGGCGAGAACTGCTGTTTGTACATATCATTACTTTAGACATTTTAGCTAAACCATGCAATACTTGCCATTCGTACTGGTCTATAGCCGGAACCGCAGCTGAGTCCACTCTTCCGTGCAAGGACGAATAATAAACAGCATTTCCAAGTAACCAGAAAGTAGTGATATCAGCATAGGAGAGAACAGCTTGGTATGACGTATGATTAGGTATGTAACACTTTCCACGCGACTATTGCCATATACAAAACAGATTTTATTTTTCAGGAACCTTTCCCAAATTTCGATGTCTATCCCAAGGATTACAGAACCAATACTAGGCATGTCTGTACTTATGTTAATGCATTTCTCATTGTGATTCCAAATATGGTGATGAAATTCAATAATTGTGACATACTTGACTAATTGTGTAACATTTTGGAACTATCGTCTGCAGACTCCTGCCGCAAGGAAAGCGTTAAACCTCAACAGATATGAAAATCCTACTTCATTGTTACCAAAGAGACACATTTTTGCACACTTTTTACAACCACAATACATATGAAATATTAATCTTACCGCAAGATCCAATATTACAGTTTTGTAAAGATGTGTCCTGCCCATCACAAGGGATACCCGTTGAGGCTGGATCCAAACACTGCCTGGTCCGTTCTTGCTGACCTGGTCCACATATCGGCGTACAAACACCCCACGAACTCCAATCAGCCCAACTTGCTTTTGAAAACATAAGTTAAATATTATCACATATATAATATTTAATTGGACCATGATATATTTCTATGGGTTCTACAAATATCTCTTTTTATACATGCTTGTATCATGCAACATCTGATTATTCCATGACATTGTAGACAGTATGTGCCTTCTACGAATGATTCAGGTGACGGATGATTCAGGTCAATGTGTTGAAGCATGCCGACAACAAACAACTTTCACCGCTGACATTTGTATACAATAATATTTATATTAATTATAATACCAATACTTTCTAACAAGAACTTAAAGTAATATGGACCGAGAGATTTAAAAGAAGAGGGCCATTTGATGTGTAAAGGTATACTCGGGGTTTGTAATCCACTGAAAAAGTACATGACAAAGATTTCCCAACTTAAAGAAACTAATACCGTTGAGAAGTTAAAGGACGTTATCAACGTTCATATTAACACTGCTCGTAAATTATCCGCCTCTGTTCAAGAATACTGCACTTTGTAAAACACGTACACCCCTGCGGCCTCTGTGCATGTACTTCAGAATGGTAAAAGATACCGCCTATACATTTGTGTGCAGTCAAGCTTATACCCAGTGTTTTATCTTATCTGACCAATTTCAATTCTCCTTAATACCACGTGGCGAAGGCGGCTGTATAGCCCTGCAGGGCTCAATCTAAATTGGACCCTCAACCTACCAGCAGTGGTTAACGATGGGAGCATTCCCCTTTGGTGCACCGCACGTCGGGTCTGTCCCTTGTGTCCCTTAAAACCTGTAGAAAATATTTTTCTGTTTTTGAACTAAAATGGTAATTGGAAACTGTCCTGCAATGCCATCTTTTTAAGCTTGAATAATAAAACATTCAAACTAATGCGCGCGATGTACGCAAAAATTGTCATTTCTAACACTTAAATGGTCCAGTATGACGTTTTTAACGTCCCCACATAATATTTAGAAAATTTGGTGTGTTTTGAGACCAATTATAATGTTGAAACCTGTTGAAAAAGTGAGCGCGAATCGAGCAAAAAATCCAGTTTTTGATCTCCAATGGTCCAGAAAAAAAAAAACGTTCCTGAAGCACTGTTGTTAACCTTGAATAATAAAACATTGAAACTAATACGTGTAAAACGCGCAAAAATTTGCATTCTTAACACTAAAAAGGTCTAGTATAACGTTTTTAACGTCCCTCACATTAAAATATGGGGACGTGACCCAGTACCCCTCCCCCACCCCCAATTTGCGCCGCATATGTCCTACCCTTCCTCCTCTCCCTACCTCCTTCTCTTCCTCCTTCTTCTCCTCTTCATCCTTCTCCTCTTCCTTCTTTTTTTAAACTTTTTTTTTTTCAATGGGGGGGGGGGCGGCGGCATGGCCTGCCGCCCCCCCCCCCCCCTGGTTACGCCACTGCATCCTGATGACCCGCGGTCGTTCTCCTAATAGGGCGGTGGCTGGGGATGGTGGCAGTTGATCTTCACCAGCTTATCGAAAAGGTGAAATAGAGAGGTCAATCACGAAGAGTACTTTAAGGAACGATTTTTTTTCTTCTTTTTAATTTTCACTTTTTTTCTCTAATTTTACCTTGATTAACCCTTACAGCCCCGTATCCCATGAAATCCCATTTCCCAGCCTGTCGGTTCCACCTGACGCTGAGGTTTTTGGGTGAAATAATGGCCCCGGGCTACATAGCTGGGCGAGTACACTCGCCCAGCATAGCTTCCCCCGTGGCTCAGTTGGTAGAGCGTTCGACTTCAAACCGAGAGGTCGTGGGTTCAAACCCCGGGGGCACCTCTTGTTGTGTGTGCTTTTTTTGCTTGAAAAAAATTTCGTTGGAAAATCCACCGGAGTGTTAGGGTTAATATTGATTGGTGTCAATTGCCTCTATTGATACAAAATTGCCTTCTTTTGTTATTCTCCCTGGTTTGTAGGATAATATTGACAATCATTTTTTATCCAAATATTTGGAACTATTACGACATTTAATAATCAAGCAGGTTTGAGTCCAAAAAAAAGATCCAAACACGATATAAATACACAAATGATTTATTTTGTGACCCAATTTTCACTTCTGTCAATGTCATTCAAAATTGCTAGTATATTATATACATTCAAATGGGGTATCATAAGATCGATTTTTTCTCTTCAATTTTTCTTTTTGGATAATAAAATATAGATATTCAGCTTGCGTACAGTGTGAACATTTTGTTTGGCTTCGATCTACTTATTTTGATAGCATTAGTTTTAAATTCAGAGTCTGATTTAGTTGTTGTTAAACATGACCCGTATTCTCGTACGTAGTTTAACACGGTTTTAAGCTAAACATGCGTCTAATTTTGACTTTAGACACGTTTAACTAAACGCGATTCTCGTACATTTGTTTTACTTAAACACGCGTCTAACTCACTGAAAAATTTCTAACTTTAAACATGGGTATGGGTAGTTTAAGGCGCGTTTAACTAAGGCCGTGTGTTTTTAACTCGCCACCCTTACCGTTGCATGTCCAGATTTTTTACATTTTACACCATCTGAGATTCGAATTAGCATATCGCAATAATTATTTGTTCTACCCCATATAAAGTATGTATTTTCTGAACGGTAATCTCACAAGGAACCCAAATATGCTATTGGAATTTTGATGAGACCTAATGGTAACATGTTGTGATTAAGAATGTTAAAAAAATATCGATTTTTTTTTCTTCTTCATATTTTGATTTAAGCTCAATAATAATTTGATACCTATCCCAATCATACTTTTACTGTGCATATTTAAGTTCCTCATGCAATTACCCATCAGAACATAATATTTGTTAATGGTAAACGTGTTGAAATATACTATATCGAGAAGTAAATGAGCACAAACGTTTAAATTTCATAATTATTAGAGTTTACAAGTATATTTTTTTTGGTATGCACCCTATCCTGATTTAAAAGGCATTTTTGAATTCCCCTATTTGAGAGCTTTCCAAAAATGTATAATTTTGCTATCATCGGTTAAACATTTCTTTTGTTATAGTCACTAGCGGCGTACCCTCGCTACGCTCGGGTCCCTGCTAGATGGTTATGCCACATTACCTACCTCTGAAACCACACTATAAACCCCCTACAACCCCCTCCCCCTCAACCAGGTTGATTTATAACCATATCCCTCCTAAAGGCATTATAAACCCCCTACAACCCCCCCCCCCCCCAATTCGGTTGATTTATAATCAATCATATCCCTCCTAACCATTTACCGTGGCTACTTTATTAACCCCTACCTTTGAAACCGCATCAAGCTAACCCTCCATACTTTTAAAACCACATAAACCCCCTACAACCACCCCCACTGCAATACACCAACCAGGTGATTTATAATCATAACCCTCATAACCATTTCCCGTGGCGACTTCATTAACTCTTAACCCTATCCTAAAACATTTCCCGTGTTTTTACCCCCCCCCCCCCCCCCCCGCGCCCCCCATACAAACACCCAAACCAGGTTGATTATAAACAAAACTCTCCCTTAACCATTTCCTGTGGCTTCTTCATTAGCCCTCTGTCCCTTAGATTGTTTGGCATGCCAACCCCTGCAAAGCCCGTGGTTTTACACCCCCACCCCCCCCCCCCCCCCACCTCCCCGTCCCCACACACACCCAACATTACGCCAAATACCCTACCAACAGGCCTTTAACCATTTCCCGTGTGGCTTCTGCGCCATGTGTAGGAGTGCGTGTGCCGCGGCAGTGAGCCCTTGCGCAAACATGCACGCGACGCGTTACCACGGTAAGATTACGCTGTGTAGTACGCGCAACGCAATGTTGTTCAATTCTAGTGGTGTTTATGAGCCAAATCTGAGAGTTTTTTGCTGTTTTTTGGAGCCAATTGTTAACCAATTTCGCTGAAATAAACTTTAACACCCTTCCCGTTATTTCCTCTATCTTTCATGCAAATTAGGCGCCACTTTGATTAAAAGCAACGGAGAAATAAGGATAACAAACACTTACACAAACAAACACACACCGTTTCCAGATTTATAGTAAGATTACTAGCGGCGTACCCTCGCTACGCTCGGGTCCCCGCTAGATGGTTATGCCACATTACCTACCTCTGAAACCACATAAACCCCCTGGCCCTACGACCCCCCTCAACCAGGTTGATTTATAACCATATCCCTCCTAAAGGCATTATAAACCCCCTACAACCCCCCCCCCCCCCCAACTCTGTTGATTTATAATCAATCATATCCCTCCTAACCATTTACCGTGGCTACTTTATTAACCCCTACCTCTCAAACCGCATCAAGTTAACCCTCCATACTTTTGAAACCACATAAACCCCCTACAACCACCCACTGCAACTACACCAACCAGGTGGATTTATAATCATAACCCTCATAACCATTTCCCGTGGCGACTTCATTAACTCTTAACCCTATCCTAAAACATTTCCCGTGTTTTTACCCCCCCCCCCCCCATACAAACACCCAAACCAGGTTGATTATAAACACAACCCTTCCTAAACCATTTCCTGTGGCTTCTTCATTAGCCCTCGGTCCTTAGATTGTTTGGCATGCCAACCCTTGCAAAGCCCGTGGTTTTACACCCCCCCCCCCCCCCTCCCCGGCCCCACACACACCCAACATGACACCAAAAAAACCCTACCAACAGGCCTATAACCATTCCTTCCCCCCCCCCCCCCCCCCCCAAACATGACACCTTTAATATCCCTACCAACAGGCCTATTCACGTGTGGCTACTGCGCCATGTGTAGGAGTGCGTGTGCCGCGGCAGTGAGCCCTTGTGCAAACATGCACGCGACGCGTTACCACGGTAAGATTACGCTGTGCGGTACGCGCAACGCACAATGTTGTTCAATTCTAGTGGCCTTTCATGAGCCAAATCTGAGCGGTTTTTTGCTGTTTTGGAGCCAATTGTTAACCAATTTCACTGAAATAAACTTTAACACCCTTCCCGTTATTTCCTCTATCTTTCATGCAAATTAGGCGCCACTTTGATCACAACTAACGGAGAAATAAGGATAACAAATACATACACAAACAAACACACACCGTTTCAAGATTTATAGTAAGATGTATGTAAAACCGATGAATTAGGGCAAGTTCACAGTGTAGCGAATAGGGAAAAAGCCAAGGACAACACAATCGATTCATGATTACAATTGTTGCACAATAGTTGTCACATTTGTTGAAACAGAATCTTATAGAATAGAGCAAAATCATGTTTGTACCATACAGGAATGATGAGTTATAGTAAATTGAACGTAGAATTGGGAACATTTCTATATTCCCCATAGAGATTGCACACAGCACCGCCGCCGCCGACACCGCCACCACCCCTGACTTTCACAACATAATCAATCATATCTCAGTCAAACATTTATAGAAATACCTGATTTATTAACACAATGTAGCTAGATAAATAGGCTTTCACATGACACCTCAACCATAGCTCTACCACATTTAGTTGTTGAGTTAATAGAGAGAGATGGATGATTCGTCACCAAAAATGCAACGCCACCACCCTTTTTGGGTGGTGAGTTCAAAACACATGGCCCTAAACAAATACACGAACTGTAAGCCTTGAAGATTCCACGCCAGTAAATAATTTCAGTCCTTGTAGAGACGACATGATTATAGAATTAATCAGAAATGGTACTTATTGCTCCCAAATGATTAAAGTTGTAGTTTAATCCTGATTTTGGAACTATTACCTAATACTACAGTGCAAAAAGACATATTTTCAATGCATTTTGTAGGTTTTTTGGATGTATTTTGATTGTAAATGATCTGGCAACATTTCTCAACTTTTTCTGAAAAATGAGGGCGCTACACCAATTGTCCAACTTTGGGGTCTTATTTCTCAGAACTTTCGGGGATACCATATATATTTGTTTTGATTAAATGATCAAATATATCATGAAATTTAAGGAAAATGTCAAATTGAAAATTCCAGTCGCTTTATAAGCGAGAAAATGGGCTTTTTGTAACTACCATTTTACATGTAAACGCATAGGGACAGTGGCGTGCGCAGGATATTGTGAATGGGGGGGCCACCTGGCCATAAATGAAATTCCCCCGACTATTTTAGTAAAGAACTGCGCGCGTAGCGCGCGATTTTTTTTGAATTTACCCCTTTTTTTGCACGATTGAGCTACATTTTGGCTCTAAACAAGCTTATACCAAAGAATATTGCATTTTAGGACGACATATGCGCGCGTAGCGCGCGAAAAATTTTCATCTGTGTTTTTGACTATCATAATTCCATGATGCCACTGACCTAGCCTCCTTCTCAATTCCCCCGACTGGCCTAAGTTTCCCCCGACTGACTCAATAGTGGGGGGGCCGCGGCCCCCCGGCCCCCCTTTGCGCACGCCACTGCATAGGGAAACCATTTGGTGGTGTGAATTCTGAATGATTACTCAACCTTGCCCGGTGTAAGCTGCCAAGCAAATCGTGTAGTATTAAAAAATAAACGTGCGTTTGAGGTATTCAGTCGATATCAACTGTAACCCATTAGGGCCACAACAAACGCACCGTTTTATTTTTGAGGGGGTGGTCTTATGCAAGTTGGGGTCGGGCGGATTTTTTTTTTCTCCGCCGAAGTCCGCAACATTTTTTTTTTTGCCGCCTTTTTTTCAAAGTGGTTTTTTAAAGTTTATTACTGTTTTTCTTTACATGCCCCCCCCCCCCCCCCCCCCCCCCCTCCTCCCCCCAGAGTATCTAATGATGCGTCCCTTACTTTCTTATACTGTGTGGTTTTTAGTTTGTGGAAACGTCAAAAATGCCAACTTTATTTTGCTTAAAAATAAGTGAAGGTGAATTCTTTCTTCAATTTTGTTTGCATAGATTGTTGAATGAATATCTAAACTTACATTATTTCTATAAAACATGCTTGGCTATAATCCATAAAAGGCTTAATTATTTGTTTTCAAAACGTATCAATTAATGAAAAATATTTTGAACAAAAAGTTAACTTCCAAAGGCAATATCTCTGGCATTTTACATCCAATTTTGATCTGGTCTTTGTTATTGTCAATGTTAACACTTTGATCAAGAGATCAACATGTCAATATACTTAATTTCATCATCACAGACTCATAAATTCACGAAATATAATCAAATGTGGTATATTATAGACTTGGCATCCTCCAAATGAGAATTAGCGCCCTCTATCTGAACATAAAACATGGATGTACTGTTGAATAAAATGATCAATACCTCTATGCACGACAACGCCTGTGACGAGGGCGCTAGACGAATGGGATCCGTGCTCAATCGGTACCGGAACGACGTAGTGGAGGAGACTCTCGATTCAGACATGCGGAGAGATGAGGAATTGTGAATGCCGGTGCATTTGTTCAGTTCTGTCAGTAAGGTAACCGATTGGATATTGACATGTCCTTCAAAACGTCATTGAAGACATATCTTTTTAATTTATGAATTGTGCATTGTAGACTGTGTTTGTTGTATAATACTCTCATGTATTGTATATTATATTTCATTGTGTTAATGTACTGTGGTTTTTAATGATTACTTATTTATATTTGTATGATAAGTTGTTGTTGTTGTATTTGTATAGCTTCCTTATTATGTTCTTATATTTTTTCATACATGTATGTTATGCGCCTCGGGGTTGTGTTCACAACGTGAGGCGCATTATAAATACCCTTTTATTATTATTATTATTATGTCATTAGAGTAGAGTATTGAAGTAATCCTGTGTGTCATTTTGGTTCAGTTTGATGGACAGATTTTCAAGATATGACCATGTGAAAAATTATCAGTTTCTTTTTGAGCCCAGTTTATGTTATGAGGTTGTTTCATAACTCTCAACGCCGCAGAATTCAAATACAGGTATACCAATCTGTATATTGACATGCTCCTGGCAAAATCATGTCAATTTATTTTGGAGAAGTTACAAACAGTCATTATGGGCTGATTCCCATTCAAATCCATAGAGGTCCTTTGAAACCGGCACGGATTTTCTTTAAATTGCGCTAATCATGGCTTATCGTTGTTGTTTTTTGGCAAATGTGGTACCAAATTGTGTCAGAGAAATTAATCCAAATGTCTATCTAGCCCGTTTGTTCAAGAAATATTTGAAAGTCACTCTATAGGACATAAAAGTGTATGACTTGCTTTTGTTGATTTCTTTATCCATAAAAGGCTCTCTCATTTTTAATCGTAAAGTCGTGAACGTTGTACTGACAGTCATGATATTCGATGATAATCTGGGACAGGTTGACTGATGGCTGAACACCGTCACGTATTCACCGAAAAATCTTCAAAAAATGGTCTCATTTGACTCAAAAATGTCACTAGAATTGCTCGATATTGTGGTATAAGCTGGGGGTAATGGAATAATGTGGTTTCTTATAAGTTATAGGGTTGAGAGGCGTTGTAGACCTAATGTAACGTAGGCTAAAAAGGAAATGGTTTACGGAAGGGTACGGTCATTTGTTTCTTAAAAGTATAAGCCACTTGGGGAAGTTCATGAAAGCAGTCAAATGAATACGTTATGAGTAAATACAATGCATAGGCCTATCTTACATACATTAATATTCTAACCTTTTAGGCGTACTGACCATCCGGTGATAGCCTCGTATCCCGTGGTATCGCACTGGCATACCGCTAGTCTTGATACAAGTCCGGCTATTGTCTGTCGTAGATACTGATACGGCCCTGTGTCTGATTGCATTCCATTTCTTTTCGAGTCTTGGTGAGACTTTATTTTAGGCTGTAAATAATGTCTCCGTTAATATTAAGCAAATAGAAGACTGGACACAAAACAAAGGAAACACCAAACAGACACACATACAATCAAACGCCATATGGCAAACGTGCTGTGGGAATTGGTACTTTGATTGGTATCAATGGAAAGAATAGACCACTATAGAGATTATTCATCTGCAACCATAGATAATCAAGATATTAGTAGGTATTTTTGTTTGAAGCTATGAGTGTGTTTCTACTGGGGGCACTGCAAAAAGTAAATGCTAATAAACCTCCATGTTTCTACTCGCGAAAAGTTACCGCTAAGTTTATCGATCCTAGTCGATGGGCCACGACATTTGACTATTTGTAATACCAAACAATGCCACCGCACTTGAAAAATATTACATCACAATGTGTATAACCCAGCTTGACACGGTTCACGGCACAAACCGCTAAGATTAATCAATGAATTTCTAGTACAGGGTTACTTATGTGCGCCAAGTCGTTTGAAGCTACATGTATGTGTGTTTCGGACCAAGATAAAGAACGCGTAGTATTTAGCCCTGTCACGAAATAACTCTAGAACAAGTCATCGATAAATATTCACTCTCGTTCCCTGAACGATTGCATCTATTAGTATCGATCTGAACAATATGCACTCATTATCAATGGTGCGCGTGGGTTCGAGTTTAGTTCTATAAAAAACACTGGGTGGAGAAGTTATGTACACTTTATCACACATTATAGTAAAATCAATCGGACACGGTGAATGTACATGTATGTGATAATTTAATATGTTGAAATTGTTAGAAGTAGTTACACTTTCACCGTGCCATCTCGTTTTTTAACGTTAGTTCTGTGTCACAACACCACTACAGGGGCCATGCTGTTGTCGCAAAAGACTACCAATGCCCGTACTAATCACCGCTCTATTCAAACATGCCATGTCATACAGGTGCTATGAAACACACATAGTATCAGTTCTTATTCGACATTTCAATAGAGATCATAATCCCTGCACTAGAAAGTCTTTGGATTAATCGCCTTTCTGTTTCATTCGGTTTATTGCCGATTCTTACCGGTTCCAAACCTGGTTTGTGAAGGTTTTTGGGATTACCAAAAATACCGATTCTTAGAGGGTTCTGACTGTTTCTACTTGGAAAATTTACCGTTTATTAGCGGTTTCTTCCCTAGTAGAAACACGCTATATGTGTGTTTCGGACCAAGGTCGCTCAACACAAAAAGCCGATTAGCCTTTCGTCCTGTCATGAAATAACTTCTCAACGTCCATAAATAATACGCCACTCTCGTTCCCAGATGCATTAAATCGCGAGTAATCGCTAGGAATGTGCTATTGTCCATTGCGCTCATCATGGGTTCGTGTTTAAGTGTAATAAAAAACTGGGTGAAATAAGTATAAACTTAAAAAATAGCGTTTACATCTATCGCATCGGTGAGTGTGTGTATTACATTAATATAATTCAAATATAAGAAGGATTTTAACTTTCACGGTTGCTATTTTTATAAACTAAGTGTATGTATCCCGTTAGCTAGTATCATATTGGGTGAATCAATAAGAAAAGTGCTAAAAAACGTGAAAATCACAATTTTTGGTAAAAAATCATATTTTTGGCACTTTTTGGTCGATAATTCAAAAATTAATAAAGTTTTAAAAAAATAAAAATAAAACGATTCCTTGGGAATTGCATGAGGAATATAATAAAACTAGTATGACAAAATGTGACAAAATATATTATGAGTTATCTTTGCAGAACCTAAAATTGGTCAAAAAACGTGTTTTTTATGATTTTCTCACAAAATGGTCAATTTCATGATCATGGTTGGATTCATTGAACCCTTTTCTGCAAAAAAATTGTATACTTTTATATAGTTTAAATGAATAATTAAGAAGTTACGGCAGTTTTACGGAGGCTGTACCTGCAGGTGCACAGCCCCCTTAATTGTCAAAATGTTCCTGAAAAATCAATCTTTCACTCTGGGATAAGTAATTAATAGTCTGATACCGAGTTGAAATGAAAAGGCAAATCTGAATACAAGCATCACCTTTACAGACCAAGATGGCAAGAAGTCTTCAAAAGGTGGAGGCACGTGTCGGAGCCGAAGTGACAGGTTACACAGCAACAGGGGAATGGTTAGACGAGCTGTTCGCAACATGTTGTACAGGGCACACACTTGTCTTCAGCAAAATGGTGGCCATGCCGAAGGAAGGCTTCATTTAAAAAAGACTTAATATCAGCAAACCACTAAATGATTTATAATTTAAATTGCAAGGAAGCTAACATTTACTTTTATGTCTTAAAAAACACCTTCAGCAGAAGACCGTAATCTCATACCGTATGATTTGTGAACCTAAAGGCAAAATGTGAATGACTTTTCAGTGCAATTATTAAGAAACAAAGTGTCTTCAGAACATCTTATTTGTGCAATATTTTTAGTATTAGTTATTCCAACAATGTTTTACCACCCTTGGCTTATGTAATAATATACCAGGAACCTGCAATAAATTACAGGCACAACAATGCCTTGCTTGTAGACTCTCACTCCATATCATCATGCTGCAGTAATATTCATGTCTTAAGCATGTTAAGGAAGTCACATTTTGAATTTTGTGATTATTGAACTATGACTCAAATGTATATAAAAGTATACATTTTTGGAAAGGAAATAGGTCAGAAAATCCAAATTTGGCGTCAATTTTGACCAAAAATTTTGATTTTTTGAGAAAATCACAAAACAATCACTTTTTTGACCCAAAAAAGTTCAACAAAGTTAACAAAAATAATTTTGAGTAAAAAAATCCTAGTTTATGATGTCAAGACACTAACTTAGGGACGATTTTTAAAACCTAATCTAATATTTTTTGAAATTTTGACCAAAAAGCGCCAACAAAGTGAGTGTCTTTACATCATAATCTAGCAATTTGAGAATTTTGTACTGACAATTATTTATGTTAGCCTTGTTGAACTTTTTGGGGTCCATTTTGTTCTTCTTTTTTTTTTTGTGATTTTCTCCAAAAAACGCAACATTTATATTCTCTGATCCTTTTCCTTTCCAAAAATGTATACTTTTATATGAATTTGATTAATTGTTCAATAATTACAGCACTCACAAAATTCAAAAAATCAAGTCAAAATCTTCCTTGAGTCCCCCGGACAGTTTACAAAACGTGTCACAGTTTGCTAATTTTTAAGTCGATTACTGTCATTTTTTGGGGAGGATGAACTATATTAACAACGCTTTATACAGACACCACGAATTACATGGTTCAATTTACGCATCAAGGTCAAATGGCCGTTTCAAATCGTGCACATTTATTGTTTGATTCACCCTGTATACTGTAGTTTCCGCAATAGACTATCAATACCCAATCTGTTCACCGGGCTTTTCAAACATGTTAGTCATATAGGTGTGTGCGAAACAGACATAGGGCCATGTGTTTTGAAGCGTTGCATTTTTGGTAACTAATCATCCATCTCTCTCTATTAACTCAACAACTACGTAGTAGAGTAATGGTTGAGGTGTCATGTGAAAGCCTATTTATCTAGCTACATTGTGTGAATAAATCAGGTATTTCCATGATTGTTTGGCTGAGATATGATTGATTATATTGTGAAACTCAGGGGTGGTGGCGGTGGCGGCGGTGGCGGCGGCGGTGTGTACAATCTATATAGGGAATATAGAAAATGTTCCCAATTCTATGTTCAATTTACAATAATTCCTCATCCCTGTATGGTACAAACATGATTTTGCTCTCATTTTATAGATTATTTTATATTCTATAAGATTCTGTTTCAACAAACGTGACAACTATTATGTAACGATTGTAATCATGAATCGATTGCATTGTCCTTGGCTTTTTCCCTATTCGCTACACAGTGAATTTGCCCTAATTCATCGGTTTTACATAATTGATTATAACCAAAAAAAAGTATTCAACCGATGATAGCAAAATTATACATTTTTGGAAAGCTTTCAAATAGGAGAATTCGAAAATGCCGTTTAAATCAGGATAGGGTGCATACCCCAAAAATATACTTGTAAACTCTAATAAATATGAAATGTAAACGTTTGTGCTCATGTACATCTCGATATAGTATATTTGAACAAGTTACCATTGACAACCATTATTTTTTGATGGGTAATTGCATGAGGAACTAATATGCACAGTAAAATTATGATTGGGAGAGGTATACAAATTTAATTGAGCTTAAATCAAAATATGAGAAGATATCTTTTGAACATTCTTAATCACAACATGTTACCATTAGATCCTATCTCAATTCCAATAGCATATTTGGATTCCTTGTGAGATTATCGTTCAGAAAATATATACTTTTTATGGGGTAGAACAAGTAGTTATTGCGATATGCTAATTCGAATCTCAGATGGGGTCAAATGTAAAAATCAGTACATGCAAAAGTTCAAAACACATGTCCATAGATCAGCTGCAGCAGCAGCTCCACACAACATTTCAATAGAGATAATCCGGGAAATAGTCATCCCCGCTATTGACGATCCATCGTGCAACGGACTACAAAGGGGACTCGCACCCGGTCCTTTCTACATTTAATTAAATCTGTGCATGACGTACAATTAGCTGCGCATGCTTGCATGTGTGTCTTTTTAAATATAGAACACAGTTATTATTCCCGACGAGATGGTTTTTTATTTTAGAAGCACAGAGTGACATAAAATTTGCCCTCTGAGTAAACAAACTGGTCGGGTGGTAAACCACCTTTTGCAGTAA
The DNA here is from genome assembly GCA_035610835.1 of Ophiura sarsii. NCBI lineage: Eukaryota > Metazoa > Echinodermata > Ophiuroidea > Amphilepidida > Ophiuridae > Ophiura > Ophiura sarsii. Next base: position 10,225,103 of record CM069455.1, read on the forward strand.
TTCACTGCATTTTGGCCTATAACGTCTAAGTGGAACATATTTTGTGCCAAACATTTAAAAGAAATAATGAGAAAAATATGGGGAATCGTCTGATATCAAAATATGTTATGGGCAAGTAATCGAAACATCCACCTTTAAGAAACATTCAGTGATCTCGAAACATATATTTAAATATCCTTGACAAATGTTGATCAATTTGTTTGTAACAAAAAGGCGTTTATTAAATAAAAAGCGTGAATTTGTCAACAGTCTCAAAAATGTTATACCATTAGCTTCGATTGGCTTGTTTGTTTTCTGGCAAGCCAAGGGTGTGTGTTGGGGGTTTACCTTATTTTCTATACAGTATATAGAAAACGGACGAGTTAGCAATGATGCAGTGACGCAATTTATAATAATAATAATAACTTTGTACATAAGTTAGGGCGAAGAATATACAAGGTGTCTCAAAAAAACACCCGTGCACGTGTTTACCCAGCTTATTGACCGTGAACTTATAGAATTTTGTGTAACAATTGTATACATATTGATAGCCATAACGGTTAGCTTTATTTCATCTGATTTATTTTTGTCAATCTTGAGATATGACCAATTAACTAAAGCTACCTAAAGTCGACGTTGTGCCACTTTATAGTTTGCAATGAATAGAAAGGGTTACTCCGGAGAGGGGGGTTGTTACCACCCCTAAAAGAATCCAATCCGAAATGCAGAGTATGCTTATTTGGGTACCATGTTATAGCTAGAGACCTCAAAATCCCGCCGTATTCGCTGGACAGTGAAATATCATAGAAATCTTTTTGGCTTATAAGTGATGGAAATGGTGTTTCTTACATAGGTCTATGCTAAAATATTTCAGGAACATACAATAAAAATACTTTTCAAAATGGCGATTTAAAAAAATTGTAAGGTGGCAACAATCCCCCTACTATCTAGTCTACTCGTATGCCTTGTATAATTTGTCACACAATCGAACAACACCCCCTGATACTTCCCATCCGAGAACCGACCAAATACAAGGTCTACTGGCATTGGATTTACAAAAGAACTGTGCTTGAGCACACCTAGGGATTACTAGGGACGATGCTTTTTATGCGTCACGATAGTATCACACCCCTTCATAACGCGCTAATATTGAATTTGCTGTTTGTACATCTAGAAATGCGTGAAGGGGGTATTTCTGTGGCTGTGTAAGAGTCTCTAGTTATATCGTAAACAATGATCAAATTATTTGTCTCTGTTTAAACGTAAAAAGGTTTTTTATTACACGATATTGAAAGATAGGAAATAGCATGGAAATAGTCACATATGCGGAAATGTAGCTATATCTATGAGGAACATATTTTGGGCGAGGACCAATGTCAAAGATAACTCCTAAAGTGTGATTTTAGATCGAAACGGCGGCTATACAGTGCCAGAAAATCGACATTTTGAATTTATCAAGTGAGCAAGATTCGTCTCTCTGCGAAGACGTATATAAATATTCATATACTTCGTATTTATCGTGTCTGCCATTGGTTAATTTTGAACCCCACGCGAACAAATTGCTCATTACATATGCGTCCAATTTTTGGACGAGCACTAATGTAAAAGTATACGGAGGTCAACGGGGTCAATCCAATGCAAGTAGACCTTTTTTTCCCGGGGTGAGATCAGAGGATGAGGAGCGGTCCATGGGGAGTGAGCCCTCTATCGGTACAAGGAAAAAGGTATACTAAAGCAGACTACCTACTATCGGACTTTGACGGCTTACCCTACCCCGGGTAAGGTGGCAGCCTAAATTTGTTTTCGTCAAAATGAGCGCAGGGAATGTAAAAGCGATCACCTAGACGCCCTAGGTCACTGTTCTTTGCGTTCTAGCGCAATCGGCGACCACCCTCCCTTAAGAGGACGAGGGTTTTAATGCTTTCTTAAGCATTCTTTCCGTAAAAGTGGCACAACTTCAATTTTAGGTAGCTTTAGTTAATTGATCATATCTCAGGATTGACAAAACCAAATTAGATGAAATAAACGGCATATGAAAGCTAAGTGTTTGGTCTATCAATATGTATACAATTGTACCACCAAATTCAAGAAGTTCATGGTCAATAAGTTTGGTAAACACGTGCACGTTTTTTTTTGAGACACCCTGTAATGCGATTTATTCAGTTATTTGTTTGTTAGGTCGAAATCTATTGCTTAAAATGACGTTAAAGCGAAATTCCCTATTTCTCTATTAAAATAATAATAATAATAATAATAATAATCTTAATAGTGGAATAAGGCGAAAACACTTACACTAATAATAATTATAATAATAATAATAATACTAACGCTAATGATAACCATAAGGGGAAAAAGTACATGAGATTAACTAACAATAACATTCATTTACATAAATTATTTAATTATGCTAATTTATTCAAATATTCACAAAATTTGCAACGGGCTGTCTTTAGTCACTGTTAGAGACAGCCCGTCGTACAAATTATGCAAATTTATTGAATATTGAATAAATTTGCATAATTAATTAGCTCATGAATAGTAATTTACTTTGTTATTTATAACGGAATAAAGCGCATTATTGTTTATGAAAGAAATTACGTTAGGGGGAAACATTATTTTCGCCCTAACGTAATAATGAATGAATAACAAAAACCTCTTTCCCCCTAACGTACCTTTAAAGGTAATACATGCTAACACTAATAATAAAAATAATAATAACACTAACAATAATAATAATTACAATTGAAAACGTGAGCGCAAGAAGTCAATAAGTCTATATTTGACATTTTGACATACGGGCATTTAAAGTTTACAAACTAGTGTAGGAATCAACGTAAACGTTCAATTTGGCTGTTACTTGGTGAGTATATAGGTTATGTCTCTGGAATTTATATTCTACACACAATTAGTACTTACATTGTTTATTAACCAATATTAATCAATTTATTGATTTTGGACTTACGTACTTCTTGCGCTCACGTTGGCAGGATTTGTACAGGGTTTTTTATATTACCAATTCATAACATCTTCTTCTTCTTCGGCCTCCGTCAGATATGACGATTGGCTGCCATACGATCACATCTCCGGATCACCTTTCTTCAAGCTACTCTGTCTTGTGCCAGACGCTTGGCCTTTATAAGACTCATACCAGTCCATTCCTTGATGTTGTCAAACCATTGTTTCCTTTGACGACCTCTTTTCCTGCTGCCTTCCACTTTCCCTTCTATGATGTGGAGTGCCAGTAAGCTACCACTGCCTCTAATGATGTGCCCGAAGTAGGCTAGCTTTCTTTTGATAAGCTCTCCTAGCAGTTGTCTCTTTACACCAAGTTCTTTCAGGATACTTATGTTAGTTCTTTTCTCCTTCCAGTTAACTCTTAACATTCTTCTCCAGATCCACATTTCAGCAGCCATTATGCGATTTTCATCTGCTTTGATTAGAGTCCATCCCTCCAGACCGTAAAGGAGCACGCTCCATACCAATGCTTTTACAATCTTTGTTTTAAGGTTTGTTGTGAGGTTGCGGTCATTCCATAGGTCCTGGAGTTCTATCATCCTTCCCTTGGCCATTCCGATTCTAGCTCTTATATCAGCTGTGTAACTGGCAGATGTGGTTTTCACAGAGCCTAGGTATTTGAAGCGACTGACTTGTTTAACATCCTCACCATCGATTGAGATATTATGCACAGGCTTACAAATCTTACAAAAATAATTCAAGCCTTGAACAAGTAATACTAGCATTTATTTAAATTACATTTTTAGCAATTATAGTGTAATTCAATGAAATTGGAAGTTAGTTTGGGTGAATTAGCCCCCTTTTTACCATGGATACTGATAGTGAAGACAAACAGGAAAAATCACAAGAATATTGGCTCTATTTTGTGGAGTTACAAACAGTGTTTCCAGACTCTATTATAGCATAAAAACATATTTTATGATAAAACGACATATTTTTAAAAATAATAAAACGACACATTTAAATTGTTTAATTAATATATTTTGACTTTTAAGTGCAACAAAAATGTATGTTTTGTGCAATAACGTTGATAATTTACTTTGGTTCATATTTTAGAAACACCATAATGGGCTTACATACTTCTTGCACTCACATTGGTGACAGTGCTAAAGTGGACCCCCTGAAAAACATATTTAAAAGTCTCAAATTAAAAAAATCAGTAATATTCCCATGTTTCTTACCCTAAAGCTGCCCAAAACCATGTTTAACTCAATTTGGCCAACAATGGACTTATTGACTTCTTACGCACACATCTTCAATTACGAATATAATTACGAATTACGCCTTACAACAAGTTCTCAAAGCGCAATAAAAACATAGGTGTTTTATAAAAAGAAATACGAAACGGTCATACGAGGGTTGAAGCAAAAACAGGACTAAATCAAAGTATGTCTTGTTTAATGATCTGTTTTTGCTAATTCTATGGGCAAACAATTCTCAATGCATTAGTCATGCCTCCACCGGGGGTCTGACAGTCGCCAAGATTGTGATTAATTACATTCGGTGGAAAAGTTCCCATAGGACCCTGGTAAAGCCCTGTGGTGGAACCGTATGCGTCCAATGGCATAAACGTTATGGACGTTGTTGACGGTGGTGATCCGCTACAAGCCGGTATACCTGGTACGGGCGTTACTATATCAGTGCAATACATGCAAGACAATAGAGACCCGGTGAGATCATCACGGACAATAATTTTAACTACCGTCATGTCCGTACCAAGGTCAGTAATTGGAGTTGGGAATGTCCCTTGCTGAACAGCGCCATTAGTGCATTTATATTCGACGCAAGCCTCAATTATACCAGTTCCCATTGGAATTCTCTGGGCAGTTAACTGACGAACACCATATTGACTCGTACCACTACAAACGGAAGAAGTAAACAATGCTGAATTGGTTGCAGAACTAATAACAGTAACCCGTACGGCGTCGAGAGATGCGCTGTCTATCTGCATTCTGATCATACAAGGACGAAAAACCCACGCAGGGTAAAACGAACACGGTTCAATATCCAAATTTCCCGAAAAGGTATCAACTGCAATGACACTCCCAGCAGTTGGAAAGTAAAATTGCAAGTGCTTTGATGAAGCATCAGCCATTCTGCATACATCATATTCATAATCATAGCTGTATATTGGCCCAGAGCTACCAAGTATTGGAACCCCTGGGGAAATAACGATGGCTTCGTTTGGATCACCCGTGCTTGTGTCTCCATCTATACCGAAATTAATATCCGTCAGTTCTGTGCTAGTTAAACCTGTTTGCACGCATGTACTCGTAACTCCCGTGCAGTCTCTTGCTGGTAGTAGATAAACACCTGGGAGATCGCTACCCCCATTTGCAGTTATATAATTTTTATATCGACCGTTATCCATCGAATCGCATGCAATCTTTACACATTCTCCTATTTCTCCAGCTATTTCGCCATGATAAAATAATGATGATAGCGCGTATCCATAAAAAAATTGAAACCAATTAGAAGATGTGTCTTCTCCGATAATTGTAAACAAAATGTCTCCTAATACCTCCGTTGAAGAAAGTGGGGTATTACTATTAGCGTATGGGATGACTTTGGCTAGGCAGCTCTCATCACCCCATATTACATCGATATTATAAACATAATCATTTGTAATATCAAGTGAACCCGCAAAAAAATCATAGGAAACACCACCAGCTTGACGGCGACGTCTTTCTGCAGCATTACCAATCAATAACCCTTCTTCCTCCCAAACACCAGTTTTTCTATTCAATATCCACAGCTTAACATCGGAAACACCATCAGGACCAACATCACCCATAGGTACCTGTGCAGGATCAACTCTCACTGGAACGGATCCTGCAATAGTCAATGGATTCGACGAAGGATCCGTCACGGTAAAGCTAAACATACCGAACGATTGCAACGTCAGCATTTCACCATCGTCACCTACCGCTGAAAAGTCTCCTTCAACAAATTGTAAATCTGATCGCCTACGCAAATCAATATTGTTAACTGACAGCATAACTTTACCAGTGTACAGGTCTCCATTGCTATCATATACACAATCTGGTGGAATTACAAGCTCAGCAACAGGTTCGAATTCCTCTCCTGCTAGTGGTATAGCATTTTCAACGTCACTATCCAATTCCATGGAAGTTGGGCGTATCTTCATCGTGACCGTTATAAAGATACTGGACCCACGACCCACATTTACGACCCTTGTGGCGTCTAGAAGTTCCCCAAGAAATGTATCTTTGAAGGTGATCGAAACCCGAGTAGTTTGAGTTGTGATTTGAAACATAAACCTACCGTTGTTATCTGTTGTGTCTACCTGTTGGTCATTAACAAAAATGGAACCAAAAATTAATGGTGCATTATTACCGTTAGTGGCAACACCTGATATCGTTGCCGGTTCAATTTCACATGGTCTACATGCACAAGATTGCACAATAAGTACATCGATGTTATAGTCGGTACAGTCTATTTGTGTCATACTACTACTAGATCTAAGGCAGCAGTATTCTTCACTATCTATACATTGGGTTTGATCAGCTTTGTCCCCACCACACTGAGCTCTTGAACATGTTCCAACATCCAGTCTATTTCCAGGCACATTGCATTCTGGTGGCATTTCAGTATATTGACTTGCTGGTACAGGGTCGCATCCCATAGGTGTATCTGTATCAAAATGGACACGGAAATTAACAATTCATATTTTATCATCATGTGTGACAATATTATAGGCCTACAATAATATGTTTCTTTACATTGATACCTGGGGTAATTTCCTAACTTGAGATACGCAGTTCTTGACGGCTTGCGAAACCATCATTCCGCAGAAGTTGCTCGTTTTACTAATACCGTATTATATATCAATGGAAACCCGGTATATTCGTCTTAAACTATATGAACATGTATAAACACAATCACTTGTCTCAGTGCTCATCCACATGCTTTAAAAAATCTGGGCATTTCCAATTTTTTTTGTAATACCGTATAATAATAGTGAACATGATATGCGCTATGATCTAGATGGAATAGCGCCTTACACATGTTATGACATGTCATGTCATGTCATGTCATGTCATGTCATGTCATGTCATGTCATGTCATGTTTTGTTATGTTATGTTATGTTATGTTATGTTACGTTACGTTAGGTTAGGTTAGGTTGTGGGTTAGGTTAGGCAACCTTACCTGTTACTCTTAAGGATGCCTTGTCTGAGTAGACTGAGCCTGCTGCGTTGCTAACTCTACATCGATATAATCCTGAATCCTCAACCACTAGGTCTGTTAAAATGAGAGTTTCGGTATTGGCCTCTTCAATTGCCAAGATGTCTCCGTTCTTGAACCTATGGAGAGTCATCAGGAGTAATGAACATTATCTCGCATAACCATATCTGTCAACAGGTTGAGTACTTTAGCACCGGTGTATGATATTCAAACCTGTTTGACTAAACCTATACAGATGTATTTAAGCATTGTTAAGCGAAACTGCCGCACTATGTCAACGATCAAATTGTAAGACCCTAAACATGAAAAGATAGTTAATTCAAGCCGATAAACCCGAATCCCTCATATTGGCAAATCCTTAGTCAGTCGCAAAGCTTAGTCCTACATTGTAGTATCTACCAATACTGGAACACCCAATATTATTCAATACTGGTACAAAGTCAGTGTTCCAGTATCGGACGATACTGGCACATATACTATGTGTACCAGTATCGCCGTTCGATACTGGAACACAATTAGGTGTTCTGGTATCTACCGATATTGGAACAATAAAACTGTACCAGTATCGAGCGATACTGGCAAATATCATGTGCCAGTATCGCCCGTATCTACCAGTATATGGGAGTAAAAAGTAATTCAAATTTGATCTGTTAGATAGAATAAACATTAACATATGGAGTGTACTGCAGCTGTTTCCAAATGTTGTTACTTTAGACATCGATATAAAATAATCATTTATTAGCTTAACCTGTTAACCATACAATACTTGCCATTCATACTGGTCTATAGCCGGAACCGCTGCAGCCATGCAACAGAATGCCACACTGTCGCCTATTACACGAACCTTATTACGTGGATGTTCTGTAATCAACGGTAATTCTAAATGGGAGAAAAAAAGTAAAATATAATATCATTGCCAAGCATGCTTATAAGACTTGTAGGTAATAAAGAAAATAACATTAAAATTCAACACAAACATGAACATGAAAAATGATAAAACAATGATGTATAGCTTGATGGACGCACACTAATTCCAGCCATTTGCCAGGCCTAACATAAAATTGGTTCTAACTTATTGTCTGTACATAAGCATACTTCAATATTGTTTGCTAAAGTCACCAATCAAATTCAACAGGTTGCTGAATCGATTATCGCACATTCATCTGGCGCGGTATCGTCATTAAACCCTATCGAAAGCTTCCATATGGTGACCTTAGATGACTCAAAAGAAATGTCTTAACATGCGAACTGTAGGAATTCATTATGAAGATCAATATGGTCAATAGAGAACATCGATATTGTAAAGAACAAGTGGACAAGGCATGTCACTTAGGCTTTATATGTATGTGTGATGGGTTTTGTTCTTGTTGTGACATTTGATTAATTTACCTGTTCCACTCGAATGTTTTTGGTTTAAAGTTCTTGATTGAGGTATTGGAATATACCTTTGTAAAATGTTGTTAATATTTTTTATATGAAAGTGAAATCACATATTTACCCATTCGTTCCATAACAGCTAGTAAGGACGATGCCGTGGCGTCAGTCTCAGATATGGTTGTTTCCTGTATTACCGTCCCATATCGGACCTTCGTGATTACCATCATAGCAGTGGTCGCACATACTCCAGGTATGCTAAAGGAACCGGTGTTATCCGTGACTGTGAGCGTTATGTAGGGTCGGTCCGCATACGCTATGGTGACATCGGACAAGGGGCGATTCGTTGAGTCAGTTATCTTCCCATCAAGGGTGCTTGAGTCACATACGCATGCGTCACACATAGCATTCAAAACACCAACATCACAAATTCTAAAACAATCTGTAACAACAGTAAAGAACGAAATAGGCTATGAGCAGATGAGAGAGATATGCCACGCAGCACGTAATAGTACAACCAGGATTTGAAAACAAATTCCATAATATTGCATACAGTAATTACTGCTATGCACTGTGTTGATAAACTGTTTTAACACTTTCTTGTCATCATGGTCATAAGACCTTCAAGAAGATGTAAGCAGAATATCAAGATGTGTTTTTCAATGCTGATCTGTATTTTAGATGTTGTAGTGCACATTGAACGCATAATATTTCATTGGTGATATTACATGTACATGTATACAGGGACGTAAAAGGCATACGTCAATTTTTGTATTACTAATCTAATCAATGTTTGGCTTTGGGACTTAATAATCAAGAGAACGATATTTCAATACAATCATGACAATAGGTTATACATAACGAATTCAACCCCAAAGTTTGACATACGACAGTATGTAATACCACCGGCCATTCGTCATTATGTAATGCCACTGACGATTTGACTTATATATTTGTATTTGGAAGGAACTTCGAAGTGAGGAGGCCTTTTCCAACATAGGTTTCGACAAGTGTAGTAAACTTTTGTCATGGAATATAAAGGGATCGGGGCAACCTAACTATCTTGAGACAAGGCGGCCCATTTCACATTGTTTACCAAGTTTTGCACAACCAAAGAAGAAAACATGATTGTAGTGTGGCTAAGGGGTTAATAACGGGGGACAATATATTTAAAGACATATTCTCAGAATTGGTTTGTTTTTAGTAGCCTCTATGTAAAGGTAGTTAAGACCTCGTACATCCACTGTCCAAACTCTGAATGGCTCTGAACTTGCTAACATTAGGGAATTCAAGTATCTAGGATTGTCACTAGCATATTTATTACATGACTAAGTGCCGCCAAAGCTCGGAAATGGTTTGCATACAGCAAACCTGACTAAGTATAGAAATCAAAACTTGATGGACAAATCAAAATTAAATTTTACAGAGCATGTGTACAAAGTGTCCTAATATAAAGCACAGAAACCTGGATGGTAACTCAAAGGTTTGAGGATAGAATTAATGGGTGCTAGACACATCTAGCTACTTCGGAGAGTACTTAACATCAGCTGGCGAGACCACCAAACAGACAGAGTGGTGTGTGGTGACATCCCTCCCTGTCAGTCACTCTGATGATGAATAAAGCTGCATTGCACCAATATGTGTCAGCTGAGTCCACTGCTCCGTCCAAGGACGACCGATGATGATGATGAGTTAAGACAAACTTGTTTTAAGCTTGATTTTAGTCTGTACCAACATAACTAATCATCAGCTCGGTTATAATGCCAACACTTTATTGCTGATGAACAATGATAATTTTAAAGGCACTTTGTGTGTGAATTAATTATACCAAATAAAATATTGTTATCAACATACCTGGACAGTTCCAGTCAGAACAAACTTCGAGACCACTTGGTTGTCCGGCACACATTGAATCGCTAACTGAACTTCCTATCGGGGCTGCGCAAACTCTTGTACGCACGCGTTCACCTCCTCCGCAGGTTACATCACATGATCCCCACGAAGTCCAAGATGTCCAACCTATGATTAACACAGTACATCCTTACTAAACTACTTTTAACTTGAAGGTTAATGAGAGCAACATGACGACTTACCTGTATAGAGAAGTTGGAGCTCAACGGAAAATAAATATGTATGATGCTTTTAAAACTGTGAAAGAATACCTCGGGGATCAAGGAAGCGACATTGATATCAATCTGTAATTATCCATGTGAATGGTAACGCAAATGAAGGTTTTTAACGTAGTATGCGACTTAGGGTGTAAACAATCAGGAGGATTGATCATCTATATATATATAAACAGCATTTCCAAGCAACCAGAAAGTACATGTAGTGATATCAGCATAGGAGAGAACAGCTTGATATGACTATGATTGGGTATGTAACACTTTCCACGCGACTATTGCCATATACAAAACAGATTTCTTTTCGAAGTCTATCTCAAGGATTACAGAACCAATACTAGGCATGTCTGTCCTCATTCTTATGCATTTTTCATCTCATTGTGATTCCAAAAATGGTGATGACATTTAAATTCAATAATTGTGACATACTTGACTAATTGTGTGACATTTTGGAACTATCGTCTGCAGACGCCTGCCGCATGGAAAGAGTTAAACCTCGAACAGATATGAATTCCTACTTCATTGTTACCACAGCGTCATATTTTTGCACACTTTTTATATACAACCACAATACATATGAAATATTAATCTTACCGCAAGGTCCAATATTACAATTTTGTAAAGATGTGTCCTGCCCATCACAAGGGATACCCGATGAGGCTGGATCCAAACATTGCCTGGTCCGTCCTTGCTGACCTGGTCCACATATCGGCGAACACCCACCCCACGAACTCCAATCAGCCCAACTTGCTTTTGAAAACATAAGTTAAAGTTGATATTTTCAAAGGTGAAATTACTTTTGGGCTTTAAACACTTCTACTACACGCCTATGGACATGATGGTTACATGGTTATGAAAAAGATCACAGATATAATATTGAATTGGACCGTGATATATTTCTATGAGTTCTACAAATATCTCTTTTTATACATGCATGTATCATGCAACATCTGATTATTCCATGACATTTTAGGAAGTATGTGCCTTCTACGAAACCCAAACAGAATCGCCAATGGAAACATCTAATTAAACACCTCAATAGTGAGTCTAAAAGAAGAGTAGTTCGAACAGTGAACATTCTGCTTGTACAACGTGTACAAGGTACGGTGATTTACAAACTTAACCTTTACCCTTACACACAGAGTTATTATAGCGTAATAGATGACATCGTTCTACATGGTGTTAATTCTCGCACCCATTTGCATACATTGTGGTTTTATTTCGTGTTAAATTGAATGCAGATTTTTACCAAATGGTCCCAAAACTATCACATTGCTTATTATAACCAGAGCTCTGAGCTATAATTCCTCGGATAGTTTTATTGGTTAAATAACTTGTGAACGAGGCTATTGTACTACGTCGTCTGACCTGTAGTCTACATACGATGGCGGACACAAACGGCCACACATTTTGAATTTCCGTTGTTTCAATGTAACTATGGATTTTGATTATACAACCCCATAAAATTCATCACACGTTGGAACTAAATTATCTCATCCTAAAACCGCTGGAGTTGGATAACCCACTCCAGTGTTGGTATCATTTCTAAATTTTATCCGTTGTTAAGCGTTCATCCCTTTCACTTGATCACGTAACCTCGTACGCATAATTTAACCTTGAATATTCGTGAATACACCCGTGTCCGGCATCTTCTGGTCCTGTACGAAACACCTAGTTAACGCCCTCGCACGACTAATTTCACTTACCAGGTGTTCTATCACACAATTGAGGGGAACACTGACGAGAGTTGGTAGTTCTTGTTCCCGCGCAAATACCACCTAATACCGTATTGCATACTCTGGTACGTGTTTCGAGACCTGCTCCACATGTAACACTACAATCTGACCACGAATTCCATTGCCCCCAGACACTAAGATAAACGCAAGGAGAAAAGTTGTGCTTATGCCTCTGAGCATACGAGAGGTTAATTCTAATTTTATTCACCAAGGTGAAATCAGTTGCAAAGAATTTAACATAATTTTGTGTAGAACAGTAATCAATCTGATTACAACATACATGTAACTCAATTTAACATAATTTATCAAAGTATAATTTATTTTTAACTCAAAAGTTCGCATAGAGAATCAATCGGTTGATTCGACTGGAGACTGCCGCGAGCAAGTCCCCCACTCCGGCGCCGTTCGCTGGCCGTCACGGAGGCAATCACCTTCAAATAATATCGCAAATCATATTGTCATATATCATGACCTTACATGGGGACTGCAGAGAGACAAGGCCCCTACTCCCAAGGCCGCGAGCACTGAAGGAGGTAATCACTAAAAATGTATTGATTGAACAATTTAATTTTGTAATTTTGTACGTGAAATAATAATTACAAGACAACCGTACATGTACATATTTTCGTATTTCAAAGCCTAATAGCATTTTTAACCCAACAAAGGCATGACGTAATTCAGTATCACTTGTACTGACAAATAATTTGGTCAAAATTGTTTAGAACGAAAAAGAACAATGCCAAAAAGTAAGCTTACCTGAGCAACCAAGAAGCCATCACATGGGCGTGGTGGGTGGGAAAATTTGTTTGTATCAGGAACAAGAAGAATCAACCTCAACGTACGATGTCCCAAAAGATTGTGACACACAAAAATGCCAGCCGCAAACAGATCCCGGAACCGCAGGGGGGGGTACCGAAGAAAGTAATGGCCGATCTATTGTTGCGAGGAAGTCAAGTGCAAAACCGCGCGAAAGCAGGAATTAAACATCTGGCAACTTAGCGCTGGTGGCAAAGGCAATTGGTTTTGATTACACCTTCACCAATTGGCATTGCCCCCAGACACTAAGATAAACGCAAGGAGAAAAGTTGTGCTTATGCCTCTGAGCATACGAGAGGTTAATTCTAATTTTATTCACCAAGGTGAAATCAGTTGCAAAGAATTTAACATAATTTTGTGTAGAACAGTAATCAATCTGATTACAACATACATGTAACTCAATTTAACATAATTTATCAAAGTATAATTTATTTTTAACTCAAAAGTTCGCATAGAGAATCAATCGGTTGATTCGACTGGAGACTGCCGCGAGCAAGTCCCCCACTCCGGCGCCGTTCGCTGGCCGTCACGGAGGCAATCACCTTCAAATAATATCGCAAATCATATTGTCATATATCATGACCTTACATGGGGACTGCAGAGAGACAAGGCCCCTACTCCCAAGGCCGCGAGCACTGAAGGAGGTAATCACTAAAAATGTATTGATTGAACAATTTAATTTTGTAATTTTGTACGTGAAATAATAATTACAAGACAACCGTACATGTACATATTTTCGTATTTCAAAGCCTAATAGCATTTTTAACCCAACAAAGGCATGACGTAATTCAGTATCACTTGTACTGACAAAATTTGTTTGTATCAGGAACAAGAAGAATCAACCTCAACGTACGATGTCCCAAAAGATTGTGACACACAAAAATGCCAGCCGCAAACAGATCCCGGAACCGCAGGGGGGGGTACCGAAGAAAGTAATGGCCGATCTATTGTTGCGAGGAAGTCAAGTGCAAAACCGCGCGAAAGCAGGAATTAAACATCTGGCAACTTAGCGCTGGTGGCAAAGGCAATTGGTTTTGATTACACCTTCACCAATTGGCATTCACTCCATGTTGATGCATCTTTTATGAGATAGAAGTGTAGTTTATAAGTTAAATTACCCCTGTTATCCACAAAGAGGTCTCTGTAAGTATTCTTTTATTACACCTCTACAGCCCTTCCAACCCTGACATGCCCGTGAAGCTAATTTCTTTTGTGTAATTATAATGATTGTTTATGATAGAATGAACGATCTGACTTAAAGGCATCGCATTTGGTCCAGTGTACCATTTATATTAAGTCCTAAAAACCTCCCTCGGACATTAACCCCGGTGGATTAACTCTTAGGCCTCCAGGCACTACAAGCCACTCCTCGTATTAAATACATGCCGCTGGAAGAAAATGATTAAGCAATCGTTGTATGTTATATACAATTCCCGATCAGTGTTTATCTCTGCCAAGAGTATTACTTGTCCACATATCATTGTTAAGAATTGTCTTCTTTGATAATGGTGGTTCCGAGAGTGCGCGTTTAAACGAAAATATGTGATCTGACCGGGTAATAAATGAACTCGTTACTCCAAAACTATAGCTCCTACGTAAAAATATTAAATTTAAAAAGTAGTCAGATACTAGGAAATATATTCTCATGAATTTGAGACATTGTTCATAATGATCGGTTAATACTTGAGAACATTACATTGATAAGGTTAGAACAAAGTGCAGTTTACATGTTCACACGTTTGAACACGCAGGACCATGTGGCAGGTATGTGTATTGGCTGCTTTGATCAATTCGTCGCTGTTCTGACATACCGGCACATCACAACAGAAATAAGTAAAGAGATGTGCCGATATGTCAAAACAGCGACGAATTGAAGCATCCCCAATCCTCATCAACCCGTGATTTGTCGCTACCAGTTAAATCAATAATCTGCCTGTTGCTAGTCCGGGGCTTAGCTGCGTGTCGACGAGCAAAATGTTAAAATGAAAATTGACTTTGGTGTTGGGCACATAACTGAGATAATATTCACGTGTAGTATCTCAAATTGAAAAGCGAGATTTCCTAATAATACAACATTATAAATTAATATTTTTACGTAAGAGCTATAGTTTTTGAGTTGAGAGCATATCAATTACCTGGTTAGTTAATTGATTTGAGGACTGTATAATGTACATGTACATCTCACGCACAGAACAGTTGAAGGAAACTTACCACAACCTACTTCGCGACAAACTTTCTCGTCGCTTCCATTTCCATCACACAGATTTTCTTCTGAACAACGACGTTGACGTACTTGTGTGCCCTCACCACATGTCACACTGCAATCACCCCATTCCATCCAACTTCCCCATGTTGCTGTGATACAATGAAATATTTATGCCGTCAATACTCGGTGTCAATACCCGGTGTAAATACCTATCAATTTTAAGTGTTGCTGTTCAAAATACACGACTAGTGTTACATTCCCTCAGCGACATCGCTACTTTATATTTTGATGGCCATTGCCATGATAACCTGCCTCGTCTACCTTTTATTACGCCTTACAGTAATGTTATAGTTAGAGGACCAAAACATCGAAGCCTCGTGGAAAACGAGAAGTGCGCGTTGGTCTAAATGGTCTGCATGTGGGATATCAGAATACCTTAGAGATTCATACAAGGTTCAGTTAATTAACAAAGGGACTGGCCGTCTGCACAAATAAGCCAAATAAAAAAGAGCACACCCCGTCTGTAGGGCACCAAGCGCTTATTACATGATTATCATATTGGTATTCACGCCGCATTTATTAAAGGTATTAGAAAAATTATATGAATGTGATTGAACTTCTCCTATATGCTCTAGGTTGAAACAAAAATAATCGGGGCTTCTAACTTGCTTTAATGGATCATTCATAGGAATATGTTGAAGCTTGCCGACAACAACAAACAACTTTCACCGCTGCCCAAACCAACATCATGCGAACATTGATCTTCACTTACGACATTCATCCTCGGTGCAAGGACGTACATCTTCATCTTGGCACCCGCTAGTTTCGCATGTTCTGTAACGTAATTGTTGACCGGAACCGCACGAGACGCTACAATCACTCCATTCACCCCAATTGTTACCAATCACTATAAGGTGGCAAAATATTCATAATCGTACATTGTTTAATTTCATTCCGTCTCTCATTCACTATTTCTCAACAAAATACAGATCAAAACAGTATGGACACGGGCTTGGGTCCTGATGGGACCACATTCATGCAAATTGCCCGGGCCATGCTAAACACGCTTATAAGCATACTGGGTGAATGATACTGCAGTTGGATGGTCTTTTAAAGTGTATGTTATTTCTCTTCTGACAAAATTCACAAAGTTACCGTGGTCATTTTTTAATGAATTTAAAGGTATAACATTGCTCAACACACGTACCGCATTCTAGTGAAGTACAGCTTTCGTAATCGATGGCATCTCCATTACACCGATCGGTGACGGTACATTGACGGCTGCGCATGCGTTGACCATTACCACAGGTCACACTACACGGTCCCCATGTATCCCAAGACTCCCAAGTGACTGGTGAATGAAAATGCGAGAAAATAATGCCTCAAATACATTCATCGAGTTCATATAAGTTTGACGATTGTTATAGGCCGAGACCTAAAACAATCAATTACAGTCTGGAATCGGTGTGGAAGTGAGCCAGTCCAATAATTGTAAAACAATGTTCTACTTTTTATAAGGTTATCTGTGTTATGGACTAGCTGATATGTAGGCGAATTCGGTAACATGGTTCAAGCAATGAACTGAACGCCATTCACCGATCCAATTGAATGTAGAATAGGCCAGGTGCGAATCCCTATAGTTGTCCATTGCGCATGGCTACATGGATATCTTTCTATTGATCGATACTTACCACAATCTCTTTCGTTACAAATCCGTTGTTCCGATCTTGCATTTGCGTCGCACAGATTCCCAGTAATGCAACGTCGTGTACGTTTCCCAATACCCTGACCACAAGTGACATCACACGAGCTCCAAGCATCCCAAGCACCCCATTCAGCTGTGGGGATAATGTTTGTAGTTTACCTTTTTGTTATAAGAGACAGGATTTGTTTAAAGATAGGTGGGGTAAAATAGACACATACTGTGGCATAAGGGCTCGTCCGGCTAGCGACTTTATGTTCCCTTCCGTAATACAGATTTGGAATAGGAACAGTTTGACACCATGGAATGGATATGTGCGAATACATTAAATCAAAAAGATCATGGGGTTATCGTGGACGGGGATGAAGGCAAAACAAATGTAACTCATATTATGGGATAACATTAAATCTGTATTTTACGAATACATATTATGGAGTGTAAAGTCGCGTGCAGCTACTTAATTCTCCTCGCTGATAACGATGATGGCCATGGGCGTGATAGGGTATTCAAACATTCAACAAAAACATAATTGCGAATATTTTTGATAAATATTAATAATTTGAAAATGAATGTTAACAATTTAAAACCGTGACAAATTATTTATGAATTCTTACCAATAAGATTTCCAGCAAAGAATTGAAAATATTTCCCCATCGCAGACTCGCACAATGCTATGCTATTAAACAAGGGTCCGTCGGGGGAGATGTTTTCCATTCTTGGATTTATTCGTATGCTGTCTTCCAACTCTCCGCTAGTGCTGTATTCCAGATTGGATAAGTCCGAACCGTCTAGAGCTAACCCCGGAAGTGAATTGCCTGCAGGAGAAAGCTGTCCAGAGCCTATTTTAGCTGTAAAATAAACAACGTTAGGATCATCTCCAAGTGTATCCTTACACCCTACAGGAAGGCAAACACTGTCGCTAGAAATGAAGTTTTCGTAAACACGATAAAAAGGTGGTTGGCCATCCCCCGTTATAGCGGTGACCTTTGCACCCGATATGGTATCACCTTGGGTTAATTCGCCATCTGTATGTGCAACGATCCGCGCCCAACAGAGGTTATCAGCTTCCGGTTCATCAATGTTAAACCAATCCCAATTGCTGTTTAGGAACAATGTTCCCTTAAATGAGCTTTCTTGTCGTCGGCGACGACGTCTCTCAGATATTGAACTCTCGAGGGTACTTTCTTCGATCCAAATACCAGTCTGTGATTCAAAAGTCCAAAGTCTGATATCTTGATCGATAGCCGTTAAACGTGGTACCGCTACAGGCTCAACGCTGACAACAAGGTTATTCGACACTGACAATGCCTCCCCGTTAGGATCCGTAAACGCCAAGGAGAACATACCATATGAGAGTAATTTTACAAATTCTCCTCGTGAATTAACAGCAGAGAAATCGCCTGTCGCTAATTGCAGATGATCCAACTCTCGCATATCAACAGTGCTAACATAAGCCAGTACCTCACCAGAGTATTGTTGCCCCTCTTGATCATAAAAGGAGTTCGATGGTATATCAATTTTAGCAAATGTTCCTAAAGATAAAAAGCTCTCAAATGCACTTTGGATCACTGTAGGAACGGGTATAGGTGCAAAGATTACTGGTAGATAGATGTCTAAACCTGGATTTGTGTTAATTACTCTCGTACCGTCAACAATGGTTCGTTGTCCTCGCTCGTCTCTGAACGTGACTGGTATTCGGGACTCTTGAGAAGGGATTCGGAAGGAAAACGTTCCATCTATGTCGCTACTTGAAACAATAATATTGTCAATATAAATATTGATACCGGGAACTCGTTGTCCGTTTATCATTTCGACATGTCCAGAAACTGTTATAGCCTTTTCTGTACACTGTGTACATGAACAGGACATTGTTTTCGTGACTGACATTTCATAGCCTTGGCATTGTACAGTGATGTCAATTTGTGTAGCAGCCTGACAGCAATATCGGTCCCGACATCCTCTTTGATCATCGCCTGTGTAACATTGTAACTGCTCACAAGTACCGACGTTCACTGTAGCATCGCTTGTGTCGGGTTGTACACAGTTATTGGGTAACTGTATCAGTTTCTCCATTGGTTCACGATCACAGAAATCTGCTCCCTCTATGAAATAGCAAAATAGCACAAGTTAAATATTTCTGTAACATACTAATTGGAGATACTAAAATATACGCATTAGGGATTGTTTTAGTTTAACACGCGGCAGTCGTGTGAATTTCCTCATCA
Source organism: Ophiura sarsii (assembly GCA_035610835.1). Classification (NCBI taxonomy): domain Eukaryota; kingdom Metazoa; phylum Echinodermata; class Ophiuroidea; order Amphilepidida; family Ophiuridae; genus Ophiura; species Ophiura sarsii. Next base: position 10,244,486 of record CM069455.1, read on the forward strand.
TATTTGGAATCACCATTTGAAATGCATTAAAATGAGTACAAACATACTTAGTATTGGTTTATTAGTAATCCGTGAGATATACTTTAAAAGTTGGGAATTTACAAAAAGGTTTCTGGAAAATATCTTTTGTATATGGTAAAACTATAGTCTATTTATCCATCATCACGAGACAGTCATGACAGTGACGTTACTATACATACGCAACATTTACGCACGCGTATGTGTCTTCCTCCTTTCTGCGCGTGAGTGTATGCGACATCCTAGCGCTTCGAGCAGGAACGCGCGTTTTTGTCTGCAATAAATGAATGACGCAGTTACGTCACTTTCTTGTGATGGAAATTTATACTATAATTGCCGCATGTAAAGTGTTAGGTGTTTTAAAGTAACAATAGTAAATCCAGAAACATACTATTATATTTATGAAGCCATTGTTTCAAAAGGAAACAGACTCCAGCATGAAATCATTTGAGACTTACGTGTAACCGATAGTTCAGCAGCGCGAGACATGACAGATCCAACATCATTACTTGCAAGACATTGATATCTTCCAGAATCATCTGGAGACACGGAAGTCAGAAGTAGAGTATCATCTTTCGCAAATGGAATAGGTATTCCGTTCCTCAACCTGTAATAGTTACAAGATCGAATAAGAATGAGACCCATCATATATATATAAATATATAAATATCGGAGGGCAGCCAAGCCAATAATAACTGAATTAGTACAATTCGTGTGTATACTATAGTCGATTTGCAGACGTTGGCCGATTTGAGCGATTTACCATTTCAGTAAAGAGGTAACAGAAGCAAAAGAGGGGGAGGCACTCGAATTTAATCGTAATATGCCAGGTTAATACCGTGTCTTGGTGTGCATGTACTACATGTAGTCACCACTATGTACCTAGTGACAGGGAACTTGCGGTTGGATTATCGGCATAACGATAAAGAAATGTATTGTTATTCAGATAAATTGATAAGGTATTCAGGTGGTCTCATAGCATTGGTTGATATATCTGTTTTTTCATTTAATTAGGACAAATTGTTTTGTACCTAGTAGGTATATAAAAAAAAATCGTCGCTGTTCTGACATAACGACACATCACTAGAACAGCGACGAAATGATTATTGAATTATGTTCCGGGTTTTTTCTCGCAATTAAATACGTAGAACTGTTATTTTCATTTTAATGTTTCCTTTATTCCACGTGCTTAATAAAAACGGAAAATAATAAAAAGTATCCACTTAATTATGAATAGGTAAAATGAAATACATAATATTTTTCTTTCGAAACCTGTATACGGTCGATGATAGTCGATTTGTTTTTATTGTGGTAACCGCTTCCAAAGGGATAACACATTTGAAGCTGCTGGATTAAGTGTTTGGTTGTCGTGATTGTAAAGCTATATGATCAGCCCTATTCATAAAGCCACACTATCATGAATAGCATTTGATTATGGAGCGCAAATAATCATGATAATAACATCTATAAAAGTACCGCTGTTTTATCATTGGTCAAAATGGGTTCCTCTAACGCCCAATGGACGAGGTCCAAAATCGATACCGATGCGCCAGAGTTCATGAATCTACTATAAATACATAACCGTGACCAGTTCTACAGGTTACTGCTCGGCAATAATATAACGTTACCTACTGACACAACTTACCTTTATTCCGTCTGGCGCCCTCAACGGAATAAGGCGCAATATCACTGACAACATAGTTTAAGAATCTAGGCTTTGACCACCAACCCCCTGAGTGAATATGATTACAGAGGTGTCAAAATAACACTAAATTGAGTGTCTATGCCGAGCAGTTCGGTTATACATGTATACTAGTATACACATGATATACTGAGTCAGTTATTACTGGTTACTGCCCTCTAACCATTATCAGTCTGTACTGGTTACTGCTTAGTGCATTATATTTGTTTAAAGTTGTGTTTCCCGATTCAAACAATTTTAGGATGGAATAATTTAGTTTCAACATGTGATGAGTTAGATCTACTCACCACATATACTTTGGAGTCAGACTTCCCTCCGCCTCGCAGCAGAATTTCACGTCACTGCCAGAAACTCGCCATTTGTTAAGTGGGTGTAGAATGAAAAAAGGATATTCTGTTTTGAAAAAAAATACATAATAATCAAGAATGAAACATTTACAGATTCAGCTCATACATATTGGATATACATTGTTTAGGTTCATGGATTATCGATACTAAATAAACTAAAACTATTATCAGATCTCTTGGCTGACAAGACCGATTAAATGTGAAAATTAATGATTTGTTCAACACATATCGGGTCATACCTTCTACTTGTAACATCGCATTCAAAACAGAGTTACGACCCTGCACCATAGTCTGTTCTGAAGCTGTTACATATCTATCTTTACGAACGATCATCGTCTGAACTACTGGACACACGCCAGTTGCGGTGAAATAGCCAAACGAATCCGTTACAGCGATAATTAGGGACGCTTCATCGCCGTCTGAAATAGTCGCGTCGCTCAGCGGTCGCTGTTTGGTGTCTGTTATACGGCCGGTCAACTCACTTGAAGGGCAAACACAACCATTGCAGTCGTTGTTCACTTCTCCTATGTCACACTCATAAGAACATTCTGAAATAAGATCACATTATGTATTTTAAGATCAGCTTGTTCGTTGTCTTTTAGAGCCAACCAACATAGTAATCGAAACATGATTGATAGAAAACAGTTTTATCATCGTCGTCGTCGTCGTCATCATTATCACCATCATCGTCGTCATCATTATTAGTATAATTATAATTATTAGAAAGAGTAGTAGTAGCAGTACTTTTATTAGTAGCATTTTTATTAGTAATGTACATGATGTATGTTCTCATAGAACATATAAAACGACATATTGTGTTAACGCTTTCATTAGAAATTCATTGAAATTGGGAAATTCACCTGGTCGAGGGGTTTGTGTGTTTGACGAATCCACATCTTTCGAGCCAAGAACTGAAAAGAAGAAAACAATTACGTTGATAACTATTGTCTGATAAAACGGTATTTTGACATGGGATATCGAGCAATCGTAATTTTATTTTCACTGGGTACTATTTCTAAAAACATACACATGCAGTAAAATGGGGTTTAATTTTCGTGATTGGAATTTTCTACGCGCATTTCGAACATCGGTGTTTTTAATTCAAGATAGACCCCAGCTCTAACCATTAATTTAAATGTACAGAAAAGGTATACGGTGCTCATAATATAAGAGAAATTTGTGTTATTTGTGATGTGTAGCCTATAAACTCAATATTAAACTAAAGAACCCTGATATTTTCAGTAATAGTAAGATTTGACACAACTTTTCTTTTTTCACCTCTTCTAGAACAAAATGCACCGAATATAGCTAGCAGACAGCAATTTGGAGAGTAAACTAGAATTCGACGTCCTGTTGCGGAAAAGAATGAAAGTCAACCCCCCCCCCCCCCCCCCAAAAAAAAAATGGTGTTCTTATGATGGAAGACATCATTATCTTCAAAGAAAACTAGGATTTGAAATAAGACTTTAATTTGATCTCTTAAGCATGTACGTCAATGGCGATTCATTTGGTGGTGTGAGACCTGAAGAGCGCGAAATCCTATCCGAAATTATATTTTTTTTAAATGAAGGTCACTAAAACCCTTTCACGTTCTGCTGCGATCACACCCGCGCTTGCATTGCGCTGAAAGATTATCAAAACGCCAAGCCAAATGCATCAAGGTCTCCATGAGCGCATTAGTAACTGGCTAGGACGGAGGAGGGTCTACATGGTCGTATGCTCACATAAAAAATAAAAAAACAGAATGCATACAAGCTTCTTGAGATCGAAGCAATAACTCAAGTTATCTGCCTAGGACAGATTGTGAAGCAGACCGTGCAAAGGGCTACTAGGCACTGCACTGCAGTGTCATTAGTTCATGCATGGATGAAGTAAAATAAATGATATTTATCCAAGTGAGACTTGAAAGTAATGGGCGCACGTACTAAGAGCGCAATGAAGACGTGATAAGCGGGAAAGGAACATATTAAGGAGCTACCTTGTTGTAAAGATTTGACAATTTGTCAGCGCAATGCAAGCACGGCCTTGATCGCAGCAGAGTGAGAACAAGCGCGGCGCTCAAGGGCGACCATTGGGGTCCGTGTATATAACCAGACAATCGTTTTTCGTTATTTCGTTTTCAACACGATAAGTTAAAAACACAAATAGGATCATTTTCCATTTGACTGTCACAGTAGAAAATACAAACAAGAGAAAAACTCGAATTTTTAACGTTCGTTTTTATTACTCTATTTACAACTAAGGAAAACTAAAAAGATCAACCGCATTCGTTTTTCTTTCTCTAAATAAAGTGTAAAAATCAATCAGAAGAAAAATAAATAAATACAAATATTCGTTTTTCTTATCCATTTTCATATAAGAAAAACGAAATAAACAAGTGTATTCGATATTTTGAGTTATTCTAAGTTGAAAATGAAGGGATAAATACGAATGTTACAAAAACAAAATTAATCAAATAAATTGTTTTCATTATAAACCTTTGAGAAATTAGAGTCGAAAAAAAGAAAAATGACCACACATATCCTGTTCTGATTTACCTAGATGCAAAATGAAATATGAAAAACAAAGTTTAAATGACCTTTTCATTTTTCTTGATTGAAAATGGGTTGAGAAAAACGCCTGATTGTATTAAAGTCCCAAAACATTTTTTGTAGTGTTTGTTATTTTGTTCTTGATCGAATTAGAAGAAAAACGAATGCAGTAATCTTTTTGTTTTTCTTGTTTTGAAAATAAAGTTAGAAAAACTAACTCTTAAAATTTAGGTTTTTCTCTTGCTTACTTACCATACAAGTGTTTAAGAAACGAAAAACGAACGTAGTTGACTCATATTGTTTTTCTTGTTTGCAAATGAAGTTATAAAAACGAATGTGTCAAACTTACATTATTCTACTGTTTGTTTTTTGTATTAAGAAAAACGAATGTTTGAAACAAGATCAAATTAGGTTTTTCTATTGCCCTTTGGTTACAATTCTGGTTGAAGAATGAAAAACGAATACACTTGTTTATTTCGTTTTTCTTATATGAAAATGGATAAGAAAAACGAATATTTGTATTTATTTATTTTTCTTCTGATTGATTTTTACACTTTATTTAGAGAAAGAAAAACGAATGTGGTTGATCTTTTTAGTTTTCCTTAGTTGAAAATAGAGTAATAAAAACGAACGTTAAAAATTCTAGTTGTTCTCTTGTTTGTTTTTTCTACTGTGAGAGTCAAACGGAAAATGATCCTATTTGGGTTTTTTGCTTATCGTGTTGAAAACGAAATAACGAAAAACGATTGTCCGGTTATATACACGGACCCGTTGGGACCATCTCCCGTCCTATACCGTGTCCTCTCGGTTTATAGAGACATTTATACGTCTGGATACTTTTTTCAATGCAATGCCAGCTCAAGGCCTAATATCGTCGAAGGTGTGACAGCAATATTAACTATCATAAATTTATGATATAGTAAGGGTATTAGTACGTGTAAAGTGAAAATGACGAAAGCTATTCGTCAAAAATAAAATTAAGGGCGCAATATGATCAATGGAAAGATCCCGGTCAACATCACAAAATCAAGTGGCGAGTTGTCGCTACCAGTTACCCAATACTCTGGGTATTGCTACGAAAACATAAGTGCAAGAATCTAAATCGTACTTTGATTAAGCCTCGTCTACCCAGGCTGTTTGTTTTTGTAACACATTTCAAGGGAGGCGGTTGTTGCAAACCCAAACCTATGTGTTGTGTTAGTGAACGCCCTTATGATAATGTGTTTGGATCATGTTGATATCAAACGGAGTACCAACATTTTCCATATGGTGTCGCTATGACGTCATAAGAAGCAGAGCCCATTTTAACTAGCAATCCTATTTGTGTTTATGGTTGCTAAAAATCCACCCAATTACCCGATTTTTACCATTCTTGTGCTAAATAGTCATTTCACCATTCATCTGCTAATTAGTAACTTCAATTAAAAACCATGTCCATAATAACAAATACTATTTACGTGGTTTGCACCTTACTCCCTATTTTAATATATCCCCGTTCCTGCTGTACTCTAACCTTAACGGGTCACCCTTTACGCAGCAGAAAACATATAGGCGTGTGCTACTACCACCACCCCCCCCCCCCCCCCACCCCCACGCATTAGTTATACAAGGCATAGCACGGTCGTGTTTCTTACATGTTAACGCCAGCACAATGCATACCACAAGGAGAAGACACAGCAACGCAAGTACGAGGCATATGCAACACCACAGTAACCTGCTTCGCTCGTTGTTCTGCGGTTGTTCCCTCGGCAAATACTGCCGTCCATGCTGGGTGAAATATCGGGATCCTCTTTGACCACTGGGTTGTTTGTGTCCATACACGGGTTCGGTGTTGTACGATCCCCTCCCTGGCACCTTCAAGCAGAACATAAATAGACATTGATAATGATTATCCACACAACTGTTATGACAATATTACTAAAACAGCAGAGAATAGACAGCAGTGGCGCAGGGGCATACGTAGAGGGAGCAGGGGGAAATCCCCCTCCCCCTCCTCCAGAAGCCCCTGATGCCCCCCAATGAAATTACACAATATCTATATATATATGCAGCGATGGAAATACCCACATGACTTTCCACCCGTGGTAGACCGAAACCGACCCGGGTGGACCAACCCCGTTAGGACTTTAACTTTTGAACTTGTATTATTTTTATTTGGAGTTAGGCGTTTGTTGCACGTCGCTTATGCATGGCTATGCACAATCAGACTGTGATTACCTAGAGTTGACTACGGGAGCAGTTCCATTTGTACGCGATAAAAATTGCGAGAATGTTCCGGGCCCCGATGAGTTTTTTATCAGGCCCCGATGAGATTTTTATCGCGTACAGTTGCGAGAAGCAAAGGATTATTTATCGAGTAGCGTATTACCGCTTGTTTAAATATAACGAAAGATAAGTGGTCGGTATGTAAATAGAGCTTCGGGCTATTTATTCTAGTTGTAAGGTACAAATTCAGCATTTCATGTTTTTAGAGATAATGTTATTGATTATGGATGTTTAACGTAAATTGAATTATCCTCGTGTATTTGCTAAACAATGTCCCGCTCTATTTGCTAAACATACCCCAGGGTATGGCAGAAGCCTCGTATCGGGCCCCGATGTCTATTCTATCGGGGCCTCGCGAATCAACTTGAAAAACATCGGGTCCAAAACATATCAGGCCCCCGATACAGTCGCGATAAGTTTATCGCGTATAAATGGAACTGCTTCCTAATGAACTTGATAGACGACTGCAAGTTTACAAAATGTCGGCAAGAATCACCCTGGATTAACCAGAGTTGACAAATGAACTTGATTGACGACTTCAAGTTGACAATATTATGTCGGCAAAGATCACTCTTCTAAAACGTAAGACATTGCGAACAGTAAACATTATTAACAAGTGTACGCGATCGTCCAGACAAGTTGTATTTTGTCGTCCACCCGGGGGTGGTCTATCCCATATTGCTATATGCAGTGATGGAAATACCCACACGACTTTCCACACGGTTTAGACAGTTCCGGGGTAGGCAGACCCGGGGTGGACCAACCCTTGGTGTACCAACCCTGGATGGACCAACCCTGTGTGGTCTAAAAAAAACACCTTGGCAACTATATTGATTATAAATTACATGTTAAAACTCTCAGGGGCTTGGTGGTAGGGGAGGTAAAAACCAGGATGAATCATTCTTAAACAACCCTGGATTGTCCACCCCGGGACTGTTTCTAACCCTAACCCTCAAACCCTAACCCTAACCCTAACCACCCAGGTTTGGTCTACCCTGGGACTGTCTACCCCGGGACTGTCTACCCCGGGACTGTCTACCCCGGGACTGTCTACCCCCGGGACTGTCTACCCCGGGTGGAAAGTCATGTGGGTATTTCCATTGGTGCATATATATGCAGCGATGGAAATACCCACATGACTTTCCACCCGGGTTGAGCGACCCGGGGTAGACCGACCCGGGGTTGATCAACCCTAAGTCGACCAACCCTGGGTGGACTACAGTAGCGCCCTCACGGAATAAACCATAATACTGTTTAAAAAACACCTTGGAAACTATATTCATTCTAAATTATATGTTAAAAAACTCAGGGGTTGGCGGTCGGGGAGGTAAAAACAAGGACGGATCATTCTAAAACAACCCGGGACTGTCCAGCCCCGGGACTGTCCACCCAGGCATTGTTTCTAACCCTAACCCTAAACCTAACCCTAACCCTAACCCTAACCCTAGTCCACCCAGGGTTGGTCGACTTAGGGTTGGTCTACCCCGGGTCGCTCTACCCCGGGTGGAAAGTCATGTGGGTATTTCCATTGCTGCATTGCAGTAGTGGAAATACCCACATGACTGACAGTCTGTCCATCCGGGGTTGACGATCATGTGTGTCGCAGCTCTATTAATAATAGTGTGTGTGTACTGATCATAATAATAGAATTGCTTTATTCCGTAATTATTGATCGTACCACTAGGACTATATACTTTTTCAACTGATTTTTATCCTTTTGTAAAAGTTAGGGTTAGAAATATTCTAAATCCACTAAGTGTGTAAATTTTAGTCAACCCCGGGTGGAAAGTCATGTGGGTATTTCCATCGCTACATACACAAAATGTATTTGGTTATTCTCCCCCCCCCCCCCCCAGATCACAGGCCTGTCCCCCTCATGCACCCCCCCCCCCCCCCCCACCCCACACACACACACACACATTGAATACCCTACAGTTTCGGCTGTCGTCCTGTCCGTTTCAATGATCTTGTAGGTAACAGAAACTGACCTAGAGAGTAGGTAATCGCTTTTACATATTTTAAATCCGTTGCGCTCATGTTGACGAAAATTAATTGAGGGTACCACCTTACCCGGGGGTGGGGTAAGCCGCCAAAGTTTGAGAGTGGGGGGTAGCCCCTTAAAATATTTAAAATCAACATTTGACAAATGTTTTAATATTATATCGTATGACTTATGTCGTGAAAATCACCCGATATAAGTCAAGTAAGTCAAATAAGTGAGTAGGGGGTAGCCCCTTAAAATATATAAAATCAACATTTGACAAATGTCTTAATATTATATCGTATGACTTATTTCGGGAAAATCACCCGATATAAGTCAATGACTTATTTCAGGAAAATCACCCGATATAAGTCAAGTAAGTCAAGTCAAATCGTATTGTGTATGTTAGAAACATCATTTCCTCTCTTATAAGCCAATGTTTGAAATCCGATGTTTGGAACTTATGGCGTCAACTTTAATTTTGTCATATGTTTCACTGTACAACGGCATTTTGAGTTCGGCCATGTGCATGATCTCATTGTGACGTCAAGCGTGTGATGGTGGTTTTTTTCTAAATTGCGTCGGGGTGTGTGTACTTATTGGGACTGTACGTATGTTTAGCTGTTAACGTATGTGAAGTTCTTTGAGAAATAGAATGTTATTACTATACACACACTAAAAATCTAACACTTTGGACTCTAATCCCCCTGCCCCGAGACTATAAATTACCTTGATTTTTTCAAAAATCGAGGTATTCTATCTGTCGTGTTTCTTTCTTTCTTTCCTCAAACCAGGCCTTACACACAGTCTACAAAATGTATCTCCTCCTACATCTTACATGCTACAATCACCAGACTTTGTCAGTAGAAACCCCCACCTAACCTTCATATAGGGTGTTCAATGTTTGGGGTCAAAGGTCACACAGGGGTCACACGAGGTCAACATGTGATTTTCCCTTAAACGCATCCCATTTTAGTCAAATGACCTAGGATCGTCAAAATTGGTCCACATATTCCTTATGACCGTACGCATATATCAAACTTAGGTTTTTAAAATTAAAAATCATTTGGGGTCACTAGGGGTCAAAATGTAAATTTTCAATTCGATAATTTAAAATGCATCTTGTCTCAGAGGAAATGACTCATGACCTTCACAATTGGTCAACAGAATCCTTGGGTCTGTGCACATATAGGGTGTTCAGCGATTAAAAGTGACATGTCATACGGGGTCACAAGGGGTCATTGAACTTTACAGGGGTAAAAGTTAAGACATGCTCCGATTTGGACCGAATTTGTTGCATCTTGTTTGGTTTGATGAGCCAAGAAAATAAGTCAATCATATTGACCAGGTCTTATGTCAAGAAGGAGTCACAAGGGGTCAAAATGTTAATTTTCACTTCTATTACTTAAAATACTTCTCCTCCTACAGTTTACATGCTATAATCACAAGACTTGGTCAGTAGAACCCCCACCAGACCTTCATACAGGGTGTTTACGGTTTGGAGTCAAAGGTCACACAGGGGTCACTAGGGGTCAAAACGTCAAAACTTAAAACGCTTTTGCAATTTAGTGACATGACCTAGGATCATCAGAATCGGTCAACATATTCCTTATGATCGTACTCATATATAATAGTTAGGTTTTTAAAATGAAACATTATTTGGGGTCACATAGGGGTCAAAATGTAAATTTTCAATTCGATCACTTAAAATGCATCTTGTCTCAGAGGAAATGAATCATGACCTTCATAATTGGTCAAAAGACTCCTTGGGTCGATGTTCATATAGCGTGTTCAACGATTAAAAGTGACATATCATACGGGGTCACTAGGGGTCATTGAACTTTAAAGGGGTAAACATTAAGACATGCTCCGATTTGGACCGGGTTTATTGCATCTTATTTAGATTGATAAGCCAAGAAAATAAGTCAATAATAATAACCAGGTCAAAGGTCAAAAAGGGGTCAATAGGGTCATTGAACTTTACAGGGGTAAAAGTTAAGACATGCTCCGATTTGGACCAGGTTTGTTGCATCTGATTTTGTTCGAAGAGCCTAGAAAATAAGTCAATCATATTGACCAGGATGATTGACCAGGTCAAAGGTCAAGAAGGAATCAATAGAGGTCATTGAACTTTACAGGGGTAAAAGTTAAGACATGATCCGATTTGGACCGGGTTTGTTGCATCTTGTTTGAATTGATGAGCCAAGAAAATAAGTCAATCATTTTAATCAGGTCAAAGGTCAAGAAGGGATCAATGAGGAGTCAAAATATAATTTTCATTTTAAATGCTCTTGCATTTTAATGAAACACTACAGGAACTTAAGAATCGATCAACATATTCACGATTACCATCCCCATAAATAGTACTCAGGTTTTTAAAATCGAAACATGTTTGGGGTCACTAGGGGTCAAAATGTAAATTTTCACTCCATTAATTCAAAATGATACTTGTCCAAGAGGAAATGACTGATGATTGTCAGAATTGGTCAAAGAATTCCTCGTATCAATGTTCATATAGGTTGCTCCTGCACTAACAGTGACATGTCACTAGGGGTCACTAGGGGTCATTGACCTATACAGGGTAAAATTGAAGACATTCTCCGAACCGGACTTGTTTCTTCTTGTGCGCATTGATAAGCCAAGAAAAAAAGTCAAGCATCATAACCAGGTCAAAAGTCAAGAAGAGGTCACTAGGGATCATTTTCTCATAAAAAATCAAGGTAGGCTGGTCTTAGACCAGAACAAGATCTACTATCGTTTACACGGTCGGACCGTACGGACACACGCTTGGGCCCTGAAGGGACCAGACTCAAGCAAATTGCTCGGGCCAGGCTTAAAAAGCCTATATAAGCATGCTTGTTGAATTAAAAACAGCCACTCCCACCAAATAAAGTTAACAATTTTGCTGTCAGCCTTCAGACATGAGAAAAGAATAGTCTTGATCCAATCTCATTTATGCCACAGAGGCTTAGTTGGTTGGGTTTGGATTGATCTATACATTTGAAGGGTTTAAAATAATTTATACAGGTATTTTCGGCAAGAGCTTTTCATATAGACTGAACATGTAAAATTGTAATATAAACCAATAGAGTGATGCGAAAACATGCGACGCTCGTGAACCACGGATCACCTTGTGTGACACAAGTTAACCTGTATGGAGGCCCTCGCGAAAAGGTTCTGTAAAATACTACGCGATTATTCAATTCAAATTTAATTTATGTATAATGTAAGTCACACTACACCAGCACATTGTATAAAACTACGACACTATTCTTCGCAATATTCTTGACAAGCACGCACCTTTAAAACATAGATCCATTACTATTCGCCCCTCTAATCCATGGTATACTCCTGATATTGATACGGCCAAAAAACTTCGCAAAAAACTTGAGCGAAGATGGAGAAAAACCAATCTGGAGATAGACAGACAGCTATTCAAATCACAGCGCATGGTTGTTGTTAATATGATAAATGATGCCAAATCCAAATACTACGAAGACAAAATATTGCAATGTCAAAGCCAAAAGGAAATTTTCAAAGTTGTCGAGAGTCTCTTACACCAGAAAGGCAATGTCAAGCTACCCTCACACGCTTGTCAAAAGGAACTTGCACATCGATTCAATGATTATTTTGTCTCCAAAATTTCTAAAATACGTCGTGATCTTGATACCATTGCTTCAACTTATCCTGTTCTGCCTACTGAGAATAATGTTGCTACATTCATGATGTCTTTTACGCCTGCCAATGATGATGAAATATATAAGCTTGTGTCGTCTTCACCTTCTAAGTCGTGTACATTGGACCCAATTCCAACATGGATGTTGAAAGATCACATCAACATCATGGTGCCCGTCATTACTAAGATTGTAAATCTCTCTCTTGAAAATGCAACATTTCCGGACCATTTTAAAAATGCACTTGTTTCTCCACTCATAAAGAAGCCTTCCTTGGATGCAGACATTTTGAAAAACTTTCGTCCTGTGTCCAATCTACATTTCGTATCAAAAATTGTTGAAAAAGTTGTAGCACATCGTCTTGCTGCTCATTTATGTCTAAACAACTTATATGAACAACATCAATCAGCATACAGAAAATATCATGGTACAGAGACCGCTCTTCTTAAAGTACACAATGACATTTTACGTGAATTGGATGGTAAACGTGGCATTTTTCTCATTCTTCTCGACCTCTCTGCCGCCTTCGACACCATTGACCATGATATTCTGTTCAGGCGTCTTGAGTCAATTGGTGTCAAGGATTCAGCTCTGAGATGGTTTCAGTCCTACCTCAAAAACAGAACTCAAGCAGTAAACATAAATGGAACTATTTCTACACATGTTCCGCTAAAATATGGCGTTCCTCAAGGATCTGTGCTTGGACCTATACTATTCACTATCTATTCCTCTCCCATTGCTAGCATTGCTCGCAAACACGGATTAGATGTTCATTCTTACGCGGACGATACACAACTATATGTGCCTTTTAATTTTAATGATCATAATGATGAAATGTCGGCCCGTCAACGCGCAGAAGCTTGTATTTTAGAAATCAAGTCGTGGATGTCTGTAAACAAGCTGAAATTGAATGATGATAAGACAGAGTTTTTAATTATGACCTCCAGATTCAATCAACGTAAAATAATTGATCATCATATCAATATCGACACTTCTTCTGTTCTTGCTTCAAAATCTGCTCGGAACTTAGGAATTGTGTTTGATAATAATCTATGTATGGATGTTCAAGTTCGACGGATATGCCAATCAGTGTATTATCATATACGGAATGTCAATAGTATAAGGAAAATGTTAACATTTGAAACCGCAGCTACTATTGTCCATGCTCTTATAACTTCTCGTATTGACAATGGCAATTCTCTTCTTTTTGGCATCACTGATCACTTACTTCACAAACTACAACTTGCTCAAAATGCAGCTGCTCGCGTTCTCACAAAGACAAGGAAATTCGATCATATCACTCCAATATTGAAAGATCTCCACTGGCTTCCTGTTCGCGAAAGAATTCATTTTAAACTTCTTCTTTTAACTTGGAAAGCTTTGCATGGCACTTCACCAACATATATTGCTAATCTTCTTGTACCATATCATCCAACACGTACTCTCCGGTCCACTGATAAACTTTTACTTGTTGTTCCACGGACTACTTCTTCATTTGGAGATCGCGCATTTTCGGTTGCCGCACCAACTCTCTGGAACTCACTACCTTATAATTTAAGATGCTGTGATTCACTTGACTCTTTTAAGAACTTGTTAAAAACAAGATTATTTGACTCAGTTTATAATTGATTTCTTTGTATTATACATATGTACATGTATATGCACATCATCCTTGTTTATGTATTTTTCATGTTAATTTGTATTTTTGTTTTATATGTTTGCGCCTCGGAATAGTTTTACCTAGATTGACGGCGCATTATAAATGCCATTATTATTATTATTATTATTAAAACTTAACACGGTATAGTACTACTTCTACGACTTTCTCTTTTTAAAACTTACTTTTAATAATGGCATAACATATCAGCAATTGTCATAAAGGTAAAGGTATCAATTAGTAATTTCTTCCTTATAAAGTGCCAACAGGGGAGTACGGGCGATATGTATATAGTACTTTACTGTAATATAATTTCGATAGATTTCCATTTTATACAAATTCAATTCAAGGAAGTTTTAAGTGGCCATAATTGAAATTAAGTAATTCATTAGCTCTTTTGAGCGATAATTAGTTATTTGTAAGACCTTTCTTGTTAACATTAAAATCAAAAAGTATATACATTAACTTTCCGGCATGCTTTAAACATGATAAAGGCAATAGTTAATGTATTTCGACATGATTAAGTTCCATTCAGTTCCATTCATTCAAATCAGCGACCTGCAATTGATTACAAGTCAACAGAGACCACCGCACATATCATTACAAATAGACTGTATTTGTGTTCAATCATCGTCGTGTGAAATTCGTAATACCGATGGATAATTTGCCAATAAAGTACACACGCAGTTCAATTTAAAATTAACTAGAACCAACCAGGTATAGTAAGAGCCATAGTCCGCTCTATACAATAACGTATAGGTTGGTATAGCCAGTCATATCTGCACGCAACACTAGTTTCGCGCTTCATCATGTGTATGTCTATGGAGGCCGGACTATGGCTCCTACGGGCTGTGGGCCTATCATTATATAAATGTATGATTTATATTTTTATGTATGACGTAACAAGAGTTGCATATACCAATAGTTTCTTCTTAAGCCCCTGTAGTCGTTTCACACTTACCATTGCCTACGGCGACCAGGCCAGCGATTGCATTAGGCTGAGAAGTATCAAACTATGAATAACACGCGGGAAGAGAGAGGAAACTGTCCAAAATTGTTAATTTTTAAATCAAGGTCACTAAAGCCCTTTTACATACTGCTGCGATAAGACCGGCGCTTGAATTACACTGAGCGTCCCGTTGACGTAGCAATGATGCACACATGTTATTTGAGGTCGCAGCAACTATTTGGTGTCGCAATCACCTTCTCTGTGTAGGGATCGATGGGCTTAGAGCAGACTGCATTCCTCTTCCTCCTTTTCCCCTCCCTCTGCCCTTAGGTGCTGAAGCTTTGCATTTTCTTTCACTATGATGGTGTCTGTATTGTTCAAATGTTGTTCACTAGTCAAGCCCCGAAAACAAGACTGAGCACGCATGAGGCTGTGTTTATTCGCTCTTTGCACAGATCCGCCATTTAAGAGGAGAGCCTCATACTTGGAATCAGATTGCATCATTGTACAAAGTCTCACTGCATATTGTGTGGAGAGAGTAGAACTTGTATATACCAGTTTAAGGCTCTCCTAGCAAATGGCGGACCGTGCAAAGGGTGAATAGGGCGATTTGCCATTAGTTCATTTCAAACCCTTCTCCTGGTGAAGTCATATGAATGGAGTACAATAACTTGTTAAACTGATATTTATGCAAGTAAGACTTGGAAGTGGGAACGCAATGGGTCGTAGTTAACATGCGCTATGCTTAAAGAGCGCAATGAGAACCTTATAAGCGGGATAGGAACATAAGAGCTACCTTTTTCAAAGATTTGACAATTTTGGAGAGTTTCCCGAGATCTTCCTGCAAGCGCTGGCTTGATCGCATGCAGAGTGAAACAAACACGGCTCTATGTCTAGCGCTCAAGGGCGACCATGGGATGCTCTTCATTCCTAGCTAGTCCATTGGGCCACCAATCGGTTCGTGTCAGCGCAAACAGGGATTATATAATTATGGGATAGGTAACTCCTCAGACAAAACTTCGCCTACTAAAACCAAATTCACGGGTGAAGGTTTTATAGGGGGCGCACTATCATGGTCGTAGCAAACCAGACGACATGATACGTGGTGGTTTTTATCGGCTCAAAACATGTTTTGTGGCACAGAAATAGTACATCAATGGTAAAAAGAAAAAAGCTTTGTGATTGTGATTTAGAGTAGAACTGATTTGCTTTGATGATGGCAGAATTTAGCTCTTATATGACACGAAACATTCAGATTTGGTTATTTGAAATTAATTTACGTAGAACAAAATACGAATTTTAAATTATGGATGGCTTCGTCTGGCAGTGATAGAGGAGGGGCGCGCGTGGCGTTATTTACATTTTATGAATATTGTAATCAGATCAGTTGGGAAGGACGCCGGATCGCGACAATCACATCGTGTGAGGTCATGACACGATGACCCGGGCTAATGAATAGTCATGGCTGCATATTCATTCACAACGAATGATTGACAGTTTACGCTTAACTAGCGGGTGAAGAACTGATAGAGTGCGCTAACTGTGAACCAAATCTCAACAATGGGCACATATGAGAGTCATGCCCTGGCGCAATGCAAGCCTGATCGCCGTAAGTATATATGACAGCCCTTGCAGGTGCAGGTTGCAGGTTACGCGAGTCTATGGGAACTACATGTATAGCTCTTAGTAATGGGACCCGTTCAATTTTTCACAACGGGATATTTATTTATAACTAATAATGTACAAAAAGGGAATGGTGAATACCGAAATGAGAGCAAACAAAGCCAAATTATGTGGTTGTTTTTCATGTTTCATATACAAATATTTATTTTCTATTATCTTATGTTTAAATACCAACTCTTTTGAAATGGTACATTCTTCACCCATAACCAGAGGCCAAATCGTATGCTACCCACGTGAGACATTCATTCATTTGCCCCTTATTAGTGTCATTTGTAAGGCAAACATGGGTGTTTCGCTTAGTTTAAATTATTGGTTACAGCGTGTGTAGCTATTTATAATTAATAGACACAGTATATTTTTCTATAATTTATATTTTGATGTTGTTCTCTATGTTTGGGCTTTTATCTTATTATTATGTCACTTTCATTGGCATTTTTAACCTCTGCCCATTTGTGTGTCTTGTTTTATGCATATTTTCTGAGTTGCAGTGAACCAATTGATTGGCCTTACAGAGCTCTCTTTCGAGAGTTACCAGTTTGATTTTTAATCACTCTGGTTATTAACCTTGTTAATGTCTGTTGGGCTATTGTTCACATTTGCGCTTTATATACAAAAGAAGAAGAAAAAATACCGCGCCTTGTCTAGTGATACAAAGCATATATGAAAAACAAAACAACTAGATATGGCTCTGGTCGGAGGCTAAGACACCTTGATTTTTGTCGTGCTGTCGTCTTCTTGTCTTATCTAACGACATAAGATGCAACAAGTCCGACCAAAATCGGAGCGTGTGCTACACTTTACCTTGCATAGGTCGATGACCGATATTGACCTCTTCCTGACCTTTGACCCCGATGTCATAATTGAATTTTGTAATGTCTCATCAAACGATATAAAAATATAATACTTCAAGTTTGATCAAAACCGGAGCATGTCTTACATTTTACTCCTGTATAGGCCAATGATCTATAATGACTCCTTCCGGACCTCTGACCCCAAGGGCATAACTGACTTGTTTCTTGTCTTATCAAAAGACATAAGATGCATCAAAATCGGAGCATGTTCTACATTTTACCCGGCCTGTATAATAGTTCCAGGACCCATGGTGACCCTTTTCTGACCTGACCCCAAGGTCGTGATTGACTTGTTTCCTTTTCATAAGATGCAACAAGTCCAATCAAAATCGGAGCATGCCTTAAATTATCCATCTGTATAGATAATGTTCCCCTAGTTACCGCATATTAAGATATGTCAATTTTAATCGCTGAAGACCCTATACAGACTGTACCATAAAAGTTAAACAGTTGCAATTTCATTTTTAACCAAATATTAAAATCATGCAATATCAAAATCGTTTGCATTCTGTGATAAGTGATGTGTTGAATACCAAAAGAATTTATTTGGTATTTTTAACTGCTTTTGTTTAAAAATGATGACCAATTTACAAAGTCGACTAGAAATTGGTTTCGGCCACTTTCAGCATAGAATACAATCTGGTTTGTTGAAATTAAATGGTCAGGGTATCATGCAACGTTTATTAAGAGAATTACATAATTATTTTTACAATAATCCTTATTTCAATAAATACATTCATGAAATTCAATTAATACATAAATAATAACTGCTCAAAAAAGGTTTGGAATATTTTTTCAAGCACAAGATGTTCAAATATTGCGGTATATGTTCATTAAAGGCATATTATGTGATCTTTTCAAGAGAGCGCCCTCTATTCATTATTTTTTTTAGAAAGTAGATTTTCTTGCAGATTTACATTTCTGATCATAAATCATACATACATTCCAAGTTACAGAGCGATACGATTCCTAATTACCTCAAAATCATGGTTTTAGAGTGAATTTTAGAGTGAAATATAAACTGTCGGATAATCCGACAGTTTATTTTTACTCTAAAATCATGATTTTGAAGTAATTAAGAATCGTATCGCCCTGTAACTTGGAATGTATGTAAGATTTATGATCAGAAATGTAAATCTGCAAGAAAATCTTCTTACAATTTTTTTTTTTGATGTTGAGGGCGTTCCCTGGAAAGATCACATAATATACCTTTAAGTGTAATATATCATTTAAAGGCTGATGTGTTCATCTTTACAATGACATCCAATTTGAAGCAATCCCTTGTTCCAGTGCTTAGCCAAATGCTTGAGAACATGGGGAGGTCGCAATCTCAAAGTACCAAAATCAACACTATTTTGTGCTTAAAAATCAATAGATCATCACACTACACTATAATGGTCAATGCAACCCTTTATTGAACAGACGACAAAGATGTTCTTTTGAGCACGAAATAGTGTTGATTTTGGCACATTCAGATTGTGACCTCCCCATGTTCTCAAGCAATTAGCTGGGTATCATTGTAAAGATTAACACATCAGCTTTACATGGATATATAACACTTAAAATGAACATATCCTGCGATATTTAAAAATCTTGCGCTTGAAAGAATATTCCAAACTATTTTTGAGCAGTTCAGATCAATTTCTTTGAATCCATAAGTGAATTGCTCATTATTCCTTCTGACATGGTACCCATCCTGAAACCAATATAGAAGAGATAGGACGCCAATCTGGTCTAACAGGTATCTTCTATGTGCTAACAACTCCGGTATTGATGTTAAACAGATCAAGGTAGCGTTAAGCGTTAAGCAAACGCATTCATGTTCCCATCTATGATGAAATGTCCTATCAAAGTCCCATCATCAAAGATTCTTGCCCGAACAAGCAGTTTCTGTCTGTCTGATTTTGGGCGGTCATAATTGAAATCTAGAGGAGGGGTTATTCCTGTTCGCATGGTTGATGAGACTGGTGTTAACTCTGCTATGAATAGGAAAAATCGATTTGTCGCCAATGCAAGTAGCATCTTTAAATGTTTCCTGCCGCACCCAGCTCTAGCCATTGTGCATAATTATTGGAGTCTCCTTAGAAAGAATGCCGCCTGACGATCCACTTGAAATTAACCATTGTCTTACAAGAGCGCTCTAATCCTATATTCATTGTTTGATTCCATACATAATTCATACTGTTCTTCTCAGTGATTTAACCAAAGTGGCCCAGATGATTTCACGACTATTTAATCATATCTCTGCTTCCTGACCATCGATTTTCATTAAATAAAGCTTATTAAGGAGTTGAGAAAATTCCCTTTGCATTTTATTACAAATTGAAACAGAATAAATGTTGTAAATATATTTTTAATTTGTCAAAATTGTTAACTTTTTTTTGTCGACCAATTGTGACGGTTATCAGTCTTTTCTTCTGAGACAAGAAGCATTTTGAGTGAAATGAGTGAACATTTACATTTTGACCCCTATTGACCCCAAATATTTGTTCATTTTAAAACTAAGTATTATTTATGGGTACGGTCATAATGAATGAAATGCCCGATTTTGACGATCCTGGGTCGTTTTGCTAAGAAGCCAGGGCGTGTTAAGTGAAACTCACGTTTGCCCGCTAGTGACATCTTCCTGACCTTTGATCCCAAGGTCATGGTTGATTTTTTTTTGAAATGCAATAAGACGCAAAAAGACCGATCAAAATCGAAGGAAAGAGATAATCCTTAAGATTGAACTTTCACACTGTTGGCGTTTCGAATGGATACAGGCACCATATTCCAATACATGAAAAGGCTCTATCCCCGACAGACTTTTTCGTAACAGGAACGGCAAAATTAATTCTGCCGGCAAAGCGCGTTCTAATAATACTATAAGATTGTTTTATTTAACAAGAACCGGGCAGAGCTTTTCCTCCGATTTACACACATATACAAAGCAATGTCGTATACATAATCCTTTCATCAACTGGCAACCAGTGCAATGTAGTTAACAATGGTTAAACATGCTCATGTCTGGCCTTAGGACATACCATCCTGGCACACTAACGGTGCATCGGTCTCGGATTTCGTATTCAATGTTGGAAATAAAATATAGCGTTTTACATTCATGATTTATTATATATAGCTAATGTTATCGATGTTATTCGTTATCAAAACTTACGGTTCTCCTGTTTCCATACATATCTCTAATGTGAAGAACAAGTCGAACTAGTCAGAGGGCTACTTAATATCCATTAGACAGCAAGAGATCATGAACGTTGCCTGCTCTCTCGCCCTCGTTCAATATTTTGTGACAGTAAATGACTTCTGAACGTTGGGAGTATCCAGGTGTATACGTGTAGATTAATAACTAATAAATATCTTTTGTAAGTTACTCATCCATGAGAGAAAAAACTAACCTTTATTTGTAGGATATTGTGGCAGTGAATTTTAGATATATATACGGTATAGGTCTTATTTTTTTATGTAATGTATTAATGTATTTATATAATTATAAAACTATGTATTTAGGCCAAGTAAAAAAACCTCGTGTTTAGCGTCCCCGCCCGCTTCCTTTTTTGAGGCCGCCTCCTTTTTTCTTTTTTTTCTTTTTTGAAAAAATAAAAAAATGATTTTTTTTTTCTTTTTCTTTTTTTTTTTTTTTTAATAAAAAAAAAATAAAAAAAATAAGCACACCTTGTATAAAGCTGTTTGCCCCATGAAATAAACTGGTTCTCTACGTCTCAGAACTCAGGACAAGACATCATTTTGGACTCATTTTCTGTTTCATCTTGCCCATAAGAAGCCAATATGTAATTTCTTGAGTCCAAGTGGCGGTCATTTTGAAAAAAGCAGACAACCATATTGAAAAATAGCCCGGCCAGCTATCTTGACAAAATGTGTCGGGCGGCCATTTTGGAAAGAAAGAAAAAAGAAAAAAAAGGGCCTCCTCCTTCCTCTTTTTCAAAAAGGCAGGACGCTAAACATTTTTTTTTTTACTTTGCCTTATATAAGTATATAATTACAAGGAGAGTTGCATATCTGCTTTCGTCACGTAAAGTGCTCAATCCTTTCGGAGAACAATAATATACGGGAAAGAAGAATACAAGTAAATTTACTCCATATTTATTTCACATCCATCAGTCTGTTACTCTTTAGTGCCTAAATCCATGCACTTATCTTTTACACTTAGTTGACTCACAATTGATCTTATTTTGTAACACTTTGCTTTATGTGCAACCAGCCATGTCTCTTGATATACCTAATGTTGTCTCTCATTCACCTGATGAGCCTTTGGGCGAAACAGACTGTTGTGAAATAAATTTGGATTAAATTCACTTGTATTCTTCTTCCCCGTATAGTATATAATTATGTATTTTGCTCTGCATCGCATTGAGCACTTTGCAAGATGAAATAAATTTCATGATGAATTTCAATGATAGCTTATTTATGTATTTATGTATTTAACATTGAATCATGAATATCGAAACGATTTCATGGGATGACTATCATTTGGATAGAGTGCTCAATACCATTACAGCAGAGCTATAATTGCTCGGGGAGGCTCGGGGACAAGACAAAGTTGAGGAGGCGGGGGGGGGGGGCGGGGAGGGGGTAACAAACAATGTTGTGATATTTTTGACATTACATTTCAAATTTGATTGAAATTAGTTTAATTTGGTCTGAAATTCTGAATTTTCGCTCTTCATCGCATTGTATTTATTTATTTATTTAATGAACAGTTTTGAGATATTTTTGGCATTAAATTTCAGAATGTATTTAAATTAGTTTAATTTTGTCTGAAATACGGTATTCCACTTTACTTACTTACTTACTTACTTACTTACCTACCTACTTACCTACCTACTTACCTACCTACTTACCTACATACTTACCTACCTACTTACCTACCTACTTACCTACCTACCTACCTACCTACCTACCTACCTACTTACCTACCTACTTACCTACCTACTTACCTACCTACTTACCTACCTACTTACCTACCTACTTACCTACCTACTTACCTACCTACTTACCTACCTACTTACCTACCTACTTACCTACCTACTTACCTACCTACCTACTTACCTACCTACCTACTTACCTACCTACCTACTTACCTACCTACCTACTTACCTACCTACCTACTTACCTACCTACCTACCTACCTACCTACCTACCTACTTACCTACCTACCTACCTACCTACCTACCTACCTACCTACCTACCTACCTACCTACCTACTTACCTACCTACCTACCTACTTACCTACCTACTTACCTACCTACCTACCTACCTACCTACCTACTTACCTACCTACTTACCTACTTACCTACCTACCTACCTACTTACCTACTTACCTACTTACCTACTTACCTACTTACCTACTTACCTACTTACCTACTTACCTACCTACTTACCTACCTACTTACCTACCTACCAACTTACCTACCTACTTACCTACCAACTTACCTACCTACCTACTTACCTACCTACTTACCTACCTACTTACCTACCTACTTACCTACCTACTTACCTACCTACTTACCTACCTACCTACTTACCTACCTACCTACTTACCTACCTACCTACTTACCTACCTACCTACTTACCTACCTACCTACTTACCTACCTACCTACCTACCTACTTACCTACCTACCTACCTACCTACCTACCTACTTACCTACCTACCTACCTACTTACCTACCTACCTACCTACCTACCTACTTACCTACCTACCTACCTACCTACCTACCTACCTACCTACCTACCTACCTACTTATCTACTTACCTACCTACCTACCTACTTACCTACTTACCTACTTACCTACTTACCTACTTACCTACCTACTTACCTACTTACCTACTTACCTACTTACCTACTTACCTACTTACCTACTTACCTACTTACCTACCTACTTACCTACCTACTTACCAACCAACTTACCTACCTACTTACCTACCAACTTACCTACCTACTTACCTACCTACTTACCTACCTACTTACCTACCTACTTACCTACCTACTTACCTACCTACCTACTTACCTACCTACCTACTTACCTACCTACCTACTTACCTACCTACCTACCTACCTACTTACCTACCTACCTACCTACTTACCTACCTACCTACAGTACAGATCGCATTAGAGTAACCGATATCAACGGAGGTCAACATACTTTCATCGGAATATCAACCCAATTACATCCCGTTGTCAGTGCATTGACAGTGCGAAATCAGCGCGCTGATTTCGCAAGATCAACGGAGTCCCTACACGACAATTGCGCTGAACAGCACACTATCATCGTGCTGTCAGTGCATTGCCAATGCGATGTCATTGCGTTGTCAATGGACTATCAACTCAAAGTCAATGGACTATCATCGCAGTTGCGTGGTGCACTCTATTGTGAGCTGTACTGTACCTACCTACCTACCTACCTACCTACCTACCTACCTACCTACCTACCTACCTACTTACCTACTTACCTACCTACCTACTTACCTACTTACCTACTTACCTACCTACTTACCTACCTACTTACCTACCAACTTACCTACCAACTTACCTACCTACTTACCTACCAACTTACCTACCTACTTACCTACCTACTTACCTACCTACTTACCTACCTACTTACCTACCAACTTACCTACCAACTTACCTACCTACTTACCTACCTACTTACCTACCTACTTACCTACCTACTTACCTACCTACTTACCTACCTACCTACTTACCTACCTACCTACCTACTTACCTACCTACCTACCTACTTACCTACCTACCTACTTACCTACCTACCTACTTACCTACTTACCTACTTACCTACTTACCTACTTACCTACTTACCTACTTACCTACTTACCTACTTACCTACTTACCAACTTACCTACCAACTTACCTACCAACTTACCTACCTACTTACCTACCTACTTACCTACTTACCTACTTACCTACTTACCTACTTACCTACTTACCTACTTACCTACTTACCTACTTACCTACCTACCAACTTACCTACCAACTTACCTACCAACTTACCTACCTACTTACCTACCTACTTACCTACCTACTTACCTACCTACTTACCTACCTACTTACCTACCTACTTACCTACCTACTTACCTACCTACTTACCTACCTACCTACCTACCTACCTACTTACCTACCTACCTACCTACTTACCTACCTACCTACCTACCTACCTACCTACCTACCTACCTACCTACCTACCTACCTACTTACCTACTTACCTACCTACCTACCTACTTACCTACTTACCTACCAACTTACCTACCAACTTACCTACCTATTTACCTACCAACTTACCTACCTACTTACCTACCTACTTACCTACCTACTTACCTACCTACCTACTTACCTACCAACTTACCTACCAACTTACCTACCTACTTACCTACCTACTTACCTACCTACTTACCTACCTACTTACCTACCTACTTACCTACCTACTTACCTACCTACCTACCTACTTACCTACTTACCTACCTACCTACTTACCTACCTACCTACTTACCTACTTACCTACTTACCTACTTACCTACTTACCTACCTACCAACTTACCTACCAACTTACCTACCTACTTACCTACCTACTTACCTACCTACTTACCTACCTACTTACCTACCTACTTACCTACCTACTTACCTACCTACTTACCTACCTACCTACCTACTTACCTACCTACCTACCTACTTACCTACTTACCTACCTACCTACTTACCTACCTACCTACTTACCTACTTACCTACTTACCTACTTACCTACTTACCTACTTACCTACTTACCTACTTACCTACTTACCTACTTACCTACTTACCTACTTACCTACCTACCAACTTACCTACCAACTTACCTACCTACTTACCTACCTACTTACCTACCTACTTACCTACCTACTTACCTACCTACTTACCTACCTACTTACCTACCTACTTACCTACCTACTTACCTACCTACCTACCTACCTATCTACCTACCTACCTACTTACCTACCTACCTACCTACCTACTTACCTACCTACCTACCTACCTACCTACCTGCCTACCTACCTACCTACTTACCTACCTACCTACCTACTTACCTACTTACCTACCTACCTACCTACTTACCTACTTACCTACCTACCTACCTACTTACCTACCAACTTACCTACCAACTTACCTACCTACTTACCTACCAACTTACCTACCTACTTACCTACCTACTTACCTACCTACTTACCTACCTACTTACCTACCAACTTACCTACCAACTTACCTACCTACCTACTTACCTACCTACTTACCTACCTACTTACCTACCTACCTACTTACCTACCTACCTACCTACCTACTTACCTACCTACCTACCTACTTACCTACTTACCTACTTACCTACTTACCTACTTACCTACTTACCTACTTACCTACTTACCTACTTACCTACTTACCTACTTACCTACTTACCTACTTACCTACTTACCTACCTACCAACTTACCTACCAACTTACCTACCTACTTACCTACCTACTTACCTACCTACTTACCTACCTACTTACCTACCTACTTACCTACCTACCTACTTACCTACCTACCTACTTACCTACCTACCTACTTACCTACCTACCTACTTACCTACCTACCTACTTACCTACCTACCTACTTACCTACCTACCTACTTACCTACCTACCTACTTACCTACCTACCTACTTACCTATCTACCTACTTACCTACCTACCTACTTACCTACCTACCTACTTACCTACCTACCTACTTACCTA
Organism: Ophiura sarsii; assembly: GCA_035610835.1. Lineage (NCBI taxonomy): Eukaryota > Metazoa > Echinodermata > Ophiuroidea > Amphilepidida > Ophiuridae > Ophiura > Ophiura sarsii. The sequence goes on from CM069455.1 coordinate 10,270,909, forward strand.
CCTACCTACTTACCTACCTACCTACTTACCTACCTACCTACTTACCTACCTACCTACTTACCTACCTACCTACTTACCTACCTACCTACTTACCTACCTACCTACTTACCTACCTACCTACTTACCTACCTACCTGCTTACCTACCTACCTACTTACCTACCTACCTACTTACCTACCTACCTACTTACCTACCTACTTACCTACCTACCTACTTACCTACCTACTTACCTACCTACCTACTTACCTACCTACCTACTTACCTACCTACCTACTTACCTACCTACCTACTTACCTACCTACCTACTTACCTACCTACCTACTTACCTACCTACCTACTTACCTACCTACCTACGTACCTACCTACCTACTTACCTACCTACCTACCTACCTACCTACTTACCTACCTACTTACCTACCTACTTACCTACCTACTTACCTACCTACTTACCTACCTACTTACCTACCTACTTACCTACCAACTTACCTACCAACTTACCTACCAACTTACCTACCAACTTACCTACCTACTTACCTACCTACCTACTTACCTACCTACCTGCTTACCTACCTACCTACTTACCTACCTACCTACTTACCTACCTACCTACTTACCTACCTACCTACTTACCTACCTACCTACTTACCTACCTACCTACTTACCTACCTACCTACTTACCTACCTACCTACTTACCTACCTACCTACTTACCTACCTACCTACTTACCTACCTACCTACTTACCTACCTACCTACTTACCTACCTACCTACGTACCTACCTACCTACTTACCTACCTACCTACCTACCTACCTACTTACCTACCAACTTACCTACCTACTTACCTACCTACTTACCTACCTACTTACCTACCTACTTACCTACCTACTTACCTACCAACTTACCTACCAACTTACCTACCAACTTACCTACCAACTTACCTACCAACTTACTTACCTACTTACTTACTTACTTACTTACTTACTTACTTACTTACTTACTTACTTACTTACTTACTTACTTACTTACTTACTTACTTACTTACTTACTTACTTACTTACTTACTTACTTACTTACTTACTTACTTACTTACTTACTTACTTACTTTTATTACTTTTATTAATATATTTATTTATATATTTATTAGTATATTTATACCTACCTTAGGAATTGAGCACTTTTGATACGGGCAGTGCATCATTTTGATAATTTATTATTAGTATATTTATTTATTTATTTATTTATTTATGTATTTATGTATGAGTATATTTTATTTTTATTTTTTTATTAATGTTTGTATTACTATATTTATTTATTTTAATTCTTTTTCATTCATTTATGAATCATTTATATACATTATATATTTTTGATTGGTTCATTTTTTTTTTTTTTTTTTTTTTTAACATTATTTATTATTTACCAGTTTAATTATTCAGTACTTGTCTATTTGTTTCTATAGTCAGTTATTATTTTTAGTAATTAGTTCCTTCTACTTAAATATTTTTGTTTTCATTTATTTGCTTGCATGTCATTAATTATCTACATTTTTTAAAATCTACATACTGTTCGTTCCGGTAGGCATGAAAATGAATTTTTGCTGGGCCCTGTTTAGCTCCATTTTTGTCTGTATAAATTGCGAGGGGGGCTTGGGGACAAAACAACTTGGGGAGGTAAGAAGAAAAAAAAAGATTTTTTTTTCTTCTTCTAAATTTAATTTCAAAATTTATTTACATCAGTTTGATTTGATCTAAAATTAAGTATTTCATACAGATTGTAAAGCTAATTTGTGATAGTTTTACCATATCTTTCCAAAGTCAACATTATCGATTATTTTGGGGGACAAAATGTGGTGGGGTGGGCTTGAACTGACTGGGAGAAATTGGGGGGAGGGGCGCGACTCGGGGCCTTTTCCACATAACCCCACCCCACCTACTTACCTACCTACCTACTTACCTACCTACCTACTTACCTACCTACCTACTTACCTACCTACCTACTTACCTACCTACCTACTTACCTACCTACCTACTTACCTATCTACCTACTTACCTACCTACCTACTTACCTACCTACCTACTTACCTACCTACCTACTTACCTACCTACCTACTTACCTACCTACCTACTTACCTACCTACCTACTTACCTACCTACCTACTTACCTACCTACCTACTTACCTACCTACCTACTTACCTACCTACCTACTTACCTACCTACCTACTTACCTACCTACCTGCTTACCTACCTACCTACTTACCTACCTACCTACTTACCTACCTACCTACTTACCTACCTACTTACCTACCTACCTACTTACCTACCTACTTACCTACCTACCTACTTACCTACCTACCTACTTACCTACCTACCTACTTACCTACCTACCTACTTACCTACCTACCTACTTACCTACCTACCTACTTACCTACCTACCTACTTACCTACCTACCTACTTACCTACCTACCTACTTACCTACCTACCTACTTACCTACCTACCTACTTACCTACCTACCTACTTACCTACCTACCTGCTTACCTACCTACCTACTTACCTACCTACCTACTTACCTACCTACCTACTTACCTACCTACCTACTTACCTACCTACCTACTTACCTACCTACCTACCTACCTACCTACCTACCTACTTACCTACCTACCTACCTACCTACCTACCTACCTACCTACCTACCTACCTACCTACCTACTTACCTACCTACCTACCTACTTACCTACCTACTTACCTACCTACCTACCTACCTACCTACCTACTTACCTACCTACTTACCTACTTACCTACCTACCTACCTACTTACCTACTTACCTACTTACCTACTTACCTACTTACCTACTTACCTACTTACCTACTTACCTACCTACTTACCTACCTACTTACCTACCTACCAACTTACCTACCTACTTACCTACCAACTTACCTACCTACCTACTTACCTACCTACTTACCTACCTACTTACCTACCTACTTACCTACCTACTTACCTACCTACTTACCTACCTACCTACTTACCTACCTACCTACTTACCTACCTACCTACTTACCTACCTACCTACTTACCTACCTACCTACTTACCTACCTACCTACCTACCTACTTACCTACCTACCTACCTACCTACCTACCTACTTACCTACCTACCTACCTACTTACCTACCTACCTACCTACCTACCTACTTACCTACCTACCTACCTACCTACCTACCTACCTACCTACCTACCTACCTACTTATCTACTTACCTACCTACCTACCTACTTACCTACTTACCTACTTACCTACTTACCTACTTACCTACCTACTTACCTACTTACCTACTTACCTACTTACCTACTTACCTACTTACCTACTTACCTACTTACCTACCTACTTACCTACCTACTTACCAACCAACTTACCTACCTACTTACCTACCAACTTACCTACCTACTTACCTACCTACTTACCTACCTACTTACCTACCTACTTACCTACCTACTTACCTACCTACCTACTTACCTACCTACCTACTTACCTACCTACCTACTTACCTACCTACCTACCTACCTACTTACCTACCTACCTACCTACTTACCTACCTACCTACAGTACAGATCGCATTAGAGTAACCGATATCAACGGAGGTCAACATACTTTCATCGGAATATCAACCCAATTACATCCCGTTGTCAGTGCATTGACAGTGCGAAATCAGCGCGCTGATTTCGCAAGATCAACGGAGTCCCTACACGACAATTGCGCTGAACAGCACACTATCATCGTGCTGTCAGTGCATTGCCAATGCGATGTCATTGCGTTGTCAATGGACTATCAACTCAAAGTCAATGGACTATCATCGCAGTTGCGTGGTGCACTCTATTGTGAGCTGTACTGTACCTACCTACCTACCTACCTACCTACCTACCTACCTACCTACCTACCTACCTACTTACCTACTTACCTACCTACCTACTTACCTACTTACCTACTTACCTACCTACTTACCTACCTACTTACCTACCAACTTACCTACCAACTTACCTACCTACTTACCTACCAACTTACCTACCTACTTACCTACCTACTTACCTACCTACTTACCTACCTACTTACCTACCAACTTACCTACCAACTTACCTACCTACTTACCTACCTACTTACCTACCTACTTACCTACCTACTTACCTACCTACTTACCTACCTACCTACTTACCTACCTACCTACCTACTTACCTACCTACCTACCTACTTACCTACCTACCTACTTACCTACCTACCTACTTACCTACTTACCTACTTACCTACTTACCTACTTACCTACTTACCTACTTACCTACTTACCTACTTACCTACTTACCAACTTACCTACCAACTTACCTACCAACTTACCTACCTACTTACCTACCTACTTACCTACTTACCTACTTACCTACTTACCTACTTACCTACTTACCTACTTACCTACTTACCTACTTACCTACCTACCAACTTACCTACCAACTTACCTACCAACTTACCTACCTACTTACCTACCTACTTACCTACCTACTTACCTACCTACTTACCTACCTACTTACCTACCTACTTACCTACCTACTTACCTACCTACTTACCTACCTACCTACCTACCTACCTACTTACCTACCTACCTACCTACTTACCTACCTACCTACCTACCTACCTACCTACCTACCTACCTACCTACCTACCTACCTACTTACCTACTTACCTACCTACCTACCTACTTACCTACTTACCTACCAACTTACCTACCAACTTACCTACCTATTTACCTACCAACTTACCTACCTACTTACCTACCTACTTACCTACCTACTTACCTACCTACCTACTTACCTACCAACTTACCTACCAACTTACCTACCTACTTACCTACCTACTTACCTACCTACTTACCTACCTACTTACCTACCTACTTACCTACCTACTTACCTACCTACCTACCTACTTACCTACTTACCTACCTACCTACTTACCTACCTACCTACTTACCTACTTACCTACTTACCTACTTACCTACTTACCTACCTACCAACTTACCTACCAACTTACCTACCTACTTACCTACCTACTTACCTACCTACTTACCTACCTACTTACCTACCTACTTACCTACCTACTTACCTACCTACTTACCTACCTACCTACCTACTTACCTACCTACCTACCTACTTACCTACTTACCTACCTACCTACTTACCTACCTACCTACTTACCTACTTACCTACTTACCTACTTACCTACTTACCTACTTACCTACTTACCTACTTACCTACTTACCTACTTACCTACTTACCTACTTACCTACCTACCAACTTACCTACCAACTTACCTACCTACTTACCTACCTACTTACCTACCTACTTACCTACCTACTTACCTACCTACTTACCTACCTACTTACCTACCTACTTACCTACCTACTTACCTACCTACCTACCTACCTATCTACCTACCTACCTACTTACCTACCTACCTACCTACCTACTTACCTACCTACCTACCTACCTACCTACCTGCCTACCTACCTACCTACTTACCTACCTACCTACCTACTTACCTACTTACCTACCTACCTACCTACTTACCTACTTACCTACCTACCTACCTACTTACCTACCAACTTACCTACCAACTTACCTACCTACTTACCTACCAACTTACCTACCTACTTACCTACCTACTTACCTACCTACTTACCTACCTACTTACCTACCAACTTACCTACCAACTTACCTACCTACCTACTTACCTACCTACTTACCTACCTACTTACCTACCTACCTACTTACCTACCTACCTACCTACCTACTTACCTACCTACCTACCTACTTACCTACTTACCTACTTACCTACTTACCTACTTACCTACTTACCTACTTACCTACTTACCTACTTACCTACTTACCTACTTACCTACTTACCTACTTACCTACTTACCTACCTACCAACTTACCTACCAACTTACCTACCTACTTACCTACCTACTTACCTACCTACTTACCTACCTACTTACCTACCTACTTACCTACCTACCTACTTACCTACCTACCTACTTACCTACCTACCTACTTACCTACCTACCTACTTACCTACCTACCTACTTACCTACCTACCTACTTACCTACCTACCTACTTACCTACCTACCTACTTACCTACCTACCTACTTACCTATCTACCTACTTACCTACCTACCTACTTACCTACCTACCTACTTACCTACCTACCTACTTACCTACCTACCTACTTACCTACCTACCTACTTACCTACCTACCTACTTACCTACCTACCTACTTACCTACCTACCTACTTACCTACCTACCTACTTACCTACCTACCTACTTACCTACCTACCTACTTACCTACCTACCTGCTTACCTACCTACCTACTTACCTACCTACCTACTTACCTACCTACCTACTTACCTACCTACTTACCTACCTACCTACTTACCTACCTACTTACCTACCTACCTACTTACCTACCTACCTACTTACCTACCTACCTACTTACCTACCTACCTACTTACCTACCTACCTACTTACCTACCTACCTACTTACCTACCTACCTACTTACCTACCTACCTACGTACCTACCTACCTACTTACCTACCTACCTACCTACCTACCTACTTACCTACCTACTTACCTACCTACTTACCTACCTACTTACCTACCTACTTACCTACCTACTTACCTACCTACTTACCTACCAACTTACCTACCAACTTACCTACCAACTTACCTACCAACTTACCTACCTACTTACCTACCTACCTACTTACCTACCTACCTGCTTACCTACCTACCTACTTACCTACCTACCTACTTACCTACCTACCTACTTACCTACCTACCTACTTACCTACCTACCTACTTACCTACCTACCTACTTACCTACCTACCTACTTACCTACCTACCTACTTACCTACCTACCTACTTACCTACCTACCTACTTACCTACCTACCTACTTACCTACCTACCTACTTACCTACCTACCTACGTACCTACCTACCTACTTACCTACCTACCTACCTACCTACCTACTTACCTACCAACTTACCTACCTACTTACCTACCTACTTACCTACCTACTTACCTACCTACTTACCTACCTACTTACCTACCAACTTACCTACCAACTTACCTACCAACTTACCTACCAACTTACCTACCAACTTACTTACCTACTTACTTACTTACTTACTTACTTACTTACTTACTTACTTACTTACTTACTTACTTACTTACTTACTTACTTACTTACTTACTTACTTACTTACTTACTTACTTACTTACTTACTTACTTACTTACTTACTTACTTACTTACTTACTTACTTACTTACTTACTTACTTACTTACTTACTTACTTACTTACTTACTTACTTACTTTTATTACTTTTATTAATATATTTATTTATATATTTATTAGTATATTTATACCTACCTTAGGAATTGAGCACTTTTGATACGGGCAGTGCATCATTTTGATAATTTATTATTAGTATATTTATTTATTTATTTATTTATTTATGTATTTATGTATGAGTATATTTTATTTTTATTTTTTTATTAATGTTTGTATTACTATATTTATTTATTTTAATTCTTTTTCATTCATTTATGAATCATTTATATACATTATATATTTTTGATTGGTTCATTTTTTTTTTTTTTTTTTTTTTTAACATTATTTATTATTTACCAGTTTAATTATTCAGTACTTGTCTATTTGTTTCTATAGTCAGTTATTATTTTTAGTAATTAGTTCCTTCTACTTAAATATTTTTGTTTTCATTTATTTGCTTGCATGTCATTAATTATCTACATTTTTTAAAATCTACATACTGTTCGTTCCGGTAGGCATGAAAATGAATTTTTGCTGGGCCCTGTTTAGCTCCATTTTTGTCTGTATAAATTGCGAGGGGGGCTTGGGGACAAAACAACTTGGGGAGGTAAGAAGAAAAAAAAAGATTTTTTTTTCTTCTTCTAAATTTAATTTCAAAATTTATTTACATCAGTTTGATTTGATCTAAAATTAAGTATTTCATACAGATTGTAAAGCTAATTTGTGATAGTTTTACCATATCTTTCCAAAGTCAACATTATCGATTATTTTGGGGGACAAAATGTGGTGGGGTGGGCTTGAACTGACTGGGAGAAATTGGGGGGAGGGGCGCGACTCGGGGCCTTTTCCACATAACCCCACCCCACCTACTTACCTACCTACCTACTTACCTACCTACCTACTTACCTACCTACCTACTTACCTACCTACCTACTTACCTACCTACCTACTTACCTACCTACCTACTTACCTATCTACCTACTTACCTACCTACCTACTTACCTACCTACCTACTTACCTACCTACCTACTTACCTACCTACCTACTTACCTACCTACCTACTTACCTACCTACCTACTTACCTACCTACCTACTTACCTACCTACCTACTTACCTACCTACCTACTTACCTACCTACCTACTTACCTACCTACCTACTTACCTACCTACCTGCTTACCTACCTACCTACTTACCTACCTACCTACTTACCTACCTACCTACTTACCTACCTACTTACCTACCTACCTACTTACCTACCTACTTACCTACCTACCTACTTACCTACCTACCTACTTACCTACCTACCTACTTACCTACCTACCTACTTACCTACCTACCTACTTACCTACCTACCTACTTACCTACCTACCTACTTACCTACCTACCTACGTACCTACCTACCTACTTACCTACCTACCTACCTACCTACCTACTTACCTACCTACTTACCTACCTACTTACCTACCTACTTACCTACCTACTTACCTACCTACTTACCTACCTACTTACCTACCAACTTACCTACCAACTTACCTACCAACTTACCTACCAACTTACCTACCTACTTACCTACCTACCTACTTACCTACCTACCTGCTTACCTACCTACCTACTTACCTACCTACCTACTTACCTACCTACCTACTTACCTACCTACCTACTTACCTACCTACCTACTTACCTACCTACCTACTTACCTACCTACCTACTTACCTACCTACCTACTTACCTACCTACCTACTTACCTACCTACCTACTTACCTACCTACCTACTTACCTACCTACCTACTTACCTACCTACCTACGTACCTACCTACCTACTTACCTACCTACCTACCTACCTACCTACTTACCTACCAACTTACCTACCTACTTACCTACCTACTTACCTACCTACTTACCTACCTACTTACCTACCTACTTACCTACCAACTTACCTACCAACTTACCTACCAACTTACCTACCAACTTACCTACCAACTTACTTACTTACTTACTTACTTACTTACTTACTTACTTACTTACTTACTTACTTACTTACTTACTTACTTACTTACTTACTTACTTACTTACTTACTTACTTACTTACTTACTTACTTACTTACTTACTTACTTACTTACTTACTTACTTACTTACTTACTTACTTACTTACTTACTTACTTACTTACTTACTTACTTACTTACTTACTTACTTACTTACTTACTTTTATTACTTTTATTAATATATTTATTTATATATTTATTAGTATATTTATACCTACCTTAGGAATTGAGCACTTTTGATACGGGCAGTGCATCATTTTGATAATTTATTATTAGTATATTTATTTATTTATTTATTTATTTATGTATTTATGTATGAGTATATTTTATTTTTATTTTTTTATTAATGTTTGTATTACTATATTTATTTATTTTAATTCTTTTTCATTCATTTATGAATCATTTATATACATTATATATTTTTGATTGGTTCATTTTTTTTTATTTTTTTTTTTTTAACATTATTTATTATTTACCAGTTTAATTATTCAGTACTTGTCTATTTGTTTCTATAGTCAGTTATTATTTTTAGTAATTAGTTCCTTCTACTTAAATATTTTTGTTTTCATTTATTTGCTTGCATGTCATTAATTATCTACATTTTTTAAAATCTACATACTGTTCGTTCCGGTAGGCATGAAAATGAATTTTTGCTGGGCCCTGTTTAGCTCCATTTTTGTCTGTATAAATTGCGAGGGGGGCTTGGGGACAAAACAACTTGGGGAGGTAAGAAGAAAAAAAAAGATTTTTTTTTCTTCTTCTAAATTTAATTTCAAAATGTATTTACATCAGTTTGATTTGATCTAAAATTAAGTATTTCATACAGATTGTAAAGCTAATTTGTGATAGTTTTACCATATCTTTCCAAAGTCAACATTATCGATTATTTTGGGGGACAAAATGTGGTGGGGTGGGCTTGAACTGACTGGGAGAAATTGGGGGGAGGGGCGCGACTCGGGGCCTTTTCCACATAACCCCACCCCCCCCCCCCCCCCCCCCATCCCCCCTTCTTGGTGCCGCTACTGTGTCGGAGGTCACTCGGATATCAGATGTATCCGTTTAAAGTTGACTAATTGGGTTCCAAATTACATATTTGAATGGAAGCAAAACCAAAATTAAAATACATATTTGTGAAATTAAAACTGATAAAATACCGCTTTAAAAAATCGAGAGGGATGATTATTCAAAAAGGAACAACTGTAGTTTTAATTCAACAACAATGACATAAGAGGAAGTAGTTGTGTTATTGCCGGTAATGAACTGTAAAAATATTTGTTAAGGGTGTTTGCCCATTCATTGTCTACAGTCTCCACAATTGTCTTGGTGCCTGCCTTTACGGCAAATAAAGATATGGCATGAATCATTTTGCATCGTAGACACCATACATTTTTTGAATTTTCATATAGAATCTTTCATTTATACAACTCATACATGTATAAACAAAACGGAACGTGACTACACAACCAAGACCCTTAACTTGAGACCGTCACCATTGCCTTTGCAAAATGTTAACAACATACATGCTTTATACTCTAGATGTGCGTTTTATGGTGTTTGGTTTATACACAAAATAACAATCTTACAATCTGATTCAGTTTAAGTTTAAGTTTTTATTCATTCAAATAAATAACCAGTCATTGTTTGCATTGGCACTAACGCGCTAACGCCCACAACATGTGCCAAAATAGAATAAATGGGGAAAACCCCGATTAATAACCATTGTTACCGTTGATTACCTGCATTGACAAAACTTATGACGTACAATTGTCATTTTGGGTTTTACCACCTGAGTCAACTACTCATTTACAGTAAAAGGTCAAAACGACTCTAAATGAATTTGCAAACATTATAGTCGATTGGCCCGTAATTGAAATCATACCGTAAACAGTATATATATATATATATATATATATATGTATATATTTAACAATAATAAAACGATCATTGTTATAATGTAATCAGTATAATCAGTTAACCTGTGGCAGATCCGGGTTCTGACATTTTGACGAATACTGTTTTCGATTGCAATCTACCTTGATATTAACCATGCAAAGGGTGCATGAGAATATTATTATATATGAGTCTTTAAGAGACACTTGAAATTCAATAATAATTCACTCAACATGTAACTTCTTAAGATCATCGTAATGATACTGTTAATATTTTCAAAGCGCTAAGTTCCAAAATATAATAAATTGTAAGGTCAATCCGCATAAAACTACCATGTAAAGTACAAATTATATTGTGTATACATTATAGACCACTTTTGCGGATTGAAGTAACACTAAAAATATAGTGCCTCCTGGGTGTTGTACAACCACTAATCCTAAAATTTCAATCCTAAGTATGTGTATTATGGTTAATCAAAACAGCTTTGTTTTAAAGTTCTATTTTGTGTCCCTGAATGATTATCAGCATTGTTACATTTCTTATTAAACCTGATTTCGGATTGGTCAATACTTAATTATCCATACACGCTAATCCAACCAGCTACTGGCTACTTGCTTTTATGGCCTCGACTATTTAGACTTAGTACAGGCCTTTATAATATACAGGCTTTCATGTCAGCACACGGTCACCTAAAGTAACATACACCAGTATACTTATAACCCTTGACTGCACACTGCTGACTGGCATTCAACATTCTTATAGCGCGGATTTCAAAACATTGGTCCCTTAGCGTGAGTATATCCTTGAAGATTGCTTCTACTGTGTGCGTGCATGGGTGGACAAATATTAATAGACTTTTGCCAAGCCTGTGCACAGTTGTACAGCTGTATGAAATATATTGTTATTGTAAGAATATGTTGCAAAATTAATGTATCTAAAATGTTGATTAATATTACAGAAAAAGACAAATGAAATTGAGAAATGTGGCTCGCCCATTTTATTAAGGATAATTTATGGATTAATTTGAAACCGTACATAACTGTATTGGGCATACAAAAGTGTTTCAAAATTATTCCATTTAACGGCTAATTAATTGGTTAATTACGCGCGTAAATGAATTACACAGCTAACATGTTAACGAATGGCTAGACAGATTTGTGTGGCTAATCATAACATAAAAATAACATAAACATCTTTCTCTGTGAGTATAGTGTTTATTGCATGTTTGGAGGTAATATGCTAATTATATGCAAATAAGGTCAAACCATTTTCTTTTCTATGACATTAAATCACCAAGCTGTATTTTATAATATTAATATTGCCTCCATGTTTTTATGTCTCCTTGTCTTACATATGTTACTTTTTGAATTAGATCGTAATTTCAATAACATGCACTTTTGGTAATTATGCTCTATTGCACTGTAGCATGCACCAACACTACCAGAGTGATTCTCTGTACACATGAACACTAGTGGTATATCGTTGTTGTATTTTCGTCTGTGTCAAACCACCCATTTATTGAAACTTTTGTCTTTTTGTCAAGCTTTGACAATATTAGTGGGTGATATTAGTGGGAAGGGAGTAACGTATGGATTAAACTATAAGGGGTGATGGTGAAATGTGAGGGGAAAGAACTGGTGGCACCATCTGTGTCTCTTACAGCAAAGCAGGTAGTGTCACTTTTGAAACTGGACCTACGACCATTGAAATGACAATAACTCCGCTCCGCATCATCGCATTTCAATAATCGAGGTGTCAAAATACGCAGAACAAAATTATGCACTGGGTTATTTGCTTGGATTAATCCATACCTTTTTGGGCCGTTAATTATTGGCTCATTTTTAAGTGTTTCGATACTTTTTGTGAGGAGTTTATTATCGTTCATCAATAACGTGTCATTGCTTCTACTTTGTGTCCAAGTACATACCTATTCAAATATGCCTATTCAGGTATATGTAATCATACATCAACACCAATTTTCTAGACTAGTTCCAACAGGTCCCCAACGGTCGGCCTGAACTACGGTATTTCACCAATAGTGCAAATAGAGCTTCGTCTAGTGGTACGCCACTGTTGATAATATTATTATTGTTATATACATTATGCATAGACTACTTGTTACACGCAGATATATCATAAAATCGAGTCATAATTTAATGTTATTATTGATCAAATCTATTAATGGCAAAATAGTCTCACTATAGAAACTGGAAGTAGTAGTAATTGGTGCTCTTTTCAGTAGTCATGGAAGCTACAATAACGGTGAACATAGAGTTGAAACCAAGCGGCCCAGTCGTTGGGACCGAGCCAACCTACAATGGCCGTGAACCCGAGCATACCTACGAGATTATACCACCGACAACTCTTGACGAGCCTGATGAAGCTAGGCAACAAGAATCAAAAACGCTGAGAGGAACAAAACTTGTTCTGGGATTGTGTAGCATCTTGATACTTGCCATCGTCACCGTTGTCACCTCGATCGCACTGACGTATTCCCATGAAGGTATTTGTTTATCATGATTATTGCTCTTTATTGTCTTTTGTCCCCGGATGTTTTTCTAGAGTGCAGGAGAAACTCCCTCATGAAAGCATCGCGAGATGCCCAAATCGCACGAGCCAGACGCAAAATACTCACAAATATAACATAGAAACCAACGGTGAATTATAAAATCACTAATAGCACATACACAGCCAATCCAGAATTCCACAAATTTCACTTATTGTACAGCTTCAGAATGCTGTAAATTTGACATCGTAAATAACCTGATTAATTACAGCACTGTAATTATTACCCAACTTGGTGTGTGTGTGTGTTATAGTAGATGATTGTCTAAGTCTGGGTGAGTGAGAGGTGTCCTACTGTGAAAGTGGTGTGTATCTGGTGTGTAGGGTAGAGCTCTGCCACATAAATCATCACTAAAATAGTCACTGTCGATGAGTGCTCATGAAGATATCAATCCCTTTTGAGGCTAGAGTTACAAGTTTATGGATGACTCTGTTTACCTGCGTGTCAGTCGTGATCACTGTTGTGCTTCGTCGACATCCAAGGTGGGTTGGTCAGGTCAGAGCAAAGGTGGTTGACAAACTGGCACATTCTCTTTCTTCTTGATTGTTCGGTATTGCTTATGTAGACCTTCTTACATATTTTACATATTGATGGTTTGCGTTATTGATGTGATTGCGTAGCAAGATTCTGATTATTATTTTGTTACCACAAATGACCAAAACGGCAATAATGTTGTGAGTGGGGGCAATAAAAGAGACTTTTTTTGGAATCAGCTCATTGTTTACATAAGCAAGGCTTGTCAAACCCTCATTAGGAAAAATAAAATAAATTAACCGCACTTATCTCCCAAGGTACATGTCTCACATTGTCACCGAATACACGGCATTAGCAACGTGTCTTGGTACAATACTCGTTTACGGATAAGGTTTGACCCCTGTCGGTAACAAGTTACACAAGGGCAACATTTACCATCATGAAAGTGTTAAATGAACTCACAAAGCTATTTAATATGTATACCAACTTGATTTGATAAATATTAACTTTTAATTGATCAACGTTTCCTTTGTAATGATTTTTATATTCGCAATTTATTCAGGTTTACAGGCGATGCAAAACAATACATCACGGGAAACAACTTCGGTCGATGTGGACACAACTATTAAACCTAATGCACCCACAAGTCTACCATTGAAAGGTATGTTGATAAATTAACCCCTGATATGCCATTATGTTCGCATCTAAGTACAAAAAAAAATTTGGTTACAAAGAGTTTTTTACCATACATTAAGCCAATCGGAGATAATGGAAGAATGGTGGTATGTTTGACCAGATATTAAAGCAATTTTTGATTGGTTACTATTAACAGAGTGTGTCACATTATATCCTGTAATGAGCCAATCAGAGACACTGCTATGCTATGTTTCCAATAACACCACCTTAATTAAGCAGCATACCGTTATATTAGCAGATTAGTGTCAGAATCGTGTTTGACATGATTCCTCATATCGAAATACCAATACAACGAAATAATAGCCTTTTTGCATGCTCTCTTCATGCTGCAAAAATGAAAACAAAATAATCAAGAATACACATTTCATTGAAATGGAATGGGGTGGGGCGGTCCAATAGAAACAAGCATGTTTTGTAAACATTTTCTGAAGCATCTGTTTCATACCAAAATACCAGGGTGTATGTTTTTTCCATAATTCAAACAAAAAAACAAATCAAAACACCGCAGTCTAAAAATAGTACAGGAAACCAATAAAGTTGATTTGCGTGCATGGAGGGGGGGGGGGGGGGGGGGGGGGTGGGGGGGGTGGGGCGGGACGGGGATACCGTCTGAAGAACAATCTAGGTATATATGACATTGTACTTGGTCTAAACCGTTAGTCTAGGAATTGCTATACCAATTAAAAATGGCATTCCGCGATCATGGTTACCCATATCGACATTTCATTAAATCAACCCAGGAATTATTATTATATAACCCGAAACTCAAACATCCACAACTTATTAGAGAACCCCACAACAATTGGAGATTAATCTCCATAGTCAAACAAGATAAGCTATGTCTCTCTGATCTGATTGAATTATCAACTAAACAAATATTGTTTTGACTCCATTGCAGACTGCGGGTACTGTTAAAATAAACTGCATAGGTACAAGTAATTTACAAAGACTACAAACATGGCGGCCTCCACTTATGTCTAGAAAGACCTAAATGTGCAAATGTTTGCAATAACATGCTAATAGGGTGGCTTCACCGCCCCCCAAAAAACAAACAAAAAAACACCAAGTGCCCAGAACCCGTTTGTAGAAAGTTACTCACCATCTCTAGATATTTAGAACACAATGGATTGCCTCACCCCGTGTGGGCAGGACGAGGGCGGAACGTCAGACAACTCTGCCCTATAATATTCGACCAGGACAATTCGGCCCACGAGATAACACTCCCCGATAAAAACTCGGCCTTTTAGACAACTCGTTCACGTTAAAGGGCAATATATATTCAAATCTACTATACTATAAGCTACCCGGTGTAGACACATGTTATGCTCCACTAACCAGTCATTGTGTATACACAGATACATTCGAGTGGGGGACCTGGACATATTGGACGGAATGTACCGTGACCTGCAATGCTGGTGTACGCAATAGATCCAGACAATGTAACGAACCCCTATCCGATAAGATAACGACCAGAGATATGTGTGCCGGGAGTGCGACGGATACAGAAACGTGTTCTGTTTGGAAATGTCCAGGTATGGTATTTCATGGATTGAAAGTAACTTAGGGAAGACGTCAAAACTCGACCGCCCGTTGACCGCCGGTTACGGGCGGTTCCGCCCGGTTCTTTCAGGTCAAATGTTTTACTGGTATATGAATATTCGCGCATGCAACACTGAACAACCGCCGGTTGACTTAATGCTGTAACCGGACCAATTTACACTATCAATCTGTTACTTTGCGGTCATAATAGCTCTCTCTATAATCGTTCTATACAAAAAACACATTCATAGACTGATTTAAAAAAGTTAATGAGCTATAAACAGATTGAAAAAGCCAACCCCAGCGAAAATCAATAGCTGTATTGTACTGGTTGTCAACTGAGCCCATTACTTCAAGATTTTATTGCTCACGCGTGTGACGAGGCACTATCAACCGGTCGTGTTCACCAGAGTGTAACTATTTGACCTCATTATGTGTGTATATTATAACAGACGACACGTTTTGTGAGAACCAGGCGGAACCGGCCGTAACCGGCGGTTGCCTGGCGGTCGAGTTTTGACGTGATCCCTTAACTGTGTTTGACTCTGCTCATTATTCCCAGCAAAGCCTGCAACGGAAACTACACAATGTTGACTTCAAGTCAAGTGTAAAATGTATGGTTCAATTAGTTCTAAATTGGTTAGAAATTTGAGGGTTATTCACTCCGCGCGCCAAGAGTATAAATAATCCAAGAGTACTCGCGAAATTTAGCTACACGTGCGCACTTTTGTATGAACGCACTCGTCACACATTCGATGCACAATGCGGTTGTTGCGTCCATGTACGCCTACACCCTTCTGTATTGCTTTTTTGCTGTAATGACGCTCTCCAATTTGGAACTGTTCGAACTATAATAGGTATTCATCAAAAATTAAGATTATATTTAATTTATTTTGTCGTAATGTATTCATCAAATAATTAGTGCAAAATTTCTAATAATTCAAAATTTGAATTTGGGTTAGGACGCAATGTGTGTTTCTACTTTTAATTGAACGAAGGAACAGTAACCATTTTGTATTCGTTCTCACGCACCAGTCTGGGACAATCTTTCGACCTTTTTGAAACATCGTGTGAACACGCCCGTAGCGAGGCTTCACCTAAAAAGAACCCCTCATCTCCCCAGTTAACATTCACACGGGGTTATGACACGTATAATGTTGGCCAATGAAATAAAAACACACATGTTTGTGATGCCGAGAAGTTAATTTCGATTCATCATTGAATGACAGCTCAATGTTCACTTCCTCTCGTGAACACAACAATAGAACTTTTCCGGTTTTTTGGATCAGCTGCCAACTTGTCGGGAATAATCTGTGTTTAAGATTTTCAGAAAGAAAAGGAAGATATGTTTCCTGATATGTAGGTCAATTTAAAAACACGGTTTATACAATGAATTGGATGTCATGCACCGATTCCATTGAAATGTATACAGAATAGACCGGGTTCGATTCCCCTTTGTAATCCGCTGCGCATATCTACATGTATAACCTCTAGTAATACATAACTGCCCTTGATTGTATATACTATTGAACAGCTGGCACTTATGATCAACTTCAATGCTCAACTGGTTTCATTGGGTTTGGTATACGATATATGTCTAGAGCATGTATGACGCTGTTTGTTTTACAATGACAACGTTTTTGTAACATTATCTAATAAAGATGTGATACACCGTTTTCTTCAGATTGCCAACGGAAATGTATTGCTGGGATTCTGAATGATGAATGTGATGCATGTCTATGTTCGGACGGCATTTTAACTGGACGGATTTTTGATACCGATATGCGGCCATTATCAGGTGTGGTCGTGACATACGCTGATCGACCCTACGTAAGTCTAGCCGTGACGAACGCTTCTGGCGAGTTTACTGCGTTTGGAGTATGCCCGGTTGACACCCTAATGGTTATTTCTAAGACCATGTACTCCACCATGATACTGACAACTTCAACTGAAGGCGGCGATGCATCAACATTGATAGCAAGCATGACACGAATCGGTACGTATGAATACGTTGTAAGAAGAAAATCTGTTACATACGACCGTTTGCAATATTGGTATAAGTCCTTTGTAATCTCTAGAGACTTTGACATGAAAACAAAAGGGGCGATAGCCTTGTCAGCAAATTAAGTTAGGTGTGCTCACATGCGAGTCTCGTACGTCACCTAAAAGTGGCAACGTCCACATTTTACGGATTTACAGGTGTGTTTTTAATCATATCATTTGAAATATCCACATGTAGAGGAGTCGCCCCATTTTCATTTGAAGAGGTCTAGACGCCAATTTTAAAGATTGAATGGACCTATTGATATCGTGTAAAAGGTTGATATCTTGGCTACATACGACCATTATCTCAGTACTCTAGGCCTTACTGTAAAGGCAAGAGTAAATGATAAAGACAAGTGTCTCAAAAGGGCAAACTTGCCCGACACCGGGGTAGGTTCGCCCATAGGCCGCGACAAGTTCGCCCTAGGCTCAGAATTAGGCCACACAAAGTACCATAATACCCAATACATATAGACTCGTTATTCTTTGTTATTTTATTCCAAAATAAAATCTAGGGGTCCAAAAATCAATATGAAAAATGAAAGTAAATTCACTTTTGCTCTCCTACATTAAAACCAAATACCTCTACATCTAATAGCGCTTGATCCTCAAAATCACAGTACTTAATAAAAGGCTACGAAAATAAACGCGGTTTCCGTTCTATTCAATTCATATGTAACGGTTGAAGTCAGATCAATAGCTTAAGATCTTTATGACGCCTACTTCACAAAGCAAGTACACTGACCTGTCAGTGTACTTGACACGTTTTACAAAAAAAACCTCTTTTATTTGTTAATCAAGGTGTTCAATTGGCGCACGAGTTTAGTTAAACGCGCGTTAAACTACCCCATCTTAAAGTTATACACTTTTCGGTGATATACGAGGGGGGTATCACAAAGTTCTTGAAATCATCCAGAAGTGAAGGTTCCAGAAACTTTTTTTTGATATGTGACCCTTAAGACATCTTTAAAAAGTCATTGTGTTAAGTCACACATTTCTCCCAATATTTATTACCTGTCCACAGAACGCCATTGAAGAGCTCTTTAGATTGACCGCCATTGATTGATCCTCAGATTGCGTTATTCCCAAAACAGCAATAAATAGTTTAAAGCGTTGACAGAAAGGGGTCAAAGGTCATGTAAGGGTCTTTAGAGGTCAATGTTACCCATAATATTATTGTCACCAAGCTTGTTTGTAATGACCTTTGACCCTTTCTGTCAACACTTTAAACTATTTATTGCTGTTTTAGGAATAACGCGATATGAGGCAATCTGAGAATCAATCAATGGCGGTCAATCTGAGGATCTTTACAATGGCGGTCTATGTGGACATGTAATAAATAGTGGGAGAAATGTGTGACTTTGCACACTTAGGGAATTTTTAAAGATGTCATAAGGGTCACATATCAACAACAAAAATGTTTCTGGCTCCATTACCTTTTGGGTGATTTCATGAATTTGTTGATACCCCTCGTAGACGAGTGTTTAAGGGTTTTTTTAAATCAGAAATTGCGTTTAGTGAAAATATGTGTCTATAGTCAATGTTAAACGCGTTAAATATGTACTATAATACGGCCCTAGTATTAGATTAGTTAGTTAGTATTTGACACCTTTTGATTATTCCATTGTACCATAATATTAATCAAAGTTAACCACAACAAGTGTCACATATATCTGTTATCTTCTTCAATATTATAATAACCTATTCATTGGTAAAGAGTGAAGGTGTAATACACTATCTGACCATTCACAATTAATCACACTCTTTAGATCCATTCTTACCAGCCAGATCCTTTGGGAATATCTCAAGATTTCTCCATCTTAACTCTATTTCATCTGTCACCAAATGAGCAGGTGTAAGCCTAAAGGACCTTTAGCCTTTGATACCCCTATCATCCGCATTCAATCTAGTACTCTATTGCTGTGTTTATTTTAGGGATAAATCGAATATTTTAATTTATATCATATCGAAATTAAATGTAACATTGTAAACATTTCGTTTCTTTTTGCTTGAAGTATTTGTAAGAATAAATGTTCGAAGCAGTCTGTTATCAATATTGTAGAGTGCCTTGTTCAGATCTGCTTCGAATGAGTGCTAGGAAGGCTTGACCCGTATACACAAAATATACATTAAATATATCTTCAACTACCTGTGATACGAAATTTACATTTGTTATTTGTAGAGTATCCATACATTATCGAACATCCTCAAGATAAAATTCGTGTAGAAGGAGAAAGCGTGACATTTTGCTGTGCAGTTGATGAAACCACCAATCCAACTAAATGGGAATGGTGAGTATTTAGTTATATCGTAAGAACAACATAAAATGAAGACATCTGCATACATGCGCGATATCTAAATTACAATTCAAAGTGTAATCTGATATATTACACACAGTGGTTTAGTATAATTATAGAGACCCTGATATAGTTTGCTGTAGTCACGGCGTATTACTTTTTTCACCGAAATTATAGACCAGTTGACATGAAATGTTTATAAACAACTGTTCACTATGCCTTATTGCCCTTTACAATGCGTTGGCGCGAGTTTTAAAAGGACGAAGCAAACCAGGATGCGCACACATATTGCCAGGCAAAGGAAAATGGCAGATGGCGAACAAATGTTTGGTAGAACGTCACATGTCAACCAATTTATAAGAATATAAATATCATTTCATCCATGCGATCTTACATCACTTTCAAAAGTATCGCGTCAATTTAAAGAATAAACTGAATGGAATGAAATACGCCATGTTTCCGGGGAATGGCGAATGGTTGAGACATCTCTGTAAAACCGATCGATGAATTCAAGACATGTCCTCTACAATAGGTTTGGTAGAGAATTCAGTTAGTCCATACACGAAGTATTTTAGCATTCATGACCGCTTATATACATGCTATGTAAAACAAATACTTAAATGTTTGCGACCTGGCACTTAGTTCTGGTTATTTGTCTAAATGTTTTTATGCTAAAGGTTTAAAGATGGAGACGTATTGAAGACAGATGTCAGCTCAACCAACACATTAACTTTACATTCTGTTAGTGTCAGCGATTCCGGTACATACCGATGCCGAGTTCACAACATGGCTGGTCGAGTGTACTCGGAATCAGCTAGTCTCTTGGTTACTGGTAAGCGATTCACATTTCCTATTTATACGAGTAGGTTAACTGCAGAGTGCCCAGGAAAAGTTGCAACTTATTTTGAGGGGCAGTAGTTTCACTTGTATACAGGAACAAACAAAACAGGAGGAAATTTATCATTTAGTCCACATGGTTGTAATTCACAATGAAAATATGTAAGTCATATTGTCTTTTCCAATCATTTCTTTTTAATATTTTTGTCATTTATAAAGGAATATGGACCTTTTTCCTAATTGTATTCATTTATGTCCCTACATTTTTTTTATGCACTCCCCCAAACCTCCAATAGCGTTTATTGGTTGAATCATGATAATGCTATGCATACGCTGCAAACCTTATGAAGATCTGCATGTACTTCAAACGTAGTATAATGATATGCATTTACTGCAATCATAGTATAATAATGCTCTGCATGTACTGCAACCCTAGTATAATGTTCCGCATGTACTGCAAAACTAGTGTGTTTTTAACACAAAATCAAACAACAGCCACAATATAACATCTGTGAACTATGCATTTTAAATCATCAGTTGACATTTGAGTGTGTGGAATTGCCACCACCCTTCCGTTTCGCATATCAAAATTGGAAGGTCCTTTTTACGTTTTGCACTCGTTACTTAGCAAAAGGAGAGGGAATAGGCGACTAGAGTGTATGCCTTGATGAACACGGGACATTAAGTTAAATTCCTCTGGTAAACTGTTTGAATGTTTGCGTGTATCCACATGATGTCATAAGTATCCATTTGTTTTTCCCTCAACAGCAACTATAATGGAATGCAACCCAAACCCGATTCCACATGTTGTCAGGCTTCCACCAGAATGCATCCAAGCAGACTCTGGCACAGCTACATTTGACGTAAGGACTTGCTCATCACGTCAGTGTGGCGCTAGAAATGATTCACATCAATGCATCGATGAAGATATAAGTTGCTGTTCTGTTGTAGAAACAGAAGCGATTAATCTGCAATGCACTGACTACTTCATCACTGTTCTCAAGACGGTGGCGTGTGGTTGCCTTCCTTGCGAAGAGGATCTTGCAGTTATCTACGGAACCGCGCTATCACATAGCAACGAGATGCCCCTGTTTTTTGGGTCAATATATATCAATAATCAAAAGGTCGGGTCAACAGATAACAAAGGTAGTTTCAATTTACGCATAACTCCAACCACGTTATCACGTGTGGCATTAACATTTAAGGACGATTTTTTGGAACAACTATCTGATTCAACTGTGGTTGTCTATGTGACGCACAGGTCAAGCATTTTTTTATCTGTTAAAATGATAACACGGCCCACACCTTATCAAATAGACAGTTCCAATGAGAGCATAGTTTTAGTTGGGGACGAGTTTGACCCGATCTTGACCCTTGACTTTCCCTTGAATTCCACTTTCGATGAACACGGTGACCTATACACTGGTCAGGTTATGGTTACCTTAACAAATATTGATTTGCGAAGGAAGTCCGATTTAGACATTGTGGACGGAGATTTTACTGCCGTTGACGAGGACGGTGATATGGTAACATTGCAGTCATTCGGAATATTCTCGATAGAGTTACTGAGTGAGTCAAGTCGGCCACTTTCAGTCGGAGGATCGGTCCACGTCGGTGTTAACACAAATTTGTTATCTGAAAGTGGAGTAGAAATTGACACGTCGATGACACCCATCAAGATATGGGTACTAAACCGTAAAAGTGGATATTGGGAAGAGGTTAGTTACGTTGAGTCTTCTATAGGTTGGATCCATGCGGGTCTAGGCGGTAAACTGTTTACGCTTGCTACCGCTTCAACGTCCAATGTATGTGTTGCGAAGGTAATAACATATGCATGGGACACTTTATCAGCAGCTTCCATCCTTGAGAATACAAAAATAAAGAGCATATCAACAAGTAAAGATGTTAATGAAATCGGCAGGAAATCAATTTCATGGGAATATTCTTCATATAATGCGGACATTTCGGCGGGAGAATGCGTCAGGCTTGCATGCGATGGCAGTCATTTCATAAACTATCTAAGTGCAAGTGTTGAAGATATTGAGTTGAGTCCAGCCTCCACTGATTGTTTTGAAGAGTCAGATACGTGTGTTTTACAAACGAGTTTGTCACAGCAATATGTATCCAAATTGGAAATTCGTGTAAGTAAGACCAATAAGACGGCGATTGTTGGAAGTATTAACGCCGGGGATTTGTCAAAGTCTGGGCCAGTGTATACGTGGAACGATCGTCGCGATTGTCAGATTGCGGATTTTGCATCGAACCATTTCCAATTTTATCTTGAATCAGATTTACTCGTATTGAATAGCGAGCCAAAAGGTTCCCCATTAACCCGGTGTTCCTTTTATCCACCTTGGGTGGTTAACCCTTGCATGATACGAATGGAAATACTCAGTCCTACCTATGATGAAGTCAGAGTCACTGTTTCCAGTTCAGCCACTAACACAGACATATTTCCGGGCGGTCAATGCCCTACATTTTTTTATGGAATACGCCAGGTCGTTGCACAAGTAAATACCGAAACCAACCAGTCAGAAGCCTGCGTGGAGTACAAATGTGGAGGAGGTGGACAAGTCTACGAAAAGACCAAAGACGGAATCGTTGAAGCAATTGGCCAAGACTACACTTCGTTGGAAGTAAGAATTCACAGTCTCGACGGAAAGCAACTCACCTGTAATGTTTGCACAGAGCGTTCCGGGTTTACCACTGTTGCTAAATGTGATACCGCCTTGTTACCAACTACTCCGTATTCGTTTTTACCTCCTGATTCGTTTGGATCAAATACCGGGATCTTTCAAGGCCCGATGGCGGGCTTTCCACCTTCACCGATACGTCATAATGTCAACCACTGTCAAACGTCTGCTGGCTCTATGAGCAATGCATTGAAAATAATATGCCCATAACATTTTCTCAATCCATTTGACATACTTTAACTAATTATGTAAGTAATATGTATGAAGCTTACGTTATCATTAACTAAAAATATTAAAGAGAACAATTCACTTTGGACAACGTTGGGCAAGTCAATAACATGCATCCCGTGTACACCACCTACACAGTAAATCAATGTCCACAGGGCAGTATACAGTTAAGCATAATGTTGTAATCATCCACGCGAACGAAAACGCGGATTAAGGGTGCTTTGCGCAGCGCGGGTCCATGCTACACAAGTTTTACAGATGGGCAAAAAATGATTTTGTCAATCAAGTGATTGACACAATCGAATAGCCAATCGTGAGCTTCCTCCTTAATTGGCGTACTTTGAACCATAAGTACCCATATGTAATTTTGAGACCGTGGCCTCCTTTTGTGGCAAATCTAATGGATCAATATACTTGACCCAAGCAGAACACAAGATTGGCAAGATTGTATGAAAGGGAATATTGATTTTGAATAATGTACACTGGTCTATGTGCACAGTATGGGGAACGTGTAGGCCTAATATGTTGAGCATAATTAGGCGATAATATATAGAATTTAAATGATTTTAGCTCTATTTAACAGTGTTTTGATGTAATCTAGTCGAAGTTATGTATTCTACTTCATAGTTATATACAATAGGTTACATAAAAAAAACAATTCTTATTAAAAGAGAAGAAAATTTGTCAAATATTTGGATTTATAGCCGAATATTGAATATTTTTATTTTGACCTGAAATAACGGAACCCTTATAATAGAAAAAATATTCAACCATTTTTTCTTAGTAAACTACCAAATGAATCCTTAGATATACAGCTTATTCATTTTATACAATTCAGTATAGGGTTAGTATATGAAAAAAGGAGAAAAAAATACAAATTGTGCGGTAAAATCGAACAAAATAAACACCAATTTTAAGATGGCTCTACTCCCTCTCAGTTTTACTGTTACACTTCCAAACTTATAAAATGAATAAATCCAACACATGTAGGTACTTATCTGCTACAAAATGCAATGCTCTGATTGGTCAATTCTCTACTATAGCGGTTCCCAAATCATAACTTTTAGCATATAACTGAGTTGTGTCCATGCAATTAAACACAGTAACTGTAGGTGATGAAATTCTGTGACCACTCATGCAAGTCTAAGACCGCCCCTCGACCGTTAGATTTTTGGTGATGCACAATAGCTTTTATGCTGTGGTTAATTCAATTGATAATTGAGCCAGGATAAGCGTGGAGCCTGTGATGTTAGTGACTTGGCTAAAGTAATTGTGCCCGGCTATATTAGTCCTGTAACACTTGTGGCTAAGGGTATCAAAATCGCCAAATTCAGAGATTAAGGGTGTCTTTTTCAACCTGATAATGTGTTTGATGTCGGGTCTAAACACATCTCAGAAAACCCACAATACACTATTTAAAGCGCCCTTGTATTTGGCCAATCAAACATGGTTTCTCTTAACCTGGTCTCCTTAACGACTGACACATGTCAATTTACAATGCTTCATAATCTAATGCAGTATTTGTACGAGGGTAAAGGAGCGTAGAGAACATGGGATTCACCCGGTCAAATCGCCGGGTACTATTTGCGAGTTCCTTACTCCCTTGTGTACATAGAGTCAGAGAGGGGGAGGGGTGTCACCCGCTTGTTTGAACAGCTTGGTCGGCTATAGGGTCTGGCGGGGATGGGTCGCTCTGATTAGAACAACTTGGTTCAGCTGGTATTCAGTGGTATCCATGTGCAGTATACAATACACGTAGCTTTATACTTCCATGATAATACTAAGGACCGGAAAAGTGTGAGAGCGTATATTACGTACATGTATGCAGAGTAGGGGGGGTGTGGGGGGGGGGGGGGGGGGGGGGTACCGCGCCATTTTGTGATATTTTGCGAAAACGATCGTGGTTATTACGTGATACGTATCGTTGAAAAAATAATTTACACTGTTTTAACGAAATGCACTGTGGGATTGTGTTACCAGCCTAAAATCAAAGAGGTCGCAAACTTGCTTACAATTTTATATTATTAGCCTAGCTATAACAAACTAAAAGTGACATCTCTGAATGTATAAACAAAGTGTGCAAAGGAGAAATTGTTGGGCACACTGGTAAAATGGTTTTACAACAAGTTTTGCTATCATTAATCAAACTGAACTCAAGTTAAATCACTTATTTATCGAGCAATAATTGTTTACGCATTGTTATTGTTTAGATACATAACAAAGTTAAATAAATCAAGAGATACATTTATGATAGATAAATAAATAAAAAGAAAAATATAAACGCATGGGCGGCCTTTATAATTTATAAAAATTGACATAACAATGATGTTACATTAATCCACCATCAAGTTTAAAAAATAGAAAAATAAAATGATAACAAGGAATATTCGGGAATCGAACCCGTGATTGCTGATTGCCAACAACATGGCCAACCTATGCACGCCACAGAGATCGACGAGTATAATTGTGATAGTTTTATTATCCATTAAATTTATAACGAACGGATTTTTATTGTGCCATTTTTGCCAAATGTGTGTGTTTCTCTCGCACAAAATGTGTTTGTAATGTGATTATATTCCGTATTATGAAGCCATTTTTCGTGTTGAAATGTCAAAGTTTTTTACCGTTCTTTCAAAAATACGGTCAACACCAGCAGCGCTGTCCGTGTGGGCACGCATACAGATGATGCCGGCAGGCCAAACAAATCCAGCGGCAAGACCCCGCATATAAAACAAAAGTGATCATAATGGGACTCGAACTCACAACCTTTCGCTCCTCATGTCAACGTTCTGTCCACTACACCAACCGTGCTAAGTTAACAAAATATTGGCGAATAATGTATTAATATCTAATCTTAATAATTGGACCGGGTCATGGGTTAATGTGTAATTCTACATTCCCGACAGACACTCTGTTCAAAGGCACAAAAAGTGGACTTGTTTAAAGCATTTTTTTTGCAATTCTGAGGTGTGTAGTTCGATTTTCTTTCTCGAATTGTTTAGAAAACCATCCATTTTAGAACATCTGAAATTTAAAATGAACTACACACCTGGGAAAGTATGATGCCAAGGGCATATTTTTTGCACGTAAATCCAATACAAGAGTTCTGAAATTCGACAGAAATATGACGTCATAACCATTGCTTCGGGACAAAATGGCGCGGTACCCCCATCCCCCCCCCCCCCCCCCCCCCTATATGTAGAGTTCCCACGTGATAAAAATATTATATGATCAACTTTAGTTCCTTTATGAACCAAAGGTTGTACAAGGTGAATTATATTGAGTTCCTTTGAGACAATCCAAAGAAGATTTCTTGTGCAGCCCAGCATGTTTAGCAACACTACATTGGCAACAGGGCTTTTCTCTCCCCCCCCCCCCCCCCCCCCACCCCCAGGCCCAAACCAACAGTGCCAAACATATGTTTAAGTAATTAACAGCGCTGCAGGCCGTCGGACTTCCACCTTCTGATACATGGTACCTGTGACATGGTACGGTTAGGCAGAACTTTGTTACAGATATGCATGAAAAGATGTTGAATCCCAACTAAATATATTATTCAAAAAATCAAGGAAAACAACAGAGGACTGAATTGAAGTCCCATCAATTGTATTACTTCTTTAAGACTTTCTTTAAGACTCTTGTTTAACAACAGTATAAGCCTAGTTTCCTTTCACTGTAATGTCAATGGGAACCAATAGACACTGGCGACAGAAATCAGTGGTTATGTGATGAAAGTAAAGCATGCTGGTACTGCACAATAAATCTTCTTTGGTGACAATCCACTGAATAGCCTAATTACATCAGGCATCTTTTCATGGATTGGGTGATTTCCATCATTCTAGTGTCTTTCAACGTTGAAAATCAAATTGCAAATTAAATTTCAGTTTCAGTTTCAGTTTTTATTCACCACAAATGAGATACATACAATTAAAATACAATTAATTCTCACTCACACTGTGGAACTCGTTACCATCATAACTCCGGTCTGCTACATCTGTTTTTAGTTTCAAGAAGGGTCTCAAAACCTACTTGTTCCCTCAATAGCCCTTGCTTCTTTTCATATTTGTCCCATCATCATGGCGCCGTGATCTATATGAAATGGCGTCCTATAGGCCTACTCCAATTTAAACTGTTTTCCCTAAACAGGGGGAGGGTGAGGGAGTGTCTGTATAAGGGTGTTTTATGTTGACAGTGCGCAAAGACACCTGAATGTATAAATTGTAATTTAATTTATGCATCGTTTGAACATGACCCCTGTCCTTTGTCTAGGTACGCTCTTGTATTTAATGCATTGACCATCATTTCCGGAGATTTGCTTCTGTCGAGCTATAAGGGACGCACCATTTGATTTTCAGGGGGGTGGGCATTGAAGTTGGGGTCGGGCTGATTTTTTTTTTTCATCACCGAATTAGGCGACATTTTTTTTTTTTTTGCCGCCTTTGGCGGCAAATTTTTTTTAACTTTTTCGCCGAAGGCGGAAAAGTTTTTTTTTTTAGGTTTTAACTGTTTTTCTGTACATTAAGTTGGGTGTGTCATAATTTTTTTTTTTTACTCGGCAGTGGGTCATCTTCTTTTTTTTTTCCTGGTTTGTTGGGTTTTTTTTTTTTTTTCTCCTGGAAAGTGGGCAAAGTTTTTTTTTTTTTTAAACTTCCATGCCCCCCCCCCCCCCCCCTGAGTATCTAATGGTGCGTCCCTAACGCTTAAATAAATCGTCAAATGACTGAGGGGACATCGTTTTGTACTTATTTTACCTAATAAATCCACATAATTCCTTTATAAGATAAATGTACGCCATATGGTGAGTGCTGGTACTTTGTTTAATATCAATGGGACATAGAGACGGGCGTCTCAAAAATGTGTCCCATGAGTTGGTATGCCCAATTAGTCTTCTATCAATACACTTTTTCCCATTGAATTACACCACCTAACTACCGATATATGATCAATTCAGTAACAAGAGTACGATTCCCACTTTGGCCACTTTTGAAGAAGAAAATCGGCCGAGTGCACCAAACCGGCGTGACTCAATAGGGAGACAAGCTAACTCCCTAGTAGTTATGCCCTAACTGTAGCGTAACTTACTAACGATGTAATTCTGAGAGCATAACTAGCGAGTAACACCAGAATAGTAACTAGCGAGGTAAATATCCACATTAATCAGCATCGTCCCCTTTCAAAATTAATTGTCGCATATGCCAAGTGTTTACCTTACTGTACTGTAAAATTCTGACGTGAATGGTCCTCCGTAATTTTTAAAATGTGTCGTCACTCGCTAGGTCATAGGTGAGAGTGTAAATAAAGAATCACGTTGAGTCGGCCCACGTTCCGGACAAAATGACGCCATTTTTGTGGCCAAAAAAATCAAAGTTGTTTACCGCTTTTTCAAATAATAAGGACTATCATGACATTACAAACATATTTTGGGCGAGGGGCACAAATATTGCACCAAAAAGCACAATTTTAATGACAAACACAAGCATCCGATAGAAACAAGTAGTTCAATGGTATATACAATTATAACACATCTCTTAACACAAATAATTCCGTGGTTTGGATACCTTGTCCTTCGATTGTAAATCACAGAACCCCGGTTCGATCCCCACGCACGGCACGATATGCTTTCTCTTTTTTCTCTCTGATGCGACTGGTGTAATAGGTGCTGTTGGTATGTCCGGTGGTGGCAGATTTGTTTTGAGGGCGTCAGCGGGATCAGTGGTGCTGATGCTGCTGTATGGTCCAGCACGGGCTGTGTAGACGTGTGCGGTCGTGCGACAGCGGTAGGGCCCTGTTCCAGCTGGTCTGACGCTGGCTATGGTTGCGGTTCACCAACCCATCCATTCGCACTACCTGGCGCGAAGCATGGGCACTTAAAGAAGACGCAATGAAAGCCCGGATGCCACGCTCACTTGAAGCCCTCAACGCTCACGCAAGGCCCCTTGCACCACTATCGCTGGGCAACCGCGTGTTCCTGCAGAACCAACACGGTCCGCATCCTACAAAGTGGGACAAATCAGGCACAGTCGTCGAGCTAAGGGACCATGACCAATATTGGGTCAAAGTTGATGGATCTGGACGCCTATCGCTAAGAAACAGGCGCTTCTTACGCAAGTTTACTCCACCCACGGTCGCAATCGAGGATTCCACACATCGCTCGCGACGACACATGGTCGACCATGGCTTGAGCGTACCTCTGCCGAAGACTATTTCCGTCAGTGAGATGTTGCAGTGTTGCGCAATTGGAGTAGTGCCCGTAAGAGACCGTCATTATCAAGGAAACCAGTGGGCCCAACATTGTCCACCAGGGTGCGCTTCGCCTTCTTGACTGCTACTTCGGCGCGGCCATTCGATTGAGCGAAGTAGGCAGATGACACACGGTGACGGACTCCCCATCGTGTAAGGAAGTCGGCAGTCGCAGAAGCAGAGAATTATGGGCCTCCATCACTCGAGATATCCTCAGGAACGCCAAACGTGGCAAATAATGTTCGGAGAGCAGCGATCAGGCCCTGCGCTCCAGCCTGAGTAGTACCATGCGGTGCTCTGAAGATTTCGACCCATCCAGATAGACGATCGCCGGCGACTAGGTAGTGGCATCCACCGAAGTCAAAGAAGTCAGCGTAGATCGATTCAAATGGTGTTGCGGGGACTGGCGATAGTGTAGGGGGCAATGCAGCTTGTGACGGGGCGTTCCGGCGTTCCGGCGTTCCGGTTGCATGCTGTGCATCTTTCGCGGGCTGACTGAATGTCCTTTGTCATTCCCGGCCAAAACACGATAGCGCGAGCACGTGATTCCATGGACGTGACGCCTTGGTGGGCGGAGTGGAGTGTCTGGAGAACTTCGCCACGAAGGGATGATGGGATAACGACACGGTCACTGAACAAGACGACACCATCCAATACATGGAGCGACTCTCGGTATTGCCAGAATGCGGCCAGCCCGTCATTCGCGGTACGGTGTGCATCCCCGAAGCCGGTATAGATGGCCATCCATAAGCTGGCGTGTGACAAGATCGGTTGCGGTCTCAGAGGCAATGCGTTCCCATGTCAATGCTGTTATGTTCTGCGTCTCGTGACGGATGGCAGCAATCATGGCGCATTCGGCATCATCTTGTGCTGAGTGTAGTGTGAGGCTAGATAGCTCTGCAAAGTTGCTTACGGGGTGTCGGGACGTGGCGTCAGCGGGAGTATAAGTCTTGCCGGGGAGATGTGCGATCTCAAAGGCCCATGGTAGTGTACGCTGCTTGAGGCGGAAGAGTCTGGAGTTGGGGATCTCATCGAGAGTACGGTCTCCCATGATCTTGATCAGGGGCTTGTGATCAGTGACAACGAGAAGGTCATTGCATCCCTGAGTGAAGTATTTCGACTGTTCGAGTCCCCATGCCACTGCCAGTGCTTCGCCCTCGATTGCAGCATAGCGCTGCTCTGCGGATGAGAGGAATCTGGAGCCAGCTAATGTTACTCTCCATCCATTATCGCAGCAGTCATGGATGCGGGACTCGCAGGCACATTGCTTCTGTGATAGAAAGTATCCGATGTCCTTGCAGGACCAATCTGGGCGTAGGCAGGTTCTCTTCGCAGGGTCAAATATCTCTACGCCGTGGCGGATGGCGTCAACGATGGCACCCTTAGACGTATTGAAGGCTTCATCAAGCGCAGGAGTCCATTCGAAGCGGACCTTTGGGCTGAGGAATGGTTTGAAGGGCGCCATGGTGTCGCGTAGTTGTGCATAGTTGGCGACCTGGTTAACGAAGCCGAACCAGCTACGGATGTCTGTGGTGGATGCCGGCGTCGGAAATCCGCGTATAGCATCGAGGTATTTCGGCAGTGGCTCGATGGCTTCATCAGAGATCCGAAAGCCTGCAAAATTAACCTCTCTGCGTGCGAAACGGAATTTGTCTGGATTGAGAACTATTTCCGACTGGCCAACACGAATTAGGAAGTCAATGGTCCTCCACCAATGTGCTTCAAGGTTAGTGTCGTAGTGGATGGTGTCATCGACGCAACGCTCCTTGCGGTCGAAATCAGAGAGGATAGCGTCAAAACGGCGGTTGTATCCGTCACCGGACGAGAGGAAGCCTTGGGGCGCTCTGGTGTACCTCCATCGGCCGAAAGGTGTGATAAAGGTGGTCAGATGGCGATCACATTCCCGAAGGGGGACGCTGTGATACCCGTTCCATGCGTCACTGACAGTCTTCCAAGTTCCTTTGGGGACGCGTCTCGCTAGGTGGAACGGTGTCTCGCTGGCGAATGTTTCTCGCTGGCAGTTTTTGTTGAGTGGGGAGAGGTCCACGGTGCGGCGTAGAGTTCCATCGTGCTTCCGTGTAACGACCATGCGGTGGCACCACAGTACTGGTTCGCCATATGGGACTTTTTCAATGACTCCTAGTGCCTAATCTCGTATTAGGTCGCTGTGCGCCTGCTCTTGCCAATGTATTGGTACTGAGGCAGGTTTATGCACTGCCTTAGAGGGTGCACCTTCCTTGAGGTGAATCTCCACTGGAGGCCCTGTCATGCATGGGAGGGGGCGGTGAGGACAGGTATTAAATGACGATGCTGCGAAGTGTTGTAGCAACCAATCTTCCATCTTACTATTGTTAGCGGGGGTGCACTCGAAAGGAAGGGTATCGGGCCGATCGGGAACCACTGTACGTGGTGGACAAGAACACGGGCCTGTGCCATTTGAAGATGGTGCGGAGCAACCGGCGTTGATTGCAGGGTGATCCTCCTTAAGTGGACGTTGGGCCTTTGGGGGCTGAAGTTCAGCTGCTCCAACTGAGGGGAAGTCGTGCGATACTATTCCAGGATCCATCATGGCTTCCCAAGACAGGTAAAATCCATGGGCTGACTTGCTTACATACACCATGGTGGCGCACGATTTCTTGTCGTCGCTCAGGGGCACTCCTTGTAGACGCACGATGATGGCGCCGTCTATGGTGATAGGAGACTTGTTGGCTGCGACTAGGCCTACGTGGACAGGGACGAGGTCTTCCTCAGAGAATCCAGCAGCCACAAAACCGTCCATGGACCAGAGGCAAGATTGGGCTCCAGTGTCAGCCATCGCTGTGATGGTTGTAGGTGCGGTGGTAGGACAGCGTCGTCCGAAAGCTCGATAGTCCGAGTTGTTCACTGACATGTGTAGCTGCACTTCCGGATGGTTCAAGAAGCGGGCCCTGCGCCATGCACCCTTTGAGAAGATATTGTGGGCGTGAACTTGGGTAGAACATGGTTCCGACTGCGTTTGCTTGAAACGGGGGCGTCGTCGATGGCGACGGTGGCGGTTATTAGTGCGCATGGGTGGCTGTTGGTGGTTTGATCCCGTTTCGTGCAATGCCGACACTTGTGCGAATATCACCCCAGTTTCGGATGTAGAGGACGCTTGGGTGTTATTGCGTGTAGAATTGTCGTTGCGCTGAGATGTGTCGCTGCGGCGGCTACTCCGCTGCGCCCTGTAGCATTTGATGCACTGGCGATGAGGTCTAGTGTTCCAGCCTCGAGCACCCTCGGAGAACAGGGAAAATGTCTGTTTGCAGTCAGGGCACATGGCAGTTCGGTTACGGTCGGGGGTCGACTGCGTGCCTGTTGGGTGGCTTTTTCTCGGCGGAAGGAGGATATTCCAGCCGCGGTTGTGGGCAAGGCATTCCTGGCCATTTCTTTGCTCTCGATAATGGCAATGACGTCGTTTACCGCGCGTCCGAGTATGGCATCAGTGCCTAGCACCTCGCGTCGAATATCAATGTCCGCAATACCTGCTAGGAGGACGTCCCGGATTATAGTATCGGTAAAGTTCACTTTCCGTGTACAAATGCACTCCGTGACGTAGGCACAGGTTTCAGCTTTTACACGCACTCTGGCTGCGAACGAGCGGAAAGGTTCATATCGCTGCTGTCGCATCTGGACGAGTTCAGCGCGTATGACACCAGTAGCAATGGGAATGACGGCAAGCAACTTCATCGCGGCCATTACGTCGGTAGTGGGCTTGGAGACTATGGCAGGATCCGTCTTAATAGTAGGCTGTTCCCGAGAGTATCACCGGCACATTGGAAGAGTTGTGGCGAAGAGGCATTAGGATCGAGTCCGGATCCGGTGATGAATGCATCCCAACGACGTGTGAAGACATTCCACTCCTCCACCTTTGGGCGCTCTAATCTTGGGCCACGTGGAGCAAGGTGTGCTTGTCCAGCCATGTGTACCGTAGAATGTGCCGATAGCAGAGCCCAGGCGACGGCTTCAGACGAGTCTGGTGTTGCGTATGGGCATCCATCTACCGGGCAGTTAATGACGACCATATTGGTAGTTTCTGTAGTTAGTGGCTTGAGACTGTTGTCATGAAGAATGCTTCTCTTTATGTTGTCAGATTGATATTAAAGATGACAACAGTCTGAAAGTATACAAACAACAAATAATGTTCTTAATACATAACAACTATATACAATGAAGCAATACGTGTGTAGATGCTCCAATAGACCCCGCCATAGTTCAACAGTACCCACTTACCATATCAAGTTATTATCTTACAGGTACACCCTTTCCAACTATTAAATAATATAGAGAAGTTGTTTGCTTTATTTCAAAAGTAAAGTGCTATTCGCTATTCTATTGGACGAAGTGGACGGACGAAGTGGCTATTGGACAAA
Organism: Ophiura sarsii; assembly: GCA_035610835.1. Lineage (NCBI taxonomy): Eukaryota > Metazoa > Echinodermata > Ophiuroidea > Amphilepidida > Ophiuridae > Ophiura > Ophiura sarsii. The sequence continues at coordinate 10,306,213 of CM069455.1, forward strand.
GTGGCTATTGGACGAAGTGACATTGGACGAAGTGGCTATTGGACGAAGTGGCTATTGGACGAAATGGGAATGGACGGATGTTAGTCAGATATTAAAATTTGTTTGAGGTAAATTGGATTTTCGGTTCTGACATTATGGTCAATTGAGTTTCGGGTGTCTCAAAATATCGGTGGTGTTTTGTATACATTTGTATGTAGCTCACCCTGCGATTTTAAGCATTTTCAGCTTTAATTATTTTTTGATCAAATAATTGTAACATTTTATCAAATGTATTTATTAAAGTATTAAAATAATTAAATCATCAAAATTTCAAAGTCAACGTAATTTCTTATGTATTTCTTTATTTTTCTCACCCGGCTATTTTTAAGCCATTTATCTTTAAAAATCAATAAAAATGCTAATATAATTGCTATTTTCACCCAAAATGGCTCAAAATGTGTCTCAATTCATGCTCTTCCATAATTGAACAACTATTTTTATCCAAAATGTCAACTCTTTTTTTCTCGCCAATTTTAATATTTTTCATACGTTTTGCACGATATCTCAAAACTATAAAACACGCAAACTTGCAATATGGGAACAAACGTAACTGAAAAACGAAACCTCGTATCAGGGTGATATTTGGAATGGACAATAAGCTTGAATAGAGGAATGAACCAATGAAGCCGGATTTTCAATTTATCTTTCCAAATTTGAATTATAACGTAAAATTACCTGATTGGTCGGTTTCTGGTTACCATGGCAACCGTATACAACATCCGGCTTCATTGGTTCGTGCGCATTTTTCCATACATCATCTACCAAAGTATGGTGAACATGCAACATTTAGTTTTCTAGTTACGTTTGTTCCCGTGTTTAGCTAATCAGAGGCCTTGACTAGTTACCTTAGCAACCAGATCAAAATAACGCGTATTTTTTGAAACGCTGTTACTTAAGCTTCAATTTGATATATGACTCTAACATTGAGAAAATCTGTTTCCAAAATCGGGGCAAATAACATAGACCATGCCCCCCCCCCCCCCCCCCCCCCCCCGCCCCCCTTTAAATGAAAATGAGGATTGGGGATGCTTGCCAGAAATTGCCTGACTGTCTCAAAATTGAAGATAAAATTGTCAGTTTGGTTTATTTCCATTTTCAATGAAATATTGCATGGGTTGCATTCCTTTGAAGATATTGTCCCTCAGTTAGGACAGAACATAGTCATACATGTTTGAGTAGAATTACGTAATATAATTTCTAAGAACAATTTCAATGTTCACTTTTTTCTAAAAAAGGAGATTTTTCAATATTTTTTAAATCAGTATTACAGGCAACACAGATATCAAAATTCTGATTTGTACAAAACGATTGTTGTAATGTCTAGTTTCATTTTTGTGAAATACGGGTTTTTTTACTGTAAGATTGAAGAATCTTAAGGCCTTTCGGTACGGCCATCAAAATGTAGTATTTGCCACGAAATCAATATATAAAGAAAAAAATTGAACAAAATCCTCAAATGATAGGTAACGTGTTCAGCCACAATGTCTGAAGAAATCATTGAAAATATTAAAGAAAACATTGAAATGGGCCAAAATAATTTGTTGATTAATTCAACTTAAAACAGTATGCACAATAGATGCAAATCATGTCCTGCATGACGTCAGGAGTCCACAAATCTACGGCGCGAAACACTTCAAAATATAGACTTGATGCGGAACTTGATGCAGTTAACTAATCTTTCGCCAAAGGCGTTCTATTATAATGAATTGCCACCCAATATTAGCGCCTACTTGCTGCTGCTATGCACGGTTTATACATACACTGTATACACCGTGCACATAAAGTCCCTGACCAGGTGATTTGAGGTTGGCTAATTCAAAATATATAATCGGTACCAAAAATCTGAGATATACTTTAAATGAGGAAATTTCTTCTCCGCAGTTTGATACCTCATTCAACAAAATCGAATGGATACTTTTAAATTTATGGCGATTTCAATGACCGTGCATAACAACAGCAAAGTTGCACTAGGTATATGAAATCATTGATTTGTGTGACAGTTATGACAGTAATCACAAACACAATTCAATGAATACCTAGTGCAACTTTGCTGTTGTTATGCGCGGTCATTGAAATCGCCATAACTTTAAAAGTATCCATTCGATTTTATTGAATGAGATATCAAACTGCGGAGAAGAAATGTCCTCATTTAATCTCAGATTTTTGGTACCGATTATATATTTTGAATTAGCCAACCTCAAAGCACCTGGTCAGGGACTTTATGTGCTAGGTGTACATAGCAAACACTGCACTGCACTAGCATATTGTAGGTGTGTGTGAGAGAGAGAATATTAGCTAGCAGCATGTCCGATAAATGAATGACTCGTTATAAACAAGTACTGTGTGTTGACTTCGCCCTGTGAGGGACGGTGGTGGTTGTAACCACAGATACTATCTGTGTTGTAACATAATGAAAACTAGCATTTGCCCATCCCTATTCACAAGGCTCGTTACACATCTTTTCGCGCGGTAAACAACTTTTCGCGCGGTAATATATTGCTGTCAACGGATTTATTAATACGTATTTATGTGATCGAGGTTGAACATCTTTCATCCTCAATTTCATCGTACTCGCGGTATTAGGGGCCATATCCAAACTCTCAGTGATTTGAAAGCATTTTTCTACCGATTTTACAACGGTATTCCAACGGTATTTCGTTCTATTGTTAAAAGCATCGGAAAAAGATCGGTGATTAACTAGAGCCTCCCTACTTATCTGGCGTTAACAATAGAACTATTGTAGTACTCTGGATGGCTCAATTAGTGAAGCAGACAGATGAAAGCGCGAGAAAGGTTGTGTTATTAAGCTGACTAGTGTTCACCCGACCCCCGTTGTGACGTAAAGAGCGACCCATTTGCCAGATTGTACACCTACCGGGTTTCTAGTACAAGTGCCAGGTTTTATCATGGCAGGTGATAGAGGCTAATCGCGACACTCCTCAAACCCCGACTCAAACGAGATATATTTGTAGCCGCCTATTCATTGCTAGGCTTATTGTAATCCACTCGTTAACGTAATTACATTTTGCTGAACTTGGCCACATGAATGAGAATGAGGCAAAGTCACAAATGAAATGTGCCAAAATTACCATTATCTATGCTAAACAGTCAATAGGTAATGATCAATAATCAAACCGGTCATGCTTGAGAACCATAAGTGGTTTACACAAAGATTTGCACCAGTGAGCACAACACTCACAAGTTAACCCTCATCTTTTTAGAAAAACATTGTTTGGGTATTTGCAAGACTGGGTTAACAGGTGGAAGGTCATGAAGTACCAGGCTGTCATCAACGCCTTCGGACCATCCACTCGTTACTGAACTCAGTTCTTGTCTCAATAAAGTGGATACAGATCAGTAAGTTGTCTTGCTTGTTTTGTCAATTTGTTTTTTCACACAGTAACACAAAATTGTTAATTTTGGCACATTTGATTTGTGATTTTGTCTCATTCTCATTAATGTGGCCAAGTTCAGCAACATGTCAATATTGCATATTTGGTATCATTTTTAAAGAAGAACACTTCAGCTTTCCATTGATATGCAACATAATACAAGAGGGTAATAAATAATCAAAATATACTTGATTAAAAAAAGTTTCCTAACTTTTTGTGAGCAGTTTAGTTCATGATTATCTACAAACCTGATGAATCTATTTACGGACTATGGGAGGTATATTTGGTGACCACAATAGTATTAATAGAGCTGCGATACGCTTTGCTACCCCGGGTTGACAATCATGTGGGTATTTCCATTACTGCATATCGATGTCACTGCCAAAACTTATTGTCAAGAACATTTCCATTCAATGACTCATGTATATATATAAACACACACTAGACTAGGTCTCAACATTCAGTCTGGCCCATGATGCAATGATGAGTTGTAGTGCGTCCAAGCTGAACATTGTATTGCTATCTTTCAAAAAGCAGACGACATGCCTATATTACGCGCAATCTGATAAAATCGTGTTTTATTTTAATTTTATCATTCGTAAAGTCTCCTCTTGACTAGAAAGGTATACAGTATTATAAACACTGTACCTAGCGATCAGCACTGTTTTACTAGCCATGGAGGCTAAAGGAAAAAGGAACATAGAGTTTGAACCAGGAAATAAGGCCGGAAATACGCCAGTTAAATATCAAGCGACTGAAAATACCTACCAGAGTATAACACCGACAACTCCTCAGGAGACTCAAGGTCAGCCGCGAGCATCCACTCCTTATGTCCGTGAGACCGAAAATACCTACCAGGGTATATACCCGACAACTCCTCATGAGACTCAAGCTCAACCGCAAGAAACAAAACCGTGGAGAGGAGCGAAACTTATTCTAGTATTGTGTTGTATCTTTTCAGTCGCCATTATCTCCGTTGTCACTGTGATCTTACTGAAGTTTATACCAGAAGGTAATGTAGCAGGGTTAAAACGCTACAAACTCCACAAAATTAGCATTTTAGCACACATGTTGGTATGGATATAAGATACAAGAAATTCTCAAGACGCAATATTTTAGATCCATACGATGGAAAATAAATATTAAATCGAATTGAATAAACTGAAGCTGTTGTATAAAATATTGTTCAGAACGTAAAATTAACTAAAATCTATTATTTGATAACATTTCTTTAAATCCTTAATATAATGAAAGTACGAGAGTTAATCAATTTATTATGAATGTTATTTTGTTGTGAGACGCATGAGGGAATCTATTGAAATTTAGTGTTACCAATACAAAGTATAAACTTTTGGATGAACTATATCGTCGTAGCATTACCTTAAAGTAAGTACACTTTGGACACTGGCAAATCAGTTATTTGGCGGGAAATTTGAATTGTTTTTGTGAAAATAGTGCTAAGGCGATTGCATAACATTACACCATAGTTATAAATAAGCGGGACAGGAATATACTAAGAGCTACTTTGTTTTAAAGCTTTGACAATTATTGGACAGTTTCCCTCACTCATATTCATTCGTTAATTTCAAAAGATTTCTGGGGGCGTCGCCCTGTTAACCTATGCACAATATTTGTTCATAGTTTTCAGTAAAATTCAGCAATTCAACAATGTTGTGTCGGCATACAAAAATAGAGAGGGATTCCCATCCGTACAGGTGGGTGACGGGGCAGGTAAAAAGCAGTGGTGCTATATGGATTGTCCAAAGGGTAAAGGGTGGGTAGGGGAGCCGCGTCCCCCATCTTGGACTCATTCAGGGGGGAATTACGCCGATTCAGAGAAGTTTAAATATTTTACTAACATCCAATTTCAAAACGTCCATTCAGTGGGAATTGAAACCAAATGTAGTAATAGCAATGTGTTTGCGTGCTTTAAATCAAGGAATATCATCTGAAACACATTTTGTAAATAGCCTATAGACGTTATTCGTAGTTGGCGCACTTACGTCAAAGAGGGCCGTGATATTCAACTGAGCATGCTCAGAGCAATTAGTGCTCCGAAAAAAGGCTAGTTATGTAGCCGAGGCGAGAGTTATGTAGTTTTTCAATGTGGGGAACTTTGCACTAATCATAAAAAGTCTTCATACTTCTGAGCTGTTCAATATTTGACCTGATTACATTCGTGAAATAAACATGAACGTATAACCTATCTATTCCACTAGTTTGAAATTAAATGTTTGCTGGTAACTGACACTATCTAGGAAAATGTAGAAGTTCACAGTTCATTATATTGCAGTAAAAGTACGAGATTCTGTGTTTATCGGCGTAACATCGAGTATTTCTCCCTCTTTGACATGAAATCGCCAATTACGAATAACGTCTATAGCAGAAAAGATTTCGCGCTACACGCGCATGTCTTTCAAGAACAGATAATGGTGCAAAAGTTGTGTGAAGTCATTCGGGGAATGGAGACCCCAGCCCCGACCAGATGTCACTGGTAAAAAGATGTGAAAGTAGAAAAATGTAACTTTATAATTTTACATTGAATAACTATGGCTTATAATTTAACAAAAAAGAGATCTCCAAATACCCAATTTCTTTTCATGTTGTATTATTGCTTATTGCACGGAGAACATTTGCACAGAAAAGTAATTAAGACTTAAAGGACTACTGTTCTATTCATTAAACATTGCATTATATAGTAGGAAAATAATTAAACTGCACATCCCCAACCTGTGATTATTTGAAATTCGCGGCCGGTTGTCTGTGTCGAAAGTGCTGATGGGATAGTCATACCCAATATTGTGATGTCATCGTAACTAAAACCGCCTCATCAGCAACAGGTCGCTGAACCGTATCACGCAGGAATTCGATGCATAAATCGATAATGTCAATACATGAAACAGAGATGGTTAGAAGTCACAAACTGGTCCAAAAAAAGTTTCACTTCTAATAATGTTGAGAAATGCACCAATTCTGATTAAGCGGGACAAAACTTAAGTTTTACATACTTAATGACCCACAAACTATATATTGTTGGAAAGCTTATGTTTTTCATTTTTGCAAAAAAGAATCAAATTAGACAGGGTGTATAACATTTTTACAGGGTGGAACATAAAAAAGTTGATCGTTTTTGCTCTTCACAAAATATTTTGATAGTTTGTACAATTAGGGTTTAGCTGAAGATAGTCACCAAAATCAGAACAACCGCAGAAGGTGCTACCAAATTTGCTAAGAATCACCTGCCCAAAATGTACACAGGAAAAGTACAGGGTGTCTAAAATTATGATGAAATAATGCATAAAATGAAGGTTTGTATATAATACTCTATGAAATTTAGTTAGCATGGACTATTTAATTTAAAGGGAAATGGTTATCCAAATGAACTACATGAATATCATTAAAGTTCCTTTTATTTTGAATACAGGGTGGTCCAAAATATGACTAAATAGCAAATTTTTCATAAATCTATGAACAATTCTGTGAAGAAACACTTCTGGCTTTTTTAGTTAAATGTTTTACTACCCAGGGTAGAAAAGGACCGAAGAGTCACATAAATGAAATAGAGAGACTGCGATTTGGCCATTATTTATTCAATAAAATGAATAAAACTGTGTATTTTTTACATTAAAACACTCCCTGAATTGAACATCATATTCTAGTAGAGAATGTCTAGATAACAATTCAATATTAATATTTATAGTAGCAGGCACATGTTATTAACACATATGAGAAGTTTGAATACTTTCCTATGTATACTTTTAAAATGGCATCATTTTCAAAAGTTCTAGTTTTCCGCTATTTTGTGTAGAAACCTATGGGCGCCTCATCCACCGGCTCCACCCTTGACTCACTCGACGTTTAGATTGATAACTTCACTGCTGCTAAACATGTGGCTTTAATCCTTTTTTTATTCGGTAGCTGGATAAATTGCCTTTAATATGATACCAAAAATGTTATGTTTTTTTGACAACTTCTATTTAAAATAGAGACACGTATCACGATTTTAAGGATTTTAAAGGCCCCACCTTATTTGATATACCTATTAGTGACCTGTGACCAGATGCGGACATCTCGTAAGTCTTTCGTAATAGCTTTGATCAATAATATGGCGACGTCCATACATGTGATTGTTTTTCTTCTAAAGCCGGGTTTGTCTTTACGCGGTACTTTTAAACACTTTAACCTACAGATAGATGTGGTCTAACTAATAATGCTACATATCTGAGCGCTAAAGTTCCATGGCATGGATTTCCTTTAAAAACAAATACATTGGCCGTGTGTTTTGTATTTTGGCTCTATAAATATGAAATTTGTATAATAACACATAACATTAAAAATGTTGCTATTCTGTTTCATTAGCAGGTGTATTTTGACCATTAACTTATACCTTCGTCTTTGTTCAAATTCAAATTACTTAGCTCATTCTACCCCTTTGTTTGCAAAATTGAAAACCCTCACTATCTACAGAAGGCTATTTTTATGTATAAATTTGCAAATAACATGTTACCTGATTTATTTTCTCATTACTTTAATAAATCAGAGGTCTTCCACTCCTATGGAACAAGGTTTTCACATCTTTATAGACCCCCACACTTTAGAACTGATCTTATGCTAGACATACTATTAGAAGACAGGGACCATTGGAGTGGAATGACATTAATGATGATATTCGACACTGTAAATCAGTCAGAAGTTTTAACAATAGATATACAAAATATTTACTATCGTTTTATTCATGAGGTCATAACTAAGGAACTTCATTCCTAATATATGTATAATTATACCGGTACTTATATAAATCCGTATTCTATCGCCTTGATGTCTTACATAATCATTATTCCAAGATGTACATTATAATCGTTACTGATCTGTTATTGTAAGTTTGTTCATGCCGTTGCCAACATGCACTCGAGTTCTTGGCATTATAGCTAATGATTTTATTTAGGTGGCCAGTACTTCCCGAGCTCTGCTCTGATTTGGTCAACCTACCATAGTATATTAATTGTATTGTCATTATTATGTATCTCATTTGTGGAAAATAAACTGAACTGAACTGAACTGAACCTCCATATGTCTTCTCATAACAGATGCCTCAAGATTGAGTCAGTGGAGTTCGTGGTCAGATTGTAGTGTTACATGTGGAGCAGGACTAGAAACACGTACCAGAGTGTGCAATACGAATCTAGGGGGTGTTTGCGCGGGAACAAAAACTACTAACACGCGTCAGTGTTTTTCTCAACTATGTGATAGAACATCTGGTAAGTGAAATCAGTATGCAGATCTTATTTCTATTTTCAATCTATCCATAGGTGTCATCCTGATTTTTGAAATATGACAATCCCAAATCTAATAATTATTTACCTTAAACCTAACACTACCAAATACCACGAAGGCCTTCCACGAAATAAAACTCCCATCGCATGTGGGGACGGTTTTCCATGACGTAATCGACCAAGCTTACTTATATTATAAGTTAGATTGCGCGAACGTGAAGCTGATAGCCGTGGCTTGCCTATGCGGGCCGGAGGTGGATGTGTTCCTGGATGATTCCCGGTCGGAGAGCGGCGATGTATTTGTTCAAATTTCTCCGAAATCCTCGTTTTTAATTTTAATAAACAGGCTAAACGGGTTATTATTGTGATTATAATAGGTTGGGCATCTTGGACATCCTGGGGATCATGCGATGTAACATGCGGAGGAGGTGAACGCATGCGCACAAGGGTTTGTTCAGCCCCGACAGGAACTTCAGGGAGCGATTCAATGTGTGCAGGACAACCCAGTATCATCGAAGTTTGTTCTGACTGGAAGTGTCCAGGTATGTTGATAAACATTTTATTTTGTATAATAAAGTCACCCCAAAAGTGGTTTTGAAATTGTCATGCCCTATCAGACCGGATTTGGGTCATTATGAGATGACCGATAAATAGTGCATTTGTTTCACGTCATTAAACAAACTGAATTACAAAAGAAACGCATTTTTTGTCAAGAGAACAATCTCTGCGTGATAATGAACATTATTGTCCCGGTATGTTGATAAACAATCATTTTATACATCACCTTTTGTTAAGGACAAATTCAGTGCATGAAAATGAACATTATTTTATACTGGCATACTCCAATATCCTTCGGAAAGGGATGACAGTATACCTGTGTATATTATATTGTTGAATTGTATCGTATACGGATACTTCTAATTGGTGTCCTGTAAGGAAGTGATCAGATTCGCATGTACCTCAGATTAGTATGAGGTTTTGTATGCCCATTTGATAACTTACCAACTAACCTAAAAGCACGCAGTGGATTTAGAAGCGGTCATTCTTTATGTACGTATTATTATCCCTGGTATTATGTAAAGGGTTTCCCCCCAAAAAAGAGTGCACGTTGTCCACGTCATTGCCCTCAATGAGTACACAGTATTTGGCTGTAATCTTTATATAATCTAAAATATTATTTCGTTAGTGTTCAAAATCCGTTTATTTGATTCTGTTTAATTACGTTTGATCAACAACAAGCACTCAAATTCAAGTATGTGCCACTTTTAGAAAAATATGCTTTTTGGGAATTTTTATCTTTAAATATTCCGTATATGGGTTTGGTGTTTGCATATCCTTTCATCAAGGCGTTGTGGTGGTGCGTTTTACATAGTATGAGCGCTGCTCCACTCGGTATCTTACTCTCGGCGGTCGACAATTCGGTATACGCAATTGTGGGAGGTGTCTTTGACAAAGACTAGTGTTTGCACGAACTTCGAAATAACTTAAAATACGCTTTCGTATGCAGTTTGCTTTGTCGAATGTGCTTGAGTCTTTCCAGAGATATAGCGCCTGTTTGACCATAACCAAACAATATCAAAACTGTTCCGGTTTTTTGAAAGAAATCATCAAGGTGTAAAATAATGTTGTACATGTATTTAACTATTTGAAGTATTTCTTCTTAAAAATAGCACACGTTTGACTTTCTGTGATCAATTTTAATGAAGCATAATATTTAACGATAGCAAATGAGACAAAACAAATGGCATTTGAAAAGTAATATAGTCATCTTGAAGCTCATATCAACGTCAAATAGTAGATATTGATTATTAAATGAGAAAAAAATACTCTATCCACGAGTGTTCTTCTTTTTTTTAAAGATTTTTAAAATAATTTCCAATACTTTAGGTCATCATCTTTTATGAAATTTCACCTTCAAAAACGTACTTAAGTCACATTTCTAATTAACCTTATAATGTTATTTTATTGAACTGTGTATCTTGTTTGGCCTGTGTTCATGATTTCTTATTTTGAAGCTTTTATGACATCACAATCATCATTCACTTATAACTTTTTTGTTTTAGCTTTCAGCTTTCTTATGATATAAATATCTCCAATATGAAAAATCCCACCATGTGGCGGGTTATCAAAGATCGCATCACATTTTTCCTTATAAAGTGGCACAACCCTTTTTTAAAGGGACACTAAGAGATGTGTTGGAGGCTGCGCCCTCAATTATGATAAACACTGGGATTGGTATATTTTACAATGGTATTGTATGAACTTACACCTATAAGTATTAAGAAAAATCATCTCTCTTTGTACAACAAAACGTCGATTCAAAAATGCTGATTAGGCCAGGATTAGCATTTTACGTCAAACAGCGTCCCCCTGCAGCACGCGTTATAAATAGCGCGAACCATATTTACATAGAGGGCGTTTTTAAGAAAAGGTTCAATAAATAGCGATGGTATTGTTCTAATCAAGTTTTGCTTTGTTTTTGTGAGTAGCAACAACATAATGGTAATTTTTAATGTTCATCTTGAATTCTGAAGTAAATTGATTAAAAATAAAATCTTCATCACTATTTTGTGTCCGTTTAAGTACTCGTGATTGATCAAGCAGATCGATTGATTGGGAGGAGCAATTACAATCACACTTAACGGCAATCGAAATCAAACTGAATTATCTTTAAGATTATACAAATATTACAGCCAAAATACAATGAGGGCAATGACGTTGATTAAGAACACCCTGTACACAGAGAATAATAAAACACTGCATTATAATAATACTATTTAGTGTTGTATGGCACCTGGTCACTCTCATAGACTATGCTTTACAATGTTTACTATTGTTACAGATTGTTCTAGAACTTGTGATGTTGGTGTTTTGAATGCTATGTGTGACGCATGCATATGTGACTCAAGCACCCTTGATGGGAAGATAACTGACTCAACGAATCGCCCCTTGTCCGATGTCACCATAGCGTATGCGGACCGACCTTACATACCGCTTACAGTCACGGATAACACCGGTTCCTTTAGCATACCTGGAGTATGTGCTACCGCTACTATGATGGTGATCACGAAAGTCCGATATGGGACGGTAATACAGGAAACAGTCGTATCTGACGCCACGACATCTTACCTGCGAGCTGTCATGGAACGAATGGGTAAATATTAACAAAAGGTATGATCACCTTTTTGACCATACTGATCTTCATAATGAATTATTACAGGTCACATGTTACTCTCTGTGGAAGCTACCGATAGGGTAAATTACAATACTGCGCCAGATAACTGTACGATAGACAATTCAGTAACATGTTGCATTTAAATGGTAACTTAGCAAATGGTATTGAAGTATACTTGTGTACAGAGTGGGTTCCTTTTTATTAAGAGAGCTTTTATTATTGTCCTTGCAACCCCCAAAGACGTAGGGAGTTTCTTTTCGAACTGCGTTTATGTTAGACCTGGGCCAGGCCCCGCCTGGCAAATGACTGCCATAAACGTTCGTCCATTAAATTAAGCTACACATCTTGTTTTTTATCATTTGCTTCTTCACCCAATTCAGATGTTAATGTTTGTGTGGGGGTTTTGTTGTTATTTCCTTTAGTGCAGACAGGTATTAAGCATGTTTGGCATCATGGATGTTGTATTTTACTTTTTTCTCCCATTTAGAATTACCGCTGATTACAGAACATCCACGTAATAAGGTTCGTGTAATAGGTGACAGTGTGGCATTCTGTTGCATGGCTGCTGCGGTTCCGGCTATAGAGCAGTACGAATGGCAAGTATTGTATAAATGATTACTCATATCCGTGAAAAAAGTCACTACATTTACAAACAGCAGTACACTCCATATGTTGATGTGTTATCTTTCTAACAGATAAGTGGACAATCTTTTTAATATTGAATCACTGTTTGAATTTCAATGTAAGACTGAAATGTGTCGTCACAAACAACAAAGGTGGATATTTTTCATTTCCGGAATCGATTTTTAATTGGAAATTTAGGACTAAGAATTGCAGCTGACTAAAGATTTGACAATATGAGGGATTCGGGGGTTTTGGATTGAATTAATTATCATACTAATAATAATAACACTAATAATAATCATCATTTTATGTTTATATGGCCTTACAATTAGATCGTTGACATAATGTGCAGGTTTCGCTTAACGATGCTTACATAAATCTGTTTAGGTATAGTCAAGCAAGTGTAAATATCATACACCGGACGTGCTAACTAGTAAAACATGTTGACAAATATGGTTTATATAATACGAGTTAACGTTCTGGTAACTCTCCATAGGTTCAAGAACGGAGACATCTTAGAGTTTCAAGAGACCAATACCGAAACTCTCATTGTAACAGACCTAGTGGTTGAGGATTCAGGATCATATCGATGTAGAGTTAGCAATGCAGCAGGCTCAGTCTACTCAGACAAGGCATCCTTAAAAGTAACAGGTAAGGTTAGATAAAATAACGTAACAATTAATATTTGTAAGGCGGTATTGTTCTATATATATCAAAGCGCATATTATTATTAATATAGGTTATTATTATACGGTATTCCATTTCGTCAGCCTGCTTCGATAATTGCCTAACTCATTTTTTCTAGTTTTGAAAAGAAGAAAAAATAGGAAAAGTGAGTTTAGGCAGTTATCGAAGCAGGCTGACGATATATTGAATAGCACCATGAATAGTACAGGTAAATTCCAAAAGGAGCAGTACCTGTTGGATAGAATTAGGTTTGGGATATACCTTTAAGTGAAATATGGCTTGTTATAGGCCTAATACAAGTTAATGACCCATTTTAAACATTCTACATAATTATTACAATCTGCCTAACTCACAATGCTGACTTAGGCAGAATTGCAATTGTGCATTTATCAACACTTTTGATTTGTCAATGACTTAGATATTATTACAGCATGTGCATAATGTAATGAAGTTATGATTTATGCAAAAAACTCAATTTCGCTGAAAAAGTGAGTTAGGCAATTATCGAAGCAAGCTGACGATTTGTTCCATACTTGTAAAATATGCGGCAAAGTGGCATATTATTATAATCATACTTCATAAAATTGATAAATATTTTTCTGAAAAGTCAGTTTTTATTTAATTAAATTTTTGTTCAATCGCTCACTTTTCGTATACACCAATCCATCATGTGTTTTCTGGATTTGGGCTATCTAAGGGCAGGACTATTGAATTCTCGCGGGACATTTCATTACAGAAATATATGCGTTGATGAAACCTTATTTACCGTGATATTGATTAGTTGGTGCCATTCGTTTGAAGTCATCACCAAGTCAACAAGGTGTGAAATGTATTCATTTTACATTGGTTGGTTAATACGCCTATAAACACCTACTTTTATAACAATGAAAGTATTCTTTGTTGGATTAGAAGATTATTATTCTTGATGTGTTCACTGTGTTTCAGTTTCAGTTTCAGTTTCATTTTATTTTACCAACATCACATAATATTAAACAAGTCAAAAGCAATGGCGGGAAAACCAAAAAGAGCAGAGCTCGATAATTATGGTCACCCAATAGTTGTGTTACAGGAATACTTAAATATAGTTATACCTTAAGTTTACTATCAACATGACGGGTACAAACAAAGGACAGGACAGGATTTGTGCAAGACAGAACCGGACAGGACAAGTGGAGACAAACACAAACGTTGGCAGAGATGATGGCAATTAGATAAATTACAATAATAATGTATACATGAAAAATAGGTTACGTACTATACAATAGAACAAAGAATTACTTATAATTTGATAAAAGAAAGCATTTAGAATTTGTCTTGAATATGTTGATAGATTTTGCATTCCTGAAGTCATCAGTAATATTATTCCAATGCAAAGGGCCTTTTCTTTTGACTGTATTTCTTGCTAAGTCATATTTGAAATTATGCGGACGATATAGTGACGAAATACGGGTAGGGTAATTATGAATTGATCTGTTTAGTGTGAAATAATCGGCAAAAATATTGGGAAGGTTATCTGAGGAATAGTTAAACATAAATAAACCAAGAATCAAACTATGAATATCATAAATTGTCAAGGTTTTAAACTTTTTGAATAACGGAGGGGTATGTTCAAGCCAGTGTGAATTTGAGCAGATTCTCATAATTCGTTTCTGTTTGAGGTGAATTTTGTGAAGATTGGTATTATTAGAATCTGCCCAAATTATGTTACAATAATATAGGTGTGGTAAAACCAGAGTATTATATAAGGTAAAAAGTGTTTTGGAGGGGAGAATGTCCCTGAGACGATACAGAATACCACAATATTTTGAAAGGATGTTAGTAACATTTGAGGTGTGGTTTGACCATGTTAAAGATTCATCTAAAAGAACACCCAGAAATTTGGTATGGGAAACTCTAGAAAGCTTTACTCCATCAATACATATGTTAAGGTCATCATTGTTGTACATTCGATTACGGTGTCTATTTTTAAACATAATATAATTAGTTTTATTAATGTTTAATGACAGCTTGTTAGCTTTGAACCATACAGAGAGGTTGTCTAATTCATGGTTTACAATAGTGATCAAATCAGGGAGATTGGCATGTGAAACAATTACATTGGTGTCATCAGCAAAAGTTACAAAAGTAAAATTATTTTAGGAGAATGCAATATCATTCAGAAAGATTATGAAGAGTAAAGGGCCTAACACCGAGCCCTGTGGCACACCACATTTAATAGAACGAACAGATGATTTATGATCATTGAATACAACATATTGGGTTCTATTACTCAGGTAACTCTTGAACCACTCAAAGGCACTTCCTCTGACACCGTAATGATGAAGTTTGGTTAGGAGAATGTGATGGTCAATGGTGTCGAAGGCCTTTGAGAGGTCCAAGAAAATACCCATAGTATGAAGACGCTTATCAAGTTCAGTAACAATCTTATCATATGCACACACGAGTGCCATGTTGGAGGAATGCTTTTTCCTAAAACCAAATTGACAATCATTTAGTAACTTATAACGTTCAAGAAAACCATATAATCTTTTGTGAATAATTCTTTCAAAGATTTTGGAGAAAACAGGTAAGACTGATATGGGACGATAATTAGTACAGAAAGTAGAATCGCCAGATTTATAAATGGGAACAACACGGGCAATCTTAAGTTCATCTGGAACAACACCAGAAGTAATCGACAAATTAAAAACATGACATAATGGGGTTTTAATTGAGTTAATTACAGCCTTAACAATATCGGGTTTGATGTCATCAAACCCACTACTAGTTCCAGATCTAAAAGAAGAACAAATATCGATGATTTCCGCATTATCGGTTGGAGATAGGAAGAGTGAATTCATTGGTGAAGGAGCTGAAGTGAGGAAGTCATTGAAAGTTGTTGGAGTTGAAGGAATATTGTTAGCTAAATTAGGACCGATATTAACAAAGAAATCATTTAGACCGTCACCAATGTGTTGAGGATCAGTAACGACTGAGTCATTGATGATAAAAGAATCAGGCAAAGTCTTCTTTTTTTATTTCCTAAAATGTCATTCAGAACTCCCCAAGTCTTTTTGAGATCATGTTTATGTACATCCAGTAAATTACAAAAATGATTTTTTTTTCGACGCACGAATAAGAGAAATGAGCTTATTCTTATAATAAGACAGTGCAAGTTTGTTTGCAGCGGTCGGAGATGATTTATATTTTCGATAGAGCTTATCTTTCCTGCTAATAGACTTAAGGATGGCTTTGGTGATCCAAGGTTTGTGAGGAACACCTTTAGCTCTCGAAACTCGCTTGCGTTGTAATGGAAATGATCGATTATATAAATTAACAAACTTGGTAGCAAATTTAGAATAAGAACTTTTAGGCGAGTCATCATTCATGATAAGATCCCAGTTAGTTAGATCAAGTTGATTTTTAAAACCATTGATATTGCATTGATTAAAAGAACGACTGTTGATAAACTTAGGAGCATGTTCATGAATCTGGATAGCATCTGTTATCTGAAAGACGGGATAGTGATCAGTGATGTCATTAACAAAAATGCATGATTTAATTTGTTTATTGAGTACATTTGTAAAAACATTATCAAGAATAGTCGCAGAAGTTTCAGTAACACGTGTTGGACGGTCTATATGGGGATACATGTCATGAGAATAAAAGTTATTAACACAATCATTGACCTTACTGTCTGTATCATATTGAAGAATGTCAAGGTTAAAATCACCAGAAATGTAACACAATTTATTACTGTGTGGTGCATACCTATTAAAAACTGATGAGCTCATTCATCGAATGATACCAAATGTGTAGAAATCACTTGTTTTTCAGTGTGGTCTTAATCTAAAGAAGGTGCTAACTTTGTAGCGAAACGCTACTCGATGATACAATAGTTCATGTTACGTGATGCAATGCAAGATGATACATATAACAGATAATCCGATAAAGATGTGAAAATTCACCTCTATTTTATGCACAAAGGGTCAATAGAGCATCACTCTACATTGTCATCGTAGTTGTCCGTGTAGCACTTCATTTAACAGACGATAGAGTTGTTCCTTTGCGTACATCACATTGTGAATAGGGAAAATACATTTTTGGAAATGTCCACATTTTTGTGGCTGAGCGGTGAGACAACTGATTGCTTACATATTCCCATACAATTGGAGAAGAATACACCAGGTTTCCATGGATAAATAATACCCGTCAAACATTACCTATCTCAAGTTTAATATCTAATGCATTACATCATACAGGGTATGTTAATAGATGGACTGTTGCTAAGCCTTATTACTCCTCTATCAAATACACTTTACCCCATTAGATTACTTCTGAGATATCATCAATTCAGAACAAGAGTGCGATTTCCAATTTTGAACCTGTGAAAAATACATTTATGGACTTTGTAGGTATAATATCCCCAGTATGACCTATATATAATTGGACTTCAAACTAAAACCGTGCCTTTATGATTTCAATAATCGGTCAAATGTACTTTCTATTAATCACACAATTAGATGTTTGTTATGGATGATAAATATGTATGCAAATATATATGTTTTTGTTCAAATGGAACTAACTATCAACATTCGGTTAATAGATCATTAGGCCTATTAATTATAGTGAAAATGTTCAATCTTTCGCTGAATGTAACAGAGTTCTATGCACATGAAAAGTGGCCAAAATCTGAATTTGACATCCCTAAGAAGATTTGTCATATGTGTATACTGAAAGCTTCAAAATACAATGTACATAGAAAGCATTGCTATGATGCCCTATAACGATTGTTGAACAGAATTTAATACTACTATTTCACGTTCAATATTAATATTGGTCGTGGTCAAACAAAATCATAATTCACATGAGACACCTTTTATTGACACGCCCTGTACCATATGAAGTTAACACGAATTAACGATCAATTAAGCTAGGAATATAATTAAAATAACCTGATCAAAATTCGAATGAGTACAAACGACAATGTAAGAGTTCAACAGCAATGTGTAATTCGAAACTTTAATACCAACGTTCGAAAATGTTGAAGGAAATTAACTAAAATCGTCAGTAAAGTAACATATTGTACGCATATATTGAGACAAATGATGATAATTTATAAAATGTCCATTTCGTTACAGATACACCGTCTGGATGCGATCCTATACCAGCAAGTCAATTTAAGGAAATGCCACCAGAATGCAATGTACCTGGAAATAGACTGGATGTTGGAACCTGTTCAAGAGCTCAGTGTGGTGGTGACAAGGCTGGCCAAACCCAATGTATGGATAGTGAAGAATACTGTTGCCTTATAGCTAGTAGTAGTATGACACAGATAGATTGTACAGAATATTACATTGATGTACTTATTGTACAAGCTTGTGAATGTAGACCATGCGTAATTGAACCGGCAACGATATCAGGTGTTGCCATGTACGGTAATAATCTACCATTATTTGCTGGTTCAATTTTTGTAAATGACCAACAGGTAGCAACGACCGATAAAAACGGTAGGTTTCTGTTTCAAACCACAGCTCAAACTACTCGGGTTGCTATCACCTTCAAAGATACGGTTTTTATGCAACTTGTAGACGCCACAAGGGTCGTAATTGTTGGTCGTGGCTCCAAGATATTTATAACGGTAACGATGAAGATGCGCCCAACCCCCGTGGAATTGGACAGTGACGTTGAAAATACTATACCACTAGCAGGTGAAGAATTTGAACCTGTTGCTCAGCTTGTAATTCCACCAGATTGTGTATATGATAGCAATGGAGACAAGTATACTGGTAAAGTTATGCTTTCAGTTAACAATATTGATTTGCGTAGGCAATCAGACTTACCATTTGTTGACGGAGACTTTTCAGCGGTAGATGACAATGGTGAAATGCTGACGTTACAATCTTTCGGTATGTTTAGCTTTAATGTGATGGATCCTTCTATGAATCCATTGTCTCTTGCGGGATCCGTTCCAGTGAGAGTTGATCCTGCACAAGTACCTATGGGTGATGTTGGTCCTGATGGTGTGTCCGATGTTAAATTGTGGACATTGAATAGAAAAAGTGGTGTTTGGGATGAAGAAGGGTTATTAGTTGGTACTGTTTTGGATAGAAAACGCCGTCAAACGGGAGGCAGTTCGTATGATTATTTCGCAGGTTCGTTTGATATTACAAACGAAAGAATATACAACATTGATACTGTTCTGTATGATTGGCGACGTACCGGTAATGATGAAGGTTGTGTTGCCAAGGTGATTCCATACGCTTCTGAGAATCTTACGGAAGTATTGGGTGATATTTTGTTTACAATTGTAGGTGAAGATACGGCGCCGTTAGTGTCCTCTACTCCCTTTTTTCAATTTTATCGTGGGTGGTCTTTATCATATAAATTAGGTGGTTCTACCGAAGTAGGAAGGTGTGTGACGGTAGCTTGTGATATTTTAAACGGTGGTCGTTATAAGAATTACATATCTGCTAATGGTGGAAGTGATTTACCGGGTATTTATATTCTTCCAGCAAGAGACACATGTTCCGGTGTCTCCAGCTCTTGTCAAGTGCAGAATAGCTTGAATGCTACGGAATTAACTGCGATCCCATTTGCAATAGATGGAGATATTAGTGGCGGTGATCCTAATGAAGCAATTCGTGTTTCCCCCGGAGTCCCAACGTCTACAAAAAGTGGTAATACAGGCCCGATATATAGATGGAATGAACGAAACGATTGCAGAACAGCTCCTATTACGTCTAAACACTTGCAATTTTATTTTCCAACTGAGGGTAGTGTGATAGCAGTTGATACCTTTTCGGGATTTCCTGATATTGAACCGTGCTCGTTTTACCCTTTGTGGGCTGAACAACCTTGTATGATCAGAATGGAGATACAAAGTTCAACTCTCGACGTCGTGCGGGTTACTGTTATTAGTTTTGCAACTAATAACGCATCGTTTACTTCTTCCGCTTGTAGTGGTACGAGTCAATATGGTGCTCGCCAGTTAACTGCTCCGAGAATTCCAATGGGAATTGGTATAATAGAGGCTTGCGTTGAATATAAATGTACTGGTGGCGCTGTTCAGCAAGGGAAATTCCCAACGCCAACCAACATTGATATAGACATGACGGAAGTTAAAGTTCTTGTCCGTGATGATCTCACCGGATCGCTCTTGTCTTGCATGTATTGTACTGATCTAGGATCGCCCTTATTTGGTACTATACCTAGTTGTAGTGGATCACCACAGTCAACCACTTCCATAACGTTCATGCCATCGGACACATATGGTGTCAGCACAGGGCTCTACCAGGGCCCATCCCCAGATTTTCCTCCGAATGTAATTAATCACAATCTTGGAGACTGTCAGACATTCGCTTCAGGCATGACCAATGCATTGAGAATTATTTGTCCATAGAATTAGTAAAAAGCAGGTGACAAAACAAGCCATATAATGTAATCCCCACACCATACGTTCATCGTCGTGCTACGCGCTCAAGTGTTGCAATGCTAGGTCATGCCCTTTCATTGCCGACTGCCAGAACTTACGTCATCCCTACAGCTGTTCCACTGTGGAACAGTCTTCCAGACAATGTTGTTGGCACTGTGGAACTGTCTTCCATACAATGTTGTTGGCAACATCCTAGAGAAAGGAATCCAATCGTGTGAACAGACACTTTCTCTCCAACTCTTCAGAGTTTGTTGGCTAAGCTCTCTCGATGTCAATGACCTCCAGTTAATATTTTTCTTCTATTATATTTGTTATTTTGTTCTCTATGTTTGGTTTTTTTAATCTTGTTCCTGCCCTTCATTGGCTTTTTTACCAGCCTAATTGTGATTACTTGTATTTTGATTATTTTATGAGTTGCAGTGAACCAATTGATTTCCCCATAATATCTCTATGTAGAGAGTTACCAGTGTGATTTGCAATCTCTCAGTTCATTAACTCTTTAAATATCTG
Organism: Ophiura sarsii; assembly: GCA_035610835.1. NCBI lineage: Eukaryota > Metazoa > Echinodermata > Ophiuroidea > Amphilepidida > Ophiuridae > Ophiura > Ophiura sarsii. Next base: position 10,327,327 of record CM069455.1, read on the forward strand.
TTGGTCACATTTGCTCTTATATAATAAAAAATCTATGTTTTAGCTTCAACCCTCTTACGACCGCTTTGCACTTCTTTTTTCCATCAAACATATACGTTATTATCTGTATTTAATTACTCAAAACAAGGTTAACCCCGCGAAAAGAGAAGGTTCACACACCGCTAGTTCTAGCTAACGCTATCACTGTATGTGAATGACAAGATCATGATCTTATAATGGTCAAAAATGAAGCCCTAATGTGTGCAAACACAAATTATATAATCACTAGTACGATACGTATGACGTTGGAAATTGAAAACATTCGTATTTCTTCACCTATATTACGCACGATTTGACTGGTCACCGTCAAAGATGTTGTAAGGGCAATAGCTATGTAAACGTTTGGATTTTACACCGCATCAGTAAATTATTCCTCGCGTGTGTAGGTTAACAGGTCTGGATATACCATTGGCCCATATGAGCCCGGCGCAGGGCCCCATATTTATTGGGCCCAAAAATTAGAAGGACAACTAACACCAACACAAGACACTGGACAAATAAGGAAGAAAGCACACAAACTAGTTTCCAAGTACTCAGATGACCGGGATTAAAACAGTGTATTGCATCGATGCTTGTGTAGCAAGAGTTCAAAAACTATCAAATGTTTAGCGTCAAATGCAGTATACCTATGTTATGTAAGTTGTACAAAGTATAATGTTATTCCATGTACCTCATGTTCAAATTAGGCCCGTAAATATTGACCTGGCACAGGGCCTCCAAAATGTATGACTAATTTGCTTTTACGTTAGTGCCCTTGTAATGTTTTGGTCGGAATCTTAACCTAATCTGCGAAAATTCTTAGGGCGATTTGGCTCGCTGGAGCTATACCGGAGCACAAATTTGGCGATTTTCGGGGATTGGTACTACTAGTACGGTAGCGCAACGGTATCACACCGCTAAATACGGTAGTACATCGTCAGGACATCGTCAGAACATCGCGCGAAAAAATTAGCAACGGCAGTCGACGGTAGAAATCTTTGAACATGCTCACAAATTTCTGCCGTTGCGGCTCTCCTCATACTGGTACCGATGTGATACCGTAGTCGAGTCATGCCGATGTACTAGCAATGTACTATAACCGTTCTTAGCGATATGATACCGTTGCGCTACCGTTCTAGTACCGATTCACGATATTGCCAAATTAGTGCTCCGGTGACATCGCCTTTATTTTTCAAGTGTTTTCTAAACGGACATCCGCCGATTTTTTTTTTGGCCGTTGTAATTGTGTGCTCCGGTTTAGACCCGGCGAGGTACATCGGTAGTGTGTAATAGCGCCATTTGTGTATATTGATGTTGTACAGTTATTGATACTGTTTGTCTTATTGCGTAAAACTCAGACGATACATGTACATTGAATTTATTTTATACTGAATTTACACAGAGTTCTGCTAAATTTGTGTGAGATACGAGCCGTACATGTACTTAGATTTTGCTTTTTGATGAAGGATGCACACGGTTTTGGATGTGGGGGTGTGTATAAGTGAGTTGAGAGTCCTGATCATGGTATGTGTTAAAGACAAATCAGGTATAGTAATATAAAGAGACATACATGTAGTAAAGTGAATGTATGTTTGGTTGAAAAGGTAATACTGAATTTTTTTGAAATAATTATGTGTACCGGTACCCTATTTCATGATTAAATACTGCCGGTAGGCTATATCAAAAAAATCTTTTGTCTCAAAGCTCTTCAGTTTTTCAAAACCTAATGCGGATTGTGTTTTTGTTTTTTTATAAATATAGAATATTGAAATCCTTGTTAAAGTGACCTTTTGTATTTAAAATGATGTGATCAATGAAAATCTGAAAAATCGGTGAAACTTTTTTTTATTGATTTTTTTATTTTTCTGAAAAAAAAATAAGTAAATAAAAAAAATTATTAAAAAAAATCTTCTTCTAACGCGCACCAATTAATTAATGCGCGCGGGAGCTTTGAGACAAGCCATTTTTTTAATATAGCATAGCAGTGTTTATAAAAATATCTTGCCAGCTATAATTGCAAGTTTAGTTGTTACCGCAGTCATAGTATTGGAATTTTGCCCGCTGTATTGAGTAGTTTTGTTGACACGTAAACAAAGGCATTCTAGTTTTCGGTCATTCAATAGCCTAATTTTTGTTAAAGTCAACCTTTACCTTAGCTGGTCGAAGTTAAAGTCTATGGTGGCCGGTGAAGGTTTTATTGTCCAAAAGTGTGTAGGTTCTTAAATAATGTTGCTCAATTAAAACTGTCAGCATTGCTATCCATGAATTTGGTAGAGATCCAAAAGCAAAACAAATAAGAGACACATTTTGCATCTTGAATTATAGCTATTCAGTATGCTTTAAAGTGACTATAATGTCATGAATGTAGTATTAGGAGTTTTGTTGTTCTTTACAATGAGTTAAGTATTGTTAACTTAGGCCAAACAAAGAAGAAGGTTTGTCTCAGAAGCCCGCCCGCATTGGTATGTGGAATGAGCTACGGCGCATATAGTATGTCTATGCGCTGGGGGAGGGGATTTCTTTTAAAAAAAAGTTTTTAAAAAGTTCTCTGAAGCTTGGATTAGCAACAACAAAAAATCGCAAACCTCATAGCCTATTTTCTAAAATAAAAATAAAATAAAAAATCGCACAGCACTTAGGGATCACGTCAAAACTCGACCGCCCGGCAACCGCCGGTTACGGCCGGTTCCGTTCGGTTCTCACAAAACGTGTCGTCTGTTATAATATACACACATAATGAGGTCAAATAGTAACACTCTGGTGAACACGACCGGTTGAAAGTGCCTCGTCACACACGTGAGCAATAACATCTTGAAGTAATGGGCTCTTTTAAGACTTAAAAGTCTCAGTTGACACCAGTACAATACAGCTATTGATTTTCGCTGGGGTTGGCTTTTTCAATCTGTTTATAGCTCAATTAACTTTTTAAAATCAATACCGAAAGTCTATGAATGTTATTTTTTTATAGAACGATTATAGAGAGAGCTATTATGACCGCAAAGTAACAGATTGATAGTGTAAATTGGTCAGATTACAGCATTAAGTCAACCGGCGGTTGTTCAGTGTTGCATGCGCGAATATTCATATACCAGTAAAACATTTGACCTGAAAGAACCGGGCGGAACCGCCCGTAACCGGCAGTCAACGGGCGGTCGAGTTTTGACGTCTCCCCTTAGTTTATTTGCAAACAATTTCTGAGATAAACTATATTCTTTGTTTAGTCTTAACAATTGACAACATGATGCGGTTAGTTTTAAATTCAGAATTGCGTAGAGCGGCTCAGTAGCGTTCTGCACAGGGACAATCGGTTTTTCGGGCGAAATTTCTCTTATTTGACTTTAATTCACAAGTGTATTTTCGAGAATTCCATTCAGGCTAAATTATCTAAATTGATTAAATCTCCATGATGACGTGTACATATTTACATGAATTCATTGTTATTGTCATGCAATGTTCTTGGACTATCATGACATAATATCTTCAACGCTAATTAGCCGGTCTTAAAAAGACATTGCTAATGAATATGACTTGGTTGTTTGTGTGTATTGAATAATAGAGTATTCAGGTGACGGGTAATGGTATTCACCATACTCCAAAAGATTCATTTCATATCAAAACAAGTTTGATATTTGCCAAATTGCCATATTAATTAAAGGGGCACTAAGATATTTTCCCTGGAGGGATCCCTCAATTTTGTTCAGAAGTTGGGTTTTTCACATATACGTAATACTTATATTTACTAACTATCCACCTAAACTTATAGAGCTTAATTTGCAGTATTTCATATGAAATTCAAGGACTTGATAGCGTTTTGAGTTTCGATGACATCACATCGAAACTACCCAAATTCATCTAAAAGGCCACAGATGGCTTCACTTATTTTTTTCATGTTTATTCAAAATAACCCATAGCTTGTTGCGTGATGCATAGTCATGACCTCCCTGATTCAATTGGTGGTTGATATAACCAAAATACAAAAAAAAAAGGGAAAAGCACTAATATACCTTCGGAAATGCTGAGAAAATGACTTTATTTTTCAATTTTACTGATTTCCAGCTTCTCAATTAAGCAAATTGCAGCGCATCCAAAATGCCGCTGCCCGGTTGGTAACCTTGACAAAGAAGCGTGTACATATAAGCCCAGTGTTAAAAGATCTTCACTGGTTGTCTGTGGAGAGCCGTATTGTTTTTAAACTTATGCTTTTGACATACAAAGCACTAAATAACCAGGCTCCAAAGTACTTATGCGACCTTATTTCCATTAAGGAACCCACACGCACTCTTAGGTCAAATGCATCTGTCATCTTACAACGGAGGAAAACTAACACTGTCACCTACGGCCAAAGATCATTCTCTCATGCATCCCCTGAACTCTGGAACCGGCTCCCATCTCATGTTAGAAATGCCACATCACTGCAGCAATTCAAGATCTCGCTCAAGACTCACCTCTTTCAGCAAATGACTTTATAATGTTTGTATCTTTGTTCATATTTTGTACTTTTTTGTTCAGCGCACTGGGGTCTTGCGACAGAGTGCGCTTAATAAGCATGGTTTTTTATTATTATTATTATTATTATTATTATTTCTTTTGAAGAAATCTTACATGAGAGGGCTTCTATGTATATCATCCATCTAACAAGGTTAAAATGTTGAATTTTATTTTGTGAGAAATCTCTCTGTGCCCCTGTAAGTATGTACATTAGTCTATAAGAGGAATAATTGTACAGGTTCAAGAATATTTCTGTATCCGAAACTATATCATTATAGCAAGACAAGTTTCACAGCAAATCAAATGACTAATTCCCACTGCAGACGACGACGTAAACTGTCACCAAATGTGTAATATTGTAATGTATTATTATTTTATATATTGTTATTGTTATGAATACTGTTATGACGGTATTGACAAAATAGTGGTTGATGTGTCACTCAATACATTTGTATTTTTTTGGATTGTGATATTCATGAGAAGTTGTAATACAAGAATGTATAACAGATATTTTTTTCAAGGAACATTAAATGTAATAGAAGTATTGAAACCCATGAGATCAAAAGCAAAGAACATACCAATGAAAGCAGAAGAGATACCGTGTATGGAATATTCTCATTATTTCACAGCATTTACTAAGTAATGATGTCGATAACATCTTTTTGGATTTGTTAAATATTATTGTTTTTAATATTGTATGTATATAAAGGAGATGGATAACATAATGTAACAAGAGTTTAAAAATTGTGTCACTTCAATGTAAATAATTATTTGATGCTATATGTATTTAGGATACGGTCACAGGTCACTAATAGGTATATCAAATAAGGTGGGATCGTTTCAAAAAATCCTTAAAATCGTGATACGTGTCTCTATTTTAAATAGAAGTTGTCAAAAAAACATAACATTTTTGGTATCATATTAAAGACAATTTATCCAGCTACCGAATAAAAAATGAATTAAAGCCACATGTTTAGCAACAGTGAAGTTATCAATTTAAACGTCGAGTGAGTCAAGGGTGGGCCCGGTGGATGAGGCGCCGGTGGATGAGGCGCCCATAGGTTTCTACACAAAATAGCGGAAAACTAGAACTTTTGAAATTGATGCCATTTTAAAAGTATACATAGGAAAGTGTTCATACTTCTCATATGTGTTAATAACACGTGCTTGCTACTATGAATACTAATATTGAATTGTTGTCTAGACATTCTCTACTAGAATATGATGTTCAATTCAGGGAGTGTTTTAATGTAAAGAATACACAGTTATATTCATTTTGTTGATTAAACAATGGCCAAATCGCAGTCTCTCTATTTCATTTGTGTGACTTTTCGGTCCTTTTCTACCCTGGGTAGTAAAACATTTAACTAAAAAAAATCCAGAAGTGTTTCTTTACAGAATTGTTCATAGATTTATGAAAAATTTGCTATTTAGACCTATTTTGGACCACCCTGTATTCAAAATAAAAGGAACTTTAACGATATTCATATAGTTCATTTTGATAACCATTTTCTTTTAAATTAAATAGTCCATGCTAACTAAATGTCATAGAATATTATATACAAACCTTCATTTGATGCATTATTTCATCATCATTTTAGACACCCTGTACTTTTCCTGTGTACATTTTGGGCAAATGTTTCTTAGCAAATTTGGTAGCACCTTCTGCGGTTGTTCTGATTTTGGTGACTATTTTCAGCTAAACCCTAACTGTACAAACTATCAAAATATTTTGTGAGGAGCAAACACGATCAACTTTTTTATGTTCCACCCTGTAAAAATTGTACACACCCTGTATAATTTGATTCTTTTTGGCAAAAATGAAAAACCTTGAATCATAAGCTTTCCAACAATATATAGTTTGTGGGTCATTAAGTATGTAAAACATAAGTTTTGTTCCGTTTAATCAGAATTGGTGCATTTCTCAACATTATTAGACAAATGATTCTTAGCAAATTTGGTAGCACCTTCTGCGGTTGTTCTGATTTTGGTGACTATTTTCAGCTAAACCCTAACTGTACAAACTATCAAAATATTTTGTGAGGAGCAAACACGATCAACTTTTTTATGTTCCACCCTGTAAAAATTGTACACACCCTGTATAATTTGATTCTTTTTGGCAAAAATGAAAAACCTTGAATCATAAGCTTTCCAACAATATATAGTTTGTGGGTCATTAAGTATGTAAAACATAAGTTTTGTTCCGTTTAATCAGAATTGGTGCATTTCTCAACATTATTAGAAGTGAAACATTTTTTTGACGAGTTTGTGACTCTGACCATACTTGTTTTAACTTGATACATGAATACTTTGTGATCCAGAGTGATCGAGTCAAAAAGAAGTTGAATAAACAATTCTAAATGGACCACAGATATTTGACAAACCAATGAAGCACATATTCTTAAAGTATAATTTATACTCATCTTTTAAAAGAAGCACTGTCCCCTCGCTATCTGGAGTTATGCCTGTTTTAACCCTAACCCCCCTGAGTGCTAATCATAAGTCCCTCTCCAAATGCATGCGCCGTCAGTTCTCGATGACGTAGTCAACCGAGCCTATATAGTGAGCGCAGTATACCGCGCGAATGTGTAGCTGAGGGCCGTGGCTTAGTGGGTGGGACGTGGTGCTTGAGAACGGAGGGTCCCGGATCGAATCTCGGCAGGTTCCCGGAGATTTAGTTGGCGTTTTTTCCTCGAAAATCGTGATCCCGGTCTAAATCCCTGAATCGGGGTTAGGGTTATTACAGGAACCGATTTTGGCAGCTGTCCACAAAATGCTAAATTCTCTAAAAGGATCCGTCTAAGTGAGGAGCAAAAAGTAACGATTCATTCAAATTCAAAGATATGTAGGGGAGAGCGGAAGTGTACTCCCTAGGGGCAGTTTCGCCCACCACGTGATTCTCATCATTGGGGCCACTGGTTGAATTTGACGAACACACAATATGTTCTGCTGTTTGTTGCGATTTTTCGATGGTAACATGACTGATCTCCCTATAGTATTTGCCAATTTATCTAAAAACAAGTTTTACATCACAAAAGAGGATTTTCCTCCATTTCTGATTTTAAAAAAATCTTCTTAAGATATTCTTACAGACGATTTTAATGTAAATCAACATTAGGTACGTTTGGGATTGGTTATGGATTTGTTGCAGTTATAAACCCGTCATTGTCTGTGGGACATGCGTGTTTATCGGGTCAATGTACTTTGTGTGCTATGGGGCACATTTGCCCTTTCATGATGGTGCATGTTCGCCAATGGGGATTCACATGATTAATATTGTGTATATAATTTCAAAATTGCAATTCACCAACTGTAGCCTTTTTTGTAATTATAACAATAGCTGTCTGCACTGCATATTTTTAAATGTGGTATGCCTATTTATTATAATGTTAAAATTCTAAAGGAATATATTCCGTAAAAATGACCCCAACCTTAAATTGTGGACTCTCCAAATATTATTTTGGAAGAAAATCACACTGCATAACAAATGTGTATATCTATTTGATTTGATTTTTTTTTAAAGTGGATAGCAAAGACAAATGTCAGTGATTCTTTTCTTTTTTAAATATGAGCGGAAGAGTTTGCTCTTTGAATATGTGCTTCATTGGCTTGTCAAATTTAGGGGTATTTTTGAAAACAAATATGTATTCACGATCAATTTCTTTTGACTCACACTGTATTGTGATTGTTTAATCTAATGTAAATGATGAGGTCGTCAATTTTCAAAAGAAAATATTAATGTGAGAAGCAAGAAGTGTCCCTTTAATTTTTTTGTATCATCTTAATCAACAACAAATTCTCTTAGGCAATGTGTTTACAAGTTCACTTCAAAACTTTCCCCGATTTCATCCATGTGCAAACCACCTGAAAATGTATCGTGCATATTTGAATATAATTATAATCATCAGCCAATCATGTCCTAATTGGAGTTATCGCAATTGGCAAATACCGATACCCCCTCCGGACATTTGTCGATCCATGTGGAGTCAAAAATATCCCACGCTCGCTCCCTCGATTGCACAGGGGGAATTCCCGGGTGATAGGGTGGTAGGAGATATACCCCCTATATTCAACCATGGGGGATGACCTATGTAATCGTCCCCTTAATGTTATGCATGATAAAATGCTCACCGTAACAGAAATGTCTAATTCATAACAAATTCGCGCACATTTTCCCCCCGACGCCTTTTGTCTTGACCCCTGCCCCCCCCCCCCCCCCCCCCTAAAGTGTTGATGCTGGTGCCGACACTGGTCAATGTCAATAACCGGCCTCCCCTTACCCCCAATGCCAACAACAAATGTTTGCCACTGCACTCGAGCTTGCTTCTCACACGACTAGACGTCTTTCGACGGTGCTCTCCAACACTTATTATTTTTAATTTTATGTATTGGAAATGCGACTTTTGAAAATGGGATATTTTCCTTTAAATGGTGCTAATCATGGTTTATCTTTGTTGTCAGGGGGCAAATTTGGTATCAAATTATGCCTAAAAGATTCATCTAAATGCCTATCTAGCCTGTTTGGACAATAACACAAATTGAAAGTTACTCAAAATGACATAAACAAAGTGGTATACTTTCTTTTGTTGAACCCTTTATAACTAAAGAGATGGGAAGCACGGCACTGCAGCTATTCATCACCATTCAGTTTAATGTGTAGCACGACCTCATTATTTGAGTGAGCGCGCTATTTGAATCCAGTATTATCAACATGTTTATTACACTTTTTAAATAACCTAAACACACTTAAAGCATGGGATGACTACCGACATACAGACTGTGATAGATTTCATAAATGGTTAGCATTGATATCGCTATATTTTTGGCATTTTAGAAGAAGTATGTCAATTTTAAAACCTAATGGGGACATTCTTGGACATATAAACAATGTATTATGATAAAAGTTCATGGTAATGTGTTTAGATTGAACATAAATTAAAAAACAAATATTATACTTTAATCCATATACAAGTTCTTCAAAACATCACATTTTGTAATTCAATTCCTAATGAATCTAAACACAAACTATGACAATTTGTTATCACAATACATTGTTTATATGTTCAAGAATGCTACGATTAGGTTTTAATTGTTGTACTTCTTCTGAATGCCATAATTTTAGCGATATAAATGGATAACTATTTTAGATATTATTTCAAGGTCTGCGAGTCGGTCACCATCCCATACTACAATGCGTTCACGCCGTTCAGTCTATTTAGAAATGTGTAATACACGTGTGGATAACACTGGATTCAAAATAGCGCGCTACAACTCAAAGGATGGGGTCGTGATACAGATTAAACTGAATGATTATATTCAATTGGCCATTAACTATAACAATGTTGCGGTCACCTGTACAGGGGTTAGAAACACCGTAATTTATACAATTTGATTGATTGATTGATTGATTGATTGATTGATTGATTGATTGATTGATTGATTGATTGATTGATTGATTGATTGATTGATTGATTGATTGATTGATTGATTGATTGATTGATTGATTGATTGATTGATTGATTGATTGAATATGGGTCGATTTCTGCACTTGAAATTGTGTAAATGCCAAAAAGACGTCGGTAACTGGTAGGCTGTCAATATGCTTTTTAAACCTAGTTTTTTCACCATAAAAATTTTACTTTTAAATCATAAATATGTCAGTATGCAAAACTTTTTTCTGGCATAGACCTATATAAAAAGGCAATATTGATTGGAAATAAAGTGATTGCTTTTCAATTTCAATAGAAAATCAGTTAAAAGTACACACCTAATCGCACCAAATGGGTTCGAAAATTGAAAAAGAAAAAACCATAATGAGGAGAGGGGCACATCACCCTCAGACCCCACCCCCTGCACGCGCTTTTCAACCATCTATAAACGCCATCAAGAATATATAAGTATAAGTTCAACTTCTTTCTTGCATTGATAAAAAACAAAAATTGATTGGAAACGAAGAGGTGGCTTTTCATTTTTTTTCGATAAAATGTTGGTCAAAACTAGATCGCACCATTCGAAAATTGAAAACGAATCCACTGGAACATCCCCCCTCACACTCCCCTATCCCTCTTTGGTTTCATTTTTGAAAATATTAAAACAATCGGTTTTGGATTGGAAAAAAAATCTTCTAATTATGATGAATTTTTCAAAATGATAAGATTAACATTCGCGATTTATGTGTTATTCCAATACGAATTCAAAATTTAGGATTCGCGTGCCCACCGTCGTCTGGACATTTTAGCAACGCATTGAGCGCCCCCTAACGAAGCTTCACATGTTAATTTGGGTATAGGTAGGCGGGATTAACGGCTTCAAGATACTTGTCCTATAGTTATATAGTCTCTGACCTGTATCGCTGCCCATGTACACCTGGGACAAACGCATAGCGCATGCGCGGTTTATTTTTTTACTTTTCATTTCTTGGACCTGAACTGGAGGTAAACATTGGAGCGGAGTAATGACGGACTAGTCCGAAAAAATCATTAATAACACTTTTTCTGTGTAAGATCGAAAGAAACGAATAGTGCGGTCGTGAAAACATCAATGTTAGTCATATATAACTAGTTCGTTTTCATGAAATGGTATTTTTTTACAACGATAGCACGAATTTTGTAACACTTCGTGACGTCGAAAAAAACACGAACATTGAGACGTAATTTTAATAAAAATAATAGAGCTAGAAAACCTCCTTATGCATGGCCGGTTTTGAAATGTACAGCCTGAAACTGCTAGAGAGTACTGGTATGTGTTTTATTCACAGATTACGCTGCCTTGGATGCACGGATAAACCAAAAAAAAGTTACCGACCAAAATGTAGAACCGTATTTTCGATGAATGGCATGATAATGGGTGACGAATTCTGATCATTTTACACACACGGAACGGATTTTCCCCGGGATAGTTTTATTTTAACACTATTATTTTCCGATTCCCGCAGGAAATTCTATCTTAAATTTCTTTAATGTAAAATTAAAGGACCCACAGGCCAAGTTGAAGCTTTTAAAATCCCCGGGATATTATGCACTTATCAATTGCATCACCGGTGCCCCGGGATTAGGGCCGGGAAGTACAAATTGCCGATGTGACGTCCCGGGTACAGGTCGTGTACGGTCCCCACAGGGCGGGGAACCATTTTGTGTATGTCCCCGTTACAGTCCCGGCTCCTCACGGCCGGGACAAAGTGTACGGTCCCGGCCACCCTTAGCCGGGACAAAGTGTACGGCGGTGTGCCATTTTACGCTAAAATTGTCAAATTTTGATCTAATCTTAATTTTTTTTTCTTTTTTTTTTTGGGGGGGGGATGAGATACAAAGAACAAAGAAGAACCAGTATTAAAAGAAACCAAACAAGTTGTCAAGTACTAGTAAAGTTTGAGGAAATGGAATCATCAACATCAAAAGAAATAAGTAACACGAATGGAGATGACTAAAGGACAGCAGCTGACCAATATCTCAGATTTGAGGATATAATATTTTGCTAAATGGACAAAAAAGAAAGACAAGACTAAATTGACAGTCACATTTACAAAAAAACCCTTATAATACAAAAAATGTTGAAAGTTAAACAAAGTACATGTGCACTGTGATGTAAGCGAAAAACCTAAAACGGACCTGCTAACGAATCGGGTCCATGGCCCCCACGACTCTGCTATCATTCAGTTGAAGCAGCACCCATTCGGTTAAATTGAAGGCATTTTACTTCTTTTCTATCCAATTTTAAGGAGCAATCGGTTGAATCGACAACAATTTAATAAACAAATAGGGTTTTTTTGCGCGCCACGCACGCATATTTCAAGGTATCATTTCACAGCTTGTTCAAAGCCAAATGTAACATAGTTTTGTGGTCAAATTCACTGTATAGTGAATAAATATCGCATGTTTTCTGCAAACAAATAATCTCGAAAAAGGCGTGTAGTCATTCGGATAAATGGAAAACTTGCGCCCCCCCCCCTCAACTTGCCCCCCCCCCCCCCCCCCCCCCCCCCCCCCCCTCCACCGAAGAAAGCCTGAAATGACAACAACGCACAGTTTCCAATGATGTACCCTCCTGGGAGGTCATCATTTCGTTGTCATAATGAATGAGTAGATATTAAGCTGATTTATGTGACAACACAACTAATATTGTGTAAACATTCCTACTTTTAAAGTAATGCAGAAGTTATAATTTTTATGTTACCATGGTCCCGGTTTGATTGAGGAAATCTTGATTCTTAGAACCATGCTCCTGAGGAAGAAACAACTTTTTGCACCCCTGGCGCTTCTATAGAACCATTGGAGTTATGCAACTCAAACTTTGGAATGCAACAATTTTAAGGATGACCTTTCATGTAAAATAGAAAACATCAAGTCAAAAATCGGGTCAGCAATCGGAACATCTGCCTATAAATGAATATTGAAGAAGTTACGGCAGTTTTACGGAGGCTGTACCTGAGAGTCCACACCCCCCTTAAGGACCCTTCGACTGACTGAGGGAGGATGGAGTTGAAGAATAGGGAAATATAGCTCAAAGCAAGTTCCTCATATAACAAATGCATGTAGCTGGCGATAGCATTGATGCAGTACACAGTCGGGGGAATTGAGAAGGAGGCTAGTTCAGTGGCATCATGGAATTATGATAGTCAAAAACACAGATGAAAATTTTTCGCGCGCTACGCGCGCATATGTCTTCCCAAAATGCAATAGTCTTTGGTACAAGCTTGTTTAGAGCCAAAATGTAGCTCAATCGTACAAAAAAAAGTGTAAATTCGAAAATTTTCGCACGCTACGCGCGCAGTTCTTTACTCAAATAGTCGGGGGAATTTCATTGATGGCCAGGTGCCCCCCCCCCCCCCCCCCCCCCACTCACATTATCCTGCGCACGCCACTGGGTACCACTGTAACAGTTGCTCTGTTTTTGTATATATTCAACGACAAGGTTAATGCACTGGGTATTTATTATGCTGAATATTGATCCAAAATACCTATAATTTAACCCTTTTCTACCAAACATAAGATATTTCGGAGAATAAACACCATGCACATGATGTAGGGAAAACTTGCACACATCGCAAATGCAAGGCATAAGGTGGTTTATTGCTAAATTGGAAACCACGGGTTCTAACCACGCACTGTTGAAAGTTTTGTATTTCAGAATGTTGCCATTTGATTGGTCTCACATTTTAATCAATTATGGTCAGGTATATGTTCCTTAATATCCTCAAATATGGAGCAGCTTTCTGCAGATTTTGGACCCAGTTTTTTGGGACACGCTGTAGTCTCAGCTTCCACAAAATGTATTTCTTGTTTCATAACGTCTCCAGTTCCGCCACTAACACAGACCACATATTTCCGGGCGGTCAATGCCCTACATTTCTTTATGGAATACGCCAGGTTGGTGCTCAAATAAATACAGAAACCAACCAGTCAGAAGCCTTCGTGGAGTATAAATGTGGAGGTGGACAAGTCTACGAAACATCCAAACACAGAATCGTCGAAGCAATTGGCCAAGACTACACTTCGTTGGAAGTAAGAATTCACGGAAATCAACTCACATGTAATGTTTTCACAGAGCGATCCGGGTTTACCACAAGTGTCTTGTGAAATTTCATTTCAACGTTAAAAAAAACAGATTGCAAATTAAATTGTTGAACCATGCACAAATTCCTAAAAAAGGCAATTTAACGTGGAGTTACAATTTCAGAACGATATCATCATAAGAACGGTATGCTGCACTACGTAACGATATCTACCAGTTATATTACATTTTGGAAAGTCTTATATTTTAAAAATATATCTTTACTTCAAGTCATTCTCTTGCATGACGCTATCACGAATACATCCCAAACAAAAGAGCTCGAAGACAATAAATGCCCGGGAAATCCCCTTTAAAAACCGATTTACACAGTTCATTACCTGCATTGCATTGACACAAACAGCCCAACTCACTGTTAGGCCAACAACAAAAAAACAGGTTTGTTTGCCCAAACAAGACAGACCCATAACATCTCAATTTCTTTCTTTTGTTTAAGATATCTGTTTATGTTGTAAAACGTATGTTTTAAATTATATGTCTGTATCCCGGTCTGTATCTGAAGTTGCCAAATAGCTATAGAAACTGTCCTATACTCTATTTGTATCCACCAAGGAGGTACAAGGTCAAGATTCTAGCAAGAAAATAAAACATCTGTGATTAAACACGGTCCGAGGGTTGCTTGTAATATGGGCTGCAAGCCCCGTCACCCTTGCATTCAGCCCACATGCTGTCACTGAGATTCTTGACATGGCGCTATTTAAGCAAACGTATAGGAACATTAAAGTAATTGAAAACAAAATTGTATAGTTTTTTCCTTCACTAAAAGTGTCTATAGCAACAAACAAAAAAAACAAAAAAAGGTAATCGATCCTCAGACCCACTATATTGTAGTCATCCTTTTGTTGACCGGAACAATGTAGTATGTCTTACTAAATTCTAAATATCAATACCTGGCCTCTGCATAAGCCAATATATTTTATATTTTAACTCTATAAAAACGGATATTGGCGACTTTTTTATTATCATAATTTTGAAATCCGCGATTTTGCTTGCTGTATCATATTTAATTGCTAGCCTGCTATATACATGTCACTACCAAAACGTATTGTCAAGAATATTTTCAGTAAATGGTTCACACAAATAAACACACCCGGACTGGACTAGTTTCAACAGGTCCTCAACCTTCAGTCTGACCAAGGATGCAAAGAAGCGATGTAGTGCGTACGACACGTAGGATTCAACCTATTAGTCATCCAAGCTGAAAATGTTATTGCTATGCTTTCAAAATGCAGACGACATACTAGTCTTATACATGTATATTACGCTCAGTGTGATAACATCGTGTTATGTTCTAATTCTATTATTTGTAAAGTCTACTCTTGACTAAATAGACAAAAAAGGGTACTAAACACTGTACGCAGCGATCAGCACTGTTTTAGTAGCCATGGAGGCTAAAGGAAAAGTGAATATAGCGTTTCAGCCAGGAAGTGAGCCAGTCATTAAATATCAAGACGCTGAATATACTCCGTATGTCCGTCAGACCGAAAATACCTACCAGAGTCTATCACCAACAACTCCTCATGAGACTCAAGCTCAACCACAAGAATCCACTGACTATCAAGACGCTGAATATACTCCTTATGTCCGTCAGACCGAAAATACCTACCAGAGTCTATCACCGATAACCCCTAATGAGACTCAAGCTCAGCCACAAGAATGCACTGACTATGAGACCCCTGATGTCCATCAGACCGCAAATACCTACGCAACTATATCACCGACAACTTCTCATGAGACTCAAGCTCAGCCGCAAGAATCCAAACCGTTGAGAGGAAAGAAACTGGTTCTAGTATTGTGTTGTATCTTTTTAGTCGCCATTATCTCCGCTGCCATTGTGATTTTGGTGATGGTTTTACCAGAAGGTAATGTATCACGGTTTGATCGTTTTAAACTATTGATATGATCTATAGACCCATTCTCTCGGTGATAGAACAAATTTCAAGTATGTAGGTTTCCTTTTTACAATTTACACAATTTTAAGTGTCAACACTAATGAAAATAATATTGAATTTAATGTCTATGATTGAGTTATGTCAATACAAGGGTGCATCGATAGGGCTCACATTTTGTATCCCTGTGAACGGAGCGAGCGAACGAGTAGAGCGACCCGCGGGTGGGTGCCCCTGGAAGCTCCTGGATTTTTAGGCATTTTGAAGGGAAAGATTAAGCATTCTGAAGCAGTAATTCTGACATTTACTAACATGCCGGAATTACCCACTAAAAACAACAATGACCATTGGCACAACTGTTAGGTACACAACATCCACACCAGCGGGTGCGGTAAGCACCTGGAAGCTCCTGGGTATTATGCATTTGGAAGGCAAATATTCAGCTTTCTGAAGCAGTAATTTGGGCATTAAGTTTATCACATGCCTATTGCCTACTAACCATGCTAACTTCAAAACAATAACCATACTGTGTAGGTATTACTGTTAAGGAAAATGAATACAATCCAAACACAAAGTGTGCACCATTTAAATTCACTGTAGACTATTTGTGTACACTAATAGTCTTACACACACACATTTATTTCCTTATACTATACTGACCCAGTCCCTCAAAACGCAATTGATTGCGAATTTCACCAATTTGATCTTGTCAGTGAAGAGGACATTCTACAGTATATCAACAAAGCGCCTTCAAAATCATGTCTTCTCGACCCGTTGCCGACTTGGTTATTAAAGCAAAACACATCGCTGAGAACGGGTGTTTTTCCTACACCACTCAAGCATGCCGTGATTACCCCCATCGTTAAGAAACAATCTCTGGATCGCAATCTGCTGAAAAACTACACACCCGTGTCTAACATCCCCTTTGTATCTAAAGTGGTCGAAAAGCAAGCTATCAAAAGCATCACTGACTACATGATCCGCGAAGATCTTGCAGAACCTTTACAATCAGCATACAGGGCTTTGCATATCACTGAGTCAGCGCTTCTGAAAGTTAAGGATAACATAATGCAGAACTTATCTGAACGGAAAGGTGTTTTCCTCGTCCTTCTTGACCTGAGCAAGTAATGCATATTGACTGAATACAGGCTGTCCCAAAATGATTAGTACCCATCGATGCCCAAAGTTCAATAATTTTTGTCATCATCAAAATCGGAGGGATTATGTCCGTTGTTTTAACATCATCTTTGTCATACTGTACTTATTCATTAGAATTTTAGATCATGAATATCGGATTCATCAAACTCAAGATACACTCCATTATGTAAACATGGTGATTTCACCTTTTTGGCAAAGTGCTAAAACATGTGTGTGCTATTACAGCGTGTTTGAAAGAAACTGGTCTATTCTCATAAATCTCTTGTCTACTCAATATAATCTTGTGTGTCTATCTGTTGTAACTGTTATTAGTTATGGGTGTTCAAATCATTAATAATTTTTAATGACCCCATGAATTGTTTTATTTGATAAGTATTTAGGGAGAAGTGGTATTTGGTGAATCACCAGTGGCTTAGACTTCATTTTCCGAATGGATTTCGTGAGGTTAAACACTAAGGGACTATATCATTTTTACCAAGTTTGTAGGAAATTGCATCCCCAATATGACAAGAAGTCTAAGCCACTGCTAATTACCCATGACTACGTCTTTACCTGTTTAAATGTCCCTGAAGTTTAGCCTCAAAACTAGCTCATTATAGAAACAAAACTTGGGGTCGCTCATGCGTGACGGTCCATTTTTTACTCTTCAAATTGAATCAAAATGAAGCAGTATTAATGATTTGAACAACAATATGATACAACAGCAGTTTAAAATAGAAAGGAACCAAAGATATTAGCAGACAAGAGATTAAGAGAATGTATTAGTTTCTTTCAAACAAGCTGTTTAAAAACACATTTTTTTGCACTTTGCCAAAAATGGTTAAATCACCATGTCTTACACAATGGAGTGTAACTTCATTAAAATAAGTCCGATATTCATGATCTAAAATTCTAATAAAAGGGTACAGTATAGCAAATATGATAGAAAAACAACGAATCTAATCTCATTGATTTTGATGATGAAAAGATGTATTGAACTTTGGACATCGATAGCCTGTACAAGTTGAAACTACTTTACACAATATAAAAAAGTGCATTTTTTGTTGTTTATAAACTACCGCGACGTACCCAATTTATTTGGGTAAAATCTATTTGTCAGTGTTTTGTGTATCGACAAGTAAGTACTTCTTCATGCCCCAACACACATTATTTGTGTTATTTGGGAATGACCGTGACCCAAATTGACATTTGCATAACGTCTATAATAATTACGATGTACACATGTGTAGGTTGTGTATAGCAAGGTAATGGTACGGTGTACTAACACCGTCAACACACACACAAGCAATTTACACACACAAGTGAATTGTTTTACTCGGACAAGTGAATTAATTTACGCGCACAAGTGAATTAATTTACGCGCACAAGTGAATTAATTTACCCGCACAAGTGAATTAATTTACGCGCACAAGTGAATTAAGTTATGCGAACAAGTGAATTCATGTACGCGCGCAAGTGAATTAATTTACGCACACAGAGGCTCGATCTTAATGGGCGGATGTGATAAGTGGTGTCCCCCAGGGCTCGGTCCTCGGCCCAATCCTCTTCGTCATTTACATAAACGACCTATCCGACATCGTTTCATCCACCACCAAAATGTTTACTGACGGCACAAAGATCTACCACAAAATAGACAAAACCACAACAGTGGAGAGGAAACAATTAAACAGAACTTGAATCATCTACAAGAATGGTCAGATACCTGGCTGCTACATTCCAACGCTACCAAATGCAAAAGTATGCATATGGGCTCTTATAAGAGAGATTACCACTTGGGAGACCAGATCATTCCAAAGACAGACGAAGAAAAATACCTGGGTATAATAATAATATCAAGCAGCTGTAAACCTTCTCAGCAATGCTTTATACCAGCTGCACAAGCGATGAGATAATCCGGAAGGTACCGTTCAGATACAGGGAAAATCGTATATACTGAATGATTTTGCAAAGAATGAACACGTAAAAAAGTATAAAAGGTCGATAAGACTGAGTATACACGAGTTACCACAAAGCGTTACGGAAGAGTACATTGAGCAATGGGTTGATACTTTTGCTAAAGCGTGAAACAGACGTTATGAAGCATATAATCAAAAACAGAGATGGCAATGAAAATGATACAAAATGGGGGCATCTATTAAGCGGTCATAGATACTGCTATGTATCTCAAATCTATGAGCAGAAAGACAGATATAGCATGATTTTAATCCATGACAGCAAACAAGCATCAATAAAGTCAACAACAGCAGATGGCGGCGCTCAAAGTGACCCGAGTGCAAAACTCACTCAAGGTGGTAGAGAAAGCAGTCAGTACGGAGCCCCTTAAGGGACATGAACAAAATATTTTTTACATGAACAAAATATTTTTTATCTCGTTTAAAATATTTTTTATCTCGTTTTATCTCGTACGTACGAGATAAAAAGTCGTACGTACGACTTACTATCTCGTACGTACGAGATAAAAAGTCGTACGTACGACTTACTATCTCGTACGTACGAGATAAAAAGTCGTACGTACGACTTACTATCTCGTACGTACGAGATACTATCTCGTACGTACGACTTACTATCTCGTTCGTACGACTTAGTATCTCGTACGTACGACTTAATATCTCGTACGTACGACTTAGTATCTCGTACGTACGACTTACTATCTCGTACGTACGAGATAAAAAGTCGTACGTACGACTTACTATCTCGTACGTACGACTTACTATCTCGTACGTACGACTTACTATCTCGTACGTACGACTTACTATCTCGTACGTACGACTTACTATCTCGTACGTACGAGATACTATCTCGTACGTACGACTTATTATCTCGTACGTACGACTTAGTATCTCGTACGTACGACTTAGTATCTCGTACGTACGACTTATTATCTCGTACGTACGACTTATTATCTCGTACGTACGACTTATTATCTCGTACGTACGACTTATTATCTCGTACGTACGACTTAGTATCTCGTACGTACGAGATACTAAGTCGTACGTACGACTTACTATCTCGTACGTACGAGATACTATCTCGTACGTACGACTTAGTATCTCGTACGTACGACTTACTATCTCGTACGTACGACTTACTATCTCGTACGTACGACTTACTATCTCGTACGTACGAGATACTATCTCGTACGTACGACTTATTATCTCGTACGTACGACTTATTATCTCGTACGTACGACTTATTATCTCGTACGTACGACTTATTATCTCGTACGTACGACTTATTATCTCGTACGTACGACTTAGTATCTCGTACGTACGACTTATTATCTCGTACGTACGACTTATTATCTCGTACGTACGACTTATTATCTCGTACGTACGACTTATTATCTCGTACGTACGACTTATTATCTCGTACGTACGACTTAGTATCTCGTACGTACGAGATACTAAGTCGTACGTACGACTTACTATCTCGTACGTACGAGATACTATCTCGTACGTACGACTTAGTATCTCGTACGTACGACTTACTATCTCGTACGTACGACTTACTATCTCGTACGTACGACTTACTATCTCGTACGTACGAGATACTATCTCGTACGTACGACTTATTATCTCGTACGTACGACTTATTATCTCGTACGTACGACTTACTATCTCGTACGTACGACTTACTATCTCGTACGTACGACTTACTATCTCGTACGTACGAGATACTATCTCGTACGTACGACTTATTATCTCGTACGTACGACTTATTATCTCGTACGTACGACTTATTATCTCGTACGTACGACTTATTATCTCGTACGTACGACTTATTATCTCGTACGGACGACTTAGTATCTCGTACGTACGAGATACTAAGTCGTACGTACGACTTACTATCTCGTACGTACGAGATACTATCTCGTACGTACGAGATAATAAGTCGTACGTACGAGATAATAAGTCGTACGTACGAGATAATAAGTCGTACGTACGAGATAGTATCTCGTACGTACGAGATAGTAAGTCGTACGTACGAGATAGTAAGTCGTACGTACGAGATAGTAAGTCGTACGTACGAGATAGTAAGTCGTACGTACGAGATAGTAAGTCGTACGTACGAGATAGTATCTCGTACGTACGAGATAATAAGTCGTACGTACGAGATAGTATCTCGTACGTACGAGATAGTAAGTCGTACGTACGAGATACTAAGTCGTACGTACGAGATAGTATCTCGTACGTACGAGATAGTAAGTCGTACGTACGAGATAGTAAGTCGTACGTACGAGATACTAAGTCGTACGTACGAGATACTAAGTCGTACGTACGAGATACTAAGTCGTACGTACGAGATAATAAGTCGTACATACGAGATAGTATCTCGTACGTACGAGATAGTAAGTCGTACGTACGAGATACTAAGTCGTACGTACGAGATAATAAGTCGTACGTACGAGATAATAAGTCGTACGTACGAGATAGTATCTCGTACGTACGAGATAGTAAGTCGTACGTACGAGATAGTAAGTCGTACGTACGACTTTTTATCTCGTACGTACGAGATAAAACGAGATAAAAAATATTTTAAACGAGATAAAAAATATTTTGTTCATGTAAAAAATATTTTGTTCATGTCCCTTAAGGGGCTCCGTAAAGTCAGCAACAAAGGCGATAGAAATAAAACACCGGTTAAAACAGCCAGAGTAGAAAGTGACCTTCAAAGTGACTTGTTAAATCCACTCACGGTGGTAGAAAATCTAATAGGATGTAGAGTTGGAAAAGAAAACTAGATATTTTTTTAATTTAGAGAATGTGATGTGGAATGTGGTGTCTAAAACAATAACGAGCGCGTTTCTTGATTTTAGAAAAGTTTTTGATAGTATCGATAGGAAATATCTGTTTTAAGTGTTAAATGAACACAATGTTGGTGATGACTTTATAAAATGGATTGAAACCATTTACAATGATACTTCAAGCTGTATAATGCAAAATGACAATGTCTCAGAGTACTTTGAGATAGAAAATGGTGTCAGACAAAGATGCCCTCAATAGGCTTTGTTATTTATTATTACAATAGAGAGTCTTGCTTGTAAAATAAGACAGTGTAACAATATAAGAGGTATTAAACTCCCTTTAGATAATTATCCAAGAAATGAAGCCCGAATATCGCTATATACAGATGACATCACAATTTTTGTTAGCAACAAAAGAGATGTAAAGGAAGTATTGGATATTTTAAAGAGTTTCTCTTTATTCTCTGGGCTGAAACTAAATGTAACAAAAACAGAAGGTATGTGGATTGGATCATGTAGACAAAGTCAAGAGAAATTATGTAATATGAAATGGAGATTACATCCTGATAATGTAGTTAAATCTCTGGGCATTTATTTTAGTAGTACAAAACCAGTTAGTGAAATAGAGGACAATTGGCTTTCAAAAGTTAATGTGATAAAGAATATTATTACAATAAGGAATAGGCTATTGTAAAAAGCCTATTGGGCCATGTGTTTTGAACTCGCCACCCTTCCCGTTGCATGTCCAGATTTTTACATTTTACACCATCTGAGATTCGAATTAGCATATCGCAATAACTACTTGTTCTACCCCATAAAAAGTATATATTTTCTGAACGGTAATCTCACAAGGAATCTAAATATGCGATTGGAATTTGCATAAGACCTAATGGTAACATGTTGTGATTAAGAATGTTCAAAATATATCGATTTTTCTCATATTTTGATTAAAGCTCAATATTTTTTTTATTCCTATCCCAATCATCATTTTACTGTGCATATTAGTTCCTCATGCAATTTACCCATCAGAACATAATGGTTGTCAAGTGTAACTTGTTGAAATATACTATATCGGGAAGTAAATGAGCACAAACGTTTACATTTCAAATTTATTAGAGTTTACACGTATATTTTTTGGGCTATTCACCCTATCCTATTTTAAGCAAGATTTCTGAATTCCCCTATTCGAGAGCTTTCCAAAAATGTATAATTTTGCTATAATCGGTTGAATAATTTTGTTGTTATAGTCATGTATGTAAAACCGATCAATTAGGGCAAGTTTACTGTGTAGTGAATAGGGAAAAAGCCAAAGACAATGCAATCGATTCGTGATTACAACTGTTACGTAAGAGTTGACACGTTTGTTGAAACAGAAACTTATAGAATATAAAACAATCGATAAAATGAGAGCAAAATCATGGCTGTACCATACAGAAATGAGGAGTTATTGTAATTTGAACGTAGAATTGGGAACATTTTCTATATTCCCCATAGAGATTGTACACGACGCCACCGCCACCGCCGCCACCGCCACCGCCGCCACCCCTGACTTTCGAAGTATAATCAATCATATCTCAGCCAAACAGTTATAAAAATACCTGATTAATTCACACGGTGTAGCTAGATAAATAAGCTTTTAAATGACACCTAAACCATAGCTCTACCACATATAGTTGTTGAGTTAATAGAGAGAGATGGATGATTTGTCACCAAAAATGCAACGCCGCCACCCTTTTTGGGTGGTCAGTTCAAAACACATTGCCATTGGCGTCACAGCTATCTTATATTTGAAGTGTTCTGGACATACCAGATAAGAATATCAATGAACTCAACTCCACTTTCTTTAAATTCATTTGGGGTAGTATCGAAAAAGTCAAAAGAAGAACAATGATTAGTGATTATACTGAAGGTGGATTGAAATGGTACATCTGCCATCTCGCTGAAAGTTTCGTGGATTAAACGGGTTACAAATGACTCGATAGCAACTTGGAAAAAATACCTTTACATGAAATTCATGTGAATGATTTGAAATTAAATATTCTAAAGTGTACCAGTAGCTATAGACCATTTCAAATCCGAAAATATACGATCGGTTTCGAATACTTCCGATTAGCCGAGTTATTTGACGCTCGGTTACATGACCTGTCAGCTCACAGGTCATGGCCATATGCCGGAGAAAAATAAACGTGTTTTTCACCCGTCTGCCCGTGTGGTAGATTTCGCTGGTTTTGGTGATAGATTGTATCCTTCACAAAGTTGATGTTGCGGCATTTCAGTAACAAAAAACGGTGAGATGAAAGAGATTTGGGGTAATATTTTCACTTTTTACCGTCTGCTCGATACATTTTGAATTTGCCGATCAACGCTTTTGTTGATAAAAAAAAATAGTCTCGTTCCACGTTTTACTTCTCATGTGTGCACGCGTGTATGTAAACATAGTAAATCACTACTAGACGGACAACCAACTAGGACAATGCTGTGAATGTGATCAACTGTTGCGAAGAACGCGCAACGCACCTACTCCACATGACCTGTTTTTCCGAAGATTTCCGATCTCAATTTGAAATGGTCTATAGCAATTTAAATGAAAGATGTATAGCACAACTTAATAATATGTCAATATTCTATCACAACCTAATAGTATAGTATGGCTGAGAACAAAGTCAGCTATGAATGTAGATGAAATAGATTATCCAAGTCAAGAAATTTTATGGAACAATTTACAGATTGGATTAGAGCTGGGTTTGTCAGTATTTCAAGCTTATTTATGAAAATAATGCATTTCTATCTATGTCAGAAATAAGTTAAAAGAAAAAATTAAAAGGCCTGGAGGAATTATGCTACAATATATAACAATAAAATCAGCAGTCCCAAAAAACTGGAAAAAAGAAGCATGCCAAACAAAACTGTTTAACATACGATTGGTCTTATGATCAATTCTGCTTTCCTGCCAATAGAAAAATGTAATTCTAAAACTGTGCGTATCATATTGATATCAAAAATAACAGTTAGACCAATAAGTGAACGTTTTTGGGAGACAACATTCCCTAACTATGTTTTTCAGTGGAGTGATATATAGAGAGATGCAACATGTTCAATAAAAGAAGCCAAACTTGTAACTATGAATTGGAAAATACTTTGCAATATTTATCCGACTAGAATCTTACTATTTAAAATGTGTAAAGCTAACAATGATTTATGTGAAACATGTAACGAAAAAGAGTATCTGGAACATTCTTTCTTTCATTGCAAGATATATATATATATATATATATATATAAGAGAAGTATGGTTAGAAATTAATACAATACTCATTGACGTAACAGGGGAAAAAGTAAAAGTGTCTGTGACAGATATTCTTGTTGGTTATTTTAAGGGTAACAAGATATGTAATAATGTAAGCAATACGATTATTTCTGTGGCCAAAAAGTGCATTAGCAAGATTAAATACGGAAAGCATCCAAATGTTGTTGCGTTATTCTTGCATGAGCTCAGAGTTAGACGACTGACATAAATGTTGGAAATAAGTAGCTTGTAGTCATATTACTATACAATTTGAAAACATGATAACTTATTATTCAACATTAGCATGAATACGTCTCGTATGGCATTTCTCAAATTAAGATATACATTGTGATCAATTTAAGGATAGATCAAGTAAGTAAGTGTTTATAATGATGAATAGAAATTATGCTATGTGTTAATGTTAAAGATTGAATGTATGTACAATGTAATATTGATAAGTGGCGATAAATAAATACAAAAGATAAAAATCAAAACAAGAGAGATTACCACTTGGGAGACCAGATCAGTCTTGGAATCATAAAGAGATCCTTTCAAATATATTGACAGCAATAGTTTCTCCATCTTATAGAAGGCATTCATCCGACCGCACCTAGAATACTGTGTTCAACAAGTCTGGAACCCCTATCAGATTGGAGACATTAAAAAGCTAGAGAAGGCCCAGAGAAAAGCCACTAAGCTTGTAAAGAGTCTGTGAAACAAACTATATTGGCTAGAGTTTGAAGACCCTAAAGCTCTATCCGTTAGAAGTAAGAAGAACAAGAGGAGACCTGATTAAAGTCTTTAAAATTCTCAATGGAGCTCTTCACCATGTCGCATACCACCGGAACAAGGGGACACAACTTCAAACTCTTCAAGAAGCAACTGACGAAAGAGCCTGGAATTGCGAAAGCATTTCTTCTCACAGGGTGTGTCATAGATATATGAAATAAACTCCCTCCTTCAGTTGTCAATGCCAAATCCACGAATCAATTCAAGATCGAATCAACTTGACAAATATTGGTCCGAAAATGGATATGGGAATCTAAAAGGCTCACGCCTATACTTTTGTACCCATCAAATCTTAGGTGTAGTGTAAGGGTAAGTGCCTATGAGTTTCTGTGATAGTTTGTACTATCGATTCTTGATATGTTGTGATGCATGTCGACGCTACTGTGCACTATTACTTGATACAATTTCCTCTGCAAACAAAATGGAACAATTTCTACATTATTACCGGTATTTACCTTGCTTATAACAAGTATTTATAATTTTATAATGGTTATAACAGCACAGATCCAAATGTCTTACAAATATTTCTTATTATTTCTTATTATTGTGCTCTGATCATATTAGGCAGACAAGTAGTTGTGAAGTTAGATGTATTAATTCATGTTAGGCGGCTTTAAACAACGGTCAACTTACTTTACAACATTGAAATCCTCGGCTCAATATCAAAAGGCTAGTCAAAACCTATAACACCCGGGAAAAGAGAATTAATTTTATTCAACAGCTGAAAAAGAGAAATCATCTTGTCTGCACATACGGTACATTTTATTAACTTATGTTAACAAATGTTAGAGTATAGAATAGAAAAATAAAATATAACGAGAATTATTAAACAAAATGAGCATACAAGGACAAAATAGAGCGACGAACATGTTTGATAGAAGAAAAAAATAAGAAACCGCAAAAGGAACGAATCGTAATTTTTAAATGACAATTCATTCCTTTTGTTGTTTCTTATTTCTTAAAGATGTTTAAGTTTATCATTATTAAGCTAGGGCAAAAGGCAGTAGCGTAGCCAGGGCGTGCAAGGGGGCGCAGCCCCCCCCCCCCCCCCCCCCCGAAAAATATTAACCGGGAAAGTCGGGAAGGCAAAGGAAGGTAAAGAAAGAGGAGACAAAAAGAGAAAGGAAAGGGACAGAAAGGAAGACAGGCATATTAGTTGGAAAATTGCAGTTTTTCACGCCGGTATGGGGACGCAACGCCTCATTACCATACTACGTCCAACCTATGCATTGAATTCATCAATACAGTAACTTACAGTTCCACTAAAATGTAATTTCCTACATGCAATATATCTCATTCCAGATAATGCTGAATGTAACTCAAGTCCATGCGAAAATGAAGGTACTTGTAACGACAAAGTTAATGGCTATACTTGTGACTGTGTGTCAGGATGGAATGGAGTCACATGTGGAAACGGTAAGCTTATTTATCTATTATCAACAATTCTTTACATATTAAATTAACACATATATTCACGAATGCAATTGATGCCTCTCTATTTGTGAAGTGTATAGACTTTGATTGCATCCGATTTTGTCGAACACCAACACTGGAACTCATGAGCGTGACGGGCGGTAGGACATCTTTAGAATTCTATACCTGCCGACTCAACGTCAATCGGAACAAGAGTGACGTTTCATTTCATGCATATTTAGAATTTTTAATAGTGCCACATGTTGCGGGCAGTACACTTCGATTTTACGGAAATTGCTTGACCGGGATGAAAACATGGAGTCAGAGACGAGTACGACTTGATTTAACTTCTTCAATCAGCAATCTTATTTCTACACTTACAAATCATTAATGTTCTTTCTTATTTGTTGATCATTAAGTCTTTTATTTACTATAATTAGAGATGTAAAAACGTTATCGTAACACAAACTGCATTTCAAGTAGTTCGCCACGTTTCCAATCGTCCCATCATGCTTTGCGACATAAACAAAACAAACTCGAGTGGGAAATTTAAAACCCTTCCAAAATCAAAACATAGATTTGAACATTACATCCCGGCCCCCAGTCGAAAATCTTATTCGACGATAATACATCCGTGTAAGACGCACTATATGACCACCCGGGAATGGTGCGTCACTTTACCGAGGTGCGTCAACTTCTCATGTACCATGACGCACTCTGTGTCAAAAAAGTGACGGACCTCTAACAATATACGCACCCTCAGTCAATTTTGTGACGCACCATTGGTTGATTCTGACGGACCATATGACGCACCCCCGTTGTCAGATATCGTTGGCTGAACTGGATAAAACATGGGACTGCACATGTGGCCCCTCGAATATCAGCATGAAACGGAGTTGTTTATTACTCCTGACTATTTGAAATAATATCATATATTATACAGGGTGTCCCAAAAGTCTATGCACGTTTTTGAAGAGTCATATCTCATAAAATATAAATCATATAGTATAAATTTAACCATATTTTGATAGACGAGATTTAGGAAATTAATTTGATACCAAACACAACCCTATTGGTGAACCCAAAAGATTATAAAACTGGTTGAAAGTCATTGGCCGTGTGCCAGACCAACCCATACCAAGTACTACACATTGTTGCTAAAGGTGCGCATACATTAACGGTATGAAAGCGACGTTGCGCATTAGTCACAGTTCACTGCTTACCTTGCAACATTAATGTTATTTAATACCAAACTCGGTCACTCACAACATAAATAAGCGTAGTAGCCAACATTGTACAGCAAAAGTCTTCATTCAAGATGGTAAACAGCATAGACAAGCGAATACAAATTGTATGGTTCTACGCTGAATCATATTCAGTTCAACTTACTCAACAAAAGTTCAGAAAACACTTCAAAGTGAAACGCGCACCAGGAAGAATATCCATTCTGAAGTTGGTGGATACATTTTTGAACACAGGAACATATTCTAAATGGGTAAAACAACCTTCGATGAGGCCTTCAAGCAGCATTAAGATAATCCGCTAAGTTTAAATTTTAACATGTTTGACAGCTGTGTGATGTGTGTGTTCACTTTTCTGTTACGTTATTCAATTGTTTAGGTCTGTGTTTTTGCATTAGCGCACGTCTCTGTATAGATGGAAAACATTTAAATTAGATTTCACCATAGAAACGAAAATTATGTGTGATATAGTTTGTTATTATGATGATATCACTGTAATGTAAAATTTTAAATCTTACAATTGACGGATCACTTTCCGTGTAAACAACTCTACCCGTATTTTTGTTAATCTCAATAGGTATGGATTTATGAACTTTATTCCACCGAAGTATAAAATTACATTTTTGCAGTAATACATATTTTACTTCTAGGGTGGCATTACAAACAGATGTTACTCCAATGTTTGGTATCAACATTATTTCCCACATCTCCTCTTTCTAAATATGTATTCATATTTTCAATACGACTTATATTTTGTGAAATACAAAGCTTCAAAGTCGTGCATAGACTTTTGGGACACCCTGTATTTATATTATTCTTAATATATTCATAAACTCTTGCACACTTGCAATGGCGATCGAGTGATTTTAGGCATTTTAGAACATGCGGTATATCGGAAAAGTGATGTTTGCCGTAAAGTAAAGCCTGGTTGGTGGTATAGTATGGCATATATTTACATTATACAGTTCGTATTTTGTTGTTCATAAACATGATGTACACTGTGTCGCACTAATGTAAAGTGACGGACATTGACGCACCCTTCATTAATATTGTGACGGACCACAGGCTGCCACTGACGTACCCTCCGTCAAGAATGTGGTGGTAAACGACGCACCCATGACGCATCTCTCCCGGGGTCGTATAATGCGTCTTACAACTGATAGGTGTAATGGCCAAAACATCCACCCACAAACATTAATCCCATGCCAAGAAGATTTGTTAGCCCTTAAAATGTGATACAACAACGTGATGTAATGTAAACAACAATAATAAAATCGGCGAGGATTAAATTTAAAATCACAAACATGTGTCAAACGAACCAATTATATGTTTATCATGTTCAATACTAAATAGGCTAAGTTCCATGATTAATATTATCAATTTTCACGTGACCATGCATGTATATATTTTTTTTAATTTGCCCAAAAAATTAGGCAGTTCAATTTAAGAAGTTAGCAAATCATCAATTTTCACAAAACGAATCTGCCTTGTTTCAGTAATTTTCATCCAATACAATCTTTGGTCACTCAAATTGCCTTTAAACTCTAGTTCCACAAACTAATCGTGCAATGTGTATAACGACTGTTATGACTTCTGTAGAAATAGAAATAAAGTATCAAATTTGTACTTTCAAATGAATCTGGCTTTGTTTCCTTTTGTCTGAAGAAAATGATTTCTAAATAATATATCCAGCAATATAAATCTTGCAAACATACATAATAATCTCACAAAATGTTTTGTTAAGGTTATAATCACAAAATCAAAGGTTTAAACAGCTTGCTTGTGCTGTATGAGGTTTTCAAGTTCAGAACAAGATCAAATGTTCAATGTGTCCAAATATTTCACCGCTTGCTTGATCGATGAGCTAGTATGTGCTAGGCAGTGGTGTAGCGTCATAGGGGCACGGGGTTTTCCGTGCCCAATGATTTTCGGGGGAAAAAGAAAAGGGAGGGAAGGGAAGGAAGAAAAGAGAAAGGAAGGGGAAGGAAAGGAAGAAAGTGGAAATAAATAATTGTTTATCGTCACGACGGTGTTTAATTCGGATCGGGATTCATAAGGCGCGGCCGGGATGCGATTTTATTTTTACTAGTCGACATTTGTAAAATTTATTTATTTCGTTTTAAAAGCAAAACTCACTGAATAAAAAAAAATTTTAATTTTTTTTTTAAAAAGTCAAATGATTTTACCTGTGAGACCATACACATGTTGACTATTAAAAAAAAATCGCGGCCGGGATGTGGGGGGAGGTACTCAAGGCCGGATCCAGATGGCGCGGCGCGCGAAAATCAAAGTTGCAAGACCGTGCCCTGGTATCTTTCGAACACATCGGCAACATGGAAATGCCAGTCCCGGGATCCGCCGCGGTGTTTCTTGAAAAAGCCGTATTATTTGCAATTATATTTCAGTGCCATATTACAGAGAAAACATTTAGTATACAGTAAAGTATACAGTTCCAATGTTTAATTGAACAACGAACTTTGTGACAAGGAAAAAAAGGGGAAGGGGAGAGAGGAGGGGCGAGAGAGCCAGTAACGTATCCATGCCCCCCTCCCCATTGACGAAAAAGGAGAAAGAGGCGAAGGAGGAATAGAAGGAGGTAGGGAAATTGGAGAAAGAGTAGGGGGCATATGCGGCGCAAAGGTGTTACGAGTTCACGTTCCCCTAATTTTAATGTGGGGGTAGTTAAAACATTACACTGGACCTTTTTAGTGTTAAAAATGCCAATTGATGCTTTCTTCGCGCGTACGAGTTTCAATGTTTCATTCAATATTCAAGGTGGCTTCCGGAACGTTTTTTCTGGACCAATTTTAGTTCAAAAACTGATTTATATTTTTTAGCTCGCCTCGCGCACATTTTTTCTACAGATTTCAACATTAACATTATAATTGATCTCGAACCATCGTAAATATTCTAAATATTATGTGGGGGACGTTACAAAATTCATACTGGACCTTTTAAGTGTTAAAAATGCCAATGTTTGCGCGCTTCGCGCGTATTAGTTTCAATGTATCATTATTCAAGTTTAACAAGATAAGTCCAGGAACGTTTTTCTGGCCCATTTGAGTTCAAAAGCGCATTGCGCGCATTTTTCTACAGGCTTAAACATTATAATGGGTCTCGAACCACACCAAATATTCTAAATATTATGTGGAGGGCGTTAAAAACGTCTTACTGAACCATTTTTAACACTTAAAAGTGTTACAAATGCAAATTATTGCGCGGATCCGCGCGCATTACTTTCAATGTTTCAATATAAGCTTAACAAGATGGCTTTACCTCGTTGTTCTAGAGGTTTCAACAATAAAATGGGTCTCGAACCACCCTAAATCTTCTTGCTTTAGAATGCTGAATTTTGGCCTTGATAAATTGGGAACCTGTTTTTCAACACAGCCATTTGGGGAACCTGTTTTTCAACGTAACAGTGTCAACCATCTAATAATAGTTAAATCAAGAAAATATCTGTATAATATGCACAACTTCTTTCTTACATATCTAGCATTTTGACACGATTGATAAAAACCGTAATATTGATTGGAAATGAAGTGGTGGCTTTTCAATAAAATATTGGTCAAAAGTATACACCAGATCGCACCAAATGAGTTCGAAAATTGAAATTTTGTTCTACTTCTGAGGGGGGCACATCAGACTCCCCCTGTCCGAGTATAGCTCGGAGGGCGGTGCTGTGCACCGCTTGAATGGTACCACCACAATTCAATTTCTTTGGGCCCCACTAACATTTTGCTGGATCCGCGTCTGTGCTCCCCCCCCCCCCTCCCCCCCCCCCCCCCCCCCCCCCCCCATATCACAACTACCACGCTATGCCCCTGGTGCTAGGACATAGTTACATGAACAACTCCTACATGTATTGTCATTGTCAATTTAATGTTTGTTCAACAGCCCCTTTTATGGTTTTTGCAGCCACCTTGCACACACATGTATGAGACCACCTTGGAAGCTTGAAAATGCATGCCAACATTACAAGTAAAACTGTAATGGACCAGCCGTATTGACTTGTAATCTGAAACAGTGCAATTCTTGGATCTTCCGACATTCTCTTTAACCGGTTTTTTTTAATTTATCGGCATCTCTACCTCACACATGAGGGTCTGAAGCTCATCAATAGTCAATTGCTACTTTCAGGTGCTGCCTCAGTCAGCATAACTTGAAGAATTTTCCTAACCGTGCGAATCATCCGCTCCCTTACACCTCCTTGATGTTTATTCCATGACTTCATGTAAACATTCGGATAGCTTCTTCATCCATCTCCGGAGCTCTTTACGGAATTTTACGGAAATTGCTTGACCGGGATGAAAACATGGAGTCAGAGACGAGTACGACTTGATTTAACTTCTTGAATCAGCAATCTTATTTCTACACTTACAAATCATTAATGCTCTTTCTTATTTGTTGATTATTAAGTCTTCTATTTGCTATAATTAGAGATTTAGAAACGTTATCGTAACACAAACTTCATTTCATATAGGTCGCCATGTTTCCAATCGTCCCATCATGCTTTGCGGATTAAACAAAACAAACTCGAGTGGGTAATTTAAAACCCTTCCAAAATCAAAAAAAAAGTTGGACATTACACCACATATTACACAGGCTTTTGAGTTAGTACTTCTTTGTCCGATACTCACATAGCTTGAAACTAAAATACCCACATTTCCATCAATTTCTTGATAATCTGGGCTACAGTACTGCATTATTATAAACAATATACGAGGAGAGGAGAGGAGGTGGAAAAAGCATCGTCGCCAAGCTGATAGAGATGTCTACATGATACAGCACGAGAAACTCGTAAAACTGATTGAGCTATCCAAAGAAGGCTATTTCATGAATAAGTTGAAGGACACAAACTCAAAAGACATGTTCAAGACTATTGGTGTTCTATTAAACAAGAATAAGAAAGTGCTGCCAACCATCAAATCATCGCACGCACTTAGTAACAAATTTGCAAAATTCTTTAACGATAAGGTCTCCAAAATAAGAGTAGTATTATCTCTTAAAATGACCTTGCAATTTCTAGATCTCCACCAACCATCCAGACTGGCAATGTTGTCCCTATTAATTGTGACTTTCCATGTTTCCGCAATCTTGATGTCACTGAGGTTCATAACATCATAATGAAATGTGCCAATAAAACTTGTTAATTAGATTACATGCCAATCTGGATGATTAAAGAGAACATCGACATTGTTACGCCATACATCACTAGTATTGTAAACACATCTCTGACAACTGGTGTTTTCCCAGACAAACTTAAAGGTGCCACTGTAACACCAATCATTAAGAAGGCCTCTTTGGACTGTAATGATCTAAAGAACTACAGACCCATCTATAATATAAAATTTCTGGGCAAAGTGATCGAGAGAGCAGCTATTACTCCGGTAAATGAGCACATGGCTAGAAATGATCTTAATGAAGTGTTTCAGTCAGCGTACAAAGCTAACAACAGCACTGAAATTGCGTTGCTCAGGGTAAAAAATGACATTGACAAAGCCTTAGATAGTAACAAAGCTGTTCTCTTAGTCATGCTTGACTTGTCTGCTGCCTTTGATACCATTGATCATGACATCCTTATTGACTGATTTGAGACAAACTTTGGTATCAAAGGCACAGCACTGGACTGGTTCCGATCATACTTAACCGATCGTAGTTTTCATGTGTGTGTTGATAGCCATATGTCTAATGTTTTCTATCTCAAATGTGGGGTTCCGCAGGGTTCAATCATTGGTCCCAAGGCCTTTACCATGTACACCCATCATACGCCATCATACGCCGCCACAAGTTACAGTTCCATATCTATGCTGATGACACACAACTTTATCTAACGTTCAATCCCAAAATACCAGGTGACTGTGCCTGTGCTTGCTTCAAGCTATCTGCGTGCATAAACGAAATTCATTCTTGGATGACCGCAAATATGCTTAAGCTCAATGAGACCAAGACTGAGTTCTTTATTGCTAGCACTCGAATGAACCTGTCTAGATTACGTGACACAACCCTATTGTTGGTTCGGAAGAAATATCCCCATCCTCTACAATTAAAAACTTGGGTGTGACCTTTGATTCTTCCATGACCATGTCATCTTATGTCACTGCTATTTGTCGCACCATCAATTTTGGGTTATGGAACATATCCAGAATACGTAGATTTATTGACACTGACACTTGCAATCACACAATGCGTGCCCTTGTTCTTTCAAAACTTGAATATGCCAATTCCCTTCTTTCTGGATGTAGTAGTGCTGACAAGTCTCGCTTGCAGCGGCTTCAAAACAAGGCAGCGCGCATCATTTTTAAAGTCAACAGACGTCACTCATCTGCTCCCCTACTACATTCTCTGCACTGGCTACCAGTTGATAAAAGAATTAAGTTCAAAACCCTTCTGTACGTCTATAAATCCATCACTGGTTCTGCCCCCATATACATATCTGAGTATATTTCCATCTAGACAAGGTCTACGATCTGCCATTGACAAAACCCGTCTTGTTGTGCCAGCCAGCCATAAACGCATTGGAGCTAACTCATTTGCTGTGGCTGGCCCAACACTATGGAATAGCACCCCATCTACATTAAGATCCAGCAACAGTATCATAACCTTCAAACACAATCTCAAGACTCATTTGTTTAGTAACTGATTATCTGTACATTTTAGGCTTTCTCATTCTTTCCATTCACTTTTGTATGTTGCCTGGGGTATATTGTATTGTTAATGTTTTATCTTTTGTTAAACGCTGTGATCATTTTTGGAACAGCGCTATATAAGCAACGCTTTTATTATAAGAGAGCCATAACTCTAAATTATATCGAGGGTTGAGCGCCAGAAGGGGTCACACTACTAAATAGAGCTCCATAGGGATGTGTACAAAAACACTGATATAAAACTCTGTGTTAGACCACTAAATTACGAAATTGGACCTTGTAGAGTGATTTTTTCTGAAAGATGATCACATTTTCTCACCAAAAAGTGAAAAAAATAGGTAGGTGAACCTGCTCGATTTTTCAAAATATGCCCATGGAGTTGACTACCTCTCTGACGAGCTTAGAAATGCCGACGTAATCGTCAATGTTTCCAGTAAAAAACACAAATTTGAAAGATCTCTCAAAATTTATCTAGATGATATTCACAGTTTATAGTCAGGGTGCATGTAGGTGATGTCCCATTAATCATAATTAATCAAAAATCATAGGCATTTACGCAATTGTATTACCGTCAAGTTTTTTTAATTGAGGATTTTGCCATGCATATTTTCCGATTCTAGCTTTAAACACCGCCCTTAAGGTTAGGGGATACCCATTTAGTGTAGTGCACCCTTAAGGAAATTGATATTGTGCTGAATGTACTTGAAATGTATTGGAATAGTTACCTTGAATCCTTTTGAACATTTTGTGATCATTTTAATGATATTTCCATGTTGTTATAATTATTTATGAGTGGAATTTGTCATGTATGGATACCTGCTATCTACTGAAGATAGCAAAATTAACATAGCAATATTACATTTTGTGAGGACAGCTACAATCCTTTTTGAAAGAAATACTTGTCAGGACAGCGTTCATCCTTTTTAAAGAAATTCTTGTTGTATTGAATGTCTAGGTGTGTTTTTACTGACAGGGGTAGGGTACATGCACTGTGTTGTTGTACAAAAATAATCAAAATAGATTCCAAAATGATAACGTTGGTGACTTTCCCCACCAATGTTCAAATTTGATGAATTAATCTACAAAATAACAGCAGATGTACACTTAATCAGGTCAGACTTTGTTTATCATTTAACTTACCTGTTAAATGGTTTTGCCTCCAGAATGCAGGCATTATACACAATACCTTCATGGATGTGACCCTCACATCTTAAAATAGTTTTACAACTTGAGCTTAACTTAGTAACACAACATAAGCTTAAGCCTACTCCATCCATCATCAATGCATAGAATAATAAAAAATAAAAATAATAAAAAATAAGCTTACTTCATAGATATTTCAAATGTGGCCAAATTTTACTCAAGGCTTCATAGTAAGTTACTTTTATGCTCCGTATCACCCCCCCCCCCCCCCCCCCCCATGTACCCCATTAAAGTGCTTACTTGACATTTTTTACCCAAGTGGTGCACCTTAAAACTGTGCAGGACTGCTGCATTTGATCCGACATTGTCCGGTCAGATGAGATGAAAGGCAGCGGTTTGCGGTTTGTTTAAAAATCATCCTTTTCTCTTTAAATAGCATAGAATTACAGTTTCCAATAGGCTTACTTACAAAACACGTCAAAATAGGTCAAATTAAGGCAACAATTGGATCGAAACAATCTCATTCTGGTCGAAAAATCCTTGTTTTACAATATTTGTCTCGAATAAAATTCAAAACAGCTGATATCTGACCTAATTTTACTTAATAATGGGGTCAAGGGTCAAATATGGCCGAATTCCCTTAAGGGGTCACACTACTAAATAGAGCTCCATAGGGATGTGTACAAAAACACTGATATAAAACTCTGTGTTAGACCACTAAATTACGAAATTGGACCTTGTAGAGTGATTTTTTCTGAAAGATGATCACATTTTCTCACCAAAAAGTGAAAAAAATAGGTAGGTGAACCTGCTTGATTTTTCAAAATATGCCCATGGAGTTGACTACCTCTCTGACGAGCTTGGAAATGCCGACGTAATCGTCAATGTTTCCAGTAAAAAACACAAATTTGAAAGATCTCTCAAAATTTATCTAGATGATATTCACAGTTTATAGTCAGGGTGCATGTAGGTGATGTCCCATTAATCATAATTAATCAAAACTCATAGGCATTTACGCAATTGTATTACCGTCAAGTTTTTTTAATTGAGGATTTTGCCATGCATATTTTCCGATTCTAGCTTTAAACACCGCCCTTAAGGTTAGGGGATACCCATTTAGTGTAGTGCACCCAGAAGGCCGTAACTCAACTTTTGGACAAAATGAGATGTTGGTACCAAAATAATCCATATAACCTAGATTTTCCAAACCATAAAGAGATAACTCATAAACACTCTTAATTTGACTAAAATTAGAGTTATAATTTGGGTGATACAGTGTATTGTAATGAGTCCCAAATATTTTAAAGTCGATTAACTCAAAATAACATTTCTTGAGTTACGGCCTTCTGGCGCTCTACCCTCGATATATGACACATGCATCAACACCATTATTATATACAGTATAACATCATCATGACCATACCACGTCCAACCTATGCAGTGAATTCATCAATACAGTAACTTATAGTTACACTAAAACGTATTCCTACATGCAATATTTCTCATTGTTTTGCATGTGTGTACATTCCAGATATTGATGAATGTAACTCAAGTCCATGCGAAAATGGAGGTACTTGTAACGACGAAGTGAATGGCTATACTTGTGACTGTGTGTCAGGATGGAATGGAGTCACATGTGGAAACTGTAAGCTTATTTATCTATTATCAAAACTTCATTACATCTTAAATTAACACACATATTCACGAATGCAATTGATGCCTCTCTATTTGTGAAGTGTATAGACTTTGATTTCACCCAATTTTTTCGAACACCAAAACTCGAACTCATGAGCGTGACAAACGGTAGGACATCTTTCGAATTCTATACCTACCGACTCAACGCCGATGGGAACGAGAGTGACGTTTTATTTCATACATATTTAGAAATGTTAACAGTGCACATATTACACAGGCTTTTGTGTTAGTACATCTTTGTCCGAAACTATATAGCTTCAAACTAAAATACCCACATTTCAATCATTTTCTTGATAATCTGGGCTTTATACAAATAACAGAAATTATCCGATAATTTGTACACGTAAATCCGGTGTGAGACATCTCACGTACCCATAGCTGAAGGTCCTAGCTCCCATATACCGCAAGACACAAACTTGCTGTTGAAGTTAATTAACTACAGTACTAATGCGTGCATTATTATCAACAATATAAGAGAGCCATAACTCTAAATTATATCGAGGGTTGAGCGCCAGAAGGCCGTAACTCAACTTTTGGACAAATGAGATGTTGGTACCAAAATAATCCATAAAACCTAGTTTGTCAGAACTATAAAGAGATAACTCATAAACACTCTTAATTTGACTTAAATTAGAGTTATAATTTGGGTGATACAGTGTATTGTAATGAGTCCCAAATATTTGAAAGTCGATTAACTCAAAATAAAATTTCTTAAGTTACGGCCTTCTGGCGCTCTACCCTCGATGTATAACACCTGCATCAACACTATTATTATATACCGTATAACATCATCATGACCATACCACGTCCAACCTATGCAGTGAATTCATCAATACAGTAACTTTTAGTTACACAAAAACCTATTCCTACATGCAATATTTCTCATTGTTTTGCATGTGTGTACATTCCAGATATTGATGAATGTAACTCAAGTCCATGCGAAAATGGAGGTACTTGTAACGACGAAGTGAATGGCTATACTTGTGACTGTGTGTCAGGATGGAATGGAGTCACATGTGGAAACTGTAAGCTTATTTATCTATTATCAAAACTTCATTACATATTAAATTAACACACATATTCACGAATGCAATTGAGCCTCTCTATTTTATTTGTGAAGTGAAGTAAAGACTTTGATTTCACCCAATTTTTTCGAACACCAAAACTCGAACTCATGAGCGTGACAAACGGTAGGACATCTTTCGAATTCTATACCTACCGACTCAACGCCGATGGGAACGAGAGTGACGTTTTATTTCATACATATTTAGAAATGTTAACAATGCACATATTACACAGGCTTTTGTGTTAGTACATCTTTGTCCGAAACTATATAGCTTCAAACTAAAATACCCACATTTCAATCATTTTCTTGATAATCTGGGCTTATACAAATAACAGAAATTATCCGATAATTTGTACACGGAAATCCGGTATGAGACATCTCACGTACCCATAGCTGAAGTTCCTAGCTCCCATTTACCGCAAGACACAACCTTGCTGTTGAAGTTAATTAACTACAGTACTAATGCGTGCATTATTATAAACAATATAAGAGAGCCATAACTCTAAATTATATCGAGGGTTGAGCGCCAGAAGGCCTTTAACTCAACTTTTGGACAAATGAGATGTTGGTACCAAAATAATCCATAAAATCTAGTTTGTCAGAACCATAAAGAGATAACTCATAAACACTCTTAATTTGACTAAAATTAGAGTTATAATTTGGGTGATACAGTGTATTGTAATGAGTCCCAAATATTTGAAAGTCGATTAACTCAAAATAACATTTCTTAAGTTACGGCCTTCTGGCGCTCTACCCTCGATATATGACACCTGCATCAATACTAAACTGCTCACAAAAAGTATCGAAACACTTATAAATGATCCAATATATAGCGGCTCGAAAGGGTATGCATTAATCGAAGCAAATAACCAAGTGTATAATATTGTTCTGCGTATTTTGACACCTCGATCGATGAGATACGATGTTGCGGAGCGGAGTTATTGTCATTTCGATGGTCGTGGGTCCAGTTTCAAAAGTGACAATCATCCTATAGAAAGAGGTTTGCATTACTGTTTGGAATGATCAAATTCGTGATTTTCAATAGGGATGAGTGTCACTTTGGAAAGTGGACCCACGATCATTGAAATGCCAATAACTCCGCCCCGCAACATCGTATCTCAACGATCGAGGTGTCAAAATACGCAGAACAAAATTATGCACTAGGTTATTTGCTTCGATTAATGCATACCCTTTCGAGCCGTTATGTATTGGATCATTTCTAAGTGTTTCGATACTTTTGTGAGCAGTTTATTATTATATACCGTATAACATCATCATGACCATACCACGTCCAACCTATGCAGTGAATTCATCAATACAGTAACTTATAGTTACACTAAAACGTATTCCTACATGCAATATTTCTCATTGTTTTGCATGTGTGTACATTCCAGATATTGATAAATGTAACTCAAGTCCATGCGAAAATGGAGGTACTTGTAACGACGAAGTGAATGGCTATACTTGTGACTGTATGTCAGGATGGAATGGAGTCACATGTGGAAACTGTAAGCTTATTTATCTATTATCAAAACTTCATAACATATTAAATTAACACACATATTCACGAATGCAATTGATGCCTCTCTATTTGTGAAGTGTATAGACTTTGATTTCACCCAATTTTTTCGAACACCAAAACTCGAACTCATGAGCGTGACAAACGGTAGGACATCTTTCGAATTCTATACCTACCGACTCAACGCAGATGGGAACGAGAGTGACGTTTTATTTCATACATATTTAGAAATGTTAACAGTGCACATATTACACAGGCTTTTGTGTTAGTACATCTTTGTCCGAAACTATATAGCTTCAAACTAAAATACCCACATTTCAATCATTTTCATGATAATCTGGGCTTATACAAATAACAGAAATTATCCGATAATTTGTACACGGAAATCCGGTGTGAGACATCTCACGTACCCATAGCTGAAGTTCCTAGCTCCCATATACCGCAAAACACAACCTTGCTGTTGAAGTTAATTAACTACAGTACTAATGCGTGCATTATTATAAACAATATAAGAGAGCCATAACTCTAAATTATATCGAGGGTTGAGCGCCAGAAGGCCGTAACTCAACTTTTGGACAAAATGAGATGTTGGTACCAAAATAATCCATAAAACCTAGTTTGTCAGAACCATAAAGAGATAACTCATAAACACTCTTAATTTGACTAAAATTAGAGTTATAATTTGGGTGATACAGTGTATTGTAATGAGTCCCAAATATTTGAAAGTCGATTAACTCAAAATAACATTTCTTAAGTTACGGCCTTCTGGCGCTCTACCCTCGATATATGACACCTGCATCAACACTATTATTATATACCGTATAACATCATCATGACCATACCACGTCCAACCTATGCAGTGAATTCATCAATACAGTAACTTATAGTTACACTAAAACGTATTCCTACATGCAATATTTCTCATTGTTTTGCATGTGTGTACATTCCAGATATTGATGAATGTAACTCAAGTCCATGCGAAAATGGAGGTACTTGTAACGACGAAGTGAATGGCTATACTTGTGACTGTGTGTCAGGATGGAATGGAGTCACATGTGGAAACTGTAAGCTTATTTATCTATTATCAAAACTTCATTACATATTAAATTAACACACATATTCACGAATGCAATTGATGCCTCTCTATTTGTGAAGTGTATAGACTTTGATTTCACCCAATTTTTTCGAACACCAAAACTCGAACTCATGAGCGTGACAAACGGTAGGACATCTTTCGAATTCTATACCTACCGACTCAACACAGATGGGAACGAGAGTGACGTTTTATTTCATACATGTTTAGAAATGTTAACAGTGCACATATTACACAGGCTTTTGTGTTAGTACATCTTTGTCCGAAACTATATGGTCACGTTTTTTAACCTGGGCACCCATAAAAGGTGGTTTTGTGACATTTTAATTTTTTTTTGGTCTTTAATCTTTTGTATTTATGTAACCCTCTATCAGATTGACTTGTGTTTCGGCTTGTTTTAAAGGCAATTTAATACCCTTAAATAATCTGAAAAGAAAAAAACCCTAACTCTTATGATTTAATTAATACGGCTCATTAAGCATAATTAGTCGGGGTGGTTGAGGAAGTGGAGGAGGAGGAAGTGGAGGAGGAGTAGGGATAGCTGTGTAATATTAGGTGCAAATGGAATTTTTGTCTTTAGGCTTTGGTATTTTTGTAACCCTCTATCAGATTGACTTATGTTTGGGCTTATTTTAAAGATAATTTAATACCCTTTAATAATCTGAAGAGGATTTCTTGTTATCACTTTCGATTTGATTAATATAGCTCGTTAAGTATGATTAGTCGGGGGTGATTGAGGAGGAGGAAGGAATTGCTGTGTAATATATGGGTGAAAATGGAGTGCTGTCCTGTAATTTATAGCTTTCTTATACTTAGTCTTGATGTCATCTTGGTTCTAAATGATATAAGCATGCTTTACACCATTTACTTAAAGTATTAATTAAGCTAATTAATTAATTTTGAAATCTGTGGATGAACCACCCTGTATATTAAATTATCACGCGAAACAGTACTTTTTAATGTCATGGTGATGATTTACCTTAATGCTAACACTCAAACCTGATCACAACTGTATCTCTTTTAGGCTCATTGCAATATATTTGATCACTTGTCTAATTTAGTGGGGTTTTTCAGTATTTGAAATTGCGTATTTTGACCACCCTGTATATATATTTCCTAATAAGCTGGCCAATTAATGTTGCATATGGCTGGATGGGTAATTTACTCAAACACAATAAAAACATCCCTAGCCTTCATATAGCTCCTGCATATAGACAGTGGAAGAAAAAAAGTAAAACATCATTTTGTATAAAACTTCAATTGTTACACCCTGTATAATGTTAGGTCACCCTGTATATTTGATTTCTAGTTCGCATATTTACAATCCTTAGGTTATAAGCATTCTAAATATATATTGTTTCATACCCTTTAGATGTAAACATTTTGATATATTCTACTGAAACTGCAAAAGGAGGAAATTTCATGAAATATACCCATGTAACACAAATGTACCCCAGGTTAAAAAACGTGACCCTATAGCTTCAAACTAAAATACCCACATTTCAATCATTTTCTTGATAATCTGGGCTTATACAAATAACAGAAATTATCCGATAATTTGTACACGGAAATCCGGTGTGAGACATAGAGTGAAAATCCCGACAGTTTATATTTTTCACTCTAAATTCACTCTAAAACCATGATTTTGAGGTCATTGGGAATCGTATCGCTCTGTAACTTGGAATGCATGTATGATTTATGATCGGAAATGTAAATCTGCAAGAAAATCTACTTTCTAAAAAAAATCATGAATAGAGGGCGCCCTCTGGAAAATATCACATAATATGCCTTTAAGATTTTTCTAGGGTTTCTACCATACCGGTACATGGCGAGTCACTGAGAAAGAATGGGGATTTTTTTCACAAACACGTCACAGAGGAATGAAGGCATGCATATATTCAAAACCAATGGAAGAGTATATAGATGTACAATTTGGCTTTCATTCAGAAGAAGAATTTTGAAAATCAACAATTGTATCATGTTAAAACTTTGTAAACATATTTTGTGGGCAATTGTGTATAATTTCTTGTAATTATCTATGTAATTTATCATGTAAAGCGCTTGGAGATCTTAAGTATCAAGCGCTAAATAAATGCAGTGTATTATTATTACACTAATTCTAGTAAAGCCGGGAGTAAAGCCACCCAAATTTTGAAGCCAAGCCACAGAATGGTTGAATTATGTATTCTAATGAAGTTTGCTTTCTGAATCAGCAGATGCCCCCTTTCACTATTCTCTCTTGAATGCAGGCTTTTTATTACTCATAATTCCACAGTTCCATTTATTTCCAATCATTTTAAGATTTTGTATCCAATATCCATGTGGCATTTCAGGTTTTTCACTAGTTCTATTGATCAGCAATCTCTGAATCAGGCAGCCAACAAACGATGTGTTATTGCCATTCCGAGGATTGGCTTTAAAATAACGGGTGATACTAAAATTTTGCAACGTTATGATGCAATATATTCAAATTCAAAAATGAATGAAAGCCAAATAGTGGTCTTTTTAACACTATAATTGGTTTTGAATATGCAGGCCTAACATTTCTGTGGCGCTTTCACTCAAAAAGTGTGGGTTCTTGCTCCTGACTCACCCTGTATTTAAATTATTATAATTTTAAACTTATATTCAGTGAGTTTTATGTACATAAATACAAACCTTTTCATTATAATTTATATATCATTTGCAACCTTTGAAAAGTATGTTTTACATGAATAAAAAAATAGTACCCCCATGCTGCGGCTGTAAACAACAAAATACTTACAATGATCTTTTAAGATTGACCCTTTAAAAAGGGTCAATCTCGCTAGTTGTATGGATCGCTAGTCATAATGCTCATTATTCATAATCTGCCCTAACCCTAACCCCTACTCTAACCCTAACCGTACCTCATGACTATAGCGGTCCTTATGAAGCGCGGCCCGCAGGGTTGTAGCTATAGACCAGATTGAGTGCCGGACAATTTTACTGATGGCGAGCGGAGTAAGTGTAGCGAACGAAGTGCAGTGGATCATTGAATGGGGTCCAGAGGCCTTCTTAATGTTTTTTTTTTAAATT
Source organism: Ophiura sarsii (assembly GCA_035610835.1). Classification (NCBI taxonomy): domain Eukaryota; kingdom Metazoa; phylum Echinodermata; class Ophiuroidea; order Amphilepidida; family Ophiuridae; genus Ophiura; species Ophiura sarsii. The sequence continues at coordinate 10,372,139 of CM069455.1, forward strand.
TTGAGGGTTCCTGCCACATAATTTCTTGTGTTATGATGCAGTTTAATGATTCTATCCACAAAAAAAATAAGTGTGACTGCCAGACAGCATCGGCCAGCGTGACTGCCAGACAGCATCGTCCGGCATAGCTATACCCCAGCTAGCGGGTAGACCCCATCTTAAAAGATCATTATAACCAATGAAACTAAAACATTCAACATTTCATGAGTGTATATGTTGACAAACTGTTATGTTGACATAAGACACTTATAGGTCAATAAATGCGTATGTGTTGTTTCGAGAGAAATTAGACAAATCAATGCACGCGCGCTGATGTTGATGTGTGAATAATGGCACGACCCCGAAGGGGGAGTGCTATTGTGAGCATATCAACATTTGCGCAAGTGCATTGATTTTTCTAATTTTTCGAGAAACAAACATACGCATGCATTGACCTAATTCATACACGACACTATACAAATAAAAATTCACAATTTAAGCATAATTTTGATCTATGTAAAACGACTAAAAACACGTTAACAAGTTTGCTAATACCCGCAGTGAAAATCGGCGAATCCGCGAATCTTGAACAACGAATCAAAACAAAACGCGCACTGCGTGACTTGAACGGCGCACACGCATAGTGCAGTGGACACTTTCAATGCACTCCGCGTATTTGTAATTCCTGCTTCCTGATTGGTTCAACACTACATAGATTGTATGAATTCCTAAACAATCACTGAGCAAATTACATTGAAAGTATACAACCGGGACAAAGGATATAGCTTGAAACAGGCACTGGACTAAACTACACTATAAATTTACACTACATAAAAGAATACCAATTATTATTATCATGAACTCTATAATATTCAAACCATGAAGAATTGGATGACTGCTAAGGCAAAACAAGTTTGTTTCCAGTAGCAAGACTAAACAGTTTGAAATAGAAAATAATTAAATCTTGACTTGAAAATATGAAAATAAATTTTATTTCTTGCTAATTGTGTATCAATACAAGTGGAAGCAAGTCAAAAATCATCATCTTGAAACCCAAAAATAAACGATCAACAACATTTGTCCCACAAACTATAGGTCATCTAAACCAGTCTTATTTAAAGGGGTATTGAGAGATGCATATGGGAGTGCACCCTCAATATTTTTGGAAATCAGATTCTTTACTTAATACTTTAGGCATCTACCATCTGAAACCGTTTACCAAAATTCCCCGTTTATCATGTAAAATGTCATGACTTTCTTAATTTCGATCTGATCATATCGAAACTAGGTGCTGAATTCGGAAGCTATCTATCGTTTTACTCGCGGCCTTTCATGACAAATGTCAACCCGGAAGTGCCGTTATTTGCTTATTTGGCATGAAGGGGATGTCGGAATTGTATGACATTTTGGATTTGGGCTATGTTGATGATTATCTTTACGTTATTTGCTCATTTAGTATATCGATAAATCTCTCTGTGCCCCTTTAATGTAAATTTCTAGTGGAGATTCACTTGAAATTGGTTATTTTATGCTCATTAAAATGCGATTTTCGCTGTGGATTTTCAATTCTGTGTTTACTGTGTCGCTATTTCAATACATGTTGGAGACAATTTTGACAAATGATGGCGACCTAACAATAGGTTTTTTTTGTAAACAAAAAATTAAATGCACAAAAATTACAATGAAATGAGTGCATGCTAAGAAACAAACTGGGTTTTTTTGCCTAAGAGATGAATACCCACTACATAATGTTCATACAAAATAGGACTCATATCAAGATAAAAGTAGGCCACATTTTGTTTTAAAGCATTAACAAAAAGCAAGTTGTGATGCAGTGTTGTAGTCGAGTCCATGTCCGAGTCGTTGCCTCTAGAGTCCGAGTCCTTACTACATGTATCAGAGTCCGAGTCTGAGTCCTTGATGTCAGAGTCCGAGTCCTTAATGTTTTTTGAGTTCTATCACATGTCATTAATTTTGCTATCTAAAAAATAGGCCAACATATCAGTGATGTCCACTAGGTGGACTTTTAACCGTCACATCCCCATTCAAGAATCAATTTTGTTGAAAATTAATTCTAATCACATTTTTTTTAATTGAAAAAACGTAAAAGATCTATTGTTAGGGCACCATCTTTTGCCGAAAGTGTGTCCAACGTGTTCACTATGGATAACGGCGAACACGGAAGTAAAAATCTGCGGCAAAAGTCACATTTTAGAGAGTAAGAGTAACAAAAATGCACAGATTTAACTAAATAAACCCATTTCATGTGAATTTCGACCACTATGAATGAATGAAACATGACTTGTATTAAGCGCATTTCTAAAAACACGATCAATGCGCTTTACAGAAAATACATACAAGATAAACATATTAAAGAATACCAATCTAATTACATTTAAATAGGTTAAAAGATAACTAAATATACAATGTATTGATATACAATACAAATTAAGGATACAAAAGCATGGGTTAAAAACACTCATTTTTAAAAAGGGTGCATTACATCTGAAATTGACCAAAACATATTACACCTGCGTAAAGAGAAAGTTTTCAGCATTGTTTAAACAATTTGACACTGCCTGTGATGCGTATGGAGAGTTGGAGATCGTTCCACAGTGAGAAAGCGGTATCATCCATAGCATGTATTTTGAAAGGTACCGGTACCACAAGGGGAAGTGTCATTGGAAGATCTTAAACCAGCTTTACGACCGACACACAGCATCAAAATCTGAGATAAATAGGTAGGCCCTAGCTAGATTATTGACACCATTGTACACATGCAGCAAGATCTTGAAGTCGATTCTCTGCTGGACAGGCAACCAATGAAGCTCCCGCAAGAGTGGTGCAGCACTTGTACGTCTATTAACACAAAAGATGAGACACACGGCACGATTCTGAAGTTTTTGAAGGCACTGAACATTATAAGCTGAAAAATACCACCCAAAGAGAGTTGCCATAATCCAGCAGAGAGAGGACTAAAGATCTCGCCGCATGTGCACAAGTATTGTGATCAATAAAACGATGGGTGAGACGAATGTTCAGCAGGTGAAAATTAACCGTACGACATATGGAACTGACCTGCAGATCCATTTTAAGAAAGGTGTCAAATGTAACTCCTGAATTCCTGATGGAGGGGGAAGGGTCAATGTCAATCACAGATTCACCAATCTAAAAAACAAACTCTACTAGTACGATTAGTAATATAAGAATTACCATATTCACTATTGAGCCTAAACAAGACCGCTGTGATTCTATGGATACCATAAATTTGAAACATTCAATGAGCCTTTCAATTTACGGGTGGGTGGTGGTGGTTTCAAATTTATGGTATCCATGCATGAAATCTGTGGCGCGTTTTTGTATTTTAAGCGACGGATTTGGACATTTTAGATCTTGCAACTACCTTAAGATTCTGTTTCCTTTCGTTGCGCAAAATACAGTAAGCCTTTCCATTATCAAATTATGGCAAATGTACTCGGGTATGTTCAGATTCAGCTTTCATGGTCACTTTTCATGGGAAAAGACCTCTTTTATTAGAATCGTCATTTAGTGTGTAATTGAACATAATCCAAAAAATCAATAATAATCTACCTACATGTACTATTACTACTAATGATGATAGTTAGCTTAATTTGAACAAAAAAAACCATATTCACATATTTTCCATGACATTCCAAACAATAATACATTTTGGGCGGTATTTTACACAATATATTGACATACTAAAATCATCATCGGAATCACAAAGGCAATTCTTTCTGTTGAAAAGTCATTTTCTTGTTCAAAAGTGGCCAAAGTGGTATTCACACTCTTGTTACTGAATTGATCATATATATCTGCAGTTAGGTGATGAAATTCTGTGGAATAAAGTGTATTTGATAGTGGACTAATAGGGGCTAACCGACAGTCTATTTTCCAAAACAAGAAGACATGGAATGTTTGTTTAATTAATTTTCTAACTCATGGGACACACCCTGTATTGACGAGTAGGTGTCTTTTTTATTTTATTTTAAATCAACTGCTTAGTTAGCTTACACTAAGTAATGAATGTCAGAAGCATTTTTCATGAGCCACTTATGATTTGAGACTGAAAGCAGTTTTCCTTGATGCTCTCTCATTTTTTGTAAGACATGGATACATTTATAAATATCGTGCAATTCATACAGAATTTGTCAATATTTGATTTATAAAAAATAAAAGTTTAACATTCCATCTCAACACAAGATGAAATTTACCAGGAATGTGTAGGTACTTTTACATCTTTCATTAGTCCCAGATGAACCAATTTGGTGAACTTGACCTTCTAGAAATTTGATGTCAATGTCATCAATCTGAAAATTGCTGGTACTTTTTAATCTTGCGCCAAGATCAAAGGTTTTATTTCAAATTATTGTATTATATAATATACACCCATAAAAAATCATTCGAACATTTGATTAAATAATACCATTTCTGCTCCATACAAAACATATAGTCCTCAAAAATAAGTAACTGACCAGGTAATAAATATACTCTTAACTCCAAAACTATAGCTCCTACGTAAACAAATTAAATTATAAAGTTGTAAGGAAATCTCTTTCGTTCAATTTGAGACATTGTTCATGAAGATCAGTTAATAATTGAGAACGCGCTACATTGATAATTAAGGTTAGAACAAAGTGCAGTTTACATTTTCACACTTGGGTTTTGAACACGCAGGACCGTGTGACAGGGGTGTCTATGGGCTGCATTAATCAATGAAGCATCCCCAATCCTCATCTTATCAACCTGTAAGTTGTCGCTACTTAATCAATAATCTGCCTGGTGCTAGTCCGAGGCTACGTGTCGACGAACAAAATGTTAAAATAGAAAACTGACTTTGTTTTGGTTTAGTGCACATAACTGAGTTAATATTCATTCAATCTTCACGTGTATCTCAAATTGAAGAAAACAGATTTCCTTACAACTTAATAATTTAATATTTTACGAAAAGAGCTATAGTTTTAGACAGCTACTTATTTTGATGACTGTATATACATGTACACTACCGTCCAGAACTGATTGCGCACACCATCGAAAGAACTTATTCCCCAAACAGTCTTGTAATTTTACCCATATCAAGGTCAAATCCTATTTATATAGGTGCCTGCAATTCCGGAAATAACTGTTGAACCACTTTGAGGACTTCGTTGAAATCAACCCCCCAGTCCCCCATTCAATGTTGTTCGGAACCGTTTCATCACCACGGTCGTTGGGACCCTCAACATTGATTGGTGGGGGCGGGGGAGGGATATCACTTAGTAGATAGCTCAAGCTCTCCACACAAGTTTGTTGCAAAATCAGCGCTTGAAAATAGTCCCTTAAAGTGGAATCTTTTTAGCAAAGAAATGGACTACGTGGTTCAACACCAATTTTCCTGAATTGTCTGAATGAAGTCCAAAAAAAATCATCTGATTTTACATTTTTAGCCACAACTTTTTTATTTGTAAGTATTTTTTGATCAAATTCTCAGTAAATAGAGATGAATCTCCTGATATACCATCATCAAGAGGTGTCTACAGTACTGAATTAGGGACTGGTCATATTAAATTCCTAAACCTGCATATTTGCTCCTATTATTCAAGGAAGCCTGACTTATTTATTTAAAATAAAAGCATCCGATACCCCGATAAACACGAGAACATTATAAAATATGATTTAAATACAACTTTGACGGTTCGTGCATGGCGCTCGACCCAATCCCATGCGTATCCCTTGGTTACAGCTTGCGCTACGCGTTTGCATAAACTTTGAGCATAGCACTCGACTTTGTTACCAAGAAATAACATGAACAATGAGATGGTAACTAACAATGCGGTTCATTACATATCAATACAGGCAAGATATGAATAGGTTCAGTCATATACATTCATTGTTCGTGTACAGATCATGATTAACAATCTATACGTCTCGCGCGCAGCGCTCGGCACGCGCACAGCGATCGACACTCCTCGTGCACATCGATTGACACGCCTCGCGCATATCGCTCCAAGCGGCTCGGACATAGCACACGACATTGCTCGCGTAGCATACCGCGGCAATCATTTATTACAGAATTATTACATTTATAACATTATAATAACAAGGCCAAAGCTAAATAAAGAGAATTATATTAAATAGCATCGTCCACAGTGGTATAAACATTACATTGTAGGTAATTCGCCGAACCCTGTCTTTGGAATTCTAATAACGCGGTGATGGACAACCATTACACGATTGTCCGTATTGAATTGCACGCGTCGCCACGGTTGTCCGTCTAAATTAAATAGATAATAGGAGTTAGTTCTATTATTAATCGGGGACAATCGACCGATGTGCATGCTTTTCAATGGATGGAGAATCGCAACGGTTGTCCATACTCTGATAGTATGAGGGCATGGTTCTGAATATAAAGACGCTATAAGGCGTTACTATGAAAGGTGTATTGTGAATCAGTGCTAATTTCTAAAGCCGAAGATATTAATATGACACTTGATTTGACTTGATATTGCATAGATGGGCGATTAGCTCAATTGGTTAGCGCGTTGGCCTATTCATACTTAAGGGCAGAGACACGGGTTCAAATCCTCATGGCGGGAGCCATTGGTGTTTTTAATAATGTATTAATATAACATTTTTGTTATTCGCGTGGCTCATTTACTGGTTTATTTTATTCATCTGTTTGTCACATATTGTTTTTGTTTGTTCTCTCTTTTTGGTTTTTGTTCTTCTTTATTTTTGAACTTTTTTCGGTGGTTGTTGTTTGTCTTTCTTTCTCTCTGTCTACCACATGTAAAATGACCAGTCCGTCACAATGCATTTCGTACTTTTAATGCATTTATTAAACACGGAAGATAAATTATAACCGTCAAGTTAATAAGTAAATGCAATGAAAATACAATCATTCCATGACTTCAATGGCAAATACAACGCTACAATAATTGACACAATAGTTATTACTTTATAGCGTCTATAATGCGGTTATGACCGGTCCCTTATCCAAAAAAAAACGCATTGCGATAACAAAACGTATTTTAATGGATTGTTGCATAATAAACTAGTGTCATATAATTAGTTTAAATAATGAATTTCACCCGTTGCAACCTATGTAAGACTACATGTAACACTCGCGCATTCCATATAAATGGGCCATAATCACGCATGAAATGACCAGTCCCTAACAATGTACATGTCGTATTTACTTTATCTTTACCATATATAATAAGTACATATCTTGCCACTCTCCCAATTAGAAGATTATGCAATGTATAGAAGACGAGTTATTCCCTATAGACAGTTGTCATATTGAGTGATTTACCATACAAACGGGCCATAATCACGCATAAAATGACCAGTCCCTAACAATGTAAATGTCGTATTTACTTTATCTTTACCGTATATAACAATTATATACATATCTTGCCACTCACCAAATTAGAAGCTTATGCAATGTATAGAACACGAGTTATTTCCTATATTGACAGTTGTCATATTGAGCATTTACCAATAGCCTCGGACAATTCCGGAAATAACTGTTGAACCACATTGAGGACTTCGTTGAAATCAACCCCCCAGTCCCCCCATTCAATGTTGTTCGGAACAGTTTCATCACCGCGGTCGTTGGGACCCTCAACATTGATTGGTGGGGGCGGGGGAGGGATATCACTTAGTAGATAGCTCAAGCTCTCCACACAAGTTTGTTGCAAAATCACTGACATTGGAAAAGGGTATAGGTATGTGCCGTGCTGAAGACCCCCTTTTTCACCCTTTGCTGCTAGCTCTTATGACCCCCTTTTGAGCCTGCATCAGTTCTTAAGACCCCCAATTTTATTGAAAATTCAAAAATTGCAAACATTTTGCGTTCCAAAGCCCCAATTCTCCGAAAATGTTGCGTTCTAACACCACAATGTGCATTCTTGTTTATCAAAATTGAACAATAGGCCAGTTCTCAAGACATACTTTTTTGAAAAAATCAGTTCCTAAGACCCTATTTTTGGTCATAAAATCGACTCAGTTCAGTTCTGTAGCCCCCCTTTTTGAGACTCTGGGCGGCACTCCCCGACCCAAAAAAAAGGTTGGGTCCTCTGTCATAATTAAATTGTCTTTTAAAGGTCAAAAATTAAAATTACCTCCTCAGAAAATTTATAAAGACTGAGCATCCTTATAGAATATTGCATTTGTGAATATAACAAAAATTTTCAGAGAAGGTGTGGATGAGAGAGAATTTTCTCGTAGCGCAATAATAGCGGTAATGAGCTCATGAATATTAATGAGGCAAATGTCTATGGGATTTTACTGTGTAGATTTTGACTTGTCTCGAATTATTGAGTTTTGTATGAAATGTGATGCAACAAACATGAATTTATGAAGAAGAACTATATAATGAACACATGCAACATTGTTACTATACTCTCTTTGGCCATCTCGAGACAGTGACGTAACCGCGTATTCTACAAATTGTATCACATAACGCGGGCGCATACTCGCGGCGCTGGCGTATAAACACGAGCGTTGAAAGGCGGAAGATACACACGCGTGCGTAAAAGCTGCGCCTGTTCAGTTACGTCACTGTCTCGAGATGGCCAAAGAGAGTATAGTGAAAATGTTCAATAGTTCTAGGATATAATCACTGCGCAATCAGTTCTGGGCGGTAGTGTATATCAAATCCATATAAATGACAATCGCATTTATCAGAGTATCATATATACAACATGAAGACCGCTCTACCGCTATCCCAAAACGTTACCAGAATGTAATGAATTGCCTGAAGATATAGTATGTATTTAAAGCCTACAAAACTATTCATTATTATCCAGGCTCTGAAATATAAAGAGAAAAGAAATATTAACAAAATTAGCTGTTACAATGATTTTGATACAAATGAAAGCTCTTTTTTCACATTTTCATTAACCTTATTCTTCAAGTCAGTATCAAATATGTTCAAGATGCAACTGAGCAAATTTTACTTTAATTTCCCGCCCTGGAAAATGGTTTGTCCCAGTTTGCTTCCTTTACGGTCCTTTGTCTTGGGTCCTTGCATTCACATTCCTTTTCCTTTTTGATTCTGCTGGCTACTTTGTGGCGTTCCCACTGGGGCCATTACGTTTCATACTAGATGCGGCAGTTGGTACAAATAACATTTTCATCCAGCAGCTTTCTTAAACCCGTGACAATGTATTGTCGACGACCAGCTTTAATTTTGAAGGGTGAGATTGTATATATTTTAATTGACTATACTGTATTTGCATTAAAATGTGGGTGACTCGTGGTAAACCATACATACATGTATACATCGTTTTATAATAAAGGCTGCAAATGTGTATTGTTGATTTTTTTGTAATTATAGGATTCTTTTCGGCATTGCAGCATTCTACAATTATGGTGTCATCGCACCACCCACTTGTGTGATATAATAGGGCAGTATCTATCGGGTAGATTTAAAGCAGATTGTTTGACTTTTGACTTGAAGGTGAAAGAACTGCAATGGTACATGTACATCGGGAGCCATATTTTTAAATTGCTTTGATTGGCCTTAAAAAGTCAAATGTCATCCAGGGGTATCAGTTTAAACATTTTAATGTGCAATTTAATTATGGCAATCATTCAACTTGCATACAAAAATATGTTCATATTTTAAATTCTACCTACTTTTAGGTCTCACACAATCTCTAGCACAGAGTGTCAATTCTTTTTCAATTCTGCACTTCTTGTTTTTTTACTGAGATAATCGGTTTCCACATTTGCCATACACAAGAAAACCCTGAAAAGACATAAGAAACATAAATACTTTTAAACATTTCACATTCAACTATATATAAGCATATCGTAAAACACTATAATTTCACGGATACTTTATTCCATGAATTTAAAATTATTGCTATTTAAGCGAGCATTTAATTTTGCAAATCTGGAAATTTCACTACTAGCCCGGTTCTGGTTTTAACTGATTCAAGTACCTGAATATATATACTGGCCATCTTTTGTAGAAATTTCAGAATTGTTTTCCTGCCAGGTCTGAGAAATAGAGCTTTGAATATTATTATTAATTACTATAATAGCGCCCACATCGGCCACATTTCCCATAGAGTTACATGTAAAATGTGTGTCAAGTAGAAAATGCCGATAATTTAGAAAGGGCTAGAACAATTTTCTTGACATTTTCACCGTATACTCGTACATGTATTCATTATATTTAGCGCTACCTAAATCAGGTCAAACCATAAAGGGGCCTATTTAATCTTTTTTTATCCCATAATTTTAATTATAGAGCGGACAGTATTACAGTATATGACAATACTGATAAAAAATTACATTTATTTGTATGTTTAATCTCTTTTATATAGTGTGTGAAAAGGGTCTATGAGGGACATATTAAAAATACATCCTATGTTTGTTTGTTTTTTCAAAAATTGAACTTGGTAAAAAGCCCTAATAGTCCTGTCAAATACACTTCATTCTAAGCCTCTAATGGCCATCGTATCGAAATGTCCATACAATTCTGACATCGCACCTTCAGTGCCAAATAAGCAAATAACGGCACATTTCCGGATTGAGATTTGCCGCGAAATTTAAGTCTGTGAGTAAACGATAGCTTAACTTCCGAATTCATGACATTTTATATGTTAAACAGCGAATGTTGGTAAACTGTTTCAGATGGTAGTTAGTATATGCCCAAGTATTACTCTGATGCAAAAAAAACCTGATTTCCCGGATAATTGAGGGCGCACTCTCATACGTATCTCTCAATGCCCCTTTAAGTCAAGACGTTTCAGAAAACCCGTGTTATTTTTAGTGTCATATTAGTCTAAAAAATCAGCTGAACTTTTATCTTGGCGATAGGATGGGAATCCAATTAAGGTCTTGGTATTACAATACAAAAAATGACAACTTCATTCAAATTACTCTTACAGCTAGAGAATAGAGAATAAAAGAATAAACATGCGTAAACTTAACACAAGTTACTGTGGAATCAATCAACCACATATCTTCAGTAGTTCACTGTGATCATTGAATGACTAGTGTGACTTCACTGTCTAGCTGCTTCTCATAGGTTTTTGACCAAAGAATATTTTTGTATAAGGGTACAATTAATTGTGCTCACTTTTGCATATTTACCTTATTTAGAGATTGTCTATCCTGCTGTTGGCAATTGGCTTGTATTTTGCCTGATGATTTGAAATAAAAATGAATATAATTGAATGATTAATACATAATTTCATGACTGTGGACAATTTAAAAAAAAATGGAATTCCTTGAAAAAGACTGTACAATATAAGCAAGTTCATAAAAATATATTACTAGTAGAAATAAAAAAAATTGTTAAAGAATTTTTGTTGCCTAACAACCGCAGATTTGTTCGAATGAACTCTTCATACAAATTGCCCGATGGAACATGTTATATGTGTCAGTCCATTATCAATCGATACTGGAACACTGACTTTGTACCATTATCTAGCGATGGGTGTTCCAATATCGGACAATACTACAAATGTAGTACAGTCCAAAATCTAGGACCTATATTTACACTTTTAACCATGATTCATCATAATGTAATCGTATCTATAGATTTTATAGATTGGTTTATTGAAAAATACAAAATCGTGACCTACAAGAAAGATTGCATTGCACTTACAATATTATAAAAACATTTAAATACATTCAAAGAGATACATTGACATTTAAATACAAATTACAAAGACACATTTATATAAAATATGTGATACCAAAAACACTCACAAGATGAACATACCCCTCAGACAGCCTAACCCACACGCACACCTTACAAGAAATCACACCAGTAATACCAAATACATTGGCTGTGCCAAAATTTAAATCCGATTCAGGCTTGCGCACATTTCATGTTAGGGCAGCATATGCCTGGAATAGCCTACCAGCAGCAGTCAGAATTGAACTGGAGAACATGACCGTGCACCAATTTAAATCTAAGATTAACGGCCACTCTAATTGTGTGCAAAGTATATTATTTTGCTATTTCTGTTTGATTCATGTATTATGTGTATAGTTGAACTTTGTAAATACTGTATTATTTTCTGTATGATGAGGGCCTGCTTGGAAAGCAGTGCTTGACACTGAAGCTGTTTACCCTCAATAAAGAAAGATTAAACAAACAAACACCCCCACCCTGTCCCACTCACACCAGACCTTTTCCACACACTTCCATATTAAAATACATGAGATGTATCTGACAGTTTAACCTATTTTGACACAAAGAAATGTACAGAGTGTGTCAAAAAAGTTCAATGTGACACAGGAATTTGTGTAGCCAAGAAAAATATAAACAGTTGATATGAAACAGTAATAATCATAAAAAAAATTCTTTCCATAGAGCTTTTATCAAATTATGAAATTATGACAAATTTACCACTTTTCATGTACTCTTTTTAAGAACATCATTCAGAGTGTAAGTGAACATAATCGATCAAATTAATATTATTCTACCTACTAAATGTCAACATTTAGTTCAATTTCAAAAGAAAAACCTATTTTCATATCATCCATGACAAACTATGTAGAGTATCTGAATTATTAGATGTATTTTAATCATTATTGGAATCTCAAAACATTTTTTTTTTCCGATTGAAAATCCAATTCTTTTTCAAAAGTGGCTTAAGTGTGATTACCCTCTTGTTACTGAATTAATCAGATCTTGGGAGTTACGGTGGTGATCACCTTAATGGAATAATAAAGTGTAATTTATAGAGGACTAATATCTAGGGTTTAATTTACAACAGGCTATTTTTCTGATAAACAAAACAAAACATGAGATGTATTTTTGTATTATGTTTATCCCGCATGGGACACTTTTGACATGCCCATGGTAAACGCAAATATTATTAAAGTAAAAAAGAGGAAAAACCATGAGTGGTATACATGTAGGGAGGTACATTTTTGTAAAACAAGGCTTATTCCATATTGGGTGGGCTACTAATGTAGCTTAAACGCAAAATATACGTTTTTCTTTTATGGAAGCGATGGAGACCTACGCTGTTTGCATGACACCCTAAACTATGAGGTAGAAAATACAACCAGTACGTGTGTTCCGCTCTTCACAAGTTAATGTATAAAATGATTTGGTGAAAATGTTGTCTGCTTTCTAAACCAGAGATAATTTCATGAAAATGTCATTGTTTTACAAAATCGGTCACACTGACTCAAGTAGGTAAATGCATCTTTCATGCACATATTTTCAACGAGAAACCTACACCAAGATAGATGAAAAAGGGCAAACTTTAGTTGTTTGCACAATAACACTCACCCCTATTATAATTTCTCTTTGGAGTGCCTGCACATGTTGAGTTTAGCTCTTACAGCTTCCCGCTTGGAATTTGTTGCTACATGTACATTGCTGTTTCATGGTTATACCGCATGTTTACATGAATGATATCGGTACTCCAGCATCTTGTGTGCCTGCAATTAAAAGTGATTTTTTAAGAACCGTAAAAGTATAAACATCCAAAAGTCAAAAATGCATCCATCCATATCCATTCAACTTTAAGGAAATGCATGAATTATAGATCCCCCACATTTGTTATCATCCGCTTGCAAAAGGAAAAATAAAGAAATGAAGTCTGATGAACGACCCTTTGTCCTAGTACAGAATGAGTAATCATTACATACGGCTGTCATGTTAGATTTTAAACCCCGTTTGGTTACACAAACAATTAACAACTTCCCTACAAACTACAACATTAGAAAATATTATTCAAACACTTTGTAGCCGTAGTGTAAAGTGTTCCCTCTTTCCCCCCTGATCAATGTTGAATCCAACAATGTGTCCCCTGTCTGCAAGGCTCAAGATAAGCGGGCGCTGGGTGATTTTAACCCTCGGTCCTCCTGCCATAGCGCCCAGTAATGCTGAAAAATAAACAACCGAGCGCTGCTATTTTGTCCAAACCAGCGCCTGTTGACGATCAGGAAGCTTGCCCAAGACATCGCATTTTGAATTGCCAATGCTGCCACGCTGGATATTTTGTTTAAAATCTGAGTCGAATATGCTATTTGGAAGTCTCCACAACTCATGACAGCCGAGTTTTAGCACAAAAATACTCATTTTACAGAACAAAAAGGGTAAAGCTTATTTGATAATAAAAAGTTAGCTCTCGGTTAGACTGGAAGTACATGTAGCTCATGGTTCTCAATAAATCCCATGAAAAGTAGCTCCCGGTAACAAATCTGTTATCTTGGTGAGCTTAAGCTTGCCTGTCAGCACAGTGCCTCACAACATTGATCGGTGGGGAAGGGGGAGAGATATGAGGAAAGGGATACGTCAGGCTACAATAAACAAGTTTCCATTTTCATGTGACTCAAATAGCATGCATGTTATGGTCCAATAAGCATGGCAATTAGGGTCAGTGTTCGAACACATTTTTTTCTTTGAGTGTTTATAAAATCACTTAAAAGTAAATCATATAATTTCAGGTTTTGGCCCATAAATCTGTTACTATGAGCAATTCCAATGACATTTCGCATGCTTCTCAGGATTGGATATAGCTATCCAGCTATCATCACACCAAATAAGAACAAAAACGACCAACCTTTAGGGAATGGTCACATAATGCATGTCAGCCCTGAATGTATATTGTGTTATAGATTCATATGAATAACTTCAGCGTGATTGTTTAGGCCTATTAGTACGGTATTACATTGACGTTTAATATCAATTTCTTTCATAATGAACATCATACTACACCATCTCAACGATATATACTCCTATTTCTTCAAGTATTAAAAATCAATTTTCGGACAAAGACAATAGGTATAAACATGTTTCACGTTTAAAAATTCGTACTATTTTCGGCTAATATTATCTCAATAATAGTGTTTTTTTAAATGGTTACTTAACCCTTTGAGTACTACGAATTACTACGATGCACACGCGGTGCGCTTGTGCCACCCGGTTTGGCAGTTTTTCGATGAAATAATGGCCCCAAGGTATATACTTGTCGAGGTATATTGAGCCAATTATGGTTGACCCCGTGGCCTAACGGTAAACCATTTGCCTCTGAACCTAGAGGTCCGGGTTCAAGCCCAGGGCCCTTCCCCCCCCCCCCCCCCCCCCCCCCCCCCCCCCCCCGCTTTTTGTTTTTGGCCGTGAAAAAGGTGCTATGGGGGTGAGGGTTATGGAGCAATTTTTTGTCTTCAATTTTATTTTGAATTATTTTTGAATTTTTGTCTCATTAAACCTAACACTCTTGAGTAACGTATTACTACAGTGCGTTGTGCTTGTGTCACCCGGTTTGACAGTTTTTCGATGGCCTCAGGGTATATACTTGGCAAAGTATACTGAGCACTTATCAAACTGCTTTGTACATTTCACGGACATAAATTATGCTAATGAGCTCATTAAATGACGTCACTCACATCATCGATATTTTCGTAACGCCAAAATTGTAGGGTTGAAATTCTAGGTCGAGTAAAATGATGTGCTTATTTGTTGTCTGTGAGCTTTTGTGATTTTTTTCCCCGTATTGGAGTATTTTTTTATTGAAAATAGACAGTTCAAATTAAACGTTGGTTCCAAGTTCAACTGACAGCACATGTATTTAAGTAGACAGCAACTGCAATATGCAGGCAACATTTGAGAAAAAACGATGCCCGACTTTGCAAGAAAGTGTACGGGAAGTGTACGGGCATGAACATGACAAACCAAAACAGTCTAGTAAGTAACCGCCTCCGTGGCGCAATTGGTAAGCGCGTTCGGCTGTTAACCGAAAGGTTGGTGGTTCGAGGCCAGCCGGGGGCGTTGTTTCTTTTTGCATTTAATGCAGATCGACAAATCACATCACAGTAAAAATTTAATGTTGACAAAATCACAGACCACTTACACAAAAATCGCATCTGCGCATGCTCCTGTCGTGATCGAAATCCAACACACAAGCAATGGGCGAGTTTTATAAGTGCTGAGCCAAGTATGTTGACCCCCGTGGCTTTAGCGGTAAGTCGTTTGCCTCTGAACCCAGAGGTTCTGGGTTCGAGCCCCTGGGGCGTGGGGGCGCTTTTCCCCCTCGCTTTTGGGCAGCGCAAAAAATGTCTTTGGAAAAGGTGCCTCGCGGGTTAGAGGCAATAATTATTGTACCTTCAAATGAGTATTGCAATATTTACTTCGTCAAGAACATCAATTTTGTGACTTTTACTCAAATTAGAGTAAAATAACTAGTTTCTTACTTGATGCAAAAGTAAATCTGAACAATATTTTAATATTTTGGAGGATTTCAGGGGCATTTTAAGGTTAAATTTGATGTCAAATTTGGTCTAGATTTAACATCAAAATTACACACTTTTTGTTACATTTATTACTTTTACAAGAAAATAATATGATTGTTGGAATGGAATACAAGTAACACAATCCATCTAAAAATATCAAAATAGTTTGTTATTTTTCATGTCAATTACCTAATTTAATATTGTAGGCCTCTTTATTAAAGACCAAATCGTGCCACATGGCACAACACTAATACATTGGGGTTAAAATGAAGAGCCTAAGGAATAGCACTTTGGCAATATTTTGCTGTTTTTCATCCGTGTCTGCCACACTCAATGGACATTTGGTTTTCACTGCATATCTCCAGAAATGTCCAACCAATTACTCAGGTAAATTTACAGTCATCAAAAAAGTAACTATACAGGTAATAAATGGGCTTTTAACTCTTAAAACATATAACCTACCTAAAAATATTAAATTATAAAGTTGTTGAAAAATTAATCTTCTTTAATATAGGATAAAATTGTACTCTAGGATCGGTTGAATATTGAAGAAGTGGCAATCCAAAATGTAAGGTGATGTCACAATTTCATTTTCACATTTTACATTTCAACACGAGGAGAGTATGACAGGTAACGCGTGTGTGGCGTATTGATCCATCGGAACAATACGGCTGACTATCCAACCTACGCATGCATCCCCCAATTGCTCTACCGTTAATCGATAATGTACCCGTAGCTGGGTCTGCGTGTAGAAAAGAAAAATGTGAAAATGAAAATCGGACTTCACCTTACATTTTGGAGTGTCGCTTCCTCAATAATCACCCGATCCTAGCGTGCGATATCTCATATTAAAAGAAAATGAATTTCTTTAAAAAAAATTAGTATACCAAATCAACCATTTTATACCTATTATTTCAGTCAACAACAACATGGTGAATATTCTAAGGAAAATGCATACTGGCTGTATTTTCTACCCAATGGTGAATATTGTCTTGAAGTCATCCATGAAAAAGTATTCACCCTTGATTCTATATAAGGCCAAATTAAATTAATTGTTTGTCTCAAAGCTCCTCTCCTGTTGTAAAACTAATGCGGAATGCGGGGGTTTTTTCGGTTTTTTTCGTTTTTTTCTTTTTTCTTTTTTTAAATATAAAATATTGAAATCCTTGTAAAAGTGAACTTTTGTATTTAAGATGATGTGATCAATAAAAATCTGTGAAATTTTGGGATTTTTGGGGGTTTTTTTGAAAAAAGAAAGAAAAAAAAGTGTTTTTCAGCGGGAGCTTTCAGACAAACAATTAATTTAATTTGGCCTAACAGAAACTGCTTGAAAGTATGGAATATCCACATTTTTTTTTTTTTTTTTAAATCTTAATTAAAAAATTAAATTAAAAAAAAATTCTTTAAAAAACAACAACAAAAAAGCCCGGCCCACATTGTTCGTAATTTTGACCCGGCTGGATGAGGGCAACACAACTCTATTTTTTTTTTTGCCTTAGCAGGTTGTCCGAGTGGTTAGGGCGGCTGCGTGGTGACCGGTAGAGTCCGGGGCCGAATCTCGGGGGGTTTGTGGCGATTATTTGTGTAAAAAAATCATACTTTGTCCCCCTCTCCCAGTTTCCACACAAAAACATAGCCTGGCTGGTTAGGGTTAAGGTATATTTTATAAAATAATGCAAAAGGAATCAAGCGTGCCATATTATTCGACTGTGTAAACATGCAATCAAACAAAATAAATTGGACTTTAAGTTGAATTCAAGTTCGGGAAATAGGTCTTTCACCGTGTTTGAATACAATGGCAATGAAAGATGACGAGGTCTGAAAAGGTTTTTTTAAATTATATAATGTGTTACTTCTGGGTCATTGAGAATACATGTAGTGATACAATTTTTGGACTTGCTGTTTTTCATGGGCAAGTCAGAGGTCAATAACAGTTACCAAATTGTTCTATCAGGTTTTTGTCGTTAGAATTGTTAGCGTTATTAGCGTTATTTGACCGTTTTACTGGGCGAAAGGGCCAGTTGGTTCAGTTATTAACATTCATACACTCTTTGTAAAAAAGTGTCAAACCGATCAGAAAGCAAGAAATGGGTCGTTCAATACGAGCACCATATGCTTTGTTTTGATTTGTTGTTCAGGCATCGTGGGTTCAGCGGATGTTTTTATTTGTTATTAGATAGATCAAAATTATGCTCAAATTGTGAATTTTGATTTGTGTAGTGTCGAGTCAATTAATGAGAATGTTTTGCTTTTTTAAAAAGTTTGAAAAATCAATGCCCTTGCGCAAATGTTTTATAATGCTTAAAAATAGCACTCCCCTGCAGGATTGTGCCATTATAGGGTCATATATATCAACATCATTGAGTGTGCATTGATTCATCTAATTTCTCTAGAAACAATCATCATCATTATTGGTCGTCCGTGGACGAAATGGAGGAAGCATTCGCAACATACTGGGCCCAGACTTTCCTGTCGGATCTCTGGTGGATATCTATATCGATTCGATACCCATATCGAAATAATACATTACACATTTATTAAAGGTTTATTATGTGATCTTTTCCAGGGGGTGCCCTCAATCCTCAAAAAATAGTTGGAAGCAGATTTTCTTGCAGATTTACTTTTCTGATCATAAATCATAAATATATTCCAAGTTACAGAGCGATACGATTCCTAAATAACCTCAAAATCATAGTTTTAAAGTGAATTTAGAGTAAAATTTGAAAAAATAGATTGTACATATGTACTGCTCGGTACAATCTATTTTTAAACCATGATTTTGAAGTAATTAGGAATCGTATCGATCTGTACTTAGAAGATCTTCATAATTTATGTTCAGAATTTAAGTAAATCTGCAAGAAAATCTGCTTTCATAGTAAAAATCAATGATAGAGGGCGCTACTTGGAAAAGATCACATAATATGCCTTTAACCTATTAATTATGTTTCCCAGTAGAAACACGCTCTATTCTTATGATACTCACTGTAGTGGCTGCTCCTTAGTGAAATATGGCCGCACTATAATTAGGCACCTATGTTCTCCAGTTGCTGCCAACCAATGGTGGTGCAGGTAGCCAGATTGCGCTGCCTTATAAATCAGATTGTACTGCCACAGGTTTAGCTGCAGCATGGCTTTTGTTTTGTGATCAAATACCTGTATGGTGAAGAACAATGTCATACATGTACTTGGTGATTTATTCGCAAACAGGTAATAATTTGAATACACTAAAATGAATGAACATCAAGGACAGGGGGGGGTACTCGCATAATACGGTATACAGGGGGGGGGGGGGTGTCGCTCTAATGGGTCGCTTTTTTCAAAAAATCCCTAAACATGAGGTATGGTTGTGCTGAAAAATCCCTAATAATGGGGTCACTTTTTACAAATGGGTCTATTTTCGCGAAATTTGTGCCTATTTTGGCCAAAAATTGGGTCTAAAATGAAGCAAAATCCTCGGAAATGGGTACCGTTTTTCCAAAATCACCCCTAGAAATGGGTAGGGGTTTTGAATCTCCAGCGGCACACCCCGACCAAACTAAATCCGAGTACCCCCCTCCCCCGGGCCTATGTTTTTATGATTGATAACAAAGCTTCAAAAATTTGGAACTTTACCACAGAAATTAATATTTAGCAACTTTGTGACAAATAACAAATAATAAGGGTCTCCCACACCAAATTTTTAATAAGTCCAGATGAGAAACACATTATTTGTGATACTTGGCCTTAAATGAAATTGGCATAATAACGAATGGTATTATTGAAAAAAATGGTTTTTTTTAATTTACTTGGCGGCTTGGGCTGTAATCAATTTCAAGAAGTTGTTTATTTACTGTAGGATAATCTCCCATCATCTAATGAGGCCCCCAAAAAACGTTGTTTGGTTGTCCTCGGATGCCCGCTGTTGCCCGCCCCTAACTTAGCCGCTAAATAAATAGTGCGTGTTGAACCGGTTGACAATGATTAGACGCTTGTGTATTAATTTCTGTGCGCAACATCTGCGGCTAATCATCGGTTGGATCTCTTTTAAAAAATGAGTTTGCTATCTACTGAAGACAACATACGGTCATTATTAACAAAGTAGGCCTATACATGGTTTTGTTATGTGGCCATGCGTTTTGAAGTGGGCCCATTTCTGTTTCATTGTGCGATTTTCCAAAAATCAAATATCGTGCCAATTTTTGGGTAATTAAATATATTTCTAATGTTTGACATCCTACACCCAAAAAGTATACATTTTTTAATAGGAAATTGTCCAAGGAATCCAAAAAGGCAATCAGAAAAGGCATAGGATAAAGTGATAATAAGTTTGAGATCAAAATATGGAGATTGTTTGGTGTTCGAGTCAACTCGGACACCGTAGCTTTCAAATGAAAGGTCAAGGGTCATTATTATTGTTTCAATTAGCTAGTGGTGACGTGAAACGTTATTGTATTTACTAATAATGTAAATTGTATTATACATAAAGGAAGAAGTATTGATAGAAAAACGAACTTTATCTGTGGTTTCAGGCAATTTGAGCTTTTTATTAATATGAGTCGGCAGCTACCTACATGTACACACAGTAGTTTGGTATAAAAATGCTAAAATATCGCTAAATTCAGTGCGAAATGAATATTTTAATGATATTTTATATCAAATGTGTCTATTACCGTAAATAAATGGCTTTATTTAATGGACAATATGGGCCATTCCACAAAAATGGGACCACTTTAGCTTTGGAAAATTATGAAAATAAATTGTTTCAAATCTGCTTACTTTGATTGTTTTTGATGACCCAATATGCTAAAGTTACTAGAACAATAATGTTTGCGAACACCACTGCTCACATTTTTACGCACGAAATCATGTAATTCAGGTGTTTTATATGGTTTTTACACTCGGTGAACGGCGTTATCTAGTGTCATAATGCATTGTCAGTCATTGCATCCCTAACTAAGTCCGAATATGATATTCAAATTATTGTTTTTTTGTCGTTGAGAGGTCTCCCCATAACAATATTTGACAAGCTATGCGACAGAAGAATGAATTTCATTTTTTAGCCTCAACAAATCTCTTGCTGTGAATCAACGCTTTTGACAACTATGTGCTTTCAATTTTGTACCTTTTTCCAAAACTTGTTTTGTCAATTTTACTCTAGTAGAAGAATATTCCCTTCTGTAATGTATCAATTGTCAAATTTTCTTTAAGCCCAACATTGAAATTGTATGTCATTATATAAAGATAACTTTATATGCTATTTGTAATGGTATTATTCTTGGATAACGCCGTTCACGTGTATGCCAGTTATGGGATTGAAACAAAGATAAAACAATTGAAACTGACATAAATCATGTAGCTGTTGGAGAAACTTTATTTGTTATATCAATTTTAATACGAAAAAATGATTTAAACCATAGATTTGGGCTGAATTTCCCAATATTGACCGTCAAACAGTGGTCAAATATTTAATTTTCACTTTAAATGTTTTATATAGCTTGCATTTTCGTTTAAAAGGGGTATGTACCATTACATTAAAGGGACATTAAGTGGTGTTGAAAAGTTTAAATGTTTAAAAATTAACTTCAGAATTCAAGATGAACATTTAAAATCGCCATTATTGTTGTTTCTACTAACAAAAAACACAGCAAAACTAGATTAAAACAATATCATCGCTATTTATTGAAAAACGCCCTCTATGCATGGTTCGCGTTATGTATCACGCGTACTGCACGGGGATACTGTCGGACGTAAAATGCTGGTCCCGCGGGATAAGTATTTTTTGAATCGACGTTTTCTTGTACAAAGAGAGCTGATTTTTCTTAATCCTTCTACATGTAGGTGTAAGTTCATACATGTAATACAATTATAAAAATAAACTAATCTCAGTTTTTATCATAATTGAGGGCGCTGCCTCCAACACATCTCTTAGTGTCCCTTTAACTATTGTATTCAATTACATGCACACTGCATCGCATATTGTGAAGTTGTTCTCTTTTTTTGATTGATATGGACATTTTAGGGTAAATTCCGTTATCCCTGTGAACAGCGTTATCCATGGTTATCCTGACATACACACGCGAAATAAGCCTGACGAAAACACATGCTCAATACTTGCTAATAGAGCGATTTCGCTATGTGTAGCGCGGTAGTAAACACTCATATGTGTGGACTATGAGCCATATATTTACACTTACAGCATATTCTAGAAGAAACCGTTTGGTTCACAAAGTGAAATGTGTTATATAGAACACAAAAGAAGAAGCAAACTCACTGTTTTCAATGTTTCGCTGCTGTATCTAGACTTCTCAAAGATTTTCCAAAGAAGAAAGATTGTGCTCTTGCAATATTTTCTTCAAATGAGGGTGATAACACTTTACAGGATAACGCCGTTCACGATAACGCCGATCACGTTTGTATTCGTTTTCGTCCCTTTCTGACCTTCTGCAAGCCGTGTAGTTGAATTTCTATTTTTTTCCGATACATTTAGTATATAAATAAGAACCAATAGACCTAAACATAATACCTTTCAAAGTTAACAGGATACCTACTTCCCAGAGAAACATCGATAACGGAAATTACAAGCTTAAAACAGTCGTTTTAAATAATGAACTTCAACATTTTTTATAAGCCAAATGATGTGCCAGAGACTTTCGAGGTGCTATAATTTCAATAGCGTGGTCGGTTTGCTACGCGATTGCTCATAAACTATTGCATATTTAGAACATTCAGTTTATAATGATATATCAGGTGTAGGCCTACGGATATCGGAAACTACACACATTTCGTGGAAAGTTCATTTTAATTTAAAAGTGCACATTAAATTTACTGTATGCAGAAATGAATGCCTTTATATATTTTGTTGGTACCTTTGCTTGATTTATTCGTGACAAGACAGTTTAAAATTGCGACATCTGGTCGAGGAAACCGTGTTTTTGTGGTTTTGGGGGCCTTTCAGTGTAAATTTGAACCTGATAATGTCATTTAAAGCATGGCAAACCATGGTGTTCCGAGTAGAACTCATCAAGTTCTAGCATAATATTTTTAAAAAAGTGTGATATACTTATAGTAAGATTTCCCGGATCAAAGAATGATAAAAAGCCAAGTGGTCCCATTTTTGTGGAATTGCCCATATGTAGTTTAAATATCAAAATTATAATTTTCGATAACCCTGTAACGACACTATATGTAATTAAAAAACTCCGCCATTCTCAGCATGTGTCGTGGCGCAATCGGTTAGCGCGTTGGACTTCATCGAAGATGGCAGTTGAAGATTACGAGTTCGAGTCACGGCAGGGATGGGTTTTTTGTGTCATCTAAAAACATTAACTTTTTTACTCTCAAATTTAATAGACATAACACTCTAGTTTGCGCATTTCATATTCTTTTTTTCAATACAGATCATTTAAAAATATTTTTTGGGATAAAATGGTTTTAATTTTCGATTTAGCACTACTATAGTCTATAGTTTATTGAGTGGATAAACCATTTGCGTTGCATACGTTGCTTTCAGACAACTTGTTCATGGCGAAACAGTCCGTGCGCGCTCCGGGAAATCCAAGTTATTTTGTTGCACTTTATTTTTTATCTTTTGTCCTTCACTCTTTCCAAACTCCTTGTCACTATTACGCTTGTTTTACATACTTGCTTCAGCAACACCCTGGCAAAAGTGACGGTTTGATTAGTCGGGGCCCCCAAATCTCCGATGCGTAAACAATGCGTGTATCCAAGCCCTCAAACGCGCCAAAAACATAGTGCAGCACGCACTGGCGGCATTCGAAACAACAGTGTTGCGTATTTTAAGCGAACTGGCGCATGCTTATTTGCGTGAACAACTAAACACGGGATGCGCGGCGCATAGGAATTTCGATGATCCCCTGCGGGCAGACTTTTCCCTTCCACTTTGTCGATGATCAGAATATGGGATTTAAATAAATTAAATCCTTCTATAGTCTTTTGGAATATCGAAATTGAAATTTCTTTTCATGTACCGTATTATCCCTATTAAGCGCCCATGCCCTTATAAGCCCCCACCCCCATTTTTCTCAATGACTACCAACAAACAATCCCTTTATAAGCGCCTACCCTTTCAATTACCGTAGCACTGTACAACAACATTTTTCCCCACGGCGTCCTTCAGTAAAGCGCAGTATCTGTAGCTTGGATAGATCGCCGCCGCCGCCCGCTCTCCCCAATGCAAGCCGCCATCTTTGTTTTTTATTCATGGCTAAAACAACATCGCGCATGCTCAAAACTACCGAGAATAAACGAAGTTTTCGGAAGGGCACTTGAAGCTTGTCAGAACATTGACGTCATAGACCACTGCGACACCGAAATGTTGATTTTCCCCCCAAATTTTAAACAGGTTACTTTTCGATCGCACAGGGTTTTCCGTTAGTGCAACCTCGCCAAATTCGACAGTGTTTACGATAAATTAGTAAAAAAAAGGTTTAATAAGCGCCCACCCAAAATGACTTGCTAACCGCCCTGGGCGCTTAATAGGGATAAATACGGCCGTATTATCCCTATTAAGCGCCCAGGACCTTATAAGGGCCCACCCCTGTTTTTCTCAATGACTACCAACAAACAATCCCTTATAAGCGCCCCACCTTTTCAATGGTCAGCATCCTCAAATGACCACTTTACATTTCATTTAGTACATGAAATGGTCAGCCTCCTCATATGACCAATTGTACATTTTCGTTAGTACGTCAAGTGGTCAGCCTTCTCAAACTACCACTTGTACATTGTATTTAGTACATAAAATGGTCAGCATCTTCAAATGACCATCAAATGGTCAGCATCTTCAATGACCATCAAATGGTCAGCATCTTCAAATGACCACTTGTACATTTTATTTAGTACGATAAATGAGTTTAAAAAAGGTTACATAATAAGCACCCAGCCCACCCAAAATGACTTTGCTAACCGCCCTGGGCGCTATCAGTTTCGACAATGAAACACTACTGACTGGCCCGATAATAAGCCAAGCTCATCCCTACATGTAGTTCATGCAATTGGTCACTGTATACATGTAACTAAAACAACAAATTATAATCAAAATCAAGGTCAATTTTTCAACGGTTTGCTGACGCGTCCGTCAGCAACCCGACCCTCACACGTCGGTCTTCCTTTACATAATATTGCTCATTATAATTCACTATTTTATTATATTTATGCTTTTTTCATACCAATATCAACATTTACAAAATAATTTAAGGCCAAATAAAAAAAAACATATGTTTCTCGTCCCCGCCCGCTTCCTTTTTTGGGGCCGCCTCCTTTTATCTATTATTTATTATTCAAAAAAAAAAAAAAAAAAAAAATATTATTATTATTTATTTTTTTTACAATTCTTTTTTTAGAAGTCCAAAAGTATATAAAACATGACCTTAGATGACCTAGATTTGACCCGAAATAATTCACTTAATACCCCATGACCCACACCATAGCTATGGTAATTTATAACTTAAGATCCTACCTTATAAGTACATTGGTATTTCATAATATTCTGATTTCAATTTTGTTTAAATTAATTTTAATTTGAAGTCAAAAAAATTATAACTTTATTTCTATAAATACATGTGAATTGTGATCTGGTAAAAAAAATGTTAATAATAACACATATGTTTTGAATGCATTTTAATATCTTTAATACACAGATTTACCATTTTGCATTACCACATCACATGTATAAGAACCACAAAAATAATATGTCTGACTTCAATTTGCAAATATATTTTTATTTTATTATTATATCATGTAACAGTTCTTGGTTGTCTAACAATTGTCTCTTTCTCAATTGTCATTTCATTTAATAGGGAAAACAGTAGATTGCCAGAAATCTCAAACGGGCGGCCATTTTGAAAAATAATAAATAATAAATAAAAAGCCCCTCATCCTCCTTTTTTTGAAAAACCTGGACGAGAAACATTTTTTTTTTTTACTTGGCCTAACCAATATCTCTTCTATTTTTTAGTCAGAATTTGATAAAGCCATATTTAGTCATATAAAATAGTTTATATTATTTACACAAAACACTTCAACAAAATGAGCTCCTTCGTTAGCTCAGTCGATTAAGCGTCAGACTTAGAATACAGAGGTCCCGGGTTCAATTCCCCGTCCGGTCAAGTTAAGGTAAGTTTATATTAAAATCTTTAATTTAATGCAATGCAAAAATAAATTGTAAAAGAGGAATAAAATGAATATATGATACATAAAATTGCAGGAAATATGTTCCTGGACATTTTTTTCGCATTAAAATAATTTTCAATTAATATTTTAATGATAAAACCGGGTCAATGTCGGCTATTAAACGTTACTACATATGTCTGCCCAACGTCCTGTCGATGTTTCTCCATAAATGATCGGCGCTACGTCATCCCCATTAGCAGCCAACCTCTGAGCCGACTTCTCTGGGACGTTTGGTCTGACCAAAACCCAACGTACATGTATCTGAGTTATGGGAGGTGGTTGCTTGGACAGGTGCGGCAGCCACTAGCCTACCTGTCCACAATGTGAACTAACGGACATAATGTGCAGAGATTCTCTATTGGACAATTCCATAAATAGGTAAACCAAATGCCAAATCACAATTATTGGCTCTCATTCATTGTTTTAACCTGATTTTGGTTTAAAATGGCAATCTACATGACTTGATAATATCTGACACATACTTTTGACGAAATTGAGTATTATTTTGTGACGGAGAGCCATTAGCCAATAAACCTATTTGACTGACTTAAACCACAAAGGGGGGGGGGGGGGGAGGAGCTCTAAATGAATTTGAAACATACCCATAAAGCCCACCACCACTGTTTGTGCCACAGAAATCTATAGCAATAGCTGAGTAAAAGCTCTAGAGTGGCCTACCTTTAGAATACCCTACCATTTCGAAGCTGCCCTTTTTTTAACAATCTTCTTCGACGCCGCGGATCGTGATGTATCCCGTAATGATCTTCAACAAACGAGCTAAGGGACAACACTTAGAGAAAATATCGCGCTGATTTTTCTAAGTACAAGGCAGAATAGATAAGCTCAACCTTTTTTCAAAACAATCAACATCGGCGAAGTCCCGGTGTTGAAGCCATCATCTTCCGACGGCGCGAAGCTCAACCTTTTTTCTAAATAAATCTACATCGCGAGGAAGAACCGGTGGTGAAATCATCATCATCGACGGCACGAAGCTCAACCTTTTTTCTAAAAACATCTACATCGTCGAAGCTCCGGTATTGAAGCCATCATCTTCGACGGCGCGAAGCTCAACCTTTTTCTAAACAAATCTACATCGCGAGGAAGAACCGCTAGTGAATACAATCATCATCGACAGCGCGAAGCTCAATCCTTTTTTCAAAACAATCAACATCAGCGAAGCACCGCTGATGAAGCCATCATCATCGACGGCGCGAAGCTCAATCTTTTTTTCAAAACAATCAACATCGGCGAAGCACCGCTGGTGAAACAATCATCATCGACGGCGCGAAGCTCAACCTTTTTTCAAAACAATCAACATCGGCGAAGCACCGCTGATGAAGCCATCATCATCGACGGCACGAAGCTCAATCTTTTTTACAAAACAATCAACATCGGCGAAGCACCGCTGATGATGCCATCATCATCGACGGCGCGAAGCTCAATCTTTTTTCAAAACAATCAACATCGGCGAAGCAACCGCTGATGATGCCATCATCATCGACGGCGCGAAGCTCAATCTTTTTCAAAACAATCAACATCGGCGAAGCACCGCTGATGAAGCCATCATCATCGACGGCACGAAGCTCAATCTTTTTTTCAAAACAATCAACATCAGCGAAGCACCGCTGATGATGCCATCATCATCGACGGCGCGAAGCTCAATCTTTTTTCAAAACAATCAACATCGGCGAAGCACCGCTGATGATGCCATCATCATCGACGGCGCGAAGCTCAATCTTTTTCAAAACAATCAACATCGGCGAAGCACCGCTGATGAAGCCATCATCATCGACGGCGCGAAGCTCAATCTTTTTTCAAAACAATCAACATCAGCAAAGCACCGCTGATGAAGCCATCATCATCGACGGCGCGAAGCTCAATCTTTTTTTCAAAACAATCAACATCGGCGAAGCAACCGCTGATGATGCCATCATCATCGACGGCGCGAAGATCAATCTTTTTTTCACAAACAATCAACATCGGCGAAGCACCGCTCATCGACGGCGCGAAGCTCAATCTTTTTTTTCTCAAAACAATCAACATCGGCGAAGCACCGCTGATGAAGCCATCATCATCGACGGCACGAAGCTCAATCTTTTTTTCAAAACAATCAACATCGGCGAAGCACCGCTGATGATGCCATCATCATCGACGGCGCGAAGCTCAATCTTTTTTTCAAAACAATCAACATCGGCGAAGCACCGCTGATGATGCCATCATCATCGACGGCGCGAAGCTCAATCTTTTTTTCAAAACAATCAACATCGGCGAAGCACCGCTGATGAAGCCATCATCATCGACGGCGCGAAGCTCATTCTTTTTTTTCAAAACAATTAGTACCTACTGTTTTACCTTCATACTTTGGACACTGTTCGCAACGTCCCGGGCTCGCAATTTAAATAAGATTTGGGACATGTTTAATGTTAACGCTATGGCAGAGGTCTCCCCTTCTCTTACCCCTCCCCCCGGTAAATAAATATTGACCCTACCTATGCTTTTCAATAACATGGGATCAACCTATCTACATTGTCTAGTGGGAGAGGGCAATGCGTTCCTTATTTCGGACAAAAGTGTATCAACCTTTGTTTGTTCATGATGGGTCAATTAATTTTAGTGAATCAATTTACAACGTTATGGAAAATTAATTTTACGTGGATAAAATTATAAATGTTATGGTTAATCAGTTGTGTCCATGTATGGTTGTGGTTTGTCGTCGACGTATTGTTGTATTTATTTCACCCAAGTCCCCTACATCACCCCCCCCCCCCCCCCCCCCCCCCCCCCCCCCCCCCCCCTTTGGACGGGGCTTTTAAAGAACGACCCATAATCTATTTTGGCCAACCTGTCCCACATGAAATGTTAAGGGACAGTCCACACCTCATCAATTTGGGCAAGGCTTTTAAAGACGACTCATAATCTATTTAAGCCGACCTGTCACATGATACTGAACTTCAGTCCCAATGCAATATTAAGGGGCAGCCCAACACCTTAACAATTTGGACGGGACTATTAAAGAACGATCCATAATCTATCTTTTTTCTACAGCCCAGCGGGGCTCATTACAATCCGAAATATGTCCCTGTGCAATAACAAGGGTAAAGAACGACCCATAATGTCCCAATGCAAATAGAACGACCCATAATCTATTTTGGCCAACCTGTCCCACAATGCAATATTAAGGGATAGTCCAGCACCTCATCAATTTGGGCAGTGCTTTTAAAGAACGAACCATAATCTATTTAACATGTTTAAGCCGACCTGTCACATGATACTGAACTTCAGTCCCAATGCAATATTAAGGGGCAGTCCAACACCTTAACAATTTGGACGGGACTATTAAAGAACGACCCCATAATATATCTTTGGACGGGGCTTTTAAAGAACGACCCATAATATATTTTGGCCAATCTGTCCCACATGATATGTTAAGGGACAGTCCAACACCTTAACAATTTGGACGGGACTATTAAAGAACGACCCATAATATATCTTTGGACGGGGCTTTTAAAGAACGGACCCATAATCTATTTTGGCCAATCTGTCCCACATGATATGTTAAGGGACAGTCCAGCACCTCATCAATTTGGCCAGGGCTTTTAAAGAACGACCCATAATCTATTTAAGCGACCAGCACATGATACTGAACTTCAGTCCCAATATATGCAATATTAAGGGGCAGTCCAACACCTTAACAATTTGAACGGGACTATTAAAGAACGACCCATAATCTATCTTTTTTCTACAGCTCAGCGGGGCTCATTACAATCCGAAATATGTCCCTGTGCAATATCAAGGGGTAAAGAACGACACATAATGTCCCAATGCAAAAAGAACGAACCCATAATCTATTTTAATAACATGGGATTAACCTATCTACATTGTCTAGTGGGAGAGGGCAATGCGTTCCTTATTTCGGACAAAGTGTATCAACCTTTGTTTGTTCATGATGGGTCAATTAATTTTAGTGTATCAATTTACAATGTTATGGAAAATAATTTTACGCGGATAAAATTATAAATGTTATGGTTAATCAGTGTGTCCATGTATGATTGTGGTTTGTCGTCGACGTATTGTTGTATTTATTTCACCCAAGTCCCCTACATCACCGCACCGCCCCCCCCCCCCCCCCCCCCCCCCCCCCCCCCCCCCCCCCCCCAGGCTGTCAGATCTCCTCCCGATCCCGGTGGTATGCTACATATATAATTACAGCTCTGGAGGGTGTCATAGATACTGAAATTCGGTCCCTTGTGCAATATCAAGGGGTAAAGAACGACCCATAATGTTCCAATATCAAAAAGAACGACCCATAATATATTTTGGCCAACCTGTCCCACAATGCAATAGTAAGGGACAGTCCAGCACCTCATCAATTTGGGCAGTCCAACACCTCAACAATTATAAGGGGCGGCGTCCAACAATGCAATATTAAGGGGCTGCCTCATGAATGGGCGGTGTTATTCTACATACAATTTGGACAGCCCATAATCTATCTTTGGACGGGGCTTTTAAAGAACGACCCATAATCTATTTTGGCCAACCTGTCCCACATGCAATGTTAAGGGACAGTCCACACCTCATCAATTTGGGCAGGGCTTTTAAAGAACGACCCATTATCTATTTAAGCCGACCTGTCACATGATACTGAACTTCAGTCCCAATGCAATATTAAGGGGCAGCCCAACACCTTAACAATTTGGACGGGACTATTAAAGAACGATCCATAATCTATCTTTTTTCTACAGCCCAGCGGGGCTCATTACAATCCGAAATATGTACCTGTGCAATAGCAAGGGGTAAAGAACGACCCATAATGTCCCAATGCAAAAAGAACGACCCATAATCTATTTTGGCCAACCTGTCCCACAATGCAATATTAAGGGACAGTCCAGCACCTCATCAATTTGGGCAGTGCTTTTAAAGAACGACCCATAATCTATTTAACATGTTTAAGCCGACCTGTCACATGATACTGAACTTCAGTCCCAATGCAATATTAAGGGGCAGTCCAACACCTTAACAATTTGGACAGGACTATTAAAGAACGACCCATAATATATCTTTGGACGGGGCTTTTAAAGAACGACCCATAGTTAATGGGACGCTAAAGTACTGACTGACACTTGAATTGGTTATACAAGTCCAGTGGTTTTAGGATAAAATAATTTAATTCCCACGTGTGATGAATTTTATAGGGGGATATATGATCAAAATCCATTATTGCATTGAAACCAACGGAAATTCAAAATTTACGGCCGTTCGTCGTGTCCGCCATCGTCTGGGTGCCGGACGGCAGTGCCATTTATCCTTAATCAAGGATTTAATATCACACTAGCATATCATAAAACCACATTATTATAATCAACCCACTAGACGTATAGGAGCTAATAGTTTTGGAGTTAGAATATATTTATTACCTGGTCAGTTACTTATTTTGAGGACTGTATTATGTCATTGAGGTTTGAAAATTATACAAAATACTATTGTTTTGAAAAAAAGCTTGAGCTTCGCGCCGTCGATGATGATGGCATCATCAGCGGTGCTTCGCCGATGTTGATTGTTTTGAAAAAAAAGATTGAGCTTCGCGCCGTCGATGATGATGGCTTCATCAGCGGTGCTTCGCCGATGTTGATTGTTTTGAAAAAAAGATTGAGCTTCGCGCCGTCGATGATGATGGTTCACCAGCGGTGCTTTCGCGCTGGCGAAGGTGATATTGAAAAAGGAAGACCTTTCCGATGTTGCATTATTTTCTAAAAGTTTGAGCTTCGCGCCGTCGAAGATGATTTTAAAAAAAAGAGGTTCAAAAATGGTAGGAAAAAGAAAATTGAGCTTCGCGCCGTCGATGATGATGGCTTCATCAGCGGTGCTTCGCCGATGTTGATTGTTTTGAGGAAAAAAAAGATTGAGCTTCGCGCCGTCGATGATGATGGTTCACCAGCGGTGCTTTCGCGCTGGCGAAGGTGATATTGAAAAGGAAGACCTTTTCGATGTTGCATTATTTTTTAAAAGGTTGAGCTTCGCGCCGTCGAAGATGATTTAAAAAAAGTGGAGCTTCAAAAATGGTAGGGTATTCTAAAGTTTAGCCTCTAGAGTTGCAGAGTTCAAGTATTATCTTTTTATCCACTAGCCATTAAACATGGCAACTAACAAAAACAATGCTATTTTTGGATTCCTACACAATGGGTAACATAGGCCTGTACTAAATTACATCTTGAGTGTACATGTACATGTGTAGAGCCGTGTCTGCTTTGTACACTCAGCTCAGTTGACTTTGGTATTATTGATCTTATTACATAACACTTTGCTAGTGCATCCATCCATATCTCTCTATTATACTGAATGCTTTTGAGCTGAAAATGTTGTCTCTCATTCACCTGAGGAGTCTGTGGGTAAAACCATGGGGTGAAGGTGAAACCTGAGACTGTACCTATTAAAGGGATCGGAAGCAGAGACGAGATCTATTGTTGTTCACTAGTACCCCATCGGTAGATGTCTGATACGGTTAGACCAATTTTCGCCGCCAGTGGCGCTGTCCGCGTGGGATAAACATTTAGGTATATTAGTCTCAGGGTGAAACAGACTGATTGTGAATAAAATGGAGTTAGTTATATTAGTCGAGAAACGACTAATATACTGTATTTGTCCTGTTTCTTCTTCTTCTTTCTTCTTCTTTCTTCTTCTGTCATGGGACCTATAGCTCCGTAACCATTGACCCGATTTTGACCATATTTGGTCATAAGAACCCTTGTGTGCACCACTACTCAGGTTGTAAAGCATAAGGGGTCAAAGGTCACACAGGGGTCATTAGGGGTCAAAACGTGATTTTCACTTAAAACGCATTTCCAATTTAGTGAAATGACCTAGGATCGTCAAAATTGGTCCACATATTCCTTTTGACCGTACGCATGTACAAAAGAACGGTTTTTAAAATTAAAAATCATTTGGGGTCACTAGGGGTCAAAATGGAAATTTTACTCCATTCACTCAAAACCCTACTTGTCCGAGGGAAAATGACTGATGATACTCAGAATTGGTCAAAAGATTCCTTGGATCAATGTTCATATAGGGTCCTTCCACACTAAAAGTGACATGTCAAACAGGGTCACTAGGGGTCATT
>CM069455.1:10405722-10682184 GCA_035610835.1 Ophiura sarsii
CACATGGTATCTAATTGTGCCAACAAGATTCATCCAAATGTCTAGGGTCATGTGTTTTAAGCTCACCTCTTTTCGCGTTACACACGGATTTTGCCTTTCGCGACACGATTTTAACTATACACATGCCATTAAAATTATAGTACGACCAAGAACTAAAATGGTATGATCGGAAATGTTCGGGAAAATATCAGAGTTTTTAAATTTTTATTTTGAGATCCATATATTTGTTATACCTACCCCTATCATTTTTTTTATTACATATTTGAATTCCTCATGAAATTACCCATTAAATGATATATAATTGTCAAAGATACTACGTCGGTATGGTAATTATACCGGCTAGTAAATATCTCCAATTTTTATTTTATATATTTTTAGAATTTTCAGAAATATTTGTTTAAGGATGAACCCTTTCTGGTATAAACTGCATTTCTGAATTCCTCTAGTTACAAGTTTTCCAAAAATGTATACTTTTGCTATCATAGGTTGAAAACTTGTTCTGTTATAGTTTTTTTTCTCTCTCTAATTAGGCCTAATTAGGCCTAACAAATCTGTTGAACCACGTACGTACAAGTCTGTTGAACCACGTACGTAAAGACTACTAAATATCCTTTGAAATGTGACCAAAATAGTGTTTGTAACATTAGAGGATGACTAGTTATTATAAAAAGAACAAAGCATGGGATTATTCCCATTGAGTTTGTACAGGCGGCACCCCTTCTGGCGGCACCTCTTCCGGCGGCACCCCTTATCTTCCTTATTATTAGCTACTAGCGGCGTACCCTCGCTACGCTCGGGCACTCGCTAGCTGAGTATTATTATCTAAATTAGATACCTTCATGATTTGTAGCAAAATGGGCATAGATAATGAGTTCAAAATTGTAGATCCCAGAATTATTTTTTTTCCGAGCATTTTGCTTGAGCCTGGTCTCTTCAGGACCCAAGCGTGCGTCCGTACGGACCGACGGTATAAACAAACGAACAACAAACAAACAAACCACCCAAATGTGCAGTACCAACCCCATACCCCATATAGTGTAGGCCTATACATGGTATAGAAGATAGTAGTGTGCGGTTAGTCGTCAACATGATCAAAGCGTAGGCTATTGTGAAATAGCAAGAGGTCCTTGATACTCAGGTGCCCTTAATCCTAATATCGGTGCCACGGCGCCCATAATAATCCAGGGGTCTTAATATAAGGCCTACCCAGAAACGCTAAAT
Source organism: Ophiura sarsii (assembly GCA_035610835.1). Lineage (NCBI taxonomy): Eukaryota > Metazoa > Echinodermata > Ophiuroidea > Amphilepidida > Ophiuridae > Ophiura > Ophiura sarsii. The sequence continues at coordinate 10,406,944 of CM069455.1, forward strand.
ATTATTATCCCATAATAAGACATGACATTACCACTCTGGTAGGCCCTACCCTATACATCCTTAAAATCCAGTTATCACAGGTACCCTTAATATTCCATACTCCAGGTACCCAGTGTACCCTTATAATTCAGACAGGCCTACCCACCCCATGTGTTCATACACACGGCGTGTAGGCCTATAATATTTCACAACCCCCTTCGCGGACGCACGCCCCCCCTATAAGTTGCCAAGTCTCTCATAGAACACATAGAACACGCCACCGCTGTATTAAATAAATTTAGGTCCGCGACGCCACTGGGTTTTTTTAGTGGTTTTATTAGATTTTATAGTGGGTCTTTCATAGTTGGCGGGAGGTGGGTTCTCACCATGATCACTTTGTACCCACCCAGTTCAGTGTTAGCCCTCCGTTTATTTTATTTTTCGGTCTATTGACATTAAATTATTTCTCCAGTAGGACTATTTCTGCATGCATATTTTGCTCTAACAGTTCCTTGTTTATTTACAGACCTATCCCCCATGTATAATATGATATCACGGTTTTCTGGTCTATCTATGTTTTTATATAGCGCGCCCTACCCGTGGCCCGCATTGTGGATGGGACTGAGGCACTGTCGTATAAACGCATTTTCCCTGTCACTATATTATTATATAATATATGTTATCCTGGATGCAGGCCTACGGTTTGCGCCTTATATGGTTTGCGCCGGCCTTGCTCCCAGTTCCTTCAAAGGGGTTCCCGTATACCCTGGCTATATGATTGACTTTTTGTGTTGTCTCATCATGCCGTTTTCTTGTACTATATAGGGTTTGCACTATGGAGCAACGGATGCTTGCCACCTTTACTCTCCCACATAACAAACTACGCTTTGCGCCACTAACGCGTGTGCACCTACGCGTGTTCCGGTATCGCCCGATAACGCGTGCGCCGGCAATCGGCGCCTGACTACGCGTGCGCCGGCAGCAATCGCCTGAATACGCGCGCGCCGACAATCGCCCGATTACGCGAGTTGTGCGCCGGCCATCGCCATGGCGTGCTCAGCGTATACGCGGCGCGTAGCAATAACATAGCAACGGGCTAAAAAACCTCGAATTTCACGAAATCTAACCCAAATTTAAAAAATCAAACATAAACTGGTTCGTCGTGGGACCCATACGCACTCGCACCGAAAGTTTGAAGTCAATCGAAGGTGCGGAAAGGGGAGAACATCTCCGTACAAGAATCGGCGATTCCGTATTATTATATAGATACCATTGCCATTTGGCAGTCAGATAGCTTGTTATTATGGCTTTAAAATGATACCAAATTTGTTGAGATAGCATTTGTGGTTTTAAAAATATTTGAGAAAAATGACAGCATGAACCTAAAAAATGTAACAGCATTACCCTATTGGGAGACGAGTTCATAACGCGTGACCCTATCTACACTTTTTGATAAAGAAATAATTGGAAGACACTTCATAGGACACAAACACAGTGTATGACTTTAGTAGTTTTTAATTTAAGGGGGGACTTAAGGAAGTTTTTGATTTGAATTTTTGAATTTTGTGAGTGCTGTAATTATTGAACTATTAATCAAATGTATATAAAAGTATACATTTTTGGAAAGGAAATGGATCAGAGAATCCAAATTTGGCGTCAATTTTGACCAAAAAAGTAGATTTTTTGAGAAAATCACAAAATTCACTTTTTTGACCCAAATCTTTTTGAACAAAGCTAACAAAAAATTATTTTGAGTAAAAAATGGCCAAATCACTTTATAATGATGTTAAGACACTAATGAAGGGACGATTTTTTTTTTAAAACCTAATCTAATATTTTTGAAAATTTTGACCAAAAAGTGCCAAAAAACGTGAAAAATTGGATTTTTTATTTTTTGTAACACTTTTTTGTCAAAATTTCAAAAAATATTGGATTAGATTTTTAAAAAAAAAATTCGTCCCTCGAGTAGTGTCTTAACATCATCATCAAGTGATTTGGGAATTTTTAACTCAAAATTATGTTTGTTAGCTTTGTTCAAAAAAATTGGGTCAAAAAAGTGATTTGTTGTGATTTTCTAAAAAAATCAACATTTTTGGTCAAAATCAATGCCAAATTTGGATTCTTTGATCCATTTCCTTTCCAAAAAGGTATACTTTTATATACATTTGAGTCATGGTTCAATAATTACAGCACCAACAAACTTCAACAAAAAACTTCCTTAAGTCCCCCTTAAGGGGTTAAGGGTTGATCATGTAGCGCCCGATATAGGAACGGAAAAGTATGTTGTTTCAACACAACATAATGTCTCCCCCATCAACAAAGGAGGGAGGAGAAGTATCAGTGAGTTAGAGGACAAGTCGTTCTTATGTTTTCTAAAATTTGTTGTGTTTTTTGTTGTGTTTGGAAAAAATGCACCCGAACAAATCCAGTTCTTATGTTTGACATTATTTTCGATCTATTTCTTATGTTTTATGTTATTACAGGGTGTCCCAAAAGTCTATGCACGTTTTTGAAGAGTCATATCTCATAAAATATAAATCATATGGTATAAATTTAACCATATTTTGATAGACGAGATTTGGGAAATTATTTTGATACCAAACACAACCCTATTGGTGAACCCACAACATTATAAAACTGGTTGAAAGTTTTTGGCCGTGTGAGACCCACCCATACCAACTACCACACATTGTTGCTAAAACAGGTGCGCATAAATTAACGGTATGAAAGTAACGTCCGCATTCGTCACAGTTCACTACTTACCTTGCAACATTAACGTTATTACTAAACTCGGTCACTCACAACATAAATAGGCGCAAGTAGACAGCATCATTGCACATCAAAAGTCTTCATTCAAGATGGTTAACAGCATAGATAAGCGAATACAAATTGTATGGTTCTACGCTGAAACAAATTCAGTTCAACTTACTCAATAAAAGTTCAGAAAACATTTTAAAGTGACACGCGACCAGGAAGAATATCCATTCTTTAGTTGGTGGAAACATATTTGAACACAGGAACTGTGCATGATTTGTCTCGATGTGGTAGAAAAAAGACTGGTTAAGATCAACAAGTCACGTTGATGTCATAAGACATGCAGTAGCCAAAAGTCCAAAGAGATCTATTCGCTGTGTGTGATGTGTGTGTTCACTTTTCTGTTATGTTATTCAATTTGTTTAGGTCTGTGTTTTTGCATTAGCACACGTCTCTGTATAAATGGAAAACATTTAAACTGGATTTCACTATAGAAACGAAAACTATGTGTGATATAGTTTGTTATTATGATGGGATCACTGTAATGTAAAATTTTAAATATTATAATTGACGGATCACTTTCCGTGTAACCAACTCTACCCGTCTTTTTGTTAATCTCGATAGGTATGGATTTATGGCCTTTATTCCTCCGAAGTATAAAATTGCATTTTTGCAGTAATAGATATTTCACTTCTAGGGTGGCATTACAAACAGATGTTACTCCAATGTTTGGTATCAAAATTATTTCCCACATCTCCTCTTTCTAAATATGTATTCATATTTTCAATACGACTTATATTTTGTGAAATACAAAGCTTCAAAGTCGTGCATAGACTTTTGGGACACCCTGTAGTTATGTTTTGTGTTGTGTTCAGAAATAAAAGTTCTCGAGAAAATCAAGTTCATATGATTTCTATTATTTTGATCTATTGCTTATATTGTGTTGTGTTTGGAAAAAAGGATTTCAGTATGTCCTTGAATCGTACAGTGTATCGGGTTGATTGATATATTGAAATTATTGTCTACCAAAGTAGGATTGCATTTGCTGAACTGTGAGTGACATACGAAATCGGTTTAAAACTGCCATGCAGACCAGCGAAACCGCGCAATTGCACGTCTACAAATGTATGCTCGAGTGAGCTCTTATTAGTAACCAAATATCAGTTCTGAACTTGTATAATCCGCTTGTTGAATGTTTGTACGCCAAGGAATTTCTGTTGTTACTATTATGGTTTGCTACGTACTAAATAATGCTGCCTGAAGTGTAGCCTTGATTTTATATTCATGACTCTCTTACCCATCGTTTGTTCTCACAAATTGTTGTATTTGATCCGTGTGACAAATTGATTTGCATATTTTTGTGTGCAAAAATACAAACTAATGACATTTGGATAAGGGACCGTTCATTATTTGTGGTGGGGACAAATTTGAGACTCGTATGTCAACATTACCTAATCCCCCCCTACAGCTGAAACTGAAAATCACATGAACCCCATGCTAACCAGTAGCTTTTTACACCCCCCTCCTTTCCTTGAAAAAAAATCAACTTGTCACATACTTTTATAAGATTAAGGGGGCTGTCTTTTCCTGTGAAATTTTGTTCATGAATTCGTTGGCAAATTCTGTTCGTGCCCTCTGAACGGCCAATAATTTTATGATGCCCCTTCTTTTTATTGTATGAAATTGGTAATGGCGAGGATAGCGAGCCGGAAAATGTGTCATATTTATACATTTTGGGGGGTTTCGTGAGTCTTTATAACCGGAACAAGTTAGAACATCCTGGGCAGAAACGTATGATCCAGTGAACATCCTACGTTTGTGAGCATTGGTGCAAAGCTGATGAGACGAGGTGAAAAGCGTGCAAGAAATTATATTTTTAATCACAAAATTGGATTTTGTAACAAAGGCTAATTCACATTGGCTCTAATTTCTCGACCGTTGATGATTATATATAGATGTTTTTCCAACAGATCGTCCGAGGCACAGAAAAGATTAGCTGTCCGGAAGTCGTTTTATAGTAATTGTTTTTGAAGTTGATAGGTTTTAAGAAAATTTGCGCGAAGCGCAGACAAAAATTGCATTTACACTCCAAAATAGCCTCTAAAATCATCCCAATCACCACCATCTTTATAGTTTCATAAAGTTACACAAACCCCTGTTTAAGAATAAAAAGATACATAGCCCCACCTTTTTCAACATATGAAAGTTACATGACCCCTTTACCCAACCGCCCCCAGCATAAATAATGAACGTTCCCTAATGAATTGTTATTATGAAGGATATAATAACCCTAACTACCCTTCTATACACTATAAAACCCAACAACCTTGTAGAGCGCGATCGCCCGGCCAATCACCTACCACGCTCCGCTACGCTCCCGGCGCACGCAGAGACCTGATTTTCCCTCTCAAATTTGACCCGTTTTTCTCCCCTGATAGTTTAATTCACAAAACCCCGACCGGGAGTTAGAGTTAATATCTACTCATAATAGACCGCAAATGTATCAATCAACCTTGAATTGTACAGTGTGATTGTCTAAATAAGGGACGCAGGCAAAAAAATGATCAGTTCATAGACCACTTCAGACCAATTTGAAAGCTACTTACAAAATATTGTGTCAATATGATTTTTCATTTAAAACAAAAAGGCATTTGAGGTGACAATGACATGCTTCTATACTTCTTTCTTACTGTGTGTCCCCTGAATATTAATGAACAAGCTTTGAATAAATCATTAATACAAACATATTACCTGACTAAAGCTTTTTCTACGGTTCAACCCATCAATTTGTCTTGGCCTGCATCTACTAATTTCGATTAAACATCTCCTTCTATACATAGGCGTGTGCAGGATGGTGTTGTGTTGACCAGGGGCAGGGGGTGGGGGAGGGGCTAATCATGGCTCTATATACCATAGCGGCCCGCTTAAGGGCCCGGCCGAGAACATTCTGTATTTAGATGCTTTCATTGGGCGTTTCTAAGCCATTTCAGACATCATAAACTCATATTTTCCTTTATATTTCAGGATTTTGTTAAGATATGTATTTTTTGCTGGGGGTTCAAGGGCGTATCCAGGCCTGCTTGGATGGGGGGCGGGGATGTTGTATCCATGTGAGCGAAGCGAGATAAGCGACTAGCAGGTGGGTACCGTGTAGCGAGTAGGAGTTTCTGGGTTTTAGGCATTTGCACTGAAGCAGTGAAGCAGTAAACAAGCAGTTTCTGAAGCAGTAATGAAAGCTCCCCCACCTCCCCCTCACTCCCCATCACTCTCCCCTCTCTTTCCCCTTCTCTTTCTCTCATCTATTTTCACTTTTGGGTTCCCGGGGGCTTAACCCCCAAAGAGCCCCAAAGCCCCTTCACCCTCAGACACGCGCCTTATGTGACAATACTACATTCAGTGCACATACAAGCAATCAATGCTGCTTTTTTACGACTGCATTTTTGTTACAAAGGAATTCTGAACGTTCAGTCAGCCGAAATGCACCTTTTACACTGAAAAATAATTTGGTGTCATTCTGACACTAAAACAAGCGTAAAAAAATGGGTCCTCAGTTGGCCACCTAAAGGTGTCAAATTGACACCATTATGGGTGTAAAATATGACACCTTTGGGTGTCATATTCATTTTGACACCTTTGGGTGGTTACCTGAGGACCCATTTTCGAAAATGCCATTACACCCCAAATGGGGTGTAATATTGACTCTCTTAAGTGTCATATTGAGTTTGACACCCTAAAGGTGTCAAATTGACACCATTATGGGTGTCAAATTGACACCATTATGGGTGTCAAAATGACACCTTTGGGTGTCATATTCATTTTGACACCTTTGGGTGGTTACCTGAGGACCCATTTTCGAAAAATGTCATTACACCCCAAATGAGGTGTAATATTGACTCTCTTAAGAGTCATATTGAGATAGCACATGTTTAGGAGCCGTTTTCTCGTCGCCATTTTGTTTGCATGTTACGAGCCGGTAAGACTGGTAAGTACCGATCTGCTCCATTTCCAGACATTTTTGATAATAATTATGATACAATTAGCGTAATGTAAGACGTCCGTATGAAAAAGATGACCACTGAGCCAGATAAATCGGGCTACATGTATGTAATGTTGCACATATCATCGTATGCATTCATGACGAACACACACTTAGTACTAGTAGGTACATGCACTGACACAGTCCAACAAAATGCTAGTCTCTGACTATGAAATTGTAATTCATTTCATCAGTTAGTTGGCGCAATATTAAACAACATGAACAAGGCTTACATTACGCTAATTAGCTCTAATTGTATCATAATTATTATCAAAAATGTCTGGAAATGGAGCAGATCGGTACTTACCAGTCTTACCGGCTCGTAACATGCAAACAAAATGGCGACGAGAAAACGCATGCGTTGATATGTTGATAGACGCCCAATTTGGTGTCAGAATTACACCAATTGGTGTCAGAATTACACCAGTTGGTGTCAGAATTACACCAATTGGTGTCAGAATTACACCAATTGGTGTCAGAATTACACCAATTGGTGTCATGCTGCTTCGACGCCTCTAAAAACCGTGAGCTTTCCCGCCAACTATTGACGCCCTTGGCGTTATTTCAATTAATCTGACACCAGTTTTGGTGTAAATCACTAAATGATCACTGAAAGGTGTCCGTCGGACACTTAACGGTGTCACCGTAAATTATGTGCAAACCCATATCATTGACGATTACACCAATTTTGGAGTCAAAATAACGCCTTTGTAAGTGTCATTTACAGTTGACTCCAAGAAGGCGTCGCTGTGACACCAATTTATTTTTCAGCGTAGGTAATTGAATTCTAATCGAAGAACCTATAAACCAGGGGTGGGCAACCTTTTGAATGAATGGGCCAGATACAAGGAGTGAAAAATTGACTGGGCCGAACCTAACCAAATTTTCTAGCAATGACCTGCTGTTGATTTCAAACCTTTGATTCCGAAGACTTTCAAGCAATAGGTGTGTGTGCTTAATAATCTATCTTCACAAAAACGTAATATCAACACAGTGCATGACAATTAATGGGAAAATAGACCTACGCACGTTGAGGAACATCATTTGTAAGCAGCTAGCTCGTTTTTTGGGATGATGCAAAATAGATTGATTTTTTTCTTTTTCCTGAGACGTTCGGGTGCCACAAAAAAACACACTGGCAGGCCGCAAGTTGCCCACCTCTGCTATAAACCATTACATGCAATGTCCAGGCAGCAGCTAATTCAGCGCCAAGTTGCGACATACAAACAGGTACACACAAATGATGAACAATAAGGCAACGTAGATTTAGTGCCTTGCCCAAGGACACAAACCGGTTGGTCGCAGCGGGGCTCGAAAGGCTTTTATCGTCGCCTTACCGACCCAACTTTTGGAATTTCACCCCCCCCCCAAAAAAAAAAAAATAAATAAAGAAGAAAAAAAAGAAAAAAAGAAGAATTTTGTTTTTACATTTTTTGAAATATTTCGAAAACTGCCTGAAAATTAATCAAAATATAAAATATTAACGTACATTTGGTTACCGATCTCGACCTCCCTCCTCGAACGACCGACCGACCGACCGACCTGATACCTGAGAGGCCCGTTTGCCGTACAAAAGGTGTTTTTTAGTCTTTACCTTGATTTGTTAAAAAATCGAGGTATTCTATCTGTTGTGTTTCTTTCTTACCTTGATTTAAAAAAAAAATCGAGGTACTGTATCTCTGCCGTTTCTTTCTTCATCTCTTCTTTGTTTTCTCAAACCCATCTACAAAATACATCTCCTCCTACATCTTACATGCTAGAATCACCAGAATTGGTCAGTAGAACCCCCACCTAACCTTCATATAGGGTCTTCACAGTTTGGGGTCAAATGTCACACAGGGTCACTAGGGGTCAAAACGTGATTTTCATTTGAAATGCTCTTGCTCCTTAACGAAATGACCCAGAACCGTCACAATCTGTCACCATATTAATAATGACCGTACCCATGAAAAATCCCCTGGTTTTTAAAATTGACAAACATTTTGGGTCACTTAGGGGTCAAAATGTCAATTTTCGCCCCTTTCACTCAAAATGCATCTTGTCTCACAGAAAATGACTGATGACCGTCAGAATTAGTCAAAAGATTCCTCAATTCCATATACATAGGGTTTTCAGCGATCAAAAGTGACATGTCATATGGGGTCACTAGGGGTCGTTGACCTATACAGGGGTAAAACTTAATACATGCTCTAATTTGGACCGGACTTGTTTCATAGTATGTGGTTTGATGAGACAAGAAACAAAGTCAACCATCATAACCAGGTCAAAGTTCAAGAAAGGGTCACTAGGGGTCAAAATGTGAATCTTCAATCCATTCACTTAAAATGCTTCGTGTCTCAGAGAAAATGGCTGATAACCATCTGAATTGGTCAAAAGATTCCTTTCGTCCATGCACGTATAGGGTGATCAGCGATTAAAAGTGACGAGTCATATTAGGTCATTAGGGTCATTGACCTATACAGGTGAAAAATTAAAGAAATGCTCCGATTTAAACCAAACTTGTCTCATCTTCTTTGATTTGATAACACAAGATCAAAAGTCAATTATCATAACCAGGTCAAAGGTCAAGAAGGGGTCACTAGAGGTCAAAATTTTAATTTTCAAACCGTTCACTTAAATTGCTTCTTGCCTGAGATGAAATCACTGATGGCCGTCACAATTGGTCAAAACATTCCTTGGGTCCATTCACATAGGTGTTCAGTGATTAAAAGTGATATGTCATATGGGGTCACTAGGTGTCATTGACCTATACAGGGGTAAAATTGAAGGCATCTTCCGACTTTAATCAAACTTATTGCATCGTGTCTTTTGATAAGAAAATAAAAAAAGTTGATCATGATCTTGGGGTCAAAGGTCACACAGAGGTTACTAGGGGTCAAAACGTGATTAAAACGCCCTTTCAATTTAGTGACATGACCTAGGATTGTAAGAATCGGTCAACATATTTCTTATGACCGTACGCATTTATAATAGTATGGTTTTCAAAATGAAAAATTATTTGGGGTCGGTCACTAGAGGTTAAAATGTAAATGTTCAAGTCGTTCATTCAAAGTTTAAAAATGGGTCAATAGGGGTCAACATATAAATCTTCAATCCATTCACATAAAATGATTCTTATCTCAGAGGAAATAACTGGTGACCGTCAGAATTGGTCAACAGATTCCTTATATCCATGCACATATAGGGTGTTCAGCGATTAAAAGTGACATTTCATATGGGTCACAAGGGGTCATTGACCTATACACAGGTAAAATTTAAGACATGCTCCAATTTTGATCGAATTTGATGCATCTTATCTCTTTTGATAAGACAAGAAGAAAAGTCAAACATGACCTTTAGGTCAAATGTCAGGAACAAGATATAAATCAAGATGGCTTGGTCTTTGACCGGAGCAAGATCTAGTTTGAATTGGTATCTGAAACAGCATTACTATGTTTTTAGCCCAAAATACACCCAAAGAGCTCCCGTAACACATTTCATGGGTAAACGCAAATAAGATATAAAAACTTACGGTTTTCCCGTTTCCATCCATATCGTAATGTGATGAACAAGTGGAACTACTCAGCTACCGCAATATCCATTCGATTGCATGAGTGTTGTATGTATGTATCGTTGTATGCTTCTTTTTCTTCAACAATGTTAGTATACGCTTTCTGTTTATTTGAATACCCGGGTGAAGATGAAGTTAATAATACATGTATTTGTTGTGTGGGCGGTTTGATTAATATCTTTCTATAGGTATATCTCTGTATAGATGATATATCGGTATATCACCGCTTTAGTCATGCATAACGAACAATACTTTCATGTCAAGAGCCTATAGGCCTATTACTTCAAACTGCAAAAGTGATCTATAATGCCACTAACATTATATTTTGTACTGATTCGCATCTATCACAATTACAGATTTCGATCAAAAAGTGTGTAGGCCTACGCGTAGTTTTGTGAGGATTGACCTTAGGGAGCGATCATTAAACACGGGGGAGAGAGGGGCGGGGGGGGGGGGGGGGGTGGCAATTTCCAATTTGTACATGAAATTCAGATTCCCCTCAAGTTTTGAGGGGAAAATCAGATCCCCTATTCAATTTCCACTCCCCCACCCCAGCCGTCTTTAACGATCGCTCCCTTACAATTGATCATCTTTTGGAACTTACCGCGCTTTTAATGTAGGCTACCACAACTCATTTTAAAAATGCTTATAAAAACTACGATGATCTTAAGAAATTAAATTTTCGAGTGAATTATTATTGACTTTAAAGTCTCTCTTAAAGACTCATTTATATAATTATGTTCGTTATATATAATTCTTAACTTATTTTTGTAACCCTCAGTGTACATGTTTGCACTCTTTGCTTTGTTAATATCAGTAGATGTGGCAGGCAGTCTTTAAATAGATTATGTGTATTATAGAATCAAGGTGGATTGCAATCGAAAACAGTATTCGTCACAATGTCAGAACCCGGATTTGTCAAAGATCGTCTCGACTGACTACAGCCATGACAGCATCAACAATGATCGCTTTATTGTTGAAATTATATCTATACTATATTCATGGTGTGCCACACATATTATGCGCACAACATGCAATTGTGTGAAAACAACTTTCAGAGTATCACCAAACATAACATTAAAAAGAAAATCCAGAGATTGGTAGCAGACGTGTAAATGTAGGCATACAAAGGGAAAGTTTGCTGAAAATGAACCATAACATCTCAAACACCTACTTATTTCCATTCAATTGTTGATTGATTCTATTTGTGTGTAAAATAAATTGAATAACTGTGTATTCAAAAATTATGTTTATATATCAAATCGTCAACTAATGAACACATTTACTCCAGCCTTTATTTCATATTCTACCAGCATAACCTGCAGTTACGATGTTACAGAGGAAAGGACAATACTGATATATTTCATGTACATATTACTAGTAACCTAGGTAGGGGCCGGGTAGGGGTGGGTATGAGAAGAATGAATATCCATTATTCAAATATAAAGGCCTTTATTATACTACTTTAAAAATGATTTATTTGGGTAAACTTATTATCAAAAACAGAAAATGTATTGGCTACATAATTCCATTTATTTTACTGTTGTATACTTTTCTCCGGATGATGAAGACGACGACGACGACGACGACGAGGTGACGATGACGACTGTTTTACAAACTACGCGGAGTCGCGGATATTCCACTAATTGGGATAGATATTTACGTTATTAAAGTTTCAACCTGGAAGTTATATAGATATTCCCGTTCTTTTTAATTTATGACTAATATACCGTATCATACATGTATCGTTCATCCATAACGTGTCACTGCTTCTACTTTTTGTCCAAGTACATGCCAATTTAAATATTATAATAAAATAACCAAACATCAACACCAATTCTTTAGACTTGTTCCCACAGGTCCTCAACGGTCGGGTTGAACTATTTCACCCATAGTGCCTCTAGTGGTGGAGCGCGCGTACGACATGGATTCATAGATAGAGTTAACCTCTGTAGATAATATTCAGTGCTATCTGTGCATAGACTATTATTCTTGTTACACGCATGATACATCATAAAATCGAGTCATACTTTAATTTTAAGTCTATGAATTGCAAACTAGTCTGACTAAATAAACTGTAAGTAGTAATTGGCCCTCTTTTCAGTAGCCATGGAAGCCACGATAAAGGTGAACATTGAGTTGAAACCAGGAAGCGGCCAAGTCGCTGGGACCGAGCAAACCTGCAATGGCCGTGAAACTGAGCCTACCTACGAGAGTATACCACCGACAACTCCCGAAGAGACTAAGGCTAGGACGCAAGAATCAAAAATGCCGAGGGGAACGAAAGTTGTTCTAGGATTGTGTAGCATCTTGATACTCGCCATTGTCACCGTTGTCATCTCGATCGCACTGACGTATTCACATGGAGGTATTTGTTTTTTCATTTTTATTGCTCTTTATTGTTTTTTCCCCCAGGTTTGTTGTAGAGCGAAGGAGCCCAAATCGCACGGGCAGATGCAAAACACTCACCAGTAAAACACAGAAACCAACGGTGAATTATCCAAAAACACTAAAACATGATATTAATCCCTTTTGAGGCTAGAGTTACTGTGCACGTGTATGGATGACTCTGTTTACCTGTGTGTCACTTCCGTCAACATGTCAGCGATGACAGAAAGATCATTCTTGATTGTTCTGGGATGGTGGAGATTATGATGGATAGTATGTTTTGATATCCCCTATGTATATCTACTTGTATAGTTTACACATTGAGCGTTAGTTGATGTGATTGTGAAGGATTGATAGGTTCCCAATGGTTTTCATATGATATGTGGGTTATTCAATCAGCAACATATGTGGCAACCGGTGATTTGTACCATTGGGAAGGTGACGGGGAAGCAAGAAACGCATCGCAAACCAGATGGCTGGCAAGGTTATTACTCTTCCACAAGGAACGACTGGTAGCTCGTTGAAGTTGCCGTTCCTATCTGATGATTTGTGGCTCGTGGCCCGCTGAAGGGCCTCAAGAGAGTGTTTCCTTCGAGCGCAGCTCCCAGAGTCGTCACTGACGTAAATCCCGATCTTTGCGTGTTCTTGTAGAATACACGGAAGCCTGTCATCATCGAACTTACAGTAAAAGCTGAAACAAGAAAACCATGCAAATACACCGTTGTCATTGTTGATATTCAAAACAATGATTTCGAGTGTGAGTTGTCTGCCATTAAAGTAGCCGTAGTTAATAATTTGTCTTCTAATCATCTTTAGTTCATCTTTGGTGTAAACAAATGCTCTTATTGACCATGTTGACCCCACTCACGGCCCTGTGGCCTTTTTTTTGTCAAAAAAAGTGAAGAAAATCACCATTTTTTGGATACAAAATCGGAATATTGCTATAGCTATTTTTGCTACTATCTATGGTAAAAGGGGTCCTGTCTAGTGATTCTTCTAAACCATTGACCTAACCTTTAAAATGTTGGTCATTTCGGCCATTTTTTTACCAAAAGGGTCAAATTTGACGATGTTTTGGGTCACAAGTCAGAATCATGCTATGGACATTTTGAGGTGACACATTTTTGGCCATATTTAGCATGGGTAAATACCAAAATCTTTACTTGGATGTGTTCATATGCCTATTTAAGGTAAAAAGAGTCCTGGTTCAAGAAATGTAAACAAATATGGCTCCTCTTTAATCAAAATTGTAAATTTTAACCATATTTGGTGTAAGAAATGAAAATGTTAAATTATGTTTGCCTAGCCTATGCTAGGTTTAAATTTGCCAATAAAAAAAACCCCTCTCAATGAACCCACGCGTGACATTTGGCATTTCACAAGTAAGACCAATAAGAATATTTTTGTATGGAATCAGGACAACGTTTAACTTGTTGATAGGCTTATGAAACGTCAATATCAAGAGTCTGTCTTTTTATCCAAAATGTGGACAAAATTGACCCTTTTGGTCAACAAATGGCCGAAATGACGTGAAGTTAAATGTCACAATTTAAAATTCAATAACAGTATTTTTTATGGAAACAGGACCTTTTTTACTTTAGATAAGCTCATGAAAACATCTATAGCAAGATTCTGATGTTATATCACAAAAAAGGTCAAAATTCTTATGTTTTACCAAAAATGCCTAAAATGACCAAGATGTCATGAGTCAATAAGAGTGACTTTTTAAGAATAAGCACCTGTTTACATGATACATACGCCTGTCAAACCTTCCTTAGGACAAACTCTGATTAACGGCACTTAGGGTTCATGTCTGACATTGTCACCGTATACACAGCATTTGCAACGTGTCTCGGTATAAAAGTCGTTTGCAGATAAGGTTTTACCCCTGTAACAAATTACAAAAGGGCAACTATTACCATCATAAAAGTGTTAAATGAACTATCAAAGCTATTCAATATACAAATACTTTAATTTGATACATATTTCATTTCTAATGATTTTATATTCGCAATTTATTCAGGTTTACAGCCGATGCAAAACAATACATCACAGGAAACAACTTCAGTCGACGCGGAAACAACTATTATACCTACAGAACCCACTAGTGTACCATTGACAGGTATGTTGATAAATTAACCCCATGAATACATGCCTTTATCACTTAGTAGCTATAAATAAATACAGATGCTGTAATCTGATTGGTTATTAGGCATTTGGCAACTAAACAATATACAAACGTATTGAGTTGTAATTAAATTTGCCAAACAGGCGATATATCCCGTATTGCGTTGTTGGCAGAATAACAACTCTGATTGGTTAAATTGAGATTTGGGTTGATCCACTATACTTTTAGGGGTTGGTGATGGTGGTGGATGGGGGAAAGGGTGACTGTAAGTGTTGGGTACTGGGTGCAAGGGAGGAGGAGAGGGGAGGGGTTAATAGGATTTCTTTTTGGTGGTTCCCGGTATCTTTTAGGCGATTCCCAGTGTTTTGGGTTCCAAGTTATTTAAGTGCTCATTGAGTATGTCGGGGTTGAGCAGTATAAGAGGAATAAGGAGGGGGTGTTCAATGAGGATATTTGTAGAGTCGGAATGAGTTGCGCTATACAAATGCATTTATGTTATGTTATGTTATGTTGTGCTTAATAAGGAAAGTGTGGGTTGACAATGTGACCCATTATGGTGGTTCCCTGTGTCATTATGGTGGTTCCCTGTCATTTTTGTGGGTCCAGTGGTTTGGGTTCCAGGTTGTTTAAATGGTCAATAGTTGGGTTATTGTTCATCAGGGATATAGTCAATGAACTCAAGGGTGGGATGACATACACAACTTGGAACCCAAAACAGTGGGAACCGCCAAAATGACATTTTGTCAACCTTTATTTAAGCACAACACAGCACAATTTATTCAACCCAACCCCTCCTAATACACCACATCCTAGCACAACCCAAAACTATTTGATTGGGTACTTGAACAACTTGGAACCCCAAACACTGGGAACCACCAAAAAGAAAATTTGTCAACCCTCCTCCTTATTCACCATATACCCCCACCCAAAATATATTTCTTGAACACTTAAACAACTTGGAACCCCAAAACCCTGGGAACCACCAAAATAACACTGGGAACCACCAAAAAAGACAATTTGGCAACACCCCCTACTTATTTACCATATACCCCCAACCAACCTATATTTCTTGAACACTAAACACTGTCAATATTAATTTTATGTTTTAATTTTGTTAAGCGCTGTGGTACATTTTATAATGTATAAGAGCGCTATATAAATGCTCATTGTTATGTTATGTTATGTTATGTTATGTTAAACAACCTGGAGCCCAAAACACTGGGAACCACCAAAATTACACTGGAACCACCAAAAAGGCATGTTAACCCCCAACCACTCAAGGCCCTTCCAACTCATAATCCAAAACCGTCCGCTACACTATCCAGCTATCACCACTACCACCAACCCCTGTAAATAATAATGGATCAACCCAAATCTCTATTTAACCAATCAAAACTGTTATTCTGCCAACAACGCAATACGGAATATACCGTCCTGGTAGCAGTCTGCCAACAACGCAATACAGGATATATCGTCCTGGTAGCATATCCATGTACAGAATATATTGGGGATTTCCTAAGTGATAAATTCGTATTGCGTTATCAAAACAGTGGATAACTAATAATGTTGGCATCTAAGTACACTTTTGATTGGTTACAAAGAGTTTTGTACCATTACATTTAGCCATTCAGAGATACTGTAAGAATGGTGGTAAGCAGGTAGTATTCAGGGGTTAATCAGCTCGTCAAAAAAACAAACACATGAACTCCGATAAAAAGACAACATTATATGCAATGGTTCAAATAACATTACATTAATCTGAATACCGTTATATTAGTGCCAAAATCGTGTTTTGACTTGATTCCTCATTTCTAACCGATACAGTATGCTTTAGCATTAAGATACCTTTTAAGGTCGTGAGAGGATCTCAAATGTTTAAGTTGAGTTCACGTGGAGTTCAACTGCTTAGATCATTTTGATAACACTTTGTTTTAATTCAAGAAAAGGATTTTGAAACAGAGGGATTTGTCGGTTTGCAAGTATGCAATGAAAACGGCGTTACATCAGTTATAGATATAACAACGGGTGGTAATGACTAATGAGGTAATAACACGAGGGTAATAATAGCATTGAAAATCAAAATATCAAGAAAAATTAAGTCTCCAGAATCCTCTTGTAGATATTAGAAAGTTCCTCACCATCTCTAATCATGCTAATAGATGTTTGGTACACAATGGATTGCTGCATCCCTTTATTATCGGCAGGGTGGAATATCCGACAACTCGGCCTACAAGTTAACTTTTACAGGTAACAACTCGGCCTTTTAGACAACTCTTTCACTTAACTGGGCAATTGATGTTTCAAAATGATAGTTACCCTTTTAAATTATAAACGTCCTGTTAATCAAATGGAAGCTACTCGGTGTAACTTTATGTTATGCTCCACTAACCAGTCATTGTGTATACACAGATACATTCGAGTGGGGGACCTGGACATCTTGGACGGAATGCACCGTGAGCTGCAATGCTGGTGTACGCAAAAGAACAAGACAATGTAATGAACCCCTATCCGATAAGATAACGACCAGAGATATGTGTGCCGGGAGTGCGACGAATACAGAAACGTGTTCTGTTTGGAATTGTCCAGGTGTGGTATTTTATTTAATGTGTTTGCCTCTGATCATAATTACAAGCTAAGCTTACAGGGAAGCCAACACGATCATTGTTGTGACTATATGATGCACTTTATTATATCAAATCATTAGTTCATGTTTTGGGACCAAAGTACACATCCTTCGCGTGGTATTTCAGATATTTTGGAAATTGAACGAAAAGAACGTGTAACCACCTTGGATCATTCTCACATACCACACCAGATTATAAAAATCTTGCGACCATGTGAAAACATCTTGTGAACACTCGCGTTGCGCGGTTCCACCTCGAAAGAAACCCTCATTTTCCCATTCACACGGGGTCATGCAACATTATAGTGTTGGGAAACTAAATAAAACACACATGTCGGTGATCCCGTAAAGTTAATTTTGATTCATCATTGAAGTGACAGTTCAAAGTTCACATCCTCTCGAGAACACAATAATAGAGTTTTTACGGTTATTTTGGATAAGCTGCCAACTTGTCGGGAATAGCAATTACTGTGGATACGATTTCAGAAAGAAAAGGAAGACCAGTTTCATGATAGAGGTCAATTTAGAAACACGATTCATGCAATGAATTGGATGTCATGCACCGATAGAATAGGCCGGGTTCGATTCCCCTTGTATTGTATTCCGCAGCACATGGCTGCATGTATAACCTCTACGGATACACAACTGCACTTTATTTATATAAAAGTTGGCACTTAATATGATCAACTTCAATGATCAACTGGTTTCATGGGGTTTGGTATGTCTAGAGCATGTATGAGGCTGTTTGTTTTTCAATGACAACGTTTTTGTAACATTATCTAAAAAGATACACTTTTGTCTTCAGATTGCCAACGGATATGTAGGGCTGGAATTCTGAATGATGAATGTGACGCATGCCTATGTTCGGACGGCATTTTAACTGGACGCATTTTTGATACTGATATGCGGCCATTATCAGGTGTGGTCGTGGCATACGCTGATCGACCCTACGCAAGTCTAGCTGTGACGAACGCTTCTGGCGAGTTTACTGCGTTCGGAGTATGCCCGGTTGAAACCCTAATGGTCATTTCTAAGACCATGTACTCCACCATGACACTGACAACTTCAACTGAAGACGGCAATGCATCAAATTTGATAGCTACCTTGACGCGAAACGGTACGTATGAATATGCACATGGAATAGGAAAGTCTGTTACATACGAATGCAATATGCCATACCGTTTTGCATAGTCCTTTGTAATCTTTAGTTTGACATGAAAACGAACGTTAGACACTTTTCAGTGAGCTAGACGCGTGTTTAAGTTAAACAAATGTTCGAGAATTGAGTTTAGTTAACGATGTATTTAATGTCAAAGAAAAACACGTGTTTGGCTTAAAACAGCGTTTAAATCCGTACGAGAATACGGCCCTAGTAGTAGGTTAGTTAGTTTTTGATCGATTATTGAGATTGCTCCACATGAAGTGCATAGGCGTGTGCAGGATGGCCGGGGGGGGGGGGGGGGGGCTACCATAGCTATGATATAATATAGGGGTTGTGGGGTTCTGTGTGGTTTCAGTTTTTAACTGAAAAAAAAAATCTTTTTGCCTGAAGTTTAAGTAAGATGAGCTGTTCTAAGTAGCCTGTTATCAATTATAATGGTCCCTTGTTCAGGTCTGAGTCGCATGAATCTGTAATTAAAGGCTCTACTCTTTATCTAACACCGTGCATAACATAAAACTACCTATGAAACTTAATTATTTGCAGAGTATCCATACATTATCGAACATCCTCAAGATAAAATTCGTGTAGAAGGAGAAAGCGTGACATTCTGCTGTGCAGTTGATGAAACCACCAATCCAACTAAATGGGAATGGTGAGTATTCAATTAACGTAATATATTGTACTAGGCGGTCACCCGGGTTTGCCGGTTCTCGGGTTAGGTGGTCATCCGGGTTTGCCGGTTCTCGGGTTTGGTGGTTTGTAGAATGCATGCATAAAGCCCGATTGGACACACTTTGAAAATTCGACCCTTAGACGACCTTTGACCCCGGACGACCCAAGAAAAGCAAAGCTGTTTTATTTGTTTCACGCTCGACTCGTATTCGGGCTTCCCGTCACCGAGTTTCCCGTCACCGAGTTTAAGCCCGATCGGACAAACTTTAAAATTTCGACCCCTAGACGACCTTTGACCCCGGAAGACCAGACAAACACTAACCCGTTTAATTTTTCCACGCTCGCCTCGCATCGAGCATTGTGATCCCCGAGTTTAAGCACGATCCGACCAACTTCAAAAAGTTGACCCCTAGATGACCTTTGACCTCGTATGCTCTAGCGACGGGGACCGAACAAACAGATCACCGAGTTTCTCATCACCGAGTTAAAGCCCGATCGGACAAACTTTAAAAAATCGACCCCTAGATGACCTTTGACCCCGGACGACCCAAGAAAAGCAAAGGCGTTTTATTTTTTCCACACTCGACTCGCATTCGGGCGATCGGGTAAACTTTGAAAATTCGACCCTTAGACGACCTTTGACCCCGGACGACCCAAGAAAAGCAAAGCCGTTCTATTTTTTTCTATGCTCGACTCGCATTCGGGCTTCCCGTCACCGAGTTTAAGCCCGATCGGACAAATATTGAAAATTCGACCCCTAGACGACCTTTGACCCCGGAAGACCCGACAAACGCTAACCCGTTTTATTTTCGCCACGCTCGCCTCGTATCGAGCATCGTGATCACCGAGTTTAAGCACGATCCGACCAACTTCAACAATTTTTACCCTTAGATGACCTTTGACCTCGTACGCTCTAGCGAATGCGGACTTGCTCTTGCGGGGACCGAGCTGCACCCACCCACCGAGTTTGAACGCCGCCCGACCTCGGAAAGGCGACGAAAAAGCGCGCACAGACAGACAAACAGACCGACAGGCAAACAGACAGACAGGCAAACAGACAGAGAGTAGGGTATTATTATATAGATGTATTATATAAGCAGAAAAGTGATATTTGTTAATGCTTCGCGCTTATGAACGGAGTCAAAATGTACATGTCTCGACACAAATACGCTCAAGTACCGGGTATGGTTATTTTAAACAGATGTGCATGTTATGAAATAAACAAGCAGACATTCTTCCCGGATAGGCTTAAGCATGGTGAAAAATGATTTGATAAAAATGCACCGCTTTCCTCTCAACCAATGAACTCGAGTTTTATATAAGTCAGACTCGAGTCTTATCATAAGTAAGTGGAGTTCGGGTAGATTTTTTATCGTCCTTATATTTTTCATACATCAAACCAGCGAATTTAGCAGTGATTAATTTACTGCAGTAACCCCTCCCTCTAGAAATGGCTCTAGCCCCACTAAACGCGATAATTTCTTTTTGTGTTAGGAGGTGCTCCGCTATACGTACCAAAAATGATATTAAACGTAGGCTTATTTAAAAGACGAAACAAAACCGGTTTAGAGCGAAGAAGTTAATTTGCTAGCCGACGACGATAAAAAGGTTACAACACACAAGCTATATAAACAAATACTTATAATTAAATGTTTAGCGACCTGGCACTTACTTCCAGTTATTTTACTAAATGTTTTTATGTAAAAGGTTCAAAGATGGAGACGTATTGGACACAGATGTCAGCTTAAACAACACATTAACCTTACATTCTGTTAGTGTCAGCGATTCCGGTACATACCGATGCCGAGTTCACAACATGGCTGGTCGAGTGTACTCGGAACCGGTTAGTCTCTTGGTTACTGGTAAGCGATTCTCATTTCCTATGTACACGAGTAGGTTAACTGCAGAGTGTCCAGGAAAAGCTGCAACTTATTTTGAGGGGCAGTGGTTTCACCTTTTGGGACGCCCGCTACAGCGGCCCTTCTTTAAAGCTATAGTTTGACCTTTAGGCAAACAGTATCATACACTGTATACGTCTCATTGGGGTCTCACGCATGTGAGAGGACTCCCTCACAATATTTGATGCTCACAAAAATAGTTTTGGCTAAACGTACAGGAATACTTCCTACTTCATGTATAATAGGAAGGTACTTTGGTTTTCGTTAAAAAATGTGAAGTCCTTCAAAGAATTAAAGTTACACCAGGACTTAATGCCTTGATGAACACGTGCACGCTAAAGTTGAAATACTTTTAGTATAGTAAATCTTTTGCATGTTGTTATAAGTATCCACCTATTCATTTTCACAGCAACTATTATGGAATGTAACCCTACCCCGGTACCACATGTTGTCAGGCTTCCACCAGAATGCATTCAATCAGACACCGGCACAGCTACATTTGATGTTGGGACTTGTTCATCACGTCAGTGTGGCGCTAGAAATGATTCACATCAATGCATCGATGAAGATATAAGTTGCTGTTCTGTTGTAGAAACAGAAGCGATTAAACTGCAATGCACTGACTACTTCATCACTGTTCTCAAGACGGTGGCTTGTGGTTGTCTTCCATGCGAAGAGGATTTCGCAGTTATCTACGGAACCGCGCTGTCACATAGTAACGACTCGCCACTGTATTTTGGGTCAATATTTATCAATAATCAAATGGTCGGGTCAACAGATATCACAGGTAGTTTCCGTTTACGTATAACTCCAATTAAATCACCACGTGTGGCATTAACATTCAAGGATGATCTTTTAGGACTACTATCAGATTCAACTGTGGTTGTCTATGTGACGCACAGATCAAACATTTTTATGTCTGTTAAAATGATAACACGCCCCACTCCTTATCAAATAGATAGTTCCAATGAGAACATAGTGTTAGTTGGGGACGAGTTTGACCCAATTGTGACCCTTGACTTTCCTTTGAATTCCACTTTTGATGAAAACGGTGACCTATACACTGGTCAGGTTAGGGTCACCTTAACAAATATTGATTTGCGAAGAAAGTCCGACTTAGACATTGTGGACGGAGATTTTACGGCCGTTGACGAAGACGGTGAAGTTGTAACGTTGCAGTCATTCGGACTATTCTCAATAGAGTTGCTGGGTGAGTCCAGTCGGCCGTCAGTGGGAGGATCGATCCTCGTCAGTGTTAACACAAATCTTTTATCTGAAAGTGGAGTAGAAATTGACACGTCCATGACACCCATCAAGATATGGGTTCTAAACCGTAAAACTGGATATTGGGAAGAGGTCGGTTACGTTGAGTCTTCTATAGGTTGGATCCATGCGGGTCTAGGCGGTAAACTGTTTACGCTTGCTACCGCTTCAACGTCAAATATATGTGTTGCGAGGGTAATAACTTATTCCTCGGACACTTTGTCAGCTGCTTCCATCCTTGGGAATACAAAAATAAAGAGCATATCAACAAGTAAAGGTGTTAATGACAGCGGCAGAAAATCGATTTCATGGGGATATTCTTCATATAATGTGGACATTTCGACGGGAGAATGCGTTAGGCTTGCATGCGATGGCAGTAATTTCATGAACTATATAAGTGCAAGTGTTGAAGACATTGAGTTGAGTCCAGCCTCCACTGATTGTTTCGAAGAGTCAGACACGTGTGTTTTACAAACAAGTTTATCACAGCAATATTTATCCAAATTGGAAATTCGTGTCAGTAAGACCAATAAGACGGCGATTGTTGGAAGTATTAACGCCGGGGAATTGTCAAAGTCTGGGCCAGTGTATACGTGGAACGATCGTCGCGATTGTCAGATTGCGGATTTTGCATCGAACCATTTCCAATTTTATCTTGAATCAGATTTACTCGTATTGAATAGCGAACCAAAAGGTTCCCCATTAACTCGGTGTTCATTTTATCCACCTTGGGTGGTTAACCCTTGCATGATACGAATGGAAATACTCAGTCCTACCTATGATGAAGTCAGAGTCACTGTTTCCAGTTCAGCCACTAACACAGACATATTTCCGGGCGGTCAATGCCCTACATTTCTTTATGGAATACGCCAGGTCGTTGCTCAAGTAAATACCGAAACCAACCAGTCAGAAGCCTGCGTGGAGTACAAATGTGGAGGTGGACAAGTCTACGAAATGTCCAAAGACGGAATCGTCGAAGCAATTGGCCAAGACTACACTTCGTTGGAAGTAAGAATTCACAGTCTCGACGGAAAGCAACTCACCTGTAATGTCTGCACAGAGCGATCCGGGTTTACCACTGTTGCTAAATGTGATACCGCCTTGTTACCAACTACTCCGTATTCGTTTTTACCTCCTGATTCGTTCGGATCAACTACCGGGACATTTCAAGGCCCGATGACGGGCTTTCCTCCATCTCCGTTAAGTCATAATGTCAAACACTGCCAAACATCTGGTGGCTCTATGGGCAATGCATTAAAAATAATGTGCCCATAACATCATCACACGGCTTTTTCTCAATCCACTTTATACTTTTACTGTTTAAATAATAACGAATTATGAAAGTAATAATTGACTCTATAATTATCATTTACTAAAAATATCAAAGAGAAAAATTCACTTTGGACAATTAACGTTGTTCAAGTCAACAACATGCACCCCCGGCTACAACACCCACACCGTAAATCAATGACCCCATAGGAGGCCAGTCAGGTATAATGTTGTAATCATCATCCACGTGAACGAAAACGCGGATTAAGGATGCTTTTCCGACCACAGCGACTTGATGTTTACCAAGTACCTAGGGAACCGCTACTTTTAAGTCACCCATCTAGTTGTAAGGAAAGTGTGAATCACTTTCCACCAGCTCTTCGATGTAAGCGGTTCCAACTTTCCACCAGGTCTTCAATGTTAGCGGTTCAACTTTCCACCAGGTCTTCAATGAAAGTCCACCAGGTCTTCAATGTTGACAAGAATATTCAGATAAAACAACATATTTCATCCAAAATGCGGCTGCAAGGCTCGTCACGCTCATCAAACGTTCTCCACAAGCTTCATTGGCTACCGGTCTCAAGTCGCATTATCTTCAAAATCTTACAATGGTCTCCTATATGGATTGCCAGTGTCCGACGTTGCTCCACTCCAACGCATCCAAAATGCGGCTGCAAGGCTCGTCACGCTCATCAAACGTTCTCCACAAGCTTCATTGGCTACCGGTCTCAAGTCGCATTATCTTCAAAATCTTACAATGGTCTCCTATATGGATTGCCAGTGTCCGACGTTGCTCCACTCCAACGCATCCAAAATGCGGCTGCAAGGCTCGTCACGCTCACCAAACGTTCTCCACAAGCTTCATTGGCTACCGGTCTCAAGTCGCATTATCTTCAAAATCTTACAGCTAACTTACAAAATAAAACATGGTCTTTCTCCCATGTATCTTGCTGAACTCATTTCCGACTACAAACCTTCGTCTACAATGTCCCTTTTATCATTGCCTGTGCAATATTGCATTTGTGACTTATTCGGCCGAGTGCACCAAACTGGCGTAACTGAATAGGGAGGTAAGCTACCACCCTAATTGTTATGCCCTAACTGTAGCGTAATTTACTAACGATGTAATTCTGAGAGCATAACTGGCGAGTAACACCAGATTGTATCTAGCGAGGTAAATATGCACATTCATCAGCATCGTCCCCTTACAAAATTAATTGTCGCATATGCCAAGTGTTCACCTATAGGCCTACTTTACTGTAAAATTCTGTCGTGAATGATCCTTCGTAATATGAGAAATGTGTCGTCACTCGCTAGGTCATAGGTGAGTGTAAATAAAGAATTACGTTGAATCGGCTATCGGTCCGGAAAAAATGACGCCATTTTTTGTGGCCAAAAATTTCGAAGTTGTTTACCGCTTATTACAAACATATTTTGGGCGAGTGTCACATACAAATGTTGCACTAAAAAGTACAATTTTCATGATAAAAACCCGTTTTTGTAATTGAATAGTTCAATGGTGTATTAATAACATGATGCCACTTTTAGCGTCCAATCTCTGTGGCGTGCTACTGTGATCCTGTCTTTTATAAACGGAAAACACAGGTTCGATTCCCGAAATTCCCTTATGTTTTATTTTTTCAAACATGATGGTGACTTAATGAAATCATTCAATATAATGGCCCAGGTTCTGACATACTTTAGTATTTATTTATTATTAATCAATTGAATTATTAAATGTGTATGTATTATTATTTGTTATAATATTCGTTTATTTCAATAGTATTTGATTTCATGTTAAATAATTAGTCTATTACTTAATTTGATTGATTGGTTGGTTGACTGATTGTTTGATATTATTTCTACAATTTTGCATGCATCATTGTGGATAGATTTAAAATGTTTTATAATAAATTGGTCATAAATGTATCATTGAATAAATAATGCATAAATTGATAATGAATTGTATGATCGAAATCTCCCATTTATCATAATTTCTATGTAATCGTCCATCGGGCAAATCATATAGTTACAGCATAAACTGTTATGCTTCAACTTACTCTTGGGTCCGGTCAGGTATAAGATTTAACATAAATTACTCGCAAGTTACTAGCCTAGTAGCTTACCCCGGTTTGTTGCTCTCACCATTTTGGGTTACGCCTCAGTTATTAGAGAGGTAGCGCTATTCTTCAGCTACTATTGGTGCACTCGGCCGTTTAACTTGTAGCTCACCTATATTTTGAATAATTATGTATCTGTATCATATTGTAGTTCTTAATGATTTATACTGTATATTACTTTTACTTATTTTTTATGATTGCATTTTTGTATATTGCTGTGTTTTATATGTATGTAGAGCGCTCTGGAACTTTTTGTTGTTGTATGCGCTTTATAAATGTAATGTATTATTATTATATATAATGTTATCTTCAATCATTTGTGTTCATCGTTTTAAATGATCTTATAAGTTTATATATCTACGAGTTTACACCCACGACCAGTTCATTGACTCATACAACAAACAGTAGATACAACAGAGTAAATGTACCATATTTTCCCACTCTGCGACATTTAATAGCCGAAAATGCTTAAAGGCAAGTTTACTAACAAAATTTAATCACTTAGTTACTTCATAGGTTTTTTCAGTGTAACCTGTCTTCAGGACCTATATCCTTTTGCTTTGAGTATTATGCGATGGTTCGTCGATCTATATTATATATAATCCTTGAGAATTCGCATTAAGGGTATTTTTTTAGGGTGGATTCACACTGATGATTATAACTTTCATACCTGAGTGCCCCCCCCCCCCCCCCACCCCCCCCCCCCCCCCACCCCCACCCCGGCTCAATGGCAATGCATGTCAATGGCCTATATCTCGGCAACCATGCATTGATAACACAGTTGAGTGCCTTTAAAGAGCTTCTCCATTGCAATGAAAGTTAATTTGGTTGATTTCGGGCCTAAACATATCTCAGAAAACTCCAAATACACTTTATCAAGAGTTCTCGATTACATATAGTTCTTCATCATTTTGACTCTTAAATGAATTATTCTTTGTGAATGAAAATATGCAGGTTGGTAACAAATTCTGATATTTCTGCTGAAATAGTTGACATTGATAGCAATTTATTTTGTATTTTCAGATCACCTTCAAAGAATGTTTTAATATAGGCCTACGTGTTAAAAATGTATATGATCAATTTTAGTTTCTCGATGAACAAAACGTACGAGCTGAATTGTTTTGACTACTTGTCCTTTATGACAAGCTTGATCTATTGGTAAAGCTTGTTACTGATTTGCAATTTCGAATATCGTTATTATGTCATTCCACTCCATATAGTTATATATATATATATATATATGTCTAACAAGATCAGTTCTAAATTGCACAAATAAGGAAATAACGTGGAGCTAAAATGTCAGAACGATATCCTCATAACAACGGTATGCATGACTACGTGACAATTTGCCAATTCTATTATATTTTGGAAAGTCCAATATTTTAAAAATAGATCTTTATTTCAAGTCATTATCTACATGACACTCTCATGATTACAGCCAAACAAAAGAGCTCGAAGATGATAAATGCACGGGAAATCCCCTTTAACACCCATTTTACACAGTCCATTACCTGCATTGACACAACCAGCCCAACTCACTGTTATTCTATTGCATATATATATAGTGTTGAAACTACACTTCAAGTCATTAATGCGTTACTAAATTTATATATTATTATTTCCTTTCCCAAACTTTGGTAATATTATATGTTTGTGGTATATCATACCATGTCAATTACTGTTTTACCTAAAGAGGGGAGGGGATTTCCGTATGAGGGTGTTCTATGTGACAGTTCACAAAGACACCTGTATGAATTGTCATTTAAGTATTAAATGCATCAGGAGGTTCTGACCGTTTGAACATGACCCCTGTCCCTTGTCTAGTTACGGTCTTGCATTTAATGCATTGACCCTAATTCTCTGAGATTTGTTTCTGTCGAGCTATAACGCTTAAATAAATCGTCAAATGATTGATGAGGGACATCGTTTACTGCCGATTTTGCTTATTTTAGATAATACATTCACCTATCCCCTTTATTAAGATAACTGTACGCCATAAGGGGAATGCTGGTACTGTGTTTAGATGTGTCCCGTGAGTTGGTATGCCCCATTAGTCTTCTATCAATACACTTAATCCCATTGAATTTCACCAACTAACTACCGATATAATCAATTCATTAACAAGAGTGCGAATCCCACTTATGTCCACTTTTGAACAAGAAAATACTTTCATCTGAAAAAAATGCCTTCCGATTCCGAAATGTGATTCCGATGATAATTATATGATGTCAATGTATTGTTTAAAACACATTTAAATTGAAAATATTCTGTGTTTTCTCATGAATAATATGGATACAAGTATGGTTTTCTGCTGTACACTATCTTGAACAGCTGTTGTACAAAGGTTGAACAACGTTGTTAATAAGAAACTTTTTTATATTAACCATAGACACTGGAGAGCTCCACTGTTTATGGTTAAACATATGGTGTTCTAAACGTAAAGAATATGATTAAAATACATTTAAATAAGGTTGTTTACAACAATCAGTCTTGAGCTTATTTGCATACTTTACTTGATCCTATGTAGCCGAGTAAAAATGATTTGTACGATTGTAATTATGCTAATGAGGGAATTTGCACCAAATACTCATTTGCAACGACTACTATACTCTGTTTGGCCATCTTGAGACAGTGACGTAACTGAACAGGCGCAGCTTTTACGCACGCGTGTGTATCTTCCGCCTTTCATAGCTTGTGTTTGTACGCCAGCGCCGCGAGTATGCGCGCGCGTTATGTGATGCAATTAGTAGAATACGCGGTTACGTCACTGTCTCGAGATGACCAAACAGAGTATAGTTGATGCATTATTGTCAACACCATTGAATGTACATTTGTTAGATTTGATATAGGCATATTCTTCTCACCAAATGCTTAAGGAAGTATTTTTTCATACATTAATTGCACATAATGTTGTTTAAAACTTCCACCTTATCACAAAGAAAATGGTAAGACTTTTAAGTCTGTCGTACAAAAGTTCCCGATTTGGTAATGTTATCGTATGTAGGCTACATATAGTTATAAATAGAAATGAGGGACAACCTTATTTGTATTATATTTCGGTAATTATTGTTCCAATGAATCTAGACTAAATATTGAAAATACCACTTGAAACAAACTTTAAATAATTGATACAGGTCTATGTCCGAAATATCAGAATTGTAATAACATTATGAGGTTTGAACCATAGTACGCATTCGCTGGACATTATTATTTAAATAATTAGATCAAAAACATTTTTATATTACTATTTTATCATATTTTGCATGATACAACTTGTCGATGATATATATTTATAATTTTTAGACTCCCGACCGATCATATTAACCACTGTTTATAAATCGTCGGAGAAGATAATTCAATTTACTATTACCCCAATTATGCCATGTTACAAGTCCTGTTTTCAAGGTAAAGGTGAAGTTCCGGCCAACAAGGTTCTCCAAAGGAGTATGTCATACCTTAAGGGGCTGTGCACCTTCAGGCAGAGCCTCCGTAAAACTTCTTCATTATTCATTTAATCTACATGAAAGTATACATTTTATTGCAGGAAAGGGTTCAATGAATCCAACCATGATCATGAAATTGACCATTTTGGAATAAATTACTTTCCTCATACAATTCCCTAGGAATCGGTTTTTTGTTGTTGAAAATAGTTATTATTTTTGGAATTAGAGACCAAAAAGTGCCAAAAAATGTTATTTTTCAAAATAATCCCGTCTTGCCGTTGTCGATTCAAGATTAACAACGACGAAGACCTTGTTGAATCCCTAAATGTATTCTTACGAACTACGCGATAAATTGTCCAATACTCATGTCTGGTTTCATTTTGTAGGTGTTCTATCTGGTAGGCCCAACTTACTAGCGCGAGCCTGTAAGGACGGGCGTCCCGCTGGTGGTTGTAAATCCATGAACTAATCCATAATTCATGATCATCAATCAAAATGTCAGAATAATCATATTTCTAGATTTAAATGTCATCATTCTAATGAAAACATACGAGTATAGCCTACGATTTGAAAATATTCTTCGGATTAGGCCACCATCATTATTCCTAAGCATGCATTAATTGTCAGGATTCGATTAATCAAGTTCTATACTTTTCTCTGTATAGTCAAATTTGTTAATAACATCTTAAGACAAAGAAAATGAGTAACATGGTTGAGTAAGTTTGGCTAAAAATACACCTTTTATTTGTTTACATATATTAGTTGCTTTAACGACAAAAGAATCTATAATTTATAGAGCATAATGCTGTAATTCCCTACACACCATAGACTTTTTATATAGTGACGTTGTTCGTAAGGCAAATGTCAAATATCCACATCTTAGGCAAAATAAGGGTATCTGAAATAAGAATATACCTGATTTTTGAGAAATTTGCAACGATACTGGTATCCCAGTATTTGGAACCTAAAATACATTTTTCCCATGAGAGTACTGAGTAATAATCGATCATGACATTTATTATAACCAATAAACAAAAGCAAAACGACTCAAAGAGAGAGAAATTACGATACAATTATAAAGTCTCATGGTTACATTGGAGTTCAGGTTACTTTTAAGTCTAATATGGAGTTTTATACAAGAACAGGAGAATAAACCAACAATCTTAATCGATGAACCTGTACAACTTGATAGACACATGATTTTAATTTTGTTAGCATATTATTAAATCGTGGTGTTTGCCGACTACGATTTCACCTCTTGATTAAGGTAAAGTGTTTTTAAAAAGTTTGTCATATGAATGGTGATAATAGTCTGATTATTGGCATATAGTTTCATTTTTACTTATACCTTCATCATATTAATCCAAATCGATCAATTAATAGATTTTTGGTACTTTTATATTCTGAAAATTTATACTACAGCTTAAGTTTATGAAACAACTTAACAAAAATATTAATTCTATTAAGATTGTAATAACGTTTTTAGATATGATCGTTACGAATTTCTTATTGTTAATTGATATTATTTATCCATTTTTAATGAGCAAATTATTATACACTATAACTATAATAATTGTGTACTGTATATATTTTCAACATTTACATTAATGATAAATAAATACTGATTTCCTCAAATAAAGCAATTATTACTTGTTCAACGTTTACATTTATCTTAAAGTTCATGATATATCATTTGTGACCATAGACACAAATTGTATAGATGGGATGACAGGTGACGTCACACCGGGCAAAACGTGGCTAGTTGCCATTGTTCTTTGTCCGGCAGTTTGCGCACGCATCCTGTTTTGTTTAGGACTCGTGCTTTTAAAACTCGCGCCAAAGCATTATAATGGGCAATACGGCATAGTGGACAGTGTTGTGGTCATATGGTGTTCCCTCAAGCGTGTATCGACAGTCCAGTCCCTTCGACCGTTGCGTTTGTTGATAAACATTGGATGTAAACAACGATCACCTCATCTATATATGACAAGCCCGAATACTGGCCATCTGCTAGAAGAGCGCCCTCATTTATCATAGACAATTTGAGAAGTGTTGACAGAACATGTTCAATCGAAAATACCTGAAAACATACAAAGGGGCTGAAACTGTATCTTTAAGCATTGTGGTGTTATGAAGCAGTCCACAGAATCTGATAAAAATTCCAACCATAACATTATATTTTTATTACAAGAGGCACTACGTTCCTCCTACTACTACTATGTATGTGGAAGGACCACAGGATGCTAACGTAAAAGCAAATATGAGTCATACGCATACAGTTACACCCGAGGAATAAGTTACTGATGCGGTGTGAAATTTAAAGGTGAATCGTCACATGACGGATAACCATTGAAACATATATTGCCCTTATTAAATAATTTGACGGGGAAGGGGGGGGGGGGGGGGGGGGGGTGAAGAGAAAGAAAGTCCCACAAACACAAACACAAACACAAGGGCTTCATTTCTGACAATGTTATGCTCATGAGCTTGTCATTTACATAATATATTTAGGAATATCCACTGCAAACAAGTTATATAAACACCAGCGAGCGTGCTCGATACCGGAGTAGAGCGAATAATATATATATAATAGAAGGTTATACAATTATACACTGTAAAAAGTTATATAAACAGCAGCAAGAGTGTTCGATACCAGAGTAGAGCAAATAATATAATTGAAATTTGTACAATTATACACTTTAAAAAAGTTATACCAGGGGGTATCAAAAAGTTTTTGAAATCACTTGTTTGTTTGTTATGTGACCCTTGAGACATCTTTAAAAAGTCCCTGTGCAAAGTCACACATCCCTCCCACTATTTATTACCTGTCTACAGACCGCCATTGTAGAGATCCTCAGATTGACCGCCATTGATTGATCCTCAGCGTTATTCCCAAAACAACAATAAATAGTTTAAAGTGTTGACAGAAAGGGGTCAAAGGTCATTACAAACAAGCTTGGTGACAATAATCTTGTGGGTAACATAGGGTGTACACATATTGACCTCTAATGACCCCTACATGACCTTTCTGTCAACACTTTAAACTATGTACTGATGTTTTGAGAATAACGCAATCTGAGGCAATCTGAGGATCAATCATCAATGTCGGTCAATCTGAGGTGCTCTACAATGGCGGTCTGTGGACAGGTAATAAATAGTGGGAGAGATGTGTGACATTGCACAGTGACTTTTTAAAGATGTTTGAAGGGTCACATAACAAAAAAAAGTTTCTGACTCCTTCACTTCTGGGTGATTTCAAGAACTATTTGATACCCCTTCGTATAAACAGGAATATCGTTAGCTAGAACAAACGTTATGATCCAAACCCATGTGTGTAAACCTTCCTTTTTCGCGGGGGTTACCCTCTTCTGTGTATTCAAATAGAGATAACATACAATTTTTAAGCAATGATGCAGTGACGCAAACATTACATAGGTGTTTGATAAAAAGAAGTGCAAAGCGGTCGTAAGAGGGATGAAGCTAAAACAGGGATTACATTATAATGTCTTGTTTTGTCACCTGTATTTGCTTATTCTATGGACAAGTAATTCTCAATGCATTGGTCATGCCTGAAACGAATGTCTGACAGTCTCCAAGATTGTGAGTAACTACATTCGGGGGAAAACCTCGGTCTGGGCCCTCGTAGAGCCCTGTGCTGACACCATATGTGTCTGATGGCATGAACGTTATGGACGTTGTTGACGGTGGTGATCCACTGCAAGCCGGTATATTACCGAATAAGGGCGATCCTATATCAGTGCAATACATGCAAGACAATAGCGATCCGGTGAGATCATCACGGACAAGAATTTTAACTTCCGTCATGTCCATACCAACGCTGGTTGGCGTTGGGAATGTACCTTTCTGAACAGCGCCACCAGTGCATTTATATTCAACGCAAGCCTCAATTATACCAGTTCTCTTTGGAATTCTCTGGGCAGTTAACTGACGAACACCATATTGACTCGTAGCACTACAAGCGGAAGAAGTAAACAATGCGGTATTAGTTGCAGAACTAATAACAGTAACCCGTACGGCGTCGAGAGTTGAGCTTTCTATCTCCATTCTTATCATACAGGGTTGTACAACCCAAGAAGGGTAAAACGAGCACGGTTCAATAGCAGGAAATCCCGAAAAGGTATTAACTGCTATCACACTCCCCGCAGTTGGAAAATAAAATTGCAAGTGTTTAGACGTAATAGGAGCTGTTCTACAATCGTTTCGTTCATTCCATGTATATATCGGGCCTGTATTACCACTTGTTGTAGACGTTGGGACTCCGGGGGAAATACGAATTGCTTCATTAGGATCACCGCCACTTATATCTCCATCTATTGCAAATTGGATCGCAGTTAATTCCGCGGCATTCAAGCTATTCTGCACTTGACAAGAGCCTGAGACACCTGAACACATGTCTCTTGCTGGAAGAATATAAATACCCTGTAAATCACTTCCTCCATTAGCAGATATGTAATTCGTATAACGACCACCGTCTAAAATATCACATGCTACCATCACACACTCTCCTACCTCCCCGGTTAATTGTCCGTAGTAAGATGTTAGAGACCTCCCATAATAAAATTTAAACCATGGAGTAGTGGACACTGCCGAGTCCGTATCTTCACCCACAATTGTAAATAAAATATCCCCTAATACTTCCGTAGGTGAAATATTTGTTGATGCGTATGGAATCACCTTGGCAAGACAAATTTCTTCTAGAGGAATTATATCAATGTCATATACAACTTCGTTCGTAATATCAAATGAACCTGCGAAATAATCGTATGAACGGGCTCCGGCTTGATCGCATGGTCTACATTCACAAGATTGCACAATAAGTACATCGAAGTTATAGTCTGTACAGTCTATTTGTATTAGTGTACTACTAGATATAAGGCAACAGTACTCTTCACTATCCATACATTGGGTTTGATCAGCTTTGTCACCACAACACTGAGCTCTTGAACAGGTTCCAACATCCAGTCTATTTCCAGGCACATTGCATTCCGGTGGCATTTCCGTAAATTGACTTACTGGTACAGGATCGCATCCCATAGGATCTATATCAAAATAAACAATGACAACATGAAGGATATTCAGTGAAAATATTCAAACACACAAACTGTTTCTCGACTGTAATTTGACATTTTGTAAAATTGTTCCAAAATTTACGAAACGTTTTTGAAGCTTTGTATCTCTTTTGGAAATAATTTGCAGTATGAAACTGAAAAATATATTCCAACAGAGAGAAACACGCTGAAAGGTTTGGGGCGAAATTCACAATAGCATCCCGGGAATAGCATATAATTGTTTATAACTTGTGAGACGCAGGGTATACGTCACTGTGATCATGTTCCTAACATTCAATTCATGTGGATTTTTGCAAAAAGAATTAAGTCACTCGGCATACATGCATTATAGCGTGCATACTTTGTAGTAGGCTGTCGTTTGTCTGGTTATATAGCAAAGTAAACATACCACACGTACATAATGTACAAGGAACTTGTTGGGCTGGTATCGCAATATTTGTACTGTTTTTCTCCATGAAGTGGTAATTTATTTTAAGGTATTATGCACAAGGGACGTTCATTATTCATGGGAAGGGGAGGGGGTGTTGGGACAAATTCGAGACTCGTATGTTAAAATAACCTTGATTAACCTTGAAGCCCTAGAGCTGAAACTGAAAATTACATGACCCCCTGCAAACCAGTAGCTCTTTACACACCCCTCCCCGAAAAAAATCCACTTGTCACATACATGTACTTAAAGGCATATTATGTGATCTATTCCAGGGAGCGCCCTCTAGTAATGATTTTTTTAGAAATAGAAAGTAGATTTTCTTGCAGATTTACATTTCTGATCATAAATCAAGAATATATTCTGAGTTACAGAGCGATTTGATTTCTAATGACTTCAAAATCATGGCCCAGATTATCAAGAAAATGATGGAAATGTGGGTATTTTAGTTTGAAGCTATATAGTTTCGGACAAAGATGTACTAACGCAAAGCCTGTGTAATATGTGCACTGTTAACATTTCTAAATATGTATGAAATAAAACGTCACTCTCGTTCCCATCGGCGTTGAGTTGGTATGTATAGAATTCAAAAGATGTCCTACCGTCTGTCACGCTTATGAGTTCGAGTTTTGGTGTTCGACAAAATTGGGTGAAATCAAAGTCTATACACTTCACAAATAGAGAGGTATCAATTGCATTCGTGAATATGTGTGTAAATTTCATATGTAATGACCTTTTGATAATAGATAAATAAGCGTACCGGTTCCACATGTGACTCCATTCCATCCGGACACACAGTCACAAGTATAGCCATTAACTTCGTCGTTACAAGTACCTCCATTTTCGCATGGACTTGAGTTACATTCATCAATATCTGGAATATACACAAATAAAAAACAATGAGAAATATTGCATGTAAGAAATACGTTTTAGTGAAGTTACTGTATTGATGAATTCACTTCATAGGTTGGACGTGTTATGGTCATGATGATGCTATACGGTCTCTAATAATAGTGTTGATGCAGTTGTCATATATCGAGGGTTGAGCGCCAGAAGGCCGTAACTCAAGAATGCTATTTTGAGATAACCGACTTTCAAATATTTGGGACTCATTACAATACACTGTAGCACCCAACTTATAACTCTAGTTTTAGTAAAATTAAGAGTGTTTATGAGTTATCTCTTTATGATTCTGAAAATCTAGGTTATGGATTATTTTGGTACCAACCTCTCATTTTGCCCAAAAGTTGAGTTACGGCCTTCTGGCGCTCAACTCTCGATATAATTTAGAGTTATGGCTCTCTTATATTGATTATAACAATGCATGCACGCATTAGTACTGTAGTTAATTAGCTTCAACTACAAGGTTGTGTCTTGCCGTCTTTGGGAGCTAGGACCCTCAGCTATGGGTACATGAGATGTCTCACACCGGATTTCCGTGTACAAATTATCGGATAATTTCTATTATTTGTATAAGCCCAGATTATTAAGAAAAAATGATGGAAATGTGGGTGTTTTAGTTTCAAGCTATGTGAGTATCGGACAAAGAAGTACTATCGCAAAAGCCTGTGTAATATGTGTTGTAATGTTCAAATCTGTGTTTTGATTTTTGAAGGGTTTTAAATTTCCCGCTCGAGTTTGTTTTATTTAAGTCGCAAAGCATGATGGGACGATTGGAAACATGGCGAACTACATGAAATGAAGTTTGTGTTATGATAACGTTTTTACATCTCTAATTATAGTAAATAGAAGACTTAATAATCAACAAATAAGAAAGAACATTACTGATTTGTAAGTGTAGAAATAAGATTGCTGGTTGATGAAGTTAAAGCCAGTCTTATTCTTCTCTGACCCTTACATGTACAAACTTTGACAGCTTATCATCACAAGTTAAAAGTAAACGCAGTAGTTGTATTGACATGAAATATGGGCCGATAAATCAAGGAATAGGCCTACACGCAATGTCAGCTTCACCAACCATGGACAAAGATGCCACTACTATATAGACAAGTGGGTGCATCTTAAGAATATCAGACTTCCAGACCTGGAGAAAAATGGTGACAGACACTGTGTTATTCCTACCGTGAGCCTGATGATTAGAAGTAATGTTCCAACGGCATCTCAACCATTGGAAGGTAACACTGGAAGGGTAGAAGAGCCATATGCAGTTAAGTAACCTCTTGGTTGGATGATACATGAACTAGTAATAGAAACATAACCAACATACAGATAAGTGATGAGCATCTAGAACAGCGGTTCACAAGTTACGTGAATAAAGACAATAGATGAGAAGCCAGGAAATGCGGATGGTTAAAGACAGTAACCTACGTGAATTTCACCCACCCAACCAACTACAGAGGGATCAGCCTCTCCTGTATTGGGGCTAAGGTCTACAATCGTATGTTACTAAACCGAATACGCCCATTTGTGGACCCTCTCTTCTTCGATGGAATCAAAATGGCTTTAGTAAGAAACGATCCACGATCTCCCAGATTCTAGCAGAATAAATGAAGGAATGAAAGAAGGATGAAACCTTCCACTGGCTGCCGTGTTCATAGACTTCTCTAAGGCTTTTGACGCGCAGTACACCGTGATCGCATGATCGACATCCGCAGTGCCTATGGTATCCCTGACACCATTGTCATGGCAATCAAATTAATGTATAACAATTATTCAGCTATTGTAATATCGCCCGATGGGGAGACGAAACCCTTCAAGATTTTAGCTGGTGTTCTTCAAGGTGACACTTTGGCACCCTTCATATTCATAACAATTCTTGACTACGTAATGTGATGTGCCCTGACAGACATCCATGATGAGACAGGTATTCTGCTTGAGCCTAGGAGGAGTAGACGCTATCCTGAAATTCGTCTTCACGATCTTGATGTCGCAGACGATATAGCTCTCCTAGCATCAAATGCAGTTGGCCTACATTTGAAGGAAGGAAAAACAAAAAGCCTCCTTATTAATATTGCCACCTCAGCCAGTGTAAAGCCAATCAAAGGAGTAGATAGAGCGGGAAAACGTCTCCAATTTCAAATACGAACAACGAACCAGGCTATCTCCCGTCTAATTTTCTGGACTCCTCCTGGTGGGAAAGCTAACAGAGGCAGAAAGACCCCTTCAGTATCCTGATACCGTCAAGAACGATATGGGTTTAGATCCACCAGAGATCCGCCAACTCATGAACGACAGGAAAGTCTGGGCCCAGTATGTTGCGAATGCATCCTCAATTTCGTCCACGGACGACCAATGATGATGATCATGTGAATTGTATACCCAATTTATGGATGACTTGGAATTCAAACGATATGCAGAAAGAGTACCAGAGAAGCTGCAATTGGTACATGAAGATAAAAGTCAGTGGGATATACCCCACATGAACCAGGGAAGATAAGAGTTGTATACAACTGTCCGGCTGCCTGTATGGGAGTTTCTCTGAATAAACAGTTACTACAAGGTCCAGATCTTACCAACATATTGACCGGTGTCCTAATGCGGTGGCGCAAAGAACCAGTGGCAGTATTAGCCGACATAGAGACTATGTTTTATCAAGTTAGATTTGCAGAAGAAGATAGAGACATGCTGAGGTATTTGTAGTGGCCTGACGGAAACTTTAATAACAAATTGCAAGATTATCGCATGCGTTTGCATGTTTTTGGCACCGTGTCTTCACCCAGTTGCACAAAATATGTACTCAGAAAGATTGGTGAAGATTGTGACAACATAAAACCCTGAGTAACAGAAGCCATTTTGAATTCATTTTACGTGGATGACATGTTTTAATCATTTGCTACTGAACAAGAAGCCACATAAGTGTCCAAAGAGTGTTCATGAAACGCTACAAGGAGGATTTAGTCTTACAAAATGGTCAAGCAGCAGAAGAAAGGGCTAAAGAAGTCAAGCATCTTGATTTAGATGTGGAAACCCTACCTACAGACAAGATAGGTTGGGATGATGAGATCCAACAACAACACGCCCATGAATGGAAGCAATGGACCAAATAGCTTCCAAAGCTAAAATAAGTGAAGCTGAGGCGATGCCTGAAGCCAGCCTCATTTCAACACCCAACAAAGATAGAACTGCACCATTTCGCAGACGCAAGTGAAAAGGGATATGGAACAGTAAGCTATGTCAGACCGCCGCCGTCACCGCTCTGAGAGTGGACTCCAAACTGATAAGTGAGTGGAGGATGGGCGATGATGAAGTGATTTGCAGTAGTCATTTTTGGACGGATAGTCTTACAGTGTTGACATATATAGTCAATGAAACTTGACGGTTTCACACTTTCAACGCGAACCGGGTAGAAGAAATACGAGATATCAAGTCAAAAGGATTATGGAACAGTGAGCTATGTCAGATATCAGGAGGGAACCAAAATACACTGATCTTTCATGGCAGCAAAGGCAAGGGTCAGACCATTGAAAAAGTTCACCATACAACGGTTTCCTCCTGCTTTCAAAATCGGTGATCAGTTGTTTCGGTTATCAAATACTTCCTTGACCCAATGGTATTTGGGGAGCTGCATTGAAAAATGGTGGATGTTACAATTTAAGTGCGGATAGGTTTGCGCTAGAAATTGGCAGCACCCTAGTTGATGCGACGTGATTCTGATGGTTCACCAGCATAAAAATTACCTTTTTTGAGCCATTTGGAAAAGGCGCTATATACATACTGATTTTTATTATTATATATTATTAATATTATTATTATGATTATTATTAGTGTTATCTTGCTAACAGGTACATTAGGGCGAAACAGGTTATTGTTATTCACTCATTATTACGTTAGGGCGAAAATAGTGTTTCGCCCTAACGTAGTTTCTTTCATTAACTAATAATGCGCTTTATTCCGTTATGAATAACAAAGGGAATTACTATTCATGAGCTAATTAATTATGCACATTTATTCAAATATTCAATAAATTTGCATATTTGTACGACGGGCTGTCCCTAGCAAGTGACTAAAGACAGCCCATCGTACAAATTATGCACTTTTTTTTTGAATTTTTGAATAAATTTGCATAATTAATTAATTTATGTAAATGAATGTTATTGTTAGTTAATCTCATGTATTATTTCTACTTAATGTTATCATTAGTGATATCATTATTATTATTATTATTATTATTATTATTATTATTATTATTATAATTATCAGAGCCGTCACAGTGGCACTATGTACCCACAAACGACAACCCAGCTGATGATGGTTTCCGTGGACTTACAATGGAGAAGCTACTAAAGAGTGATATATAGTTTCAAGGCCCCCATTTCTTATGGAAAGAAGAAAGTGATTGGCCCAAATGCCAGCTAACAAGTCCGGAAATCCTGTCAACGGAAGATCCAGAAGTAAGAAAAACGGGAGCATTTGACCAGGAATCACCTGTGAAGGTTGAAGTGGCGAAGTGTTTTGAATCACAAGACCCTGTGGACAGAATTATCACCTACTATTCTGATTGGGTGAAGCTGAAATTATTATAGCGCTTGATAGGAGGCAACGCTGCCAGCTAAGCCAACAAATAATGGCAGATCTGCCAGCCCAACGTGTCAAGCCAGATAACCAACCGTTTACCTATAGGTATGGATTTTTTTGGTCCATTCGAGATTAAGCAGGGGAGAACCAATGGAACGCTATGGAATTACGGTGCCGTTTACATTGAGATAGCAGATAGTATATATGAACACATGCATTAATGCCATACGGCGATTTCTAGCGAGAAGAGGATCTGCTAAGGAGATTACCTCTGACAATGGTAGCAACTTGGTAGGTGCCGGTCGGGAGCTGCACGAAGCATTAAAAGGAGATGGATGAAAGAAGCTATTCGAATGTTCACATGCAATCATGGAATAAAGTGGAATTTCAACACCCCTACAGCATAACATCAAGGAGGTGTATGGGAGCGGATGATTCGCACGGTCCGGAAAATTCTTCAAGCCATGCTGACTGCGCAGCACCTGAAAGTAGCAAGGACTGATGATGAGCTTCAGACCCTCATGTGTGAGGTAGAGATGACGATAGATAAAAGATCGTTAACGAGAATGTCGGAAGATCCAAGAGACTCTGATGTCTTGACCCCAAATCACCTGCTACAATTGCGCAACCCATCCTACCACACCCGGAGTATTTAATGAAAGATATACTTATTCCAG
Organism: Ophiura sarsii; assembly: GCA_035610835.1. Classification (NCBI taxonomy): domain Eukaryota; kingdom Metazoa; phylum Echinodermata; class Ophiuroidea; order Amphilepidida; family Ophiuridae; genus Ophiura; species Ophiura sarsii. The sequence continues at coordinate 10,447,898 of CM069455.1, forward strand.
ACGAAGATGGAGACAAGTCCTATTTCTAGCCAATTTATTCTGGAAAAGATGGGTTGCAGAGTACTTGCATATGCTACAGCCCAAGCAAAGGTGGCTACAACCCAAGAGAAAAATGACAGTTGGAGACATCGTGCTGATCGCAGATAACACTGCTTCTCGTAACTCATGGCCAATGAGCAGGGTTCAAACAATCGACATAAAAAACAAAGGACTAGTGCGCAGTGCAACTGTAAAAAACGACTATCGTGTCACATCGTCCAGTTAGCAAGTTATGCCTCTTATTGGAGCAAGAAACCTTGAGCAGTTAGCGCCTAAAGACTATCAGTGATGGTACAACAGAACTGACCCAGATTATCTGTATGGTCAATAAGACACTAGTGAGCAGTGGTGCACAAGACACCCTCTAAAAGCTGGTATGTGCAGTGATTGTCATGGGTGTGCCACGGCAATCCAAAAGGTCTGCTAATCTATATGAGGTTGGCAATTTACATATTGTGCACATGTGCACTGGCAGTTAAATTGATCATGCGTAATTGCATTGTTTTAGATTACAAGTCAATAAGGCTGGTTCATTCCAGTTTTGCCTGTACTGTTGGCATGCATTTTAAAGCTTCCAAGGTGGTCTCATACATGTGTGTGCAAAGTGCTCGCAAAAACTATAAAAGGGGCTGTTAAACAAACACTAACTTGACAATGACAGTAGGAGTTGTTCATGTATGCCTTACCACATTCTTGTTATGAACTTGAAAACCTCATATAGCACAAGCAAGCTGTTTAAACCTTTGATTTTAAACATAACATTTTGTGAGATTATTATGTATGTTTGCAAGATATATATTGTTGGATGTATAATTTAGAAATCATTTTCGTCAGACAAAAGGAAACAAAGCCAGACTCATTTGAAGGTACAAATTTGATAACTTATTTCTATTTCTACAGAAGTCTTAACAGTCGTACACAGGTATTACACGACTTGTTTGTGGAACTAGAGTTTAAAAGGCAATTTGAGTGACCAACGTTTTTTTTGGAACAAAAATTACTGAAACAAGGCAGACTCGTTTTGTGAAAATTGATGATTTGCTAATTTCTTTAAATTGCACTGTCTAATTTGTTGGACAAATTTAAAAACTACATGCATGGTCACATGGACATGGATACTATTAATCATGGAAATTCGCCTATAGTATTGAACATGATAAACATGTTATTGGTTTGCTCGACACATGTTTGTGATTTGAGATGTAATCCTCGCCGATTTTATTATTGTTGTTTACATTACATCACGTTGTTGTAACACATTTTAAGGGGGCTAACAAATCCTCTTGGCATGGGATTAATGTTTGTGGGAGGATGTTTTGCCCATTAGAGTTATCGTCGAATAATATTTTCGACTGAGGGCCGGGATGTAATGCCCAAGTCTGTGTTTTGATTTTGAAGGGTTTTAAATTTCCCACTCGAGTTTGTTTTGTTTATGTTGCAAAGCATGATGGGACGATTGGAAACATGGCGAACTACATGAAATGAAGTTTGTGTTATGATAACGTTTTACATCTCTAATTATAGTAAATCATCATCATCGGTCGTCCTTGGACGGAATATTGGAAGCAGCAGTTACAAATTTCCACCAAGCAAGTTTATCCAACATAAGCTGTTGAACTTCATTGGGTTCAAGATCAAGGTCCTTTGAGATGCTGTCAGGATAGGTGGTGGATCTCCTGCCACGGGATGAATGGCCTTCACTTGGAGTCCAGAAAAGCACTCGGGAGACAGGTTGATCGGATGCTCGTAGGCAGTGTCCAGCAAACTGGAGCCGTCGCTTCCTTACTGAGTTAGCCAGTGGAGGAATTTCACCATACACCTCTTCATTAGTTTTGTGGTCTCTCCAACTGATGTTAAGGACTCTCCTCAGCAACTGTGTGTAGCATCCATTTATTCTGTCCTCAAAAGTCTTTGTAACTGTCAATGTCTCTGAACCATATAGTAGAATACTTTCCACGCAAGCTCGGAAAAACTTGATTTTAGTTGGCCTATCAAGTTTAGATTTCCATATCTTCTCCAGGTTGTTGCATGCAACCCAGGCTTGAGCTTTCCGGCACTTGAAGTCATGGAAAGAGTCTGGCATTGACGATCCTAGGTACTTAAACTCCTTGATGTTGTCAAGTTTGGCACCACTCAGAGATGTGACATTTGTGGAGGATGGGATGCCGACTAGCAGAGTCTTGGTTTTTCCAACATTAAGGTGCAGGCCAACACAGTTTGAAGCTTCTTCGATATGCTGTAGCAGAATTTCAGCTGACTCAATGGATGAAGACAAGAGTGCTATGTCATCAGCGAAGTCCAAATCATGAAGGCGTAGCTCTGGATGACGTCTACTCTTCCTTCTCTCAAGAACGATCCCGGTGGATTCGTTGATGTCCTTCAAGGCATGCCGCATGATGTAATCTACTACCACTATGAAGAGGAATGGAGCAAGGGTGTCTCCTTGTAGAACTCCAGCCAGAATCTCGAAATGTTCGGTATCACCGTCTGCAGATATCACTAAGGCAGATGAATCTGTGTAGATAGCCTTGATTGCATCAATGATGACTCCTGGAATACCATACGCATGTAGGATTTGGAACATCCGTTCACGATGGATCGAATCGAAAGCTTTTGAGTAATCTATGAATACCACTGCCAGAGGAAGATTCTTTGTCTTCATGCCTTCAATGATACGTCTCAGAGCCAGTATTTGAGAGACGGTTGATCTATGCTGTCTGAAGCCATTCTGGTTCCAACGCAGCAAGGGGTCAACAAATGGTCTTATCCTGTTTAATACCATCCTGTTGAAGAGCTTGGCTGCAATACTGGTAAGGGTGATGCCCCTGTAGTTGTTTGGTTTTGATAGGTCCCCTTTCTTTGGGATGGGAATGATTCCACCTGTTGACCATTGCTTAGGTTTCTCTTGGTGTAGCAGAAGATTGTTGCACAGATGAAGAAGGTGGGGTTTAAAGGTGTCCGACTTCCAGAGCTCAAGTGGGATGCTGTCCAGTCCTAAGGCACCTCCTGGTTTTGACTGTGAAAGCGCTTCTTCCAGATCAGCTAACGTAAACTCTGAGGTTGAGATTGGTAGTGTATCATCAACCACCTTGGAGATGGTGAAGTCTCTGTCTGGTACTGTTGGTGGTTTCCCAAGAAGAGTAGAGAAATGCTTCAACCATGAACCTTTCCTGTCATCTGGCGTTCCTGAGAGCATAGATCGCTTGCTATCCTTTCTTCCACTGATGTCGTCCACAATTTTCCAGGCAGTGCTGTGTTTGCTGGAGAGAGAAGCTTGTTGTACCTGCTCGATGCTGGACTCCAGTAATGCTTTCTCCTCTGCTATGTACGCATCTGTCAACTTTTGTTTGGCCATGTTTTTATCCCCCTTGGTTGACGAGATGTAGGCTTCTCTTGCCGCTTTTACTTTCTGGGTCTGTGATATGCTCTTGAAAGTATTCCTTGGTTTCTTGGGCAAGATTTCCTCTGCTGCCTTGATGCAGGAAGATTGGAGGAGGTCGTACTTCTCTTGGAATGGCATGGTGCTCTTCTCTTGGGCCAAAGGATCAAAGAAGTTGGATACTTTGATGGTATATTCATCCTGGAGGTCTCTGTTGAAACACAGTGCTTTGAAGTTCAAGGACCGTGCTGCATTAGGCGGCTTCTTCTTTGGAGCACGCAGACGTAGCTTTACCATCGCTGTGATGATTCTGTGGTCAGACCCCACTGTTACAAAGGTGTTGTATGCCTCTACATTTTGCACAGAGTTTACCCATTTCTTCCTCACCAGAATGAAGTCCAGTTGTGCCTTTGTGGTGTTTGGGTACTGGAATGTCCACAGCTTCCTGTTCGGCTTCCTGAACTTGGTATTTGTGACAACAAGATCGAAGCTGTTGACAAAATCTAGAAGAAGGATGCCATTCCGATTGGTGGAATCATGGTAAGAGAATAGAACTTCGCCTGTACCAAGTTTTGCATTGAAGTCGCCACCAATCAAAACCATGTTGTGTGCGGGGATGTCTCTCATCGCATCTGAGAGGTTCTTGTAAAAGGCGATTACATCCTCTTCTTTGGAGCAGTTTGTAGGGCTGTAGCAGCACATGATGGTTGTGGCTGGATTCCCTGTGAAGGAGGCAGTAATGATCCTATCAGAGTGTTTCTTGACCTCAGTAAGACATTTCATGGTGTAGTGGCTCATCAGTAATCCTATCCCACCAGTAGCAGCTCCACTTTTATTCCTTGTTGCTGAGGATGTTACCAAGGTGTACTTTTCAGATACCTTTGTATAATCTATGTCAGCATCGTGTACCATTCGGTGTTCTTGCACGCAAATCACATCGATTTTGAATTTGCTGGCTGCTTCCGTCAATTCACCCATGTTGTGCGGTTGTCTCAGTGTCCTGGTGTTGAAAGACGCGAAACTAACTGACTTTTTGCATCTCATGAATTTCGAAATAGTTCTCCCTCGTCCATGTCTGTTCTCAGCTCCTGCCCTCCCTGAAGGGTTTAAGGCAGACGCGTCATATGTTCCGTCTTGCGGATCAGACCTGTCAGAGGAAGTTGTTGCAGGGGCTTTAACCCTGGTGCTATAATTTGCTTCCATTATTCTTTCTTGGCTGATTCTATAGTAAATAGAAGACTTAATAATCAACAAATAAGAAAGAACATTACTGATTTGTAAGTGTAGAAATAAGATTGCTGATTGAAGAAGTTAAATCAAGTCGTACTCGTCTCTGACTCCATGTTTTCATCCCGGTCAAGCAATTTCCGTAAAATTGAAGTGTACTGCCCGCAACATGTGGCACTATCAAAAATATTAAATATGCATGAAATAAAACGCCACTCTCGTTCCAATTGACGTTGAGTCGGCAGTTATAGAATTCTAAAGATGTCCTACCGCCCGTCACGCTCATGAGTTCGAGTGTTGGTGTTTCGACAAAATCAGGTGCAATCAAAATCTATACACTTCACAAACAGAGAGGCATCATTTGCATTCGTGAATATGCGTGTTAATTTAATATGCAATGAAGTTTTGATAATAGATAAATAAACTTACCGTTTCCACATGTGTCTCCATTCCATCCTGACACACAGTCACAAGTATAGCCATTCACTTCGTCGTTACAAGTACCTCCATTTTCGCATGGACTTGAGTTACATTCATCAATATCTGGAATGTACACACATACAAAACAATGAGAAATATTGCATGTAGAAATACGTTTTAGTGTAACTATAAGTTACTGTATTGATGAATTCACTGCATAGGTTGGGCGTGGTATGGTCATGATGATGTTATACGGTATACAATAATAGTGTTGATGCAGGTGTCATATATCGAGGGTAGAGCGCCAGAAGGCCGTAACTTAAGAAATGTTATTTTGAGTTAATCGACTTTCAAATATTTGGGACTCATTACAATACACTGTATCACCCAAATTATAACTCTAATTTTAGTCAAATTAAGAGTGTTTATGAGTTATCTCTTAATGGTTCTGACAAACTAGGTGTTATGGATTATTTTGGTACCAACATCTCATTTGTCCAAAAGTTGAGTTACGGCCTTCTGGCGCTCAACCCTCGATATAATTTAGAGTTATGGCTCTCTTATATTGTTTATAATAATGCACGCATTAGTACTGTAGTTAATTAACTTCAACAGCAAGGTTGTGTCTTGCGGTATATGGGAGCTAGGAACTTCAGCTATGGGTACGTGAGATGTCTCACACCGGATTTCCGTGTACAAATTATCGGATAATTTCTGTTATTTGTATAAGCCCAGATTATCATGAAAATGATTGAAATGTGGGTATTTTAGTTTGAAGCTATATAGTTTCGGACAAAGATGTACTAACACAAAAGCCTGTGTAATATGTGCACTGTTAACATTTCTAAATATGTATGAAATAAAACGTCACTCTCGTTCCCATCGGCGTTGAGTCGGTAGGTATAGAATTCGAAAGATGTCCTACCGTTTGTCACGCTCATGAGTTCGAGTTTTGGTGTTCGAAAAAATTGGGTGAAATCAAAGTCTATACACTTCACAAATAGTGAGGCATCAATTGTATTCGTGAATATGTGTGTTAATTTAATATGTAATGAAGTTTTGATAATAGATAAATAAGCTTACAGTTTCCACATGTGACTCCATTCCACCCTGACACACAGTCACAAGTATAGCCATTCACTTCGTCGTTACAAGTACCTCCATTTTCGCATGGACTTGAGTTACATTCATCAATATCTGGAATGTACACACATGCAAAACAATGAGAAATATTGCATGTAGGAATACGTTTTAGTGTAACTATAGGTTACTGTATTGATGAATTCACTGCACAGGTTGGACGTGGTATGGTCATGATGATGTTATACGGTATATAATAATAGTGTTGATGCAGGTGTCATATATCGAGGATAGAGCGCCAGAAGGCCGTAACTTAAGACATTTTATTTTGAGTTAATCAACTTTCAAATATTTGGGACTCATTACAATACACTGTATCACCCAAATTATAACTCTAATTTTAGTCAAATTAAGAGTGTTTATGAGTTATCTCTTTATGGTTCTGACAAACTAGGTTTTATGGATTATTTTGGTACCAACATCTCATTTTGTCCAAAAGTTGAGTTACGGCCTTCTGGCGCTCAACCCTCGATATAATTTAGAGTTATGGCTCTCTTATATTATTTATAATAATGCACGCATTAGTACTGTAGTTAATTAACTTCAACAGCAAGGTTGTGTCTTGCGGTATATGGGAACTAGGACCTTCAGCTATGGGTACGTGAGATGTCTCACACCGGATTTCCGTGTACAAATTAATGGATAATTTCTGTTATTTGTATAAGCCCAGATTATCATGAAAATGATTGAAATGTGGGTATTTTAGTTTGAAGCTATATAGTTTCGGACAAAGATGTACTAACACAAAAGGCTGTGTAATATGTGCACTGTTAACATTTCAAAATATGTATAAAATAAAACGTCACTCTCGTTCCCATCGGCGTTGAGTCGGTAGGTATAGAATTCGAAAGATGTCCTACCGTTTGTCACGCTCATGAGTTCGAGTTTTGGTGTTCGAAAAAATTGGGTGAAATCAAAGTCTATACACTTCACAAAAAGAGAGGCATCAATTGCATTCGTGAATATGTGTGTTAATTTAATATGTAATGAAGTTTTGATAATAGATAAATAAGCTTACAGTTCCCACATGTGACTCCATTCCATCCTGACACACAGTCACAAGTATAGCCATTCAATTCGTCGTTACAAGTACCTCCATTTTCGCATGGACTTGAGTTACATTCATCAATATCTGGAATGTACACACATGCAAAACAATGAGAAATATTGCATGTAGGAATACGTTTGAGTGTAACTATAAGTTACTGTATTGATGAATTCACTGCACAGGTTGGACGTGGTATGGTCATGATGATGTTATACGGTATATAATAATAGTGTTGATGCAGGTGTCATATATCGAGGATAGAGCGCCAGAAGGCCGTAACTCAAGAAATGTTATTTTGAGTTAATCGACTTTCAAATATTTGGGACTCATTACAATACACTGTATCACCCAAATTATAACTCTAATTTTAGTCAAATTAAGAGTGTTTATGAGTTATCTCTTTATGGTTCTGACAAACTAGGTTTTATGGATTATTTTGGTACCAACATCTCATTTTGTCCAAAAGTTGAGTTACGGCCTTCTGGCGCTCAACCCTCGATATAATTTAGAGTTATGGCTCTCTTATATTGTTTATAATAATGCACGCATTAGTACTGTAGTTAATTAACTTCAACAGCAAGGTTGTGTCTTGCGGTATATGGGAGCTAGGAACTTCAGCTATGGGTACGTTAGATGTCTCACACCGGATTTCCGTGTACAAATTATCGGATAATTTCTGTTATTTGTATAAGCCCAGATTATCATGAAAATGATTGAAATGTGGGTATTTTAGTTTGAAGCTATATAGTTTCGGACAAAGATGTACTAACACAAAAGCCTGTGTAATATGTGCACTGTTAACATTTCTAAATATGTATGAAATAAAACGTCACTCTCGTTCCCATCGGCGTTGAGTCGGTAGGTATAGAATTCGAAAGATGTCCTACCGTTTGTCACGCTCATGAGTTCGAGTTTTGGTGTTCGAAAAAAATTGGGTGAAATCAAAGTCTATACACTTCACAAATAGAGAGGCATCAATTGCATTCGTGAATATGTGTGTTAATTTAATATGTAATGAAGTTTTGATAATAGATAAATAAGCGTACCGTTTCCACATGTGACTCCATTCCATCCTGACACACAGTCACAAGTATAGCCATTGACTTCGTCGTTACAAGTACCTCCATTTTCGCATGGACTTGAGTTACATTCATCAATATCTGGAATGTACAAACATGCAAAACAATGAGAAGTATTGCATGTAGGAATACGTTGTAGTGTAACTATAAGTTACTGTATTGATGAATTCACTGCATAGGTTGGACGTGGTATGGTCATGATGATGTTATACGGTATATAATAATAGTGTTGATGCAGGTGTCATATATCGAGGATAGAGCGCCAGAAGGCCGTAACTTAAGAAATTTTATTTTGAGTTAATCGACTTTCAAATATTTGGGACTCATTACAATACACTGTATCACCCAAATTATAACTCTAATTTTAGTCAAATTAAGAGTGTTTATGAGTTATCTCTTTATGGTTCTGACAAACTAGGTTTTATGGATTATTTTGGTACCAACATCTCATTTTGTCCAAAAGTTGAGTTACGGCCTTCTGGCGCTCAACCCTCGATATAATTTAGAGTTATGGCTCTCTTATATTGTTTATAATAATGCACGCATTAGTACTGTAGTTAATTAACTTCAACAGCAAGGTTGTGTCTTGCGGTATATGGGAACTAGGACCTTCAGCTATGGGTACGTGAGATGTCTCACACCGGATTTCCGTGTACAAATTATCGGATAATTTCTGTTATTTGTTAAAGCCCAGATTATCAAGAAAATGATTGAAATGTGGGTATTTTAGTTTGAAGCTATATAGTTTCGGACAAAGATGTACTAACACAAAAGCCTGTGTAATATGTGCACTGTTAACATTTCTAAATATGTATGAAATAAAACGTCACTCTCGTTCCCATCGGCGTTGAGTCGGTAGGTATAGAATTCGAAAGATGTCCTACCGTTTGTCACGCTCATGAGTTCGAGTTTTGGTGTTCGAAAAAATTGGGTGAAATCAAAGTCTATACACTTCACAAATAGAAAGGCATCAATTGCATTCGTGAATATGTGTGTTAATTTAATATGTAATGAAGTTTTGATAATAGATAAATAAGCTTACAGTTTCCACATGTGACTCCATTCCATCCTGACACACAGTCACAAGTATAGCCATTCACTTCGTCGTTACAAGTACCTCCATTTTCGCATGGACTTGAGTTACATTCATCAATATCTGGAATGTACACACATGCAAAACAATGAGAAATATTGCATGTAGGAATACGTTTTAGTGTAACTATAAGTTACTGTATTGATGAATTCACTGCATAGGTTGGACGTGGTATGGTCATGATGATGTTATACGGTATATAATAATAGTGTTGATGCAGGTGTCATATATCGAGGATAGAGCGCCAGAAGGCCGTAACTTAAGAAATTTTATTTTGAGTTAATCGACTTTCAAATATTTGGGACTCATTACAATACACTGTATCACCCAAATTATAACTCTAATTTTAGTCAAATTAAGAGTGTATATGAGTTATCTCTTTATGGTTCTGACAAACTAGGTTTTATGGATTATTTTGGTACCAACATCTCGTTTTGTCCAAAAGTTGAGTTACGGCCTTCTGGCGCTCAACCCTCGATATAATTTAGAGTTATGGCTCTCTTATATTGTTTATAATAATGCACGCATTAGTACTGTAGTTAATTAACTTCAACAGCAAGGTTGTGTCTTGCGGTATATGGGAACTAGGACCTTCAGCTATGGGTACGTTAGATGTCTCACACCGGATTTCCGTGTACAAATTATCGGATAATTTCTGTTATTTGTATAAGCCCAGATTATCATGAAAATGATTGAAATGTGGGTATTTTAGTTTGAAGCTATATAGTTTCGGACAAAGATGTACTAACACAAAAGCCTGTGTAATATGTGCACTGTTAACATTTCTAAATATGTATGAAATAAAACGTCACTCTCGTTCCCATCGGCGTTGAGTCGGTAGGTATAGAATTCGAAAGATATCCTACCGTTTGTCACGCTCATGAGTTCGAGTTTTGGTGTTCGAAAAAAATTGGGTGAAATCAAAGTCTATACACTTCACAAATAGAGAGGCATCAATTGCATTCGTGAATATGTGTGTTAATTTAATATGTAATGAAGTCTTGATAATAGATAAATAAGCGTACAGTTTCCACATGTGACTCCATTCCATCCTGACACACAGTCACAAGTATAGCCATTCACTTCGTCGTTACAAGTACCTCCATTTTCGCATGGACTTGAGTTACATTCATCAATATCTGGAATGTACAAACATGCAAAACAATGAAAAGTATTGCATGTAGGAATACGTTGTAGTGTAACTATAAGTTACTGTATTGATGAATTCACTGCATAGGTTGGACGTGGTATGGTCATGATGATGTTATACGGTATATAATAATAGTGTTGATGCAGGTGTCATATATCGAGGGTAGAGCGCCAGAAGGCCGTAACTTAAGAAATTTTATTTTGAGTTAATCGACTTTCAAATATTTGGGACTCATTACAATACACTGTATCACCCAAATTATAACTCTAATTTTAGTCAAATTAAGAGTGTTTATGAGTTATCTCTTTATGGTTCTGACAAACTAGGTTTTATGGATTATTTTGGTACCAACATCTCATTTTGTTCAAAAGTTGAGTTACGGCCTTCTGGCGCTCAACCCTCGATATAATTTAGAGTTATGGCTCTCTTATATTGTTTATAATAATGCACGCATTAGTACTGTAGTTAATTAACTTCAACAGCAAGGTTGTGTTTTGCGGTATATGGGAGCTAGGAACTTCAGCTATGGGTACGTGAGATGTCTCACACCGGATTTCCGTGTACAAATTATCGGATAATTTCTGTTATTTGTATAAGCCCAGATTATCATGAAAATGATTGAAATGTGGGTATTTTAGTTTGAAGCTATATAGTTTCGGACAAAGATGTACTAACACAAAAGCCTGTGTAATATGTGCACTGTTAACATTTCTAAATATGTATGAAATAAAACGTCACTCTCGTTCCCATCTGCGTTGAGTCGGTAGGTATAGAATTCGAAAGATGTCCTACCGTTTGTCACGCTCATGAGTTCGAGTTTTGGTGTTCGAAAAAATTGGGTGAAATCAAAGTCTATACACTTCACAAATAGAGAGGCATCAATTGCATTCGTGAATATGTGTGTTAATTTAATATGTAATGAAGTTTTGATAATAGATAAATAAGCTTACAGTTTCCACATGTGACTCCATTCCATCCTGACACACAGTCACAAGTATAGCCATTCACTTCGTCGTTACAAGTACCTCCATTTTCGCATGGACTTGAGTTACATTTATCAATATCTGGAATGTACACACATGCAAAACAATGAGAAATATTGCATGTAGGAATACGTTTTAGTGTAACTATAAGTTACTGTATTGATGAATTCACTGCATAGGTTGGACGTGGTATGGTCATGATGATGTTATACGGTATATAATATATAATAATAGTATTGATGCAGGTGTCATATATCGAGGGTAGAGCGCCAGAAGGCCGTAACTTAAGAAATGTTATTTTGAGTTAATCGACTTTCAAATATTTGGGACTCATTACAATACACTGTATCACCCAAATTATAACTCTAATTTTAGTCAAATTAAGAGTGTTTATGAGTTGTTTCTTTATGGTTCTGACAAACTAGATTTTATGGATTATTTTGGTACCAACATCTCATTTGTCCAAAAGTTGAGTTAAAGGCCTTCTGGCGCTCAACCCTCGATATAAGTTAGAGTTATGGCTCTCTTATATTGTTTATAATAATGCACGCATTAGTACTGTAGTTAATTAACTTCAACAGCAAGGTTGTATCTTGCGGTATATGGGAGCTAGGACCTTCAGCTATGGGTACGTGAGATGTCTCACACCGGATTTCCGTGTACAAATTATCGGATAATTTCTGTTATTTGTATAAGCCCAGATTATCAAGAAAATGATTGAAATGTGGGTATTTTAGTTTGAAGCTATATAGTTTCGGACAAAGATGTACTAACACAAAAGCCTGTGTAATATGTGCACTGTTAACATTTCTAAATATGTATGAAATAAAACGTCACTCTCGTTCCCATCTGCGTTGAGTCGGTAGGTATAGAATTCGAAAGATGTCCTACCGTTTGTCACGCTCATGAGTTCGAGTTTTGGTGTTCGAAAAAATTGGGTGAAATCAAAGTCTATACACTTCACAAATAGAGAGGCATCAATTGCATTCGTGAATATGTGTGTTAATTTAATATGTAATGAAGTTTTGATAATAGATAAATAAGCTTACAGTTTCCACATGTGACTCCATTCCATCCTGACACACAGTCACAAGTATAGCCATTCACTTCGTCGTTACAAGTACCTCCATTTTCGCATGGACTTGAGTTACATTCATCAATATCTGGAATGTACACACATGCAAAACAATGAGAAATATTGCATGTAGGAATACGTTTTTGTGTAACTATAAGTTATTGTATTGATGAATTCACTGCATAGGTTGGACGTGGTATGGTCATGATGATGTTATACGGTATATAATAATAGTGTTGATGCAGGTGTCATATATCGAGGGTAGAGCGCCAGAAGGCCGTAACTTAAGAAATGTTATTTTGAGTTAATCGACTTTCAAATATTTGGGACTCATTACAATACACTGTATCACCCAAATTATAACTCTAATTTTAGTCAAATTAAGAGTGTTTATGAGTTATCTCTTTATGGTTCTGACAAAATAGGTTTTATGGATTATTTTGGTACCAACATCTCATTTTGTCCAAAAGTTGAGTTACGGCCTTCTGGCGCTCAATCCTCGATATAATTTAGAGTTATGGCTCTCTTATAATGTTTATAATAACTAGCGGCGTACCCTCGCTACGCTCGGGTCCCCGCTAGATGGTTCACATTAACTACCTCTGAAACCACATAAACCCCCTACAACACCCCCTAAACCAGGTTGATTTATAACAACCATATCCCTTCTAAAGGCATTATAAACCCCCTATAACCCCCCCCCCCCAATCAGAATCAGAATCAGGTCGATTTATAACCATGTCCCTCATAAACCATTTACCGTGGCTACTTTATTAACCCTGTATACCTCTCAAACAGCATCAAGTTAATCCTCGGTACTTTTAAAACAACATAAACCCCATACAACCCCCCCACTGCAACTACACCAACCAGGTGGATTTATAATCATAACCCGGCCTCCCTGCTAACCATTTCCCGCGTCTACTTCATCCGCTAGATGGTTATGCCATATTACCTACCTCTGAAACCACACAAACCCCCTACAACACCCCCAAACCAGGTTGATTTATAACCACTAATCCCTCCTAACGGCATTATAAACCCGCAACCCCCACCCCCAATCAGGTTGATTTATAACCATATCCCTCCTAAACCATTTACCGTATAGCTACTTTATTAACCCCTATATAAAACCTCTCAAACCGCATCAAGTTAACCCTCGGTACATTTAAAACCACATAAACCCCCTACAATCGCCCCCACCCCACTGCAACTACACCAACCAACCATTTCCCGCGGCTACTTTATTAACTCTTAACCCCATCCTAAAACATTTCCCGTGGTTTCCCCCCCCCCCTCCCCCTCCCATGCACACACCCAAACCAGTTTGATTTATAATCCCTTAGATTGTTGTTAGCTAGTATTAGTAAAGAAATCAGGTTGCTTCATTAACCCCCGCAAAACGCTAATTGTACCATTATAACCCTAGGCCTATCCTAAACCATTTCCCGTGGTTTTACACCGCCCCCCACACCCCCCACCCCCCGCCCTCTCCCCCAACATGACAGGCTGTACACAGGCCTGCAACCATTTCCCGTGTGGCTTCTGCGTCATGTGTAGGGTGCGTGTGCCGCGGCAGTGAGACCTTGCGCAAACATGCACGCGACGCGTTACCACGGTAAGATTACGCTGTAGTAGTACGCGCAACGCACAATGTTGTTCAATTCTAGTGGCATTAATGAGCCAAATCTGAGAGGTTTTTTGCTGTTTTTGGAGCCAATTGTTAACCAATTTCAGTGGAATAAACTTTAACACCCTTCCCGTCATTTCCTCTATCTTTCATGCAAATTAGGCGCCACTTCGATTAAAAGCAACGGAGAAATAAGGATAACAAACACACAAACACACAAACAAACACACACCGTTTCCAGATTTATAGTAAGATGCACGCATTAGTACTGTAGTTAATTAACTTCAACAGCAAGGTTGTATCTTGCGGTATATGGGCGCTAGGAACTTCAGCTATGGGTATGTGAGATGTCTCACACCGGATTTCCGTGTACAAATTATCGGATAATTTCTGTTATTTGTATAAGCCCAGTTACATTCATCAATATCTGGAATGTACACACATGCAAAACAATGAGAAATATTGCATGTAGGAATACGTTTTTGTGTAACTATAAGTTACTGTATTGATGAATTCACTGCATAGGTTGGACGTGGTATGGTCATGATGATGTCATACGGTATATAATAATAGTGTTGATGCAGGTGTCATATATCGAGGGTAGAGCGCCAGAAGGCCGTAACTTAAGAAATGTTATTTTGAGTTAATCGACTTTCAAATATTTGGGACACATTACAATACACTGTATCACCCAAATTATAACTCTAATTTTAGTCAAATTAAGAGTGTTTATGAGTTATCTCTTTATGGTTCTGACAAACTAGGTTTTATGGATTATTTTGGTACCAACATCTCATTTTGTCCAAAAGTTGAGTTACGGCCTTCTGGCGCTCAACCCTCGATATAATTTAGAGTTATGGCTCTCTTATATTGTTTATAATAATGCACGCATTAGTACTGTAGTTAATTAACTTCAACAGCAAGGTTGTGTCTTGCGGTATATGGGAGCTAGGAACTTCAGCTATGGGTACGTTAGATGTCTCACACCGGATTTCCGTGTACAAATTATCGGATAATTTCTGTTATTTGTATAAGCCCAGATTATCATGAAAATGATTGAAATGTGGGTATTTTAGTTTGAAGCTATATAGTTTCGGACAAAGATGTACTAACACAAAAGCCTGTGTAATATGTGCACTGTTAACATTTCTAAATATGTATGAAATAAAACGTCACTCTCGTTCCCATCTGCGTTGAGTCGGTCGGTATAGAATTCGAAAGATGTCCTACCGTTTGTCACGCTCATGAGTTCGAGTTTTGGTGTTCGAAAAAATTGGGTGAAATCAAAGTCTATACACTTCACAAATAGAGAGGCATCAATTGCATTCGTGAATATGTGTGTTAATTTAATATGTAATGAAGTTTTGATAATAGATAAATAAGCTTACAGTTTCCACATGTGACTCCATTCCATCCTGACATACAGTCACAAGTATAGCCATTCACTTCGTCGTTACAAGTACCTCCATTTTCGCATGGACTTGAGTTACATTTATCAATATCTGGAATGTACACACATGCAAAACAATGAGAAATATTGCATGTAGGAATACGTTTTAGTGTAACTATAAGTTACTGTATTGATGAATTCACTGCATAGGTTGGACGTGGTATGGTCATGATGATGTTATACGGTATATAATATATAATAATAGTATTGATGCAGGTGTCATATATCGAGGGTAGAGCGCCAGAAGGCCGTAACTTAAGAAATGTTATTTTGAGTTAATCGACTTTCAAATATTTGGGACTCATTACAATACACTGTATCACCCAAATTATAACTCTAATTTTAGTCAAATTAAGAGTGTTTATGAGTTATCTCTTTATGGTTCTGACAAACAAGATTTTATGGATTATTTTGGTACCAACATCTCATTTGTCCAAAAGTTGAGTTACGGCCTTCTGGCGCTCAACCCTCGATATAATTTAGAGTTATGGCTCTCTTATATTGTTTATAATAATGCACGCATTAGTACTGTAGTTAATTAACTTCAACAGCAAGGTTGTGTTTTGCGGTATATGGGAGCTAGGACCTTCAGCTATGGGTACGTGAGATGTCTCACACCGGATTTCCGTGTACAAATTATCGGATAATTTCTGTTATTTGTATAAGCCCAGATTATCAAGAAAATGATTGAAATGTGGGTATTTTAGTTTGAAGCTATATAGTTTCGGACAAAGATGTACTAACACAAAAGCCTGTGTAATATGTGCACTGTTAACATTTCTAAATATGTATGAAATAAAACGTCACTCTCGTTCCCATCTGCGTTGAGTCGGTAGGTATAGAATTCGAAAGATGTCCTACCGTTTGTCACGCTCATGAGTTCGAGTTTTGGTGTTCGAAAAAATTGGGTGAAATCAAAGTCTATACACTTCACAAATAGAGAGGCATCAATTGCATTCGTGAATATGTGTGGTAATTTAATATGTAATGAAGTTTTGATAATAGATAAATAAGCTTACAGTTTCCACATGTGACTCCATTCCATCCTGACACACAGTCACAAGTATAGCCATTCACTTCGTCGTTACAAGTACCTCCATTTTCGCATGGACTTGAGTTACATTCATCAATATCTGGAATGTACACATGCAAAACAATGAGAAATATTGCATGTAGGAATACGTTTTAGTGTAACTATAAGTTACTGTATTGATGAATTCACTGCATAGGTTGGACGTGGTATGGTCATGATGATGTTATACGGTATATAATAATAGTGTTGATGCAGGTGTCATATATCGAGGGTAGAGCGCCAGAAGGCCGTAACTCAAGAAATGTTATTTTGAGTTAATCGACTTTCAAATATTTGGGACTCATTACAATACACTGTATCACCCAAATTATAACTCTAATTTTAGTCAAATTAAGAGTGTTTATGAGTTATCTCTTTATGGTTCTGAAAATCTAGGTTATATGGATTATTTTGGTACCAACATCTCATTTTGTCCAAAAGTTGAGTTACGGCCTTCTGGCGCTCAACCCTCGATATAATTTAGAGTTATGGCTCTCTTATAATAGTAATAGCGTTGCTTATATAGCGCTGTTCCAAAAATGATCACAGCGCTTAACAAAAGATAAAACATAAACAATACAATATACCCCAGGCAACATACAAAAGTGAATGGAAAGAATGAGAAAGCCTAAAATGTACAGATAATCAGTTACTAAACAAATGAGTCTTGAGATTGTGTTTGAAGGTTATGATACTGTTGCTGGATCTTAATGTAGATGGGGTGCTATTCCATAGTGTTGGGCCAGCCACAGCAAATGAGTTAGCTCCAATGCGTTTATGGCTGGCTGGCACAACAAGACGGGTTTTGTCAATGGTAGATCGTAGACCTTGTCTAGATGGAACATAGATGGAAATATACTCAGATATGTATATGGGGGCAGAACCAGTGATGGATTTATAGACGTACAGAAGTGTTTTGAACTTGATTCTTTTATCAACTGGTAGCCATTGCAGAGAATGAAGTAGTGGAGCAGATGAGTGACGTCTGTTGACTTTAAAAATGATGCGCGCTGCCTTGTTTTGAAGCCGCTGCAAGCGAGACTTGTCAGCACTACTACATCCAGAAAGAAGGGAATTGGCATAATCAAGTTTTGAAAGAACAAGGGCACGCATTGTGTGATTGCAAGTGTCAGTGTCAATAAATCTACGTATTCTGGATATGTTCCATAACCCAAAATTGATGGTGCGACAAATAGCAGTGACATAAGATGACATGGTCATGGAAGAATCAAAGGTCACACCCAAGTTTTTAATTGTAGAGGATGGGGATATTTCTTCCGAACCAACAATAAGGGTAGTGTCACGTAATCTAGACAGGTTCAATCGAGTGCTAGCAATAAAGAACTCAGTCTTGGTCTCATTGAGCTTAAGCATATTTGCGGTCATCCAAGAATGAATTTCGTTTATGCACGCAGATAGCTTGAAGCAAGCACAGGCACAGTCACCTGGTATTTTGGGATTGAACGTTAGATAAAGTTGTGTGTCATCAGCATAGATATGGAACTGTAACTTGTGGCGGCGTATGATGGCGGCAACTTCCTGGGTGTACATGGTAAAGGCCTTGGGACCAATGATTGAACCCTGCGGAACCCCACATTTGAGATAGAAAACATTAGACATATGGCTATCAACACACACACGAAAACTACGATCGGTTAAGTATGATCGGAACCAGTCCAGTGCTGTGCCTTTGATACCAAAGTTTGTCTCAAATCGGTCAATAAGGATGTCATGATCAATAGTATCAAAGGCAGCAGACAAGTCAAGCATGACTAAGAGAACAGCTTTGTTACTATCTAAGGCTTTGTCAATGTCATTTCTTACCCTGAGCAACGCAGTTTCAGTGCTGTGGTTAGCTTTGTACGCTGACTGAAACACTTCATTAAGATCATTTCTAGCCATGTGCTCATTTACCTGAGTAATAGCTGCTCTCTCGATCACTTTGCCCAGAAATTTTATATTAGAGATGGGTCTGTAGTTCTTTAGATCATTACAGCCCAAAGAGGCCTTCTTAATGATTGGTGTTACAGTGGCACCTTTAAGTTTGTCTGGGAAAACACCAGTTGTCAGAGATGTGTTGACAATACTAGTGATGTATGGCGTAACAATGTCGATGTTCTCTTTAATCATCCAGATTGGCATGTAATCTAAGGAACAAGTTTTATTGGCACATTTCATTATGATGTTATGAACCTCAGTGACATCAAGATTGCGGAAATATGGAAAGTCACAATTAATAGGGACAACATTGCCAGTTGGTGGAGATCTAGAAATTGCAAGGTCATTTTCAGAGATAATACTACTTCTTATTTTGGAGACCTTATCGTTAAAGAATTTTGCAAATTTGTTACTAAGTGCGTGCGATGAGTTGATGGTTGGCAGCACTTTCTTATTCTTGTTTAATAGAACACCAATAGTCTTGAACATGTCTTTTGAGTTTGTGTCCTTCAACTTATTCATGAAATAGCCTTCTTTGGATAGCTCAATCAGTTTTACGAGTTTCTCATGCTGTATCATGTAGGCATCTCTATCAGCTTGGCGACGATGCTTTCTCCACCTCCTCTCCTCTCCTCTCCTCTTATATTGTTTATAATAATGCACGCATTAGTACTGTAGCCCAGATTATCAAGAAAATGATGGAAATGTGGGTATTTTAGTTTCAAGCTATGTGAGTATCGGACAAAGAAGTACTAAAGTGTAATATGTGGTGTAATGTCCAACATTTTTTTTTGATTTTGGAAGGGTTTTAAATTAAATTTCTACACTTACAAAGTTTGTTGCAAAGCATGATGGGACGATTGGAAAAAATGGCGAACTACATGAAATGAAGTTTGTGTTACGATAACGTTTTACATCTCTAATTATAGTAAATAGAAGACTTAATAATCAACAAATAAGAAAGAACATTACTGATTTGTAAGTGTAGAAATAAGATTGCTGATTGAAGAAGTTAAATCAAGTCGAACTTGTCTCTGACTCCATGTTTTCATCCCGGTCAAGCAATTTCCGTAAAATCGAAGTGTACTGCCCGCAACATGTGGCACTATTAAAAATTCTAAATATGCATGAAATGAAACGTCACTCTCGTTCCGATTGACGTTGAGTCGGCAGGTATAGAATTCTAAAGATGTTCTACCGCCCGTCACGCTCATGAGTTCCAGTGTTGGTGTTCGACAAAATCGGATGCAATCAAAGTCTATACACTTCACAAATAGAGAGGCATCAATTGCATTCGTGAATATGTGTGTTAATTTAATATGTAAAGAATTGTTGATAATAGATAAATAAGCTTACCGTTTCCACATGTGACTCCATTCCATCCTGACACACAGTCACAAGTATAGCCATTAACTTTGTCGTTACAAGTACCTTCATTTTCGCATGGACTTGAGTTACATTCAGCATTATCTGGAATGTACACGATCACAAAACAATGAGACATATTGCATGTAGGAAATTACATTTTAGTGGAACTGTAAGTTACTGTATTGATGAATTTAATGCATAGGTTGGACGTGGTATGGTAATGAGGCGTTGCGTCCCCATACCGGCGTGAAAAACTGCAATTTTTCAACTAATATGCCTGTCTTCCTTTCTGTCCCTTTCCTTTCTCTTTTTGTCTCCTCTTTCTTTGCCTTCCTTTGCCTTCCCGTCTTTCCCGGTTTATATTTTTCGGGGGGGGGGGGGGGGGGCACTGCGCCCCCCTTGCACGCCCTGGCTACTGCCTTTTGCCCTAGCTTAATAATGATAAACTTAAACATCTTTAAGAAATAAGAAACAACAAAAGGAATGAATTGTCATTTAAAAATTACGGTTCGTTCCTTTTGCGGTTTCTTATTTTTTTCTTCTATCAAACATGCTCGTCGCTCTATTTTGTCCTTGTATGCTCATTTTGTTTAATAATTTTCGTTATATTTTATTTTTCTATTCTATACTCTAACTTTTGTTAACACAAGTTAATAAAATGTACCGTATGTGCAGACAAGATGATTTCTCTTTTTCAGCTGTTGAATAAAATTAATTCTCTTTTCCCGGGTGTTATAGGTTTTGACTAGCCTTTTGATATTGAGCCGAGGATTTCAATGTTGTAAAGTGAGTTGACCGTTGTTTAAAGCCGCCTAACATGAATTAATATATCTAACTTCACAACTACTTGTCTGCCTAATATGATCAGAGCACAATAATAAAAAATATTAAAAAATATTTGTAAGACATTTGGATCTGTGCTGTTATAACCATTATAAATACTTGTTATAAGCAAGGTAAATACCGGTAATAATGTAGAAATTGTTCCAGCTTGTTTGCAGAGGAAATTGTATCAAGTAATAGTGCCCAGTAGCGTCGACATGCATCACAACATATCAAGAATAGATAGTACAAACTATCACAGAAACCCATAGGCACTTACCTTTACACTACACCTAAGATTTGATGGGTACAAAATTATAGGCGTGAGCCTTTTAGATTCCCATATCCATTTTCGGACCAATATTTGTCAAGTTGATTCTTGAATTGATTCGTAGATTTGGCTTTCACAACTGAAGGAGGGAGTTTATTCCATATATCTATGACACACCCTGTGAGAAGAAATGCTTTCGCAATTCCAGGCTCTTTCGTCAGTTGCTTCTTGAAGAGTTTGAAGTTGTGTCCCCTTGTTCCGGTGGTATGCGACATGGTGAAGAGCTCCATTGAGAATTTTGAAGACTTTAATCAGGTCTCCTCTTGTTCTTCTTACTTCTAACGGAACAGAGCTTTAGGGTCTTCAACCTCTAGCCAATATAGTTTGTTTCACAGACTCTTTACAAGCTTAGTGGCTTTTCTCTGGGCCTTCTCTAGCTTTTTAATGACTCCAATCTGATAGGGGTTCCAGACTTGTTGAACACAGTATTCTAGGTGCGGTCGGATGAATGCCTTCTTATAAGATGGAGAAACTGTTGATGTCAATATATTTGAAAGGATCTCTTTATGATTCCAAGACTGCTCATCGCTTGTGCTGCTGCTTTAGAGCATTGCTGATCTGGTCTCCCAAGTGGTAATCTCTCTTGTTTTGTTTTTTATCTTTTGTATTTATTTATCGCCACTTATCAATATTACATTGTACATACATTCAATCTTTAACATTAATACATAGCATAATTTCTATTCATCATTATAAACACTTACTTAATTGATCTATCCTTAAATTGATCAAAATGTATATCTTAATTTGAGAAATGCCATACGAGACGTATTCATGCTAATGTTGAATAATAAGTTATCATGTTTTCCAATTGTATAGTAATATGACTACAAGCTACTTAATTCCAACATTTATGTCAGTCGTCTAACTCTGAGCTCATGCAATAATAACGCAACAACATTTGGATGCTTTCCGTATTTAAACTTGCTAATGCACATTTTGGCCACAGAAATAATCGTATTGCTTACATTATTACATATCTTGTTACCCTTAAAATAACCAAAAAGAATATCTGTCACAGACACTTTTACTTTTTTCCCCTGTTACGTCAATGAGTATTGTATTAATTTCTAACCATACTTCTCTTATATATATATATATATCTTGCAATGAAAGAAAGAATGTTCCAGATACTCTTTTTCGTTACATGTTTCACATACATCATTGTTAGCTTTACACATTTTAAATAGTAAGATTCTAGTCGGATAAATATTGCAAAGTATTTTCCAATTCATAGTTACCAGTTTGGCTTCTTTTATTGAACATGTTGCATCTCTCTATATATCACTCCACTGAAAAACATAGTTAGGGAATTTTGTCTCCCAAAAACGTTCACTTATTGGTCTAACTGTTATTTTTGATATCAATATGCTACGCACAGTTTTAGAATTACATTTTTCTATTGGCAGGAAAGCAGAATTGATCATAAGACCAATCGTATGTTAAACAGTTTTGTTTGGCGTGCTTCTTTTTTTCCAGTTTTTTGGGACTGCTGATTTTATTGTTATATATTGTAGCATAATTCCTCCAGGCCTTTTAATTTTTTCTTTTAACTTATTTCTGACATAGATAGAAATGCATTGTTTTCATAATATAAGCTTGAAATACTGACAAACCCAGCTTTAATCCAATCTGTAAAATACAATGTGTTTCCAGAGCACATTGAACACACGTATTGTTCCATACAATTTCTTGACTTGGATAATCTATTTCATCTACATTCATAGCTGACTTTGTTCTCAGCCATACTATACTATTAGGTTGTGATAGAATGTTGACATATTATTAAGTTGTGCTATACATCTTTCATTTAAATTGCTATAAACCATTTCAAATTGAGATCGGAAATCTTCGGAAAAACAGGTCACGTGGAGTAGGTGCGGTGCGCGTTCTTCGCAACAGTTGATCACATTCACAGCATTGTCCTAGTTGGTTGTCCGTCTAGTGATTTACTATGTTTACATACACGCGTGCACACATGAGAAGTAAAACGTGGAACGAGACTATTTTTTTTTATCAACAAAGGCGTTGACCGGCAAATTCAAAATGTATCGAGCAGACGGTAAAAAGTGAAAATATTACCCCAAATCCCTTTCATCTCACCGTTTTTTGTTACTGAAATGCCGCAACATCAATTTTGTGAAGGATACAATCTATCACCAACACCAGCGCAATATACCACACGGGCAGACGGGTGAAAAACACGTTTATTTTTCTCCGGCACATGGCCATGACCTGTGAGCTGACAGGTCATGTAACCGAGCGTCAAATAACTCGGCTAATCGGAAGCATTCGGAACCGATCGTATATTTTCGGATTTGAAATGGTCTATAGCTACTGGTACACTTTAGAATATTTAATTTCAAATCATTCACATGAATTTCATGTAAAGGTATTTTTTCCAAGTTGCTATCGAGTCATTTGTAACCCGTTTAATCCACGAAACTTTCAGCGAGATGGCAGATGTACCATTTCAATCCCCCTTCAGTATAATCACTAATCATCGTTCTTCTTTTGACTTTTTCGATACTACCCCAAATGATTTAAAGAAAGTGGAGTTGAGTTCATTGATATTCTTATCTGGTATCTCCAGAACACTTCAAATATAAGATAGCTGTGACGCCAATAGGCTTTTTACAATAATTATTTTGCCAACAATAGTCAAATCACGTTGATTCCATATTGTAATAATATTCTTTATCACATTAACTTTTGAAAGCCAATTGTCCTCTATTTCACTAACTGGTTTTGTACTACTAAAATAAATGCCCAGAGATTTAACTGCATTATCAGGATGTAATTTCCATTTCATATTACATAATTTCTCTTCACTTTGTCTACATGATCCAATCCACATACCTTCTGTTTTTGTTACATTTAGTTTCAGCCCAGAGAATAAAGAGAAACTCTTTAAAATATCCAATACTTCCTTTACATCTCTTTTGTTGCTAACAAAAATTGTGATGTCATCTGTATATAGCGATATTCGGGCTTCATTTCTTGGATAATTATCTAAAGGGAGTTTAATACCTCTTATATTGTTACACTGTCTTATTTTACAAGCAAGACTCTCTATTGTAATACTAAATAACAAAGCCTATGGAGGGCATCTTTGTCTGACACCATTTTCTATCTCAAAGTACTCTGAGACATTGTCATTTTGCATTATACAGCTTGAAGTATCATTGTAAATGGTTTCAATCCATTTTATAAAGTCATCACCAAAATTGTGTTCATTTAACACTTAAAACAGATATTTCCTATCGATACTATCAAAAGCTTTTCTAAAATCAAGAAACGCGCTCGTTATTGTTTTAGACACCACATTCCACATCACATTCTCTAAATTTAAAAAATATCTAGTTTTCTTTTCCCCTTCCTGTATCCACCTTTCTTTCGAATCTTATTGTTGCTCCATTTGTAACATCTTGCCAGGCCAGTTCTAAATTTAGTTTTGCTCGAGCATATTTGATATGATTTTCTTTGGAGTCATTTTGAGTTAACTCTATTTTAATATCATTTAAAAAAAATTCTAGATCAATAATAATGCCGCCTTTCTGCTTTTTACATGAACAATATGAAATGGTAAATGTTCGTGTTTTATTTTTTTATTTCTATTATCAAGGATATCTTTATATTCGGCATGCTCCTTAAATATTAGTTTGGGCAGTTGTGTATTCAGCATCTTGTAGCAAACTGTTGTTGAACTTCCAAAATCCTTTCCCTTTTTCATATTTCCGGTTTAATATTTAATTTGA
The DNA here is from genome assembly GCA_035610835.1 of Ophiura sarsii. Lineage (NCBI taxonomy): Eukaryota > Metazoa > Echinodermata > Ophiuroidea > Amphilepidida > Ophiuridae > Ophiura > Ophiura sarsii. The sequence continues at coordinate 10,472,900 of CM069455.1, forward strand.
CCGCTAAATGGTCTGTACAAGGTGCTGTACTTATTTGGCAATTTGATATAGTGTTCTCTAACAGTATTGGCACAAACCAATAATCTAAAGTAGATTTACATTTAGGATTGATTCTTTGCCAAGTGCATGTTTTTTTCTCCACGCATCACATATATTATAGTTATTTAACAAATCTTTCAATGATCTCTGTGATTTGATTTTACATGTTTTATTTAAATCGATATTAAAATCTCCACCCAATATATTATAACCTTCAGAACCAGGATCATCAATCAAATTTTCCAAACATGACAGAAAAATGCACATCTCTTTTTCGTCGTTTGGACTATAAATATTCCACAGGTTATATCGTTCATTTTCAATTTCTATTTTGACTCATATATCTATAACTAATTTTTTATTACATCGTGTATTTTAACCTGACACTACGGAGAAATAAGGGTGAGCAAACCTTTACTATGTACACTTTTACAGAGAGCACATTGTTTTTTCTTTAACCATTTGAATGTTGAATCACGTTTCTTTTTATTTCTCAAGCCACGAACATTAATTGTAATTAAATTAAGTGTTTTTGAACGGTTCATCATGAGTTATTTTGATACGTGATACAAAAATAATACATATAAGATATAGAGACATCATAGTTAATTAGCAGGTACTTATATGATCTATGTAATTTGATTTTGCATGTTTTATATAATAGATACTAAAATCTCCACCTAATATATTATCACCTTTCGAACCATGTACATCAATCAAATTTTCTAAAATTGGCAGAAATACGAGTTTTACTTTTTCTTCATTTGGACCATAAATATTCCATAAGTTATATCTTTTATTTCCAATTTCTATTTTGACAGACATGTACCTATTATTTATTTTGATTACATCATGCATTTTAAACTGACACTGATGAGATATAAGAGTGAGCAAACCTTTACTATGTACACTATTACAGAGAGCATAGTTCTCCTGCCCATTTACGTGTCCATATGTTTACATCTTTTTCAATACAATATGCCTCTTGGATATAACTAATATCACATTTGTTATTACGTATCCTTTTCGCTCTCAAACCACTGATATTCATTGTATGTAAATTAGGTATTTTAGAACGGTTCATCATGGTTATTTTGATATGGACTAAAAAGTTCAATACAAATATAAAAAGAGATTAAAAAAAACATATTTTGAAACAGCATTGTAAAAGCGTTTTCATATTATATCAAACATACTTCAGTGAAAACTATCTTTTGTTCTGTCTTTCACATTCTTTGTCCGATGATATCGATGATATTGGGTATAATCCATCTTCATCGGATAGGATAGGTGATTGACGTCGCTCTTTTTTGTTCTGTTTTCTCATGTCTTCATATTGAGGAGACATAGCATTGTTTTTTTCTTTTTTTCTTTTTTCTTCTTACTGACCTTGGTTTTAAGTTTATTTGATTGTTTCTTTTCATCATACGTCTTTCCTGTCAGTGTTGTTTGCTTCAAAGGTTTAGAGGTGGGTTTTGAAGAGTTATCTGCTGCTTCATCTGGGCGTTTATCTGTGATACCTGTTGATGAGTTTGTTGCCCACAGGTTCACCTTACTAGACGGGCCGGCTTCCAATACGTCCTGATTCACCTCTGTCTTCTGTAGGTCGCTTTTCACCTGTCGCAAGTACAACTCTACGTCCTATTAGATTTCTACCACCGTGAGTGGATTTAACAAGTCACTTTGAAGGTCACTTTCTACTCTGGCTGTTTTAACCGGTGTTTTATTTCTATCGCCTTTGTTGCTGACTGCTTTCTCTACCACCTTGAGTGAGTTTTGCAGGTCACTTTGAGCGCCGCCATCTGCTGTTGTTGACTTTATTGATGCTTGTTTGCTGACTGGTTTTTCTTTTCCATCTGCGCAGTCTCTAGCCATATGTCCAAGTTATTGACACCTGAAGCAACGTACCTGTCCTCTACCACCTGAAGGACATGATTGTTTTACATGACCTTCTTCTCCACAACCATAACACTTGGACTTTCGCTTCTCAGGAGAGTCTTTATGTTGGTGTGCATAATCGTGACAAATGGCACAGTTGACGTGTTATCCAGAATAGTAGAGCACTACTGGATTATCCATCAATTCTTGAATCTCATGGATCATGGATTGAAATCATGCTATATCTGTCTTTCTGCTCATAGATTTGAGATACATAGCAGTATCTATGACCGCTTAATAGATGCCCCCATTTTGTATCATTTTCATTGCCATCTCTGTTTTTGACAATATGCTTCATAACGTCTGTTTCACGCTAATAGCAAAAGTATCAACCCATTGCTCAATGTACTCTTCCGTAACGCTTTGTGGTAACTCGTGTATACTCAGTCTTATCGATCCTTTAGACTTTTTTACGTGTTCATTCTTTGCAAAATCATTCAGTATAATTATACGATTTTCCCTGTATCTGAAAGGTACCTTCCGCATTATCTCATCGCTTGTGCTGCTGCTTTAAAGCATTGCTGAGAAGGTTTACAGCTGCTTGATATTATTATTATACCAGGTATTTTTCTTCGTCTGTCTTTGGAATGATCTGGTCTCCCAAGTGATAATCTCTCTTGTTGTTATAAGAGCCCATATGCATACTTTTGCATTTGGTAGCGTTGGAATGTAGCAGCCAGGTATCTGACCATTCTTGTAGATGATTCAAGTTCTGTTTAATTGTTTCCTCTCCACTGTTGTGGTTTTTGTCTATTTTGTGGTAGATCTTTGTGCCGTCAGCAAACATTTTGGTGGTGGATGAAACGATGTCGGATAGGTCGTTTATGTATATGACGAAGAGGATTGGGCCGAGGACCGAGCCTTGGGGGACACCACTTATCACATCCGCCCATTCAGATCGAGCCTCTGTGTGCGTAAATGAATTCACTTGCGCGCGTACATGAATTCACTTGTTCGCGTAAATTATTTCACTTGTGCTTAAAATTAATTCACTCGTGCGCGTAAATTGATTCACTTGCGCGCGTAAATTAATTCACTTGTGCGAGTATATTAATTTACTTGCGCGCGTAAATTAATTCACTTGTGCGCGTAAATTAATTCACTTGTGCGCGTAAATTAATTCACTTGTCCGAGTAAAACAATTCACTTGTGTGTGTAAATTGCTTGTGTGGGGGTGTGTTGACGGTGTTAGTACACCGTACCATTACCTTGCTATACACAACCTACACATGTGTACATCGTAATTATTATAGACGTTATGCAAATGTCAATTTGGGTCACGGTCATTCCCAAATAACACATATAATGTGTGTTGGGGCATGAAGAAGTACTTACTTGTCGATACACAAAACTTTGACTAATAGATTTTACTCAAATAAATTGGGTACGTCGCGGTAGTTTATTAACAACAAAAAATGCACTTTTTTATATTGTGTAAAGTAGTTTCAACTTGTACAGGCTATCGATGTCCAAAGTTCAATACATCTTTTCATCATCAAAATCAATGAGATTAGATCCGTTGTTTTTCTATCATATTTGCTATACTGTTCCCTTTTATTAGAATTTTAGATCATGAATATCGGACTTATTTTATTGAAGTTACACTCCATTGTGTAAGACATGGTGATTTAACCATTTTTGGCAAACTGCAAAAAAAATGTGTTTTTAAACAGCTTGTTTGAAAGAATACATTCTCTTAATCTCTTGTCTGCTAATATCTTTGGTTCCTTTCTATTTTAAACTGCTGTTGTATCATATTGTTGTTCAAATCATTAATACTGCTTCATTTTGATTCAATTTAAAGAGTAAAAAATTGACCGTCACGCATGAGCGACCCCAAGTTTCTATAATGAGCTAGTTTTGAGGCTAAACTTCAGGGACATTTAAACAGGTAAAGACGTAGTCATGGGTAATTAGCAGTGGCTTAGACTTCTTTTCATATTGGGGATGCAATTTCCTACAAACTTGGTAAAAATTATATAGTCCCTTAGTGTTTAACCTCACGAAATCCATTCGGAAAATGAAGTCTAAGCCACTGGTGATTCACCAAATACCACTTCTCCCTAAATACTTATCAAATAAAACAATTCATGGGGTCATTAAAAATTATTAATGATTTGAACACCCATAACTAATAACAGTTACAACAGAAAGACACTCAAGATTATATTGAGTAGACAAGAGATTTATGAGAATAGACCAGTTTCTTTCAAACACGCTGTAATAGCACACACATGTTTTAGCACTTTGCCAAAAAGGTGAAATCACCATGTTTACATAATGGATTGTATCTTGAGTTTGATGAATCCGATATTCATGATCTAAAATTATAATGAATAAGTATAGTATGACAAAGATGATGTTAAAACAACGGACATAATCCCTCCGATTTTGATGATGACAAAATGATTGAACTTTGGGCATCGATGGGTACTAATCATTTTGGGACAGCCTGTATTCAGTCAATATGTAGGTTTCCTTTTTACAATTTACACAATTTTAAGTATCAAAACTAATGAAAATAATATTGAATTTAATGTCTATGATTGAGTTATGTCAATACAAGTGTGCATCGATAGGGCCCACATACTTGAAATTTGTTTTATCACCAAGAGAATGGGTCTATAGATCATATCAATAGTTTAAAACGATCAAACCCTGATACATTACCTTCTGGTAAAACCATCACCAAAATCACAGTGACAGCAGAGATAATGGCGACTAAAAAGATACAGCACAATACTAGAACCAGTTTCTTTCCTCTCAACGGTTTGGATTCTTGCGGTTGAGCTTGAGTCTCATGAGGAGTTGTCGGTGATATAGTTGCGTAGGTATTTTCGGTCTGATGGACATCAGGGGTCTCATAGTCAGTGCATTCTTGTGGCTGAGCTTGAGTCTCATTAGGGGTTATCGGTGATAGACTCTGGTAGGTATTTTCGGTCTGACGGACATAAGGAGTATATTCAGCGTCTTGATAGTCAGTGGATTCTTGTGGTTGAGCTTGAGTCTCATGAGGAGTTGTTGGTGATAGACTCTGGTAGGTATTGTCGGTCTGACGGACATACGGAGTATATTCAGCGTCTTGATATTTAATGACTGGCTCATTTCCTGGCTGAAACGCTATATTCACTTTCCCTTTAGCCTCCATGGCTACTAAAACAGTGCTGATCGCTGCGTACAGTGTTTAGTACCTTTTTTTGTCTATTTAGTCAAGAGTAGACTTTACAAATAATAGAATTAGAACATAACACGATGTTATCACATTGAGCGTAATATACATGTATAGGTATGTCGTCTGCATTTTGAAAGCATAGCAATAACATTTTCAGCTTGGATGACTAATAGGTTGAATCCTACGTGTCGTACGCACTACATCGCTTCTTTGCATCCTTGGTCAGACTGAAGGTTGAGGACCTGTTGAAACTAGTCCAGTCCGGGTGTGTTTATTTGTGTGAACCATACTGAAAATATTCTTGACAATAAGTTTTGGTAGTGACATGTATATAGCAGGCTAGCAATTAAATATGATACAGCAAGCAAAATCGCGGATTTCAAAATTATGATAATAAAAAAGTCGCCAATATCCGTTTTTATAGAGTTAAAATATAAAATATATTGGCTTATGCAGAGGCCAGGTATTGATATTTAGAATTTAGTAAGACATACTACATTGTTCCGGTCAACAAAAAGATGACTAAAATATAGTGGGTCTGAGGATCGATTACCTTTTTTGTTTTTGTTTGTTTGTTGCTATAGACACTTTTAGTGAAGGAAAAAACTATACAATTTTGTTTTCAATTACTTTAATGTTCCTATACGTTTGCTTAAAGAAAGTGTCCAGGAAGCACAACATTGTGCATTATATGTTAGTAAAATAATTATCAAGCCCAAATCGCGTAGTTATATAGAACAAAACATCATACTTATCATAAAAATGAATACAAAACTGCCATCTCTCAACATGCCATTTTTAAAATTCGCGGTAATCGAGAGTCCAGGGATCAATGACGTCATGGTTATTGGTGCTCAAATTTACGCAAGTGCATTGTATAACTATGACTTCATTGATGCCGGGACTTTCGATTGCCGCGAATTTTAAAAATGGCATGTTGAGAGATGGCAGTGTTTATTCGGTTTTTAAGATAAGTATGATGTTTTGTTCTATATTACTACGTGATTTGGGCGCGATAATTCTTTTTCAAACATATAATGCACAATGTTTTGCTTGCCGGACACCTTGCGCCATGTCAAGATTATCAGTGAAAGCATGTGCGCTGAATGCAAGGGTGACGGGGCTTGCAGCCCATATTACAAGCAACCCTCGGACCGTGTTCAATGTTTTGTTTTCTTGCTAGAATCTTGACCTTGTACCTCCTTGGTGGATATAAATAGAGTATAGGACAGTTTCTATAGCTATTTGGCAACTTCAGATACAGACATATCATTTAAAACATACGTCTTTCAACATACACAAATATCTTAAACAAAAGAAAGAAATTGAGATGTTATGGGTCTGTCTTGTTTGGGCAAACAAACCTGTTTTTTGTTGTTGTTGGCCTAACAGTGAGTTGGGCTGGTTGTGTCAATGCAGGTAATGAACTGTGTAAATCGGTTTTTAAAGGGGATTTCCCGGGCAGTTATTGTTTGGAATGTATTCGTGATAGTGTCATGCAGAGAATGACTTGAAGTAAAAATATATGTTTAAAATAATACTTTCCAAATGTAATAGAATTGGTAGATATCGTTACTTAGTGCAGCATACCGTTCTTATTATGATATCGTTCTGAAATTGTAACTCCAAGTCATTTCCTTCTTTAGGAATTTGTGCATGGTTCTTGTGAAATTTAATTTGCAATCTGTTTTTTTAACATGTTTAACGTTGAAATTAAATTTCACAAGACACTTGTGGTAAACTTGAACCCGGATCGCTCTGTGCAAACATTACATGTGAGTTGATTTCCGTCGAGACTGTGAATTCTTACTTCCAAGTGTAGTCTTGGCCAATTGCTTCGACAATTCTGTGTTTGGATGTTTCGTAGACTTGTCCACCTCCACATTTATACTCCACGCAGGCTACTGCCTGGTTGGTTTCTGTATTTACTTGAGCACCAACCTGGCGTATTCCATAAAGAAATGTAGGGCATTGACCGCCCGGAAATATGTCTGTATTAGTGGCGGAACTGGAGACGTTATGAAACAAGAAACACATTTGGTGGCAGCTGAGACTAATATAACTAAAGAGATAAGAAGCGCCCATTCATACCTGCTATGTGCAGCGATACAGCTCAGAGACTATACAGGGTGAGTCAAAAAGACTGCAATAGTGGAAAGAAGCCATTTTGTTTTCAAAACCAAAATGAATTTTAAAACTTTTTGAACGTTGCAAGAATGATGTATTTAATCCTAACTTTGCGTGAAAAAATGAAGTCAATATCATTTTCCGTTCCGTTCCGACTGAACGCATTGTAGTATGGGATGGTGACCGACTCGCAGACCTTGAAATGATATCTAAAATAGTTATCCATTTATATCGCTAAAATTATGGCATCTAATCTTAGCATTCTTGAACATATAAACAATGTATTGTGATAACAAATTGTCATAGTTTGTGTTTAGATTCATTAGGAATTGAATTACAAAATGTGATGTTTTGAAGAACTTGTTTATGGATTAAAGTATAATATATATATTTTTTAATTGATGTTCAATCTAAACACATTACCATGAACTATGTCCAAGAATGTCCCCTCCCCATTAGGTTTTAAAATTGGCATACTTCTTCTAAAATGCCAAAAATATAGCGATATCAATGCTAACCATTTATGAAATCTATCACAGTCTGTATGTCGGTAGTCATCCCATGCTTTAAGTGTGTTTAGGTTATTTAAAAAGTGTAATAAACATGTTGATAATACTGGATTCAAATAGCGCGCTCACTCAAATACTGAGGTCGTGCTACACATTAAACTGAATGATGATGAATAGCTGCAGTGCCGTGCTTCCTATCTCTTTAGTTATATTAGTCTAAGGTGGAATAATGTAGCCATAGATGAATTTGGTTCATTTCGATGTAATTACCTTTATTCTTTCTGAAAAACAAACACCCGCAACACTTTTCCCGATTACCGTACTGTAGGGTAGGCCTACCCTTACAGCAAGTCACCTCGTGTAATGAAGAGGTCCAAGTGACCCCGTGGTAAAGTGTTTTACTATATATTACACTTTCGGGCATTCAATGTGCATGATAATACCTTGGTATTTAGAGTAAACGTCACTGTTGCCCTGAAGTCTGGCGTACTGATTCCAACTAACGTTGCCACATTCATACATTATTAAAGCAATTATTATGTGATGTTTACACTTATGTTTCTCTCTTATTATGAAGCTTGACGTATATGCTATCTTACCGTTAATCCGTTTTTAGACTTTTGAAACGAAATATATCATTACAAAATTATCACGATCAGGCCACTCTCATTATTCCTAAACATGTGTTAATTGAAAAGATCTAGTAAATCAAGTTCTGTACTTTTCTCTGTATAGTCATATTGTGTAATAAAATGTTAAGACGGAGACAATGAGTTACATGGTTGAGTAGGTTTTTTCCGAAAACACACATATTCACCCCAACATTTTATTTTTCCGTTCAAAGCTTAAACAACAAAATAATTATATTTATAACGAAGTTGTTATTATGTTATAATAGGCAAAGGTCAAATAACTACATTTTAGGCAAAATAACAGTATCTGAAATAAGAATACACCTGATTTTGGATACAATTTTGCAATTATTATGGATAAAGGTAAAAAGGGTTTTAAAAAGTTGTGTCATATAAATGGTGATAATAGTCTGATTATTGGTATATAGTTTCATTTAACTTGCACTTTCATCACATTAAGGATTTAGAGCCATTATGTAAATCTTATCCAAATTTGGGCAAAATTATGATAAAATAATAGATTTTCGGTATTTTTACGTTCTGAACATTTGAGACCTGTCACCTCGAAATGAGAGTTAAGGAGTTAAGTCGGAAAATTTAATTTTGCGGTTTGTCCAGATTCAGAATACTCAAGAAACAAGCTTTAAAATGGTATGCAACATGTCATAATTGCTCAATGTTTTCCCGGTTAAAAATTGAATTAAAGTTGCAAAATGCCTTTGTTTTCTATTGATTTTTGGCATGTTCATTGGACCATATCTCCTAATGCATACTGGCGACTTAACGCTCATTTTGTGGTGACAGGTCTCATTTATACCACAGTTTATAAAAGTTTATAATATCATATTCGGATGGTATGTAAGAGGGTTTTTTGGTGAAGTTCTTACCTACATTGGTAACGTACATCGAGTGTGAACAGCCGACCAGAAGATACGATTAAAACTCAAGATGCACAGATGTAGATGTCGAACATAAAGTTTACTTGTAGTTGTTTAGTTGTAGTAGGTCAAAAATAATAAGTGTTGGAGAGCACCGTCGAAAGACGTCTAGTCGTGTGAGAAGCAAGCTCGAGTGCAGTGGCACACATTTGTTGTTGGCATTGGGGGTAAGGGGAGGCCGGTGATTGACATTGACCAGTGTCGGCACCAGCATCAACACTTTAGGGGGGGGGACAGGGGTCAAGACAAAAGGCGTCGGGGGGAAAATGTGCGCGAATTTGTTATGAATTAGACATTTCTGTTACGATGAGCATTTTATCATGCATAACATTAAGGGGACGATTACATAGGTCATCCCCCATGGTTGAATATAGGGGGTATATCTCCTACCACCCTATCACCCGGGAATTCCCCCCTGTGCAATCGAGGGAGCGAGCGTGGGATCTTTTTGATTCCACATGGATCGACAAATGCCCGGAGGGGGTATCGGTATTTGCCAATTGCGATAACTCCAATTAGGACATGATTGCTGATGATTATAATTATATTCAAATATGCACGATAAATTTTCAGGTGGTTTGCACATGGACAGTAGCGTAGCCAGTGGGGGGCCGGGGGCAGACTGCCCCCCCGGACACCTAAAATGGGGACGGCGAAGCGGAAAAATGGGGACGAGTAGAAGGGGAGAAAAGAGAGAAAGAAGGGGGAAGGAGAGGGGGAAAGAGAAGAGAAAGGGGGAGGAGAGGGAGAAAGAGAAGGGAAAGGGGAAGGAGAGGGAGAAAGAGAAGGGAAAGGGGAAGGAGAGGGGAAAGAGAAGAGAAATGGGGACGAGAAATTGTTCATGTAGTACATTTACTGTGCGATTTTGTTTAACTGTGCGATTTTTTTTTGGACTGCCCCCCACCCCCGCCCCCCCTCACTTACGTGAAATTCACGAGGTAAGTGACTAGAATTTTTTTTGGGGCAACCTTTTACGAAAATGCTTAAAAATAGGGACGATATTGATGTTTGCCCCCCCCCCCGGAATAACAATGCTGGCTACGCGCCTGCACATGGATGAAATCGGGGAAAGTTTTGAAGTGAACTTGTGAACACATTGCCTAAGAGAATTTGTTGTTGATTAAGATGATACAAAAAAATTAAAGGGACACTTCTTGCTTCTCACATTAATATTTTCTTTTGAAAATTGACGACCTCATCATTCACATTTATCGTGAATACATATTTGTTTTCAAAAATACCACTAAATTTGACAAGCCAATGAAGCACATATTCAAAGAGCAAACTCTTCCGCTCATATTTAAAAAAAAAGAATCACTGACATTTGTCTTTGCTATCCACTTTAAAAAAAAAATCAAATCAAATAGATATACACATTTGTTATGCAATGTGATTTTCTTCCAAAATAATATTTGGAGAGTCCACAATTTAAGGTTGGGGTCATTTCTACGGAATATATTCCTTTAGAATTTTAACATTATAATAAATAGGCCTACCACATTTAAGAATATGCAGTGCAGATAGCTATTGTTATAATTACAAATAGGCTAGCTACAGTTGGTGAATTACAATTTTGAAATTATACACAATATTAATCATGTGAATCCCCATTGGCGAATATGCCCCATCATGAAAGGGCAAATGTGCCCCCATAGCTGCACACAAAGTACATTGACCCGATAAACACGCATGTCCCACAGACAATGACGGGTTTATAACTGCATCAAATCCATAACCAATCCCAAACGTACCTATGTCGATTTCCATTAAAATCGTCTGTATGGATATCTTTAGAAGATTTTTTTAATCAAAAATGGAAGAAAATCCACTTTTTGTGATGTAAAACTGGTTTTTAGATAAATTGACAAACACGAGAAAGGGAGATCAGCCATGTTACCATCGAAAAATCGCAACAAACAGCGGAACATATTGTGTGTTCGTCAAATTCAACCAGTGGCCGCAATGATGAGAATCACGTGGTGGGCGAAACTGCCCATAGGGAGTACACTCCCCGCTCTCCCCTACATATCTTTGAATTTGAATGTATCGTTACTTTTTGCTCCTCACTTAGACGGATCATTTTCAAGAATTTAGCATTTTGTGGACAGCTGCCAAAATCGGTTCCTGTAATAACCTTAACCCCGGTTTAGGGATTTTGACCGGGATCACGATTTTCGAGGAAAAAACGCCAACTAAATCTCCGGGAACCTGCCGGGACTCGATCCGGGGACCCTCCGGTCTCAAGCCCCACGTCCCACCCACTAAGCCACGGCCCTCAGCTAAACATTCGCGCAGTATACTGCGCTCACTATATAGGCTCGGTTGACTACGTCATCGAAAACCGACGGCGCATGCGTTTGGAGAGGGACTAATAAGATTAGCATTTTTTAGCACTCAGGGGGGTTAGAGTTAACTCCAGATAGCGAGGGGGACAGTGCTTCTTTTTAAAGATGAGTGGAATAATATACTCTATGCATATGTGCTTCATTAGTTTGTCAAATTTGTTTGGTCCATTTAGAATTGTTTATTCACGATCAACTTCTTTTTGACTCGTATTCATGTATCAAGTTAAAACATTATATAGCATCAAATAATTATTTACATTGAAGTGACACCATTTTTTTAAAACTCCTGTTACATTATGTTATCCATCTCCTTTACATACAATATTTAACAAATCCAAATAGATGTTATCGACATCAATACTTATTAAATGCTGTGAAATAATTAGAACATTCCATAAACGGTATCTCTTCTGCGTTGCTTTCATTGGTATGTGCTTTGCCTTTGATCTCATGGGTTTCAATACTTCTATCACATTTAATGTTCCTTGAAAAATTATCTGTTATACATTCTTTTATTACCACTTCTCATGAATATGACAATCCAAGAAAATACAAATGTATTGAGTGACACATCAACCACTATTTTGTCAATACCGTCATAACAGTATTTACAGTTACAGTATATAAAATAATAATACATTACAATATTACACATTTGGTGACAGTTTACGTCGTCGTCTGCAGTGGGAATTAGTCATTTGATTTGCTGTGAAACTTGTCTTGCTATAATCATATAATGATATAGTTTCGGATACAGAAATATACTTGAACCTGTACAATTATTCCTCTTATAGACTAATGTACATACTTACAGGGGCACAGAGAGATTTCTCACAAAATACAATTCAACATTTTAACCTTGTTAGATGGATGATATACATAGAAACCCTCTCATGTAAGATTTCTTCAAAAGAAATCAGTAAAATTGAAAAATAAAGACATTTTCTCAGCATTTCCGAAGGTATATTAGTGCTTTTCACTTTTTTTTTGTATTTTGGTTATATCAACCACCAATTGAATCAGGGAGGTCATGACTATGCATCACGCAACAAGCTATGGGTTATTTTGAATAAACATGAAACAAATAGGTGAAGCCATCTGTGGCCTTTTAGATGAATTTGGGTAGTTTCGATGTGATGTCATCGAAACTCAAAACGCTATCAAGTCCTTGAATTTCATATGAAATACTGCAAATTAAGCTCTATAAGTTTAGGTGGATAGTTAGTAAATATATAAGCATTACGTATATGTGAAAAACCCAACTTCTGAACAAAATTGAGGAATCCCTCCATGGAAAATATCTTAGTGCCCCTTTAATTAATATGTCAATTTGGCAAATATCAAACTTGTTTTGATATGAAACGAATCTTGTGAGTATGGTCAATACTATTACCCGTCACCTGAATACTCTATTATTCAATACACACAAACAACCAAGTCATATTCATTAGCAATGTCTTTAAGACCGGCTAATTAGCGTTGAAGATATTATGTCATGATAGTCCAAGAACATTGCATGACAATAACAATGAATTCATGTAAATATGTGCACGTCATCATGGAGATTTAATCAATTTAGATAATTTAGCCTGAATGGTACTTTTTCAACCAAACATACATTCACTTTATTATGTCTCTTAATATTACTATACCTGATTTGTCTTTAACACATACCATGATCAGGACTCTCAACTCACTTATACACACCCCCACATCCAAAACCGTGTGCATCCTTCATCAAAAAGCAAAATCTAAGTACATGTACGGCTCGTATCTCACACAAATTTAGCAGAACTCTGTGTAAATTCAGTATAAAATAAATGGGGGAGAGGGGAATGGGGGAGAGGAAGGGGAGGGGATTGGGGGTTCAACCCCCTAATAATTTTTGCCGATAAGGTTAAGAATCCAACCAAAACATTACAAGGGGCACTACGTTCTTCTTCCTGATACTATGTGGAAGGACCATTAACGTAAACAGGTAAAAGCAAATTAGTCATACATTTTGGGGGCCCTGGGCCAGATCAATATTTAGGGGCCTGGTTTGAACATGAGGTACATGGAATAACATTATACTTTGTACAACTTACATAACATAGGTATACTGTATTTGACGCAAAACATTTTATAGTTTTTGAACTCTTGATACACAAGCATCGATGCAATACACTGTTTTCATCCCGGTCATCTGAGTACTTGGAAACTTGTTTGTGTGCTTTCTTCCTTATTTGTTCAGTGTCTTGTGTTGGTGTTAGTTGTCCTTCTAATTTTTAGGGCCCATAAATCTGGGGCCCTGCGCCGGACCCATCTGGGCCAATGGTATGTCCAGACCTGTATACCTACACACGCGAGGAATAATGTACTGATGCGGTGTGAAATGTAAACGTTTACACAGCTATTGCCTTTACAACATCTTTGACGGGGGTGACCAGTCAAATCGTGCGTAATATAGGTGAAGAAATACGAATGTTTTCAATTTCCATCGTCATACGTATCGTTCTAGTGATTATATAATTTGTGTTTGCACACATTAGGGCTTCATTTTTGACCATTATAAGATCATGATCTTGTCATTCACATACAGTGATAGCGTTAGCTAGAACTAGCGGTGTGTGCACCTTCACTTTTCGCGGGGTTAACCTTGTTTTGAGTATTTAAATACAGATAATAACGTATATGTTTGATGGAAAAAAGAAGTGCAAAGCGGTCGTAAGAGGGTTGAAGCTAAAACGTAGATTTTTTATTATATATGTGACCAACAGATATTTAAAGAGTTAATGAACTGAGAGATTACAAATCACACTGGTAACTCTCTACAGAGAGCTATTATGGGAAAATCAGTTGGTTCACTGCAACTCATAAAATAATCAAAATACAAGTAATTACAATTAGGCTGGTAAAAAAAATGAAAGTGGCGTGGGGCAGGAATAAGATTAAAAAAACCAAACATAGAGAACAAAATAACAAATATAATAGAAGAAAAGTAATATCTGGAGGTCATTGATATCGAGAGAGCTTAGCCAACAAACTCTGAAGAGTTGGAGAGAAAGTGTCTGTTCACACGATTGGAGTCCTTCCTCTAGGATGTTGCCAACAGCATTGTCTGGAAGACTGTTCCACAGTGGAACAGCTGTAGGGATGACGCAAGTTCTGGCAGTCGGCAATGAAAGGGCATGACGTAGCATTGAGCGCGTAGCACGACGATGAACGTATTGTGTGGGGATTACATTATATGTCTTGTTTTGTCACCTGCTTTTTACTAATTCTATGGACAAATAATTCTCAATGCATTGGTCATGCCTGAAGCAAATGTCTGACAATCTCCAAGATTGTGATTAATTACATTCGGAGGAAAATCTGGGGATGGGCCCTGGTAGAGCCCTGTGCTGACACCGTATGTGTCCGATGGCATGAACGTTATGGAAGTGGTTGACTGTGGTGATCCACTACAACTAGGTATAGTACCGAATAAGGGCGATACTAGATCAGTACAATACATGCAAGACAAGAGCGATCCGGTGAGATCATCACGGACAAGAATTTTAACTTCCGTCATGTCCATACCAAGGTTGGTTAGCGCTGGGAATGTCCCTTGCTGAACATCACCACCAGTGCATTTATATTCGACGCAAGCCTCGATTTTACCAGTTCCCATTGGAATTCTCTGGGCAGTTAACTGACGAACACCATATTGACTCGTACCACTACAAGCGGAAGAAGTAAACAATGCGGTATTAGTTGCAGAACTAATAACAGTAACCCGTACGGCGTCGAGAGTTGAGCTTTCTATCTCCATTCTTATCATACAGGGTTGTACAACCCAAGAAGGGTAAAATGAGCACGGTTCAATAGCAGGAAATTCCGAAAAGGTATCAACTGCTATCACACTCCCCGCAGTTGGAAAATAAAATTGCAAGTGTTTAGACGTAATAGGAGCTGTTCTGCAATCGTTTCGTTCATTCCATCTATATATCGGGCCTGTATTACCACTTTTTGTAGACGTTGGGACTCCGGGGGAAATACGAATTGCTTCATTAGGATCACCGCCACTAATATCTCCATCTATTGCAAATTGGATCGCAGTTAATTCCGTAGCATTCAAGCTATTCTGCACTTGACAAGAGCTGGAGACACCGGAACATGTGTCTCTTGCTGGAAGAATATAAATACCCGGTAAATCACTTCCACCATTAGCAGATATGTAATTCTTATAACGACCACCGTTTAAAATATCACAAGCTACCGTCACACACCTTCCTACTTCGGTAGAACCACCTAATTTATATGATAAAGACCACCCACGATAAAATTGAAAAAAGGGAGTAGAGGACACTAACGGCGCCGTATCTTTACCTACAATTGTAAACAAAATATCACCCAATACTTCCGTAAGATTCTCAGAAGCGTATGGAATCACCTTGGCAACACAACCTTCATCATTACCGGTACGTCGCCAATCATACAGAACAGTATCAATGTTGTATATTCTTTCGTTTGTAATATCAAACGAACCTGCGAAATAATCATACGAACTGCCTCCCGTTTGACGGCGTTTTCTATCCAAAACAGTACCAACTAATAACCCTTCTTCATCCCAAACACCACTTTTTCTATTCAATGTCCACAATTTAACATCGGACACACCATCAGGACCAACATCACCCATAGGTACTTGTGCAGGATCAACTCTCACTGGAACGGATCCCGCAAGAGACAATGGATTCATAGAAGGATCCATCACATTAAAGCTAAACATACCGAAAGATTGTAACGTCAGCATTTCACCATTGTCATCTACCGCTGAAAAGTCTCCGTCAACAAATGGTAAGTCTGATTGCCTACGCAAATCAATATTGTTAACTGAAAGCATATATTTACCAGTATACAGGTCTCCATTGCTGTCATATACACAATCTGGTGGAATTACAAGCTGAGCAACAGGTTCAAATTCTTCACCTGCTAGTGGTATAGTATTTTCAACGTCACTGTCCAATTCCACGGGGGTTGGGCGCATCTTCATCGTTACCGTTATAAATATCTTGGAGCCACGACCAACAATTACGACCCTCGTGGCGTCTACAAGTTGCATAAAAACCGTATCTTTGAAGGTGATAGCAATCCGAGTAGTTTGAGCTGTGGTTTGAAACAGAAACCTACCGTTGTTATCGGTCGTTGCTACCTGTTGGTCATTTACAAAAATTGAACCAGCAAATAATGGTAGATTATTACCGTACATGGCAACACCTGATATCGTTGCCGGTTCAATTACGCATGGTCTACATTCACAAGCTTGTACAATAAGTACATTGATGTAATATTCTGTACAATCTATCTGTGTCATACTACTACTAGCTATAAGGCAACAGTATTCTTCACTATCCATACATTGGGTTTGGTCAGCCTTGTCACCACCACACTGAGCTCTTGAACAGGTTCCAACATCCAGTCTATTTCCAGGTACATTGCATTCTGGTGGCATTTCCTTAAATTGACTTGCTGGTATAGGATCGCATCCAGACGGTGTATCTGTAACGAAATGGACATTTTATAATTTATCATCATTTGTCTCAATATATGCGTACAATATGTTACTTTACTGACGATTTTAGTTAATTTCCTTCAACATTTTCGAACGTTGGTATTAAAGTTTCGAATTACACATTGCTGTTGAACTCTTTAACTTACATTGTCGTTTGTACTCATTCGAATTTTGATCAGGTTATTTTAATTATATTCCTAGCTTAATTGATCGTTAATTCGTGTTAACTTCATATGGTACAGGGCGTGTCAATAAAAGGTGTCTCATGTGAATTATGATTTTGTTTGACCACGACCAATATTAATATTGAACGTGAAATAGTAGTATTAAATTCTGTTCAACAATCGTTATAGGGCATCATAGCAATGTTTTCTATGTACATTGTATTTTGAAGCTTTCAGTATACACATATGACAAATCTTCTTAGGGATGTCAAATTCAGATTTTGGCCACTTTTCATGTGCATAGAACTCTGTTACATTCAGCGAAAGATTGAACATTTTCACTATAATTAATAGGCCTAATGATCTATTAACCGAATGTTGATAGTTAGTTCCATTTGAACAAAAACATATATATTTGCATACATATTTATCATCCATAACAAACATCTAATTGTGTGATTAATAGAAAGTACATTTGACCGATTATTGAAATCATAAAGGCACGGTTTTAGTTTGAAGTCCAATTATATAGGTCATACTGGGGATATTATAACTATAAAGACCATAAATATATTTTCCTCAGGTTTAGAATTGGAAATCGCACTCTTGTTCTGAATCGATGATATCTCAGAAGTTAGGGGTCAAATCTAATGGGGTAAAGTGTATTTGATAGAGGAGTAACAAGTCTTAGCAACAGTCCATATATTACTATACCCTGTATGATGTAATACATTGGATATTAAACTTGAGATAGGTAATGTTTGACGGGTATTATTTATCCATGGAAACCTGGTGTATTATTCTCCAATTGTATGGGAATATGTAAGCAATCAGTTGTCTCACCGCTCAGCCACAAAAATGTGGACATTTCCAAAAATGTATTTTCCCTATTCACAATGTGATGTACGCAAAGGAACAACTCTATCGTCTGTTAAATGAAGTGCTACACGGACAACTACGATGACAATGTAGAGTGATGCTCTATTGACCCTTTGTGCATAAAATAGAGGTGAATTTTCACATCTTGATCGGATTATCTGTTATATGTATCATCTTGCATTGCATCACGTAACATGAAATATTGTATCATCGAGTAGCGTTTCGCTACCAAGTTAGCACCTTCTTTAGATTAAGACCACACTGAAAAACAAGTGATTTCTACACATTTGGTATCATTCGATGAATGAGCTCATCAGTTTTTAATAGGTATGCACCACACAGTGAACACATCAAGAATAATAATCTTCTAATCCAACAAAGAATACTTTCATTGTTATAAAAGTAGGTTTTTATAGGCGTATTAACCAACCAATGTAAAATGAATATATTTCACACCTTGTTGACTTGGTGATGACTTCAAACGAATGTCACCAACTAATCAATATCACGGTAAATAAGGTTTCATCAACGCATATATTTCTGTAATGAAATGTCCCGCGAGAATTCAATAGTCCTGTCCTTAGATAGCCCAAATCCAGAAAGCACATGGTGGATTGGTGTATACGAAAAGTGAGCGATTGAACAAAAATTTAATTAAATAAAAACTGACTTTTCAGAAAAATATTTATCAATTTTATGAAGTATGATTATAATAATATGCCACTTTGCCGCATATTTTACAAGTATGGAACAAATCGTCAGCCTGCTTCGATAATTGCCTAACTCACTTTTTCAGCGAAATTGAGTTTTTTGCATAAATCATGACTTCATTACATTATGCACATGCTGTAATAATATCTAAGTCATTGACAAATCAAAAGTTCTGCCTAAGTCAGCATTGTGAGTTAGGCAGATTGTAATAATTATGTAGAATGTTTAAAATGGGTCATTAACTTGTATTAGGCCTATAACAAGCCATATTTCACTTAAAGGTATATCCCAAACCTAATTCTATCCAACAGGTACTGCTCCTTTTGGAATTTACCTGTACTATTCATGGTGCTATTCAACATATCGTCAGCCTGCTTCGATAACTGCCTAAACTCACTTTTCCTATTTTTTTTTTCAAAACTAGAAAAAATGAGTTAGGCAATTATCGAAGCAGGCTGACGAAATGTAATACCGTATAATAATAACCTATATTAATAATAATATGCGCTTTGATATAGATAGAATAATAGCGCCTTACAAATATTAATTGTTACGTTACTTTAACCATGAAAGTAACAGCTTTATCTAACCTTACCTGCTACTATTAAGGATGCCGAGTCTGAGTAGAGTGAGCCTGCTGCGTTACTAACTCTACATCGATATGATCCTGAATCCTCAACCACTAGGTCTGTTACAATGAGAGTTTCGGTATTGGTCTCTTGAAACTCTAAGATGTCTCCGTTCTTGAACCTATGGAGAGTTACCAGAACGTTAACTCGTATTATATAAACCATATTTGTCAACATGTTTTACTAGTTAGCACGTCCGGTGTATGATATTTACACTTGCTTGACTAAACCTAAACAGATTTATGTAAGCATCGTTAAGCAAAACCTGCACATTATGTCAACGATCTAAAGGCCATATAAACATAAAATGATAATTATTATTAGTGTTATTATTATTAGTATGATAATTAATTCAATCCAAAACCCCCGAATCCCTCATATTGTCAAATCCTTAGTCAGCTGCAATTCTTAGTCCTAAATTTCCAATTAAAAATCGATTCCGGAAATGAAAAATATCCACCTTTGTTGTTTGTGACGACACATTTTAGTCTTACATTGAAATTCAAACAGTGATTCGATATTAAAAAGATTTTCCACCTGTTAGATAGATAAAAAATTAACATATGGAGTGTACTGCTGTTTGTAAATGTAGTTACTTTTTTCACGGATATGAGTAATCATTTATGGCTAAACCATACAATACTTGCCATTCGTACTGGTCTATAGCCGGAACCGCTGCAGCCATGCAACAGAATGCCACACTGTCGCCTATTACACGAACCTTATTACGTGGATGTTCTGTAATCAACGGTAATTCTAAATGGGAGAAAAAAGTAATATACCACATCATTGCCAAACATGCTTTTAAATACTTGTCTGCACTAAAGAAAATAACAACAAAACCCACATAAACATGCATCTGAATTGGGTGAGGAAACAAATGATAAAAACATGATGCATAGCTTAATGGACGCACGTTTATGGTCATTTATAGTTTATAGTCATTTGCCAGGCGGGGCCTGGCCCAGGCCTAAAATAAACGTAGTTCGAAAAGAAACTCCCTACGTCTTTGGGGGTTGCAAGGACAATAATAAAAGCTCTCTTAATAAAAAGGAACCCACTCTGTACACAAGTATACTTCAATACCATTTGCTAAGTTACCATTTAAATGCAACATGTTACTGAATTGTCTATCGTACAGTTATCTGGCGCAGTATTGTAATTTACCCTATCGGTAGCTTCCACAGAGAGTAACATGTGACCTGTAATAATTCATTATGAAGATCAGTATGGTCAAAAAGGTGATCATACCTTTTGTTAATATCTAGTTAACCACTTAAATGCGTCACTTAGGCTTTACGGGTATGTGTAATGTTGTTTTTCTTGCTGCGATATTCGATCCATTTACCTGTTCCAATAAATGTCCGTTGTTTAAGGAAGGGTCCCACAAGCACAACATTGAGCATTATTTGTTAGAAAAATAATTATCGAGCCGAAATTACGTAATTATATAGAACAAAACATCATACTAGTCACAAAAATGAATAAAAACTGCCATCACTCAACATTAAAATTCGCGGCGATCGAAAGTCCCGGTGTCGATGACGTCACGGGTATCGGTGCTCAAATTTGCGCATGTGCATTGTATACCTATGACTTCATCGACACCGGGACTTTGGATCGCCGCGAATTTTAAAAATTGCATGTTGAGAGATTGCGGTTTTTATTTGTTTTTGTCATAAGTGTGGTGTTTTGTTCAATATAATTACAAAAGTTGGGCTCGATAGTTATTTTTCTAACATATAATGCACAATTGTATGCTTGCGGGACACCTCCTTTAAAACAAATTGATTGAGGTAATATCTTAAATATGGACATGTGCAAATAAATGGGTATCGAAATATACCTTTGTAAAATGTTGTTCATATTGTTTTTTATGAAAGTGAAATCAAATATTTACCCATTCGTTCCATGACAGCTTGCAGGGACGATGTCGTGGCGTCAGATACGGTTGTTTCTTGAACTACCGTCCCATATCGGACCTTCGTGATTACCATCATAATAGCGGTCGCACATACTCCAGGTATGCTAAATGAACCGGTGTTGTCCGTGACTGTAAGCGGTATGTAAGGTCGGTCCGCATACGCTATGGTGACATCGGACAAGGGGCGATTCGTTGAGTCAGTTATCTTTCCATCAAGGCTTGAGTCACATATGCATGCGTCACACATAGCATTCAATACACCAACATCACAAGTTCTAGAACAATCTGTAACAATAGTAAACATTGTAAAGCATAGTCTATGAGAGAGACCAGGTGCCATACAACACTATTAAATAGTATTATTAATACAATGAAGTGTTTTGTTATTCTCTGTGTACAGGGTGTTCTTAATCAACGTCGCCCTCATTGTATTTTGGCTGTAATATTTGTATAATCTTAAAGATAATTCAGTTTGATTTCGATTGCCGTTTAGTGTGATTGCAATTCCTCCTCCCAATCAATCGATCTGCTTCAGTGGCGTAACAGACGGGGAGGGGGGGGGGGGGGGGGGGGGGCACAGTGCCCCCTGAAGGTGCTCAGTAGGAAATTCAAACATACCCACCAGAAAAAATGTGGGAAGGGAAAAGAGGAAAAGAAGGGGGAAAGGGCAAGAAAAGAGAGAGAGAGAGAGAGAAATGAAAAAGGAGGAAAAAGAAAGAAAAGAAGAAAGGGAAAGAAAGAAAGAACATGTCGCAGTACAAAAAGCACAACAGTCAACAAATTGTTTTTTGTACTGCAAAATTTTGTGACCGTGCGAAATTTTGTGACCGTGCGAAATTTGTGACCTTGCGTAATTTTGTGACCGTGCGAAATTTTGTGACCGCGCGAATTTTTTTTACCCTACCCCCCCCCAGGTTTTTTTGGCTGTGCCCCCCCCCCCCCCCCCCCCCCCCCCCCCCCACCCTGACAACCAACCTCTGTTACGCCCCTGATCTGCTTGATCAATCACGAGTACTTAAAGGGACACAAAGTAGTGTTGACGATTTTATTTTTAATCAATTTACTTCAGAATTCAAGATGAACATTAAAAATTACCATTATTGTTGTTTCTACTCCCCAAAACACAGCAAAACTTGATTAGAACAATACCATCGCTTTTTATTGAACCTTTTCTTAAAAACGCCCTCTATGTAAATATGGTTCGCGTTATTTATCACGCGTGCTGCAGGGGGAAAACCCGGAGGGGCCAATGCGAAGAAGCGTACATTGGTGAGACTGAAAGATCTCTACAAACTAGATTTCTTGAGCACCGCCGCCCAAGCTCGACCTCGTCGGAGGTCTCCCAACACATCCACATCGAGTCACCGGGCCATCACGTAGACTTGGAACAAGTCAAAATATTGGACCGGGAACCAAAATACTTTGAGAGGGGTGTTAAGGAGGCCATCTACATCCGAGTAAACCAGCCGTCACTCAACAGGGACGGGAGCCGATACAAGCTTCCAAGAGTGTTCGTCCCGATTTTGGGATCACGTGTCCGAAAGGTCACTGACCCCAAATCTGAGTTGCCAGTCTCCAGATAAAGATCGATGTGATCGGTCGAAAATTCGAGGTATGTCAAACCATTGTGTTGAGATCATAAGCTTAATTTTCAAATTAAAAAAAATAGAATTAGATATGTGACTTAAGTACGTTTTTTTTAAGGTGAAATTTCATAAACGATGATGACCTAAACAATTGGAAATGAATTTTCTAAAAAAATCATTAAAAAAAACAAAACAAAATATTATTTTAATTTTACATTTTACCCATAATCCCTAGTAGATATTATGCTACATCCGACGGTTTTTTTCACAGATCGCATCACAAAAATGCTCGTGGAAAGAGTAATTTATCTCATTTAATAATCAATATTTACTAATTGACATTGATATGAGCTTCAAGATGACTATATTACCTTTCAAATGCCATTTGTTTTGTCTCATTTGCTCTCGTTAAATATTATGCTTGATTAAAATTGATAACAGAAAGTCAAACACGTGTGCTATTTTTAAGAAGAAATACTTCAAATTGTGAAATACATGTACAACATTAATGTTACACCTTGATGATTTCTTTCAAAAAACAGTTTTGATATTGTTTGCTTATGGTCAAACAGGTGTTATATTTCTGGAAAGACTCAAGCAAATTCGACAAAACAAACTGCACACGAAAGCGTATTTAGTTATTTCGAAGTTCGTGCAAACACTAGTCTTTGCCATTTGAAGATACCTCCCAAAATTACCTGGCAAGCGCCAGGCGAAGCGAGGCGTATGCCGACTTGTCGACCGCCGAGAGCAAGAGACCGAGTGTGGTCACCCACCACCACAACGCCTTGATGAAAGGCTATGCAAACACCAAATCCATATACGGAATATTTAAAGATAAAACTGACAAAATCCCAAAAAGCATCTTTTTCTAAAAGTGGCACATACTTGAATTTGAGTGCTTGTTGTTGATCGAACGTAATTAAACAAAATCAAATAAACGGATTTGGAAAACTAACGAAATAATATCTTAGATATATAAAGATTACAGCCAAATACTGTGTACTCATTGAGGGCAATGACGTGGAACACGTGCACTCTTTTTTTTGGGAAACCCTTTACATAATACCAGGGATAATAATACGTACACAAAGAATGACCGCTTTTAAATCCACTGCGTGCTTTTAGGTCAGATTTGTGAGTTATCAAATGGCCATACAAAACCTCATACTAATCTGAGATACATGCGAATCTGATCACTTCCTTACAGGACACCAATTAGAAGTATCCGTATACGATACAATTCAACAATATAATATACACAGGTATACTGTCATCCCTTTCCGAAGGATATTGGAGTATGCCAGTATAAAATAATGTTCATTTTCATGCAGTGAATTTGTCTTTAACAAAAGGTGATTGTTTATCATCATGCCGGGACAATAATGTTCATTATCACGCAGAGATTGTTCTCTTGCAAAAAAATGCGTTTCTTTTGTAATTCAGTTTGTTTAATGACGTGAAACAAATGCACTATTTATCGGTCATCTCATAATGACCCAAACTCGGTCTGATAGGGCATGACAATTTCAAAACCACTTTTGGGGTGACTTTATTATACCAAATAAAATGTTTATCAACATACCTGGACACTTCCAGTCAGAACAAACTTCGATGACACTTGGTTGTCCTGCACACTTTGATTCGCTCCCTGAAGTTCCTGTCGGGGCTGAACAAACCCTTGTTCGCATGCGTTCACCTCCTCCGCACGTGACATCGCATGATCCCCAGGATGTCCAAGATGCCCAACCTAATATAATCACAATAATAACCCGATTAGCCTGTTTATTAAAATAAAAAAACGAGGATTTCGGAGAAATTTGAGCAAATGCATCGCCGCTCTCCGACCGGGAATCGATCCAGGAACCCTCCGCACATCAACCTCCGGCCGGCATAGGCCGCAAGCCACCGCTATCAGCTTCACGTTCGGAAAAGATCGCATAATATACCTTTTAATGCATTTATTTTGTACGATTTTGTGCCCCTTTTGTGTTCTAGAAATGCCGGGTGCGGAAATGTCATGTCATATGTAAATTGAATAAACAATTCAATTCGTTGCCTGGTTTAAGTGCTCATTGTTCAAAATACAGCTGGCCCTACCACTACACTGAGTTGACTTTATTCCAATAGGTGAAGCGAATTCCACTTCTCGCTATCAGTGTGGCCCGATAACCAATGTTCGAATTTTCATAAATGTCTGAGTTTAAATTCGCTTTTTAACGTAGATGAAGAATTTTACCAATAATTTCCAATCATCCGTTACATGTTTAAGCTGAATGTTTACACAATTAATCGATAACCATTTAATTTGAAAATCAACTGCAGTTACAGTCTTGTTTGTTAATTTTCTAAAACTTCTTAGACTGGAGTTATTTATCCAGCATGACATACATTGTCCGCTTAGAAGCGCTATTAATTCGCTCTGGTAAACCTATTGTTATCAATATTACGAGAGGATTACCCAGTACATATATTTAAATTCGGGGCTAACTGCATGGGTAAGTTTCCATTATGTTGCAAATTACATCTTCGCTCATGCCTTTGCACTACTTAATACAGCCGGTTGGTTGCACACGAGAATTATGTCATATATAGCAACCAGCTTGGATGGAATATCGAATATTTAAATTTATTGACGGGTTTTAGGGCATCAATTTATAGCGCTGCTAAGCGGGCCTTGTAACCTAATGCACCTAACTCGTTACCGGATGATACCTATGGGAAGATTGAAAATAGAAATAAGATCTGCATACTGATTTCACTTACCAGATGTTCTATCACATAGTTGAGAAAAACACTGACGCGTGTTAGTAGTTTTTGTTCCCGCGCAAACACCCCCTAGATTCGTATTGCACACTCTGGTACGTGTTTCTATTCCTGCTCCACATGTGACACTACAATCTGACCACGAACTCCACTGACTCAATGTTGAGGCATCTGTATGAGAAGAAATGTGGTGGTATAAGTTACTTGTCAAAATACACCTGCCAATGAAACAGATGTTATGATATTATTATACAGATTTCATATTTATAGATCCAAAACACAAAACACACAGCCAATGTATTTTAGCGCTCAGATATGTAGCATTATTAGTATAGATGGGGTGACAGGTGACGTCACACCGGGCAAAACGTGACTAGTTGCCATTGTTCTTTGCCCGGCAGTTTGCGCACGCATCCTCTTTTGTTTAGGACCCGTGCTTTTAAAACTCGTGCCAAAGCATTATAAAGGGCAATACGGCCCTTGTGGTTGTGGTCATATGGTGTTCCCTCAAGCGTGTATCGACAGTCCAGTCCCTTCGACCGTTGCGTTTGTTGATAAACATTGGATGTAAACAACGGTCACCTCATCTATACAGACCACATCTGTAGGTTAAAGTGTTTAAAAGTACCGCGTAAAGACAAAATCGGCTTTAGAAAGAAAAACAATCACAATGTATGGACGTCGCCATATTTCTAATTGATCAAAGCTATTACGAAAGACTTACGAGATGGCCGCATCTCTGTTTCATGTATTAACATTTATCGATTTATGCATCGAATTCCTGCGTGATACCGTTCGGCGACCTGTTGCTGATGAGGCGGTTTAAGTTACGATGACATCACAATATCGGTATGGCTATCCCGTCAGCACTCTCGACACAGAGAACCGGCCGCGAAATCAAATAATCACTGGTTGGGAATGTGCAGTTTAAATTCGGTTAATTGAACATTATAGTTCTGTTTTCAATAAAAATGGTCAATATACATTAGATAATTATTTTTCTACCATATAATGCAATGTTTAATGAATAGAACGGTAGTCCTTTAAGTCTGAATTACTTTTCCATGCAAATGCTCTCCGTGCAATAAGCAATAATACAACATGAAAAGAAATTGGGTATTTGGAAATAACTTTTTTTTAAAATTATAAGCCATAGTTATTCAATGTAAAATTATAAAGTTGTATTTTTCTACTTGTTGATTGTTGTTTTTGTTTGCATTTTTTTCATTTTTTTCATTATGTAATCTGTACCACTAATGTTATGTAATTATGATTATGTAACTACATGTATGTAGATGTATATCATTTGTTGAAATGTGAGGAAGTCAATAAAGCCTCTTGCTTAGCGGAGGAAACAAGAACAAAGAATGTTCACTATCACGTACACATCTTAACACAAACTGTTAAAGTTTATTTTCATCGTCGCCAAAGTTCAAAACATATAGCTATACGATTTTAGGATTACGAAAAAAGTATATTTTGCCCCACTTTCGATGTTTGGTTAACGAGTTATCGGGTAAAAAGTAAAAAGGTCGTGGACCTTTGCATGGGGTCAACATTTAAACTTGCTCCGATTTAAAAAAAATGATATCTCAAATTGTTCGTCTGATTGCAAGGATTCCAGAAATGGTAGTTTTTACCTTCTAGAGTGTCTGCGGTTCCTCATAAAGGGGTCAAAAGGTCAAGTTCCATACATGTCAATACCTTGAACTTTTGACCCACACAAAATATTCCCGGTGGCAATAAATATACACCATTTCTGGATTCCCTGTGATCATACGAACAATATGAGATTTTGTTATGGCGGCCATTTTGGATGTTGGTGTCTCCTGGGAGCTCCCAACACTTTTGCGAGGGACATGGATGCTATTCTTTCTTCTTCTAAAAGCTCCATAGCAGTCAAATCAATCGTCAAACCTTACTAGCCAGTGAATGATCACTGAATTCCCATGGTTTGTCAAAGGTTTATACTTTGTATTGGTCACACTAAATCTCAATAGATTTCCTTGAAGGATTTAAAGAGATTGTATCCAGATTTGGGGCAAAATGATCAAATAATAGATTTTCGTTAATTTTACGTTCTGAACAATATTTTATACAACAGCTTCAGTTTATTCAATTCTATTTAATGTTTATTTTCAATTATAGGGATCTAAAATATTGCGTCTTGAGAATTTCATGTATCTTATATCCATACCAACATTTGTGTTAAAATGCTCATTTTGTGGAGTTTGTAACGTTTTAACCCTGCTACATTACCTTCTGGTAAAAGCTTCAGTAAAATCACAGTGACAACGGAGATAATGGCGATTGAAAAGATACAACACAATACTAGAATAAGTTTCGCTCCTCTCCACGGTTTTGTTTTTTGCGGTTGAGCTTGAGTCTCATGAGGATTTGTCGGGTATATACCCTGGTAGGTATTTTCGGTCTCACGGACATAAGGAGTGGATGCTCGCGGCTGACCTTGAATCTTCTGAGGAGTTGTCGGTGTTATACTCTGGTAGGTATTTTCGGTCGCTTGATATTTAACTGGCGTATTTCCGGCCTTATTTCCTGGTTCAAACTCTATATTCCCTTTTCCTTTAGCCTCCATGGCTTGTAAAACAGTGCTGATCGCTAGGTACAGTGTTTATAATACTGTATACTTTCTAGTCAAGAGGAGACTTTACGAATGATAAAATTAAAATAAAACACGATTTTATCAGATTGCGCGTAATATAGGTATGTCGTCTGCTTTACAATGTTCAGCTTGGACGCACTACAACTCGTCATTGCATCATGGGCCAGACTGAATGTTGAGACCTAGTCTAGTCGTGTGTTTATACATGAGTCATTGAATGGAAATATTCTTGACAATAAGTTTTGGCAGTGACATCGATATGCAGTAATGGAATACCCACATGATTGTCAACCCGGGGTAGCAAAGCGTATCGCAGCTCTATTAATACTATTGTGGTCACCAAATATACCTCCCATAGTCCGTAAATAGATTCATCAGGTTTGTAGATAATCATGAACTAGTTAGGTTTTTTGGCAAGACCAATATCAGATAGATGAAAAACTTACGTTTTTTCCAAGCTGACAGTTTTGCTGGTCAACGACCAACTTTCTCAAAGCTACTAATCGGCTGTTGATGTTTTGCCGGGAAACTGACCAGCGAAACTGTCGGCTTGGAAAAAAAACCCGTAAGTTTTTCATTTATCTGATATTGGTCTTGCCAAAAAACCTAACTACGATGGTTATTCAATAACTTTTACCTCCTACCTCATAACTTTATTATTATATAAGCCAGCCGTATGCAATATTCCACAATTGTAGCTTTGATTCTCAGCTACAAATACATAGTAAATTGTTCTGAGTACTGATTGTACTTGTCTAGAAATGCAGGGAAAACCAATGGTCCATTTAGTGCGACGGAAACAGATGAAAAATAGCCAAATGTGTTCTATATATGTTATTCACGTGGCAAATTCTAAGAGACAAAAGGTACCAATAGGTTGATTAAAACCGTTCTAAATTACAGATATCTCTTGAGCAGACTATAAACAATAAAAGTCACTGATTTCTTGGAGAAAAATGCCCTCTAATTAGCCAGAACCAGACCGGGACAGCCATTAGTTTTAACCCTACCCCAGAGGGACCGCTGCAAAAGTCATATTTTCTTTTCATAAAAACTAAGAGATCTTCAATATACTGGACTAAATGGAGGGATTACAAGTATCTTTAAGTGATAATGTTTTACCACTGACTACCTGATTGACTAATATAAAAGTTAAATATAAGGAAAACTCATAAAGTGACTATCATGTTAAGATTTAACGTTCGAGGCATCACTGTGGGGTGATTTGTAACAAAGAACATTTGACTGAATAGCAGTATTCCAGTATTCTAAGGCGTAGTAATACATTCGAGTTGAGATTACACTGAAAACCTAAACAGGTCGCCTGACTAACTTAAAGCTAGTCCAGATGGTGTCCCATTTTGACTAGCTTTAGCCTAGTCCAGCACTGCTGGACTAGCTTTAAGCTCAACCAGCTTGATGTTAGTCCGTCCTAAGCTGGACTAGTTGAGGCTAGTTGCTCGACTAGCTTTAAGTTAGTCCAGATGGTGTCAATTCTGACTAACGTAAGGTTAGTCAAGCTAGCTTGACTAACGTAAGGTTAGTCCGGCTTGGCTCGACTAACGTAAGGTTAGTCCAGATCAAACCATATACATATATCCCGCCTGACTCAAATTGTTTACGTTGCGTAGCAGTACTTGGTTTCGCCACGGGTGATTGCTCTGCTGTCTGTTCAATGGCTCTCGTATTGACCATTGTTGGCGGAGCTGCTGGCTACAGTGTTAGCTGTAGTGGACTGGTCAGCGGCCATGGCTGACCCGCTAGCGTTCGAGATGCCCCGCGCTATCGTCGTTCTTTACAGTTAGTTTTTGCCTACTCCGAGTCGTCATTCCAAACAAAATGTAGCTAAAATAGTCTACATAAAATAGTCTATGATGTACACAACATGGCCACACAATGAAATAACTACGGCAAATTACGTCTGGATTGGCTAGCAAAACCGAAGCCGGCGATGTACGTCTTATCTGCATGCCGCCGTTGATATTTTGTCTCAGTGCCTTGACAAACCTAAAGCTAGTCCAACCAGCTTGACTAACCTAAAGCTAGTCAAGCCAGCTTTTCTAATAAGCTAGTCCAGCCACATACTAGTCCAGCCCCGGGAGTCCAGCAGAACAAATCAAGCTAGTCAGGCTGAGCCGGACTAACCTTAAGCAAGTCAAGTCGGTCATAACCTATCCAGCAGGCTTGACTAACCGGCTTGACTAGTTTAAGCTAGTCCAGCAGGCTTGACTTACCTGCTCGACTAGTTTAAAGTTATTCCAGCCCGTGTCTGACTAGTTTAAGTTTTCAGCGTATACTATTTGCAAGCCTACAAAGGTTAATATTGCCAACCATCGAATCCTTACATGATAATACAGTATTATATTCAGAAATCATCCATTGTTTGCTATTTTCAGTATTTAAATCGGACTGTTATATCTAAATCATACAATACGGAGAGAAAACATAAATAAAATATATTATATTTATCGTGAGTGTAATTTTCCGCGTGTCCGTTGTAACAAAATCTTCACTGGCTTTGATCGCATCATAACAAAAGTAAAACAGATATCAGTTATCATTTACTATATGTGTAGCTATGATTCAGAGCTATAATCAGGACAAATGTCATGAGGCTGACATCCATATTAGCGATGTTATGAGTGAGGAGGTAAAACTTATTGAATGACCCTCGTATTTCAACATCTCCTATACACTCTTATCTTGCGAGTTACGAACACCCTGTATAGATAAATATTGTTTAAAATTGTTTAAAATAACTGCCCGAATTAATATTTAATGCTTTTAAACAGTAGAGTTTACATACATATTTATTGGATTATTCAACCGGTATTTAACGATAATTACAGAAAACGTTATACTCTCAACAATATCTGTTTATTGATTATCATGCTGTCGTCAATAATGGCGGCTAGTTGTTCTCGCTATAATCGGTGTGGCATCGTAGAGAAATACTGTTCACCAATAGGTAGGTTTAAGGTATGCTTAGCTTATATCAGACTGTTAAAAGGTTTTGTTGTTCAGTAGGCCTATAGACCTTTCTGGAATGGCTTTTGTTTATCTACAAATAATGAATTTGTGTTTTTTCAACGATAATTGATAGTAAAAACAACGCGATACGTTTGTGTGGTATGGATTGACGACCGTACGCGTTGCATTGCAGTCACTGCAGTATGATAGGCCTATATACCACACACATATCGTATTAGGGTGACTATAAAACACAAAGACCCAAGACCCAAGACCCAAAAACAAAGACCCAAGACCACCCAACTATAAAACAAAGACCCACTCAACTATAAAACAAAGACCCCCTCAACTATAAAACAAAGACCCCCTCAACTATAAAACAAAGACTCCCTCAACTACAAAACAAAGACCCCCTCAACTATAAAACAAAGACCCCTGGGGGTCTTTGTTTTATAGTTGAGGGGGTCTTTGTGTTATAGTTAGGTGGGTCTTGGTTTTATAGTTGAGGGGGTCTTTGTTTTATAGTTGGGTGGTCTTGGGTCTTTGTTTTTGGGTCTTGGGTCTTTGGTCTTTGTTTTATAGTCACCCATAGTATTACCAAACTTTTGTTAAGCAAATGATAATAAATAACGCCATAATGACTTGAAGTGTATAGTTTCGTTTCGTCACAATATGCAATTGAATAACAGTGAGTTGGGCTGGTTGTCTCAACTGTCAATGCAGGTAATGAACTGTGTAAAACGGTTTTTAAAAGGGGATTTCCAAGGCATTTGTAGGCTTCGAGCTCTTTGGTTTCGGTACAATCGTGATAGCGTCATGTATGATGATATATAAAGAGATATTTTTAAAATATGGGACTTTCCAAAATATTAATAGAATTGGCATGTCATGCATACCGTTAATGATATCGTTCTGAAATTTTAGCTCCACGCCATTTCCTTCTTCAGAAATGTGTGCATGGTTCAACATTTTAGAACTTATCTTGCTAGACATAATATTTAGAAGACAGAGACCATTGGAATGATTGGAATGGAATGACGATATTCGAAATTGTGAATCAGTAACAAGCTTTAACATTTTATATAAACAAATATCTAATATCGTTGTATACATTATGTCCTAATTTACGTGTACTATATTCATTTATTATATCGGTACCTCAAATCCGTACCCCATCGCCTTGCTGCCTTACATAATTATCATCACTCTTACATACTTGGTTTATAGATGTATAATCGTTACTTATCTGTTATTTTATTTTCATTTTATTTATGCGGCTGCCAACATACACCCGAGTTCTTTGCATTATAGAAAATGATTTTATTTGGATGGTCAAGTACTTTTTCGAGCATTACTCTAATTTGGTGAACCCACCATAGTATATATTCATCTTTTATTGTATCAAACCACGTCATTACATATAATATAACATGCGGATAATATTGAAACAAAAGTATACTTAAATGGAAACAAATTAAAGCAAATAGAGACACAAAGATATCATAAGACCAGAACCAAATCAAAATAGAGTTCTAGTGAGGCAATTGCTAGATAATGCAAGTTGATAGAGCAGCCTAAAGCCGAAATATTTTTCTCGTGCGCATTTTCCAAATAATATTGGAGCCGATCATCGCGCTAATGCTAAGATACCTTGCAATCGTCTTACTTTTCCTCGTTGAAAATCCCAAAAATTTGAACCCCGTAGTGACCCTTTTGTGTATACATCCCAAACTGCCAATAACAATAATAATGGTTTTACATGAGTAGGTGGTGTCTATAGAGATTAGTTCATTAAGCGGTTGGTAGTAATTGAATTTAGTTTTGTAACAGGTATCAACAAACGCATCAAATGGCACAGCAATTTCAATGATAAAAGCTTTCATGGTCTGCTTGTCATAAATGAGGATATCTGGTTTACGGTGTTGTATGATATTGAAATCTGTTCTGCTATCAAATAGGTCACCGGTGATGATCTTGTTGTTCACAACTTCAGCCTGTGGGTGTTTCTTTTTGATTTCCTCATAAATATGGTTAACTATTCTGTCATGCCTAGCACTGTAAATGTTTTTATATTGCATACAACCATTCATAATATGAGATACGGTATCGGATGGGTTATTGCATATTTTGCACGATTTTGAGTATGTGTTCGGGTAGTATTTGTAAAGAAGAGAATTACATTCTAATAGTTGCATACGTGATTTAAAAGTGAATTGGACCAGTGTATCATTAATTGCTAGATTACTCTGATAGCTGGCAGATAAATGATGATCGATATTATTCGTTTTAAAAATCCGTCCCTGAGACTCAAGAGTCTGCAGTCTGTGAACTCGTCTGTTTATGTGGGATTGTTTAAGGTGGTTGCATAGGGCATAGTATACATACATACATCCCTACATAAAAGGCATTAATAGGGCGCCATTTCACATAGATCACGGCGCCATGATGATGGGACAAATATGAAAAGAAGCAAGGGCTATTGAGGGAACAAGTAGGTAGCAGAACGGAGTTATGATGGTAACGAGTTCCACAGTGTGGGTACAGAGAGTGAGAATTAATTGTATTTTCATTGTATGTATCTCATTTATGGTGAATAAAAACTGAAACTGAAACTGAAATTTAATTTGCAATTTGATTTTCAGCGTTGAAAGACACTAGAATGATGGAAATCACCCAATCCATGAAAAGATGCCTGATGTCATTAGGCTATTCAGTGGATTGCCACCAAAGAAGATTTATTGTGCAGTACCAGCATGCTTTACTTTCATCACATAACCACTGATTTCTGTCGCCAGTGTCTATTTGGTTCCCATTGACATTACAGTGAAAGGAAAGGCTTATACTGTTGTTAAACAAGAGTCTTAAAGAAAGTCCTGCCGCAAGTAATACAATTGATGGGACTTCAATTCAGTCCTTTGTTGTTTTCCTTGATTTTGTGGATAATATATTTAGTTGGGATTCAACATCTTTTCATGCATATCTGTAACAAAGTTCTGCCTAACCGTACCATGTCACAGATACCATGTATCAGAAGGTGGAAGTCCGACGGCCTGCAGCGCTGTTAATTACTTAAACAAATGTTTGGCACTGTTGGTTTGGGCCTGGGGGGGGGGGGGGGGGGGGGGGGGGGGGGGGGGGGGTGGGGGGGGGGGGGAGAGAAAAGCCCTGTTGCCAATGTAGTGTTGCTAAACATGCTGGGCTGCACAAGAAATCTTCTTTGGATTGTCTCAAAGGAACTCAATATAATTCACCTTGTACAACCTTTGGTTCATAAAGGAACTAAAGTTGATCATATAATATTTTTATCACGTGGGAACTCTACATATAGGGGGGGGGGGGGGGGGGGGGATGGGGGTACCGCGCCATTTTGTCCCGAAGCAATGGTTATGACGTCATATTTCTGTCGAATTTCAGAACTCTTGTATTGGATTTACGTGCAAAAAATATGCCCTTGGCATCATACTTTCCCAGGTGTGTAGTTCATTTTAAATTTCAGATGTTCTAAAATGGATGGTTTCTAAACAATTCGAGAAAGAAAATCGAACTACACACCTCAGAATTGCAAAAAAAAATGCTTTAAACAAGTCCACTTTTGTGCCTTTGAACAGAGTGTCTGTCGGGAATGTAGAATTACACATTAACCCATGACCCGGTCCAATTATTAAGATTAGATATTAATACATTATTCGCCAACATTTTGTTAACTTAGCACGGTTGGTGTAGTGGACAGAACGTTGACATGAGGAGCGAAAGGTTGTGAGTTCGAGTCCCATTATGATCACTTTTGTTTTATATGCGGGGTCTTGCCGCTGGATTTGTTTGGCCTGCCGGCATCATCTGTATGCGTGCCCACACGGACAGCGCTGCTGGTGTTGACCGTATTTTTGAAAGAACGGTAAAAAACTTTGACATTTCAACACGAAAAAATGGCTTCATAATACGGAATATAATCACCATTACAAACACATTTTGTGCGAGAGAAACACACACATTTGGCAAAAATGGCACAATAAAAATCTGTTCGTTATAAATTTAATGGATAATAAAACTATCACAATTATACTCGTCGATCTCTGTGGCGTGCATAAGTTGGCCATGTTGTTGGCAATCAGCAATCACGGGTTCGATTCCCGAATATTCCTTGTTATCATTTTATTTTTCTATTTTTTAAACTTGATGGTGGATTATTGTAACATCATTGTTATGTCAATTTTTATAAATTATAAAGGCCGCCCATGCGTTTATATTTTTCTTTTTCTTTATTTATCTATCATAAATGTATCTCTTGATTTATTTAACTTTGTTATGTATCTAAACAATAACAATGCGTAAACAATTATTGCTCGATAAATAAGTGATTTAACTTGAGTTCAGTTGATTAATGATAGCAAAACTTGTTGTAAAACCATTTTACCAGTGTGCCCAACAATTTCTCCTTTGCACACTTTGTTTATACATTCAGAGATGTCACTTTTAGTTTGTTATAGCTAGGCTAATAATATAAAATTGTAAGCAAGTTGCGACCTCTTTGATTTTAGGCTGGTAACACAATCCCACAGTGCATTTCGTTAAAACAGTGTAAATTATTTTTTCAACGATACGTATCACGTAATAACCACGATCGTTTTCGCAAAATATCACAAAATGGCGCGGTACCCCCCCCCCCCCACCCCCCCCCCCCCTACTCTACATACATGTACGTAATATACGCCCTCACACTTTTCCGGTCCTTAGTATTATCATGGAAGTATAAAGCAACGTGTATTGTATACTGCACATGGATACCACTGAATACCAGCTGAACCAAGTTGTTCTAATCAGAGCGACCCATCCCCGCCAGACCCTATAGCCGACCAAGCTGTTCAAACAAGCGGGTGACACCCCTCCCCCTCTCTGACTCTATGTACACAAGGGAGTAAGGAACTCGCAAATAGTACCCGGCGATTTGACCGGGTGAATCCCATGTTCTCTACGCTCCTTTACCCTCGTACAAATACTGCATTAGATTATGAAGCATTGTAAATTGACATGTGTCAGTTGTTAAGGAGACCAGGTTGAGAGAAACCATGTTTGATTGGCCAAATACAAGGGCGCTTTAAATAGTGTATTGTGGGTTTTCTGAGATGTGTTTAGACCCGACATCAAACACATTATCAGGTTGAAAAAGACACCCTTAATCTCTGAATTTGGCGATTTTGATACCCTTAGCATGGACCCGCGCTGCGCAAAGCACCCTTAATCCGCGTTT
Source organism: Ophiura sarsii (assembly GCA_035610835.1). Lineage (NCBI taxonomy): Eukaryota > Metazoa > Echinodermata > Ophiuroidea > Amphilepidida > Ophiuridae > Ophiura > Ophiura sarsii. The sequence continues at coordinate 10,509,636 of CM069455.1, forward strand.
TCGTTCGCGTGGATGATTACAACATTATGCTTAACTGTATACTGCCCTGTGGACATTGATTTACTGTGTGGGTGGTGTACACGGGATGCATGTTATTGACTTGACCAACGTTGTCCAAAGTGAATTGTTCTCTTTAATATTTTTAGTTAATGATAACGTAAGATTCATAAATATTACTTACATAATTAGTTAAAGTATGTCAAATGGATTGAGAAAATGTTATGGGCATATTATTTTCAATGCATTGCTCATAGAGCCAGCAGACGTTTGACAGTGGTTGACATTATGACGTATCGGTGAAGGTGGAAAGCCCGCCATCGGGCCTTGAAAGATCCCGGTATTTGATCCAAACGAATCAGGAGGTAAAAACGAATACGGAGTAGTTGGTAACAAGGCGGTATCACATTTAGCAACAGTGGTAAACCCGGAACGCTCTGTGCAAACATTACAGGTGAGTTGCTTTCCGTCGAGACTGTGAATTCTTACTTCCAACGAAGTGTAGTCTTGGCCAATTGCTTCAACGATTCCGTCTTTGGACATTTCGTAGACTTTTCCACCTCCACATTTGTACTCCACGCAGGCTTCTGACTGGTTGGTTTCGGTATTTACTTGTGCAACGACCTGGCGTATTCCATAAAGAAATGTAGGGCATTGACCGCCCGGAAATATGTCTGTGTTAGTGGCTGAACTGGAAACAGTGACTCTGACTTCATCATAGGTAGGACTGAGTATTTCCATTCGTATCATGCAAGGGTTAACCACCCAAGGTGGATAAAAGGAACACCGGGTTAATGGGGAACCTTTTGGCTCGCTATTCAATACGAGTAAATCTGATTCAAGATAAAATTGGAAATGGTTCGATGCAAAATCCGCAATCTGACAATCGCGACGATCGTTCCACGTATACACTGGCCCAGACTTTGACAAATCCCCGGCGTTAATACTTCCAATAATCGCCGTCTTATTGGTCTTACTGACACGAATTTCCAATTTGGATACATATTGCTGTGACAAACTCGTTTGTAAAACACACGTATCTGACTCTTCAAAACAATCAGTGGAGGCTGGACTCAACTCAATATCTTCAACACTTGCACTTAGATAGTTTATGAAATGACTGCCATCGCATGCAAGCCTGACGCATTCTCCCGCCGAAATGTCCGCATTATATGAAGAATATCCCCATGAAATTGATTTCCTGCCGATTTCATTAACATCTTTACTTGTTGATATGCTCTTTATTTTTGTATTCTCAAGGATGGAAGCTTCTGATAAAGTGTCCCATGCATATGTTATTACCTTCGCAACACATACATTGGACGTTGAAGCGGTAGCAAGCGTAAACAGTTTACCGCCTAGACCCGCATGGATCCAACCTATAGAAGACTCAACGGAACCAACCTCTTCCCAATATCCACTTTTACGGTTTAGTACCCATATCTTGATGGGTGTCATCGACGTGTCAATTTCTACTCCACTTTCAGATAACAAATTTGTGTTAACACCGACGTGGACCGATCCTCCGACTGAAAGTGGCCGACTTGACTCACTCAGTAACTCTATCGAGAATATTCCGAATGACTGCAATGTTACCATATCACCGTCCTCGTCAACGGCAGTAAAATCTCCGTCCACAATGTCTAAATCGGACTTCCTTCGCAAATCAATATTTGTTAAGGTAACCATAACCTGACCAGTGTATAGGTCACCGTGTTCATCGAAAGTGGAATTCAAGGGAAAGTCAAGGGTCAAGATCGGGTCAAACTCGTCCCCAACTAAAACTATGCTCTCATTGGAACTGTCTATTTGATAAGGTGTGGGCCGTGTTTTCATTTTAACAGATAAAAAAATGCTTGACCTGTGCGTCACATAGACTACCACAGTTGAATCAGATAGTTGTTCCAAAAAATCGTCCTTAAATGTTAATGCCACACGTGATAACGTGGTTGGAGTTATGCGTAAATTGAAACTACCTTTGTTATCTGTTGACCCGACCTTTTGATTATTGATATATATTGACCCAAAAAACAGGGGCATCTCGTTGCTATGTGATAGCGCGGTTCCGTAGATAACTGCAAGATCCTCTTCGCAAGGAAGGCAACCACACGCCACCGTCTTGAGAACAGTGATGAAGTAGTCAGTGCATTGCAGATTAATCGCTTCTGTTTCTACAACAGAACAGCAACTTATATCTTCATCGATGCATTGATGTGAATCATTTCTAGCGCCACACTGACGTGATGAGCAAGTCCTTACGTCAAATGTAGCTGTGCCAGTGTCTGCTTGGATGCATTCTGGTGGAAGCCTGACAACATGTGGAATCGGGTTTAGGTTGCATTCCATTATAGTTGCTGTTGAGGGAAAAACAAATGGATACTTATGACATCATGTGGATACACGCAAACATTCAAACAGTTTACCAGAGGAATTTAACTTAATGTCCCGTGTTCATCAAGGCATACACTCTAGTCGCCTATTCCCTCTCCTTTTGCTAAGTAACGAGTGCAAAACGTAAAAAGGACCTTCCAATTTTGATATGCGAAACGGAAGGGTGGTGGCAATTCCACACACTCAAATGTCAACTGATGATTTAAAATGCATAGTTCACAGATGTTATATTGTGGCTGTTGTTTGATTTTGTGTTAAAAACACACTAGTTTTGCAGTACATGCGGAACATTATACTAGGGTTGCAGTACATGCAGAGCATTATTATATTATGATTGCAGTAAATGCATATCATTATACGACGTTTGAAGTACATGCAGATCTTTATAAGGTTTGCAGCGTATGCATAGCATTATCATGATTCAACCAATAAACGCTCTTGGAGGTTTGGGAGAGTGCATAAAAAAAATGTAGGGACATAAATGAATACAATTAGGAAAAAGGTCCATATTCCTTTATAAATGACAAAAATATTAAAAAGAAATGATTGGAAAAGACAATATGACTTACATATTTTCATTGTGAATTACAACCATGTGGACTAAATGATAAATTACCTCCTGTTTTGTTTGTTCCTGTATAAAAGTGAAACTACTGCCCCTCAAAATAAGTTGCAACTTTTCCTGGACACTCTGCAGTTAACCTACTCGTATAAATAGGAAATGTGAATCGCTTACCAGTAACCAAGAGACTAGCTGATTCCGAGTACACTCGACCAGCCATGTTGTGAACTCGGCATCGGTATGTACCGGAATCGCTGACACTAACAGAATGTAAAGTTAATGTGTTGTTTGAGCTGACATCTGTGTTCAATACGTCTCTATCTTTAAACCTTTAGCATAAAACATTTAAAAAAATAACCAGAACTAAGTGCCAGGTCGCAAACATTTAATTATAAATATTTGTTTTACATAGCATGTATATATATATAAGCGGTCATGAATGCTAAAATACTTCGTGTATGGACTAACTGAATTCTCTACCAAACCTATTGTAGAGGACATGTCTTGAATTCATCGATCGGTTTTACAGAGATGTCTCAACCATTCGCCATTCACCGGAAACATGGCGTATTGCATTCCATTCAGTTTATTCTTTGAATTGACGCGATACTTTTGAAAGTGATGTAAGATCGCATGGATGAAATGATATTTATATTCTTATAAATTGGTTGACATGTGACGTTCTACCAAACATTTGTTCGACATCTGCCATTTTCCTTTGCCTGGCAATATGTGTGCGCATCCTGGTTTGCTTCGTGCTTTTAAAACTCGCGCCAACGCATTATAAAGGGCAATAAGGCATAGTGAACAGTTGTTTATAAACATTTCATGTCAACTGGTCTATAATTTCGGTGAAAAAAGTAATACGCCGTGACTACAGCAAACTATATCAGGGTCTCTATAATTATACTAAACCACTGTGTGTAATATATCAGATTACACTTTGAATTGTAATTTAGATATCGCGCATGTATGCAGATGTCTTCATTTTATGTTGTTCTTACGATATAACTAAATACTCACCATTCCCATTTAGTTGGATTGGTGGTTTCATCAACTGCACAGCAAAATGTCACGCTTTCTCCTTCTACACGAATTTTATCTTGAGGATGTTCGATAATGTATGGATACTCTACAAATAACAAATGTAAATTTCGTATCACAGGTAGTTGAAGATATATTTAATGTATATTTTATGTATACGGGTCAAGCCTTCCTAGCAGAATCATTCGAAGCAGATCTGAACAAGGCACTATACAATATTGATAACAGACTGCTTCGAACATTTATTCTTACAAATACTTCAAGCAAAAAGAAACGAAATGTTTACAATGTTACAATTAGTTTTGATATGATATAAATTATGAAAACCAAAATATTCGAGTTATCCCTAAAATAAACACAGCAATAGAGTACTAGATTGAATGCGGAAGATAGGCAGCCTCAAAGGCTAAAGGTCTTTTAGGCTTACACCTGTTCATTTGGTGACATATGAAATAGAGTTAAGATGGAGAAATCTTGAGATATTCCCAAAGGATCTGGCTGGTAAGAATGGATCTAAAGGGTGTGATTAATTGCGAATGGTCAGATAGTGTATTACACCTTCACTCTTAAAAAATCCCTAAGTGTGCAAAGTCACACATTTCTCCCACTATTTATTACATGTCCACACAGACCGCCATTGTAAAGATCCTCAGATTGACCGCCATTGATTGATTCTCAGATTGCCTCATATTGCGTTATTCCTAAAACAGCAATAAATAGTTTAAAGTGTTGACAGAAAGGGTCAAAGGTCATTACAAACAAGCTTGGTGACAATAATCTTATGGGTAACATTGACCTCTAAAGACCCTTACATGACCTTTGACCTCTTTCTGTCAACGCTTTAAACTATTTATTGCTGTTTTGGGAATAACGCAATCTGAGGATCAATCAATGGCGGTCAATCTGTAGAGCTCTTCAATGGCGTTCTGTGGACAGGTAATAAATAGTGGAAGAAATGTGTGACTTAACACAATGACTTTTTAAAGATGTCTTAAGGGTCACATATCAACAAAAAGTTTCTGGAACCTTCACTTCTGGGTGATTTCAAGAACTTTGTGATACCCCCCTCGTATATCACCGAAAAGTGTATAACTTTAAGATGGGGTAGTTTAACGCGCGTTTAACTAAACTCGTGCGCCAATTGAACACCTTGATTAACAAATAAAAGAGGTTTTTTTTGTAAAACGTGTCAAGTACACTGACAGGTCAGTGTACTTGCTTTGTGAAGTAGGCGTCATAAAGATCTTAAGCTATTGATCTGACTTCAACCGTTACATATGAATTGAATAGAACGGAAACCGCGTTTAGTTATTTTCGTAGCCTTTTATTAAGACTGTGATTTTGAGGATCAAGCGCTATTAGATGTAGAGGTATTTGGTTTTAATGTAGGAGAGCAAAAGTGAATTTACTTTCATTTTTCATATTGATTTTTGGACCCCTAGATTTTATTTTGGAATAAAATAACAAAGAATAACGAGTCTATATGTATTGGGTATTATGGTACTTTGTGTGGCCTAATTCTGAGCCTAGGGCGAACTTGTCGCGGCCTATGGGCGAACCTACCCCGGTGTCGGGCAAGTTTGCCCTTTTGAGACACTTGTCTTTATCATTTACTCTTGCCTTTACAGTAAGGCCTAGAGTACTGAGATAATGGTCGTATGTAGCCAAGATATCAACCTTTTACACGATATCAATAGGTCCATTCAATCTTTAAAATTGGCGTCTAGACCTCTTCAAATGAAAATGGGGCGACTCCTCTACATGTGGATATTTCAAATGATATGATTAAAAACACACCTGTAAATCCGTAAAATGTGGACGTTGCCACTTTTAGGTGACGTACGAGACTCGCATGTGAGCACACCTAACTTAATTTGCTGACAAGGCTATCGCCCCTTTTGTTTTCATGTCAAAGTCTCTAGAGATTACAAAGGACTTATACCAATATTGCAAACGGTCGTATGTAACAGATTTTCTTCTTACAACGTATTCATACGTACCGATTCGTGTCATGCTTGCTATCAATGTTGATGCATCGCCGCCTTCAGTTGAAGTTGTCAGTATCATGGTGGAGTACATGGTCTTAGAAATAACCATTAGGGTGTCAACCGGGCATACTCCAAACGCAGTAAACTCGCCAGAAGCGTTCGTCACGGCTAGACTTACGTAGGGTCGATCAGCGTATGTCACGACCACACCTGATAATGGCCGCATATCGGTATCAAAAATCCGTCCAGTTAAAATGCCGTCCGAACATAGACATGCATCACATTCATCATTCAGAATCCCAGCAATACATTTCCGTTGGCAATCTGAAGAAAACGGTGTATCACATCTTTATTAGATAATGTTACAAAAACGTTGTCATTGTAAAACAAACAGCGTCATACATGCTCTAGACATATATCGTATACCAAACCCAATGAAACCAGTTGAGCATTGAAGTTGATCATAAGTGCCAGCTGTTCAATAGTATATACAATCAAGGGCAGTTATGTATTACTAGAGGTTATACATGTAGATATGCGCAGCGGATTACAAAAGGGAATCGAACCCGGTCTATTCTGTATACATTTCAATGGAATCGGTGCATGACATCCAATTCATTGTATAAACCGTGTTTTTAAATTGACCTACATATCAGGAAACATATCTTCCTTTTCTTTCTGAAAATCTTAAACACAGATTATTCCCGACAAGTTGGCAGCTGATCCAAAAAACCGGAAAAGTTCTATTGTTGTGTTCACGAGAGGAAGTGAACATTGAGCTGTCATTCAATGATGAATCGAAATTAACTTCTCGGCATCACAAACATGTGTGTTTTTATTTCATTGGCCAACATTATACGTGTCATAACCCCGTGTGAATGTTAACTGGGGAGATGAGGGGTTCTTTTTAGGTGAAGCCTCGCTACGGGCGTGTTCACACGATGTTTCAAAAAGGTCGAAAGATTGTCCCAGACTGGTGCGTGAGAACGAATACAAAATGGTTACTGTTCCTTCGTTCAATTAAAAGTAGAAACACACATTGCGTCCTAACCCAAATTCAAATTTTGAATTATTAGAAATTTTGCACTAATTATTTGATGAATACATTACGACAAAATAAATTAAATATAATCTTAATTTTTGATGAATACCTATTATAGTTCGAACAGTTCCAAATTGGAGAGCGTCATTACAGCAAAAAAGCAATACAGAAGGGTGTAGGCGTACATGGACGCAACAACCGCATTGTGCATCGAATGTGTGACGAGTGCGTTCATACAAAAGTGCGCACGTGTAGCTAAATTTCGCGAGTACTCTTGGATTATTTATACTCTTGGCGCGCGGAGTGAATAACCCTCAAATTTCTAACCAATTTAGAACTAATTGAACCATACATTTTACACTTGACTTGAAGTCAACATTGTGTAGTTTCCGTTGCAGGCTTTGCTGGGAATAATGAGCAGAGTCAAACACAGTTAAGGGATCACGTCAAAACTCGACCGCCAGGCAACCGCCGGTTACGGCCGGTTCCGCCTGGTTCTCACAAAACGTGTCGTCTGTTATAATATACACACATAATGAGGTCAAATAGTTACACTCTGGTGAACACGACCGGTTGATAGTGCCTCGTCACACGCGTGAGCAATAAAATCTTGAAGTAATGGGCTCAGTTGACAACCAGTACAATACAGCTATTGATTTTCGCTGGGGTTGGCTTTTTCAATCTGTTTATAGCTCATTAACTTTTTTAAATCAGTCTATGAATGTGTTTTTTGTATAGAACGATTATAGAGAGAGCTATTATGACCGCAAAGTAACAGATTGATAGTGTAAATTGGTCCGGTTACAGCATTAAGTCAACCGGCGGTTGTTCAGTGTTGCATGCGCGAATATTCATATACCAGTAAAACATTTGACCTGAAAGAACCGGGCGGAACCGCCCGTAACCGGCGGTCAACGGGCGGTCGAGTTTTGACGTCTTCCCTAAGTTACTTTCAATCCATGAAATACCATACCTGGACATTTCCAAACAGAACACGTTTCTGTATCCGTCGCACTCCCGGCACACATATCTCTGGTCGTTATCTTATCGGATAGGGGTTCGTTACATTGTCTGGATCTATTGCGTACACCAGCATTGCAGGTCACGGTACATTCCGTCCAATATGTCCAGGTCCCCCACTCGAATGTATCTGTGTATACACAATGACTGGTTAGTGGAGCATAACATGTGTCTACACCGGGTAGCTTATAGTATAGTAGATTTGAATATATATTGCCCTTTAACGTGAACGAGTTGTCTAAAAGGCCGAGTTTTTATCGGGGAGTGTTATCTCGTGGGCCGAATTGTCCTGGTCGAATATTATAGGGCAGAGTTGTCTGACGTTCCGCCCTCGTCCTGCCCACACGGGGTGAGGCAATCCATTGTGTTCTAAATATCTAGAGATGGTGAGTAACTTTCTACAAACGGGTTCTGGGCACTTGGTGTTTTTTTGTTTGTTTTTTGGGGGGCGGTGAAGCCACCCTATTAGCATGTTATTGCAAACATTTGCACATTTAGGTTTTTCTAGACATAAGTGGAGGCCGCCATGTTTGTAGTCTTTGTAAATTACTTGTACCTATGCAGTTTATTTTAACAGTACCCGCAGTCTGCAATGGAGTCAAAACAATATTTGTTTAGTTGATAATTCAATCAGATCAGAGAGACATAGCTTATCTTGTTTGACTATGGAGATTAATCTCCAATTGTTGTGGGGTTCTCTAATAAGTTGTGGATGTTTGAGTTTCGGGTTATATAATAATAATTCCTGGGTTGATTTAATGAAATGTCGATATGGGTAACCATGATCGCGGAATGCCATTTTTAATTGGTATAGCAATTCCTAGACTAACGGTTTAGACCAAGTACAATGTCATATATACCTAGATTGTTCTTCAGACGGTATCCCCGTCCCGCCCACCCCCCCCCCCCCCCCCCCCCCCCCCCTCCATGCACGCAAATCAACTTTATTGGTTTCCTGTACTATTTTTAGACTGCGGTGTTTTGATTTGTTTTTTTGTTTGAATTATGGAAAAAACATACACCCTGGTATTTTGGTATGAAACAGATGCTTCAGAAAATGTTTACAAAACATGCTTGTTTCTATTGGACCGCCCCACCCCATTCCATTTCAATGAAATGTGTATTCTTGATTATTTTGTTTTCATTTTTGCAGCATGAAGAGAGCATGCAAAAAGGCTATTATTTCGTTGTATTGGTATTTCGATATGAGGAATCATGTCAAACACGATTCTGACACTAATCTGCTAATATAACGGTATGCTGCTTAATTAAGGTGGTGTTATTGGAAACATAGCATAGCAGTGTCTCTGATTGGCTCATTACAGGATATAATGTGACACACTCTGTTAATAGTAACCAATCAAAAATTGCTTTAATATCTGGTCAAACATACCACCATTCTTCCATTATCTCCGATTGGCTTAATGTATGGTAAAAAACTCTTTGTAACCAAATTTTTTTTTGTACTTAGATGCGAACATAATGGCATATCAGGGGTTAATTTATCAACATACCTTTCAATGGTAGACTTGTGGGTGCATTAGGTTTAATAGTTGTGTCCACATCGACCGAAGTTGTTTCCCGTGATGTATTGTTTTGCATCGCCTGTAAACCTGAATAAATTGCGAATATAAAATCATTACAAAGGAAACGTTGATCAATTAAAAGTTAATATTTATCAAATCAAGTTGGTATACATATTGAATAGCTTTGTGAGTTCATTTAACACTTTCATGATGGTAAATGTTGCCCTTGTGTTACTTGTTACCGACAGGGTCAAATCTTATCCGTAAACGAGTATTGTACCAAGACACGTTGCTATGCCGTGTATTCGGTGACAATGTGAGACATGTACCTTGGGAGATAAGTGCGGTTAATTTATTTTATTTTTCCTAATGAAGGTTTGACAAGCCTTGCTTATGTAAACAATGAGCTGATTCCAAAACAGTCTCTTTTATTGCCCCCACTCACAACATTATTGCCGTTTTGGTCATTTGTGGTAACAAAATAATAATCAGAATCTTGCTACGCAATCACATCAATAACGCAAACCATCAATATGTAAAATATGTAAGAAGGTCTACATAAGCAATACCGAACAATCAAGAAGAAAGAATGTGCCAGGTTGTCAGCCACCTTTGCTCTGACTAACCCACCTTGGATGTCGACGGAGCACAACAGTGATCACGACTGAAACGCAGGTAAACAGAGTCATCCATACACTTGTAACTCTAGCCTCAAAAGGGATTGATATCTTCATGATCATGTTGAGTATGACTTATAGCACGAGGCAGCGTAGCTGTCGAGTGTTATAAGGAATTAATAGCACTCATCGACAGTGACTATTTTAGTGATGATTTATGTGGCAGAGCTCTACCCTACACACCAGATACACACCACTTTCACAGTAGGACACCTCTCACTCACCCAGACTTAGACAATCATCTACTATAATAACACACACACACACCAAGTTGGGTAATAATTACAGTGCTGTAATTAATCAGGTTATTTACGATGTCAAATTTACAGCATTCTGAAGCTGTACAATAAGTGAAATTTGTGGAATTCTGGATTGGCTGTGTATGTGGAGATAATGTGCTATTAGTGATTTTATAATTCACCGTTGGTTTCTATGTTATATTTGTGAGTATTTTGCGTCTGGCTCGTGCGATTTGGGCATCTCGCGATGCTTTCATGAGGGAGTTTCTCCTGCACTCTAGAAAAACATCCGGGGACAAAAGACAATAAAGAGCAATAATCATGATAAACAAATACCTTCATGGGAATACGTCAGTGCGATCGAGGTGACAACGGTGACGATGGCGAGTATCAAGATGCTACACAATCCCAGAACAAGTTTTGTTCCTCTCAGCGTTTTTGATTCTTGTTGCCTAGCTTCATCAGGCTCGTCAAGAGTTGTCGGTGGTATACTCTCGTAGGTATGCTCGGGTTCACGGCCATTGTAGGTTGGCTCGGTCCCAACGACTGGGCCGCTTGGTTTCAACTCTATGTTCACCGTTATTGTAGCTTCCATGGCTACTGAAAAGAACACCAATTACCACTTCTTCCAGTTTCTATAGTCAGACTATTTTGCGATTAATATACTTTATCAATATTAACACTAATTTATGACTCGATTTTATGATATATCTTCGTGTAACAAGTAGTCTATGCATATATAACAATAATAATATTATCAACAGAGGCGAACTGGTTGACTGTATCTTCCATGTCGTACGCGCGCTCTACCACTAGAAGAGGCTCTCTTTGCACTATTGGCGACATATTTCAGCCGACCGTTGAGGACATGTTGGAACTAGTCTATAGAATTGGTGTTGATGTATGGTTTATATACTTGAATAGGCATGTACTTGAACACAAAGTAGAAGCAATGACACGTTATTGATGAACGATTTATTTATATGTAGTCATAAATAAAAATATAAAAGGGAATGTCCATATATTAACATTCCAAGTTGATACTTTAATAACGTAAACCTATCTAATAAGTGGAATATCCGCGTAGTTTGTAAAACCATTATGAGTAACAGAAGGTAGGGATTCTAAACGTTTAAGATGTTGTATTCGTGTGTTTTTGAGACGTTCACCCTGCGCATTTAATAATTTATTCTGGGGGGTTCGGTAGGGGTGTGTATGGTGAGGGGAGGGGGTAGTTTGCTCATTACAGGATATACTGCTATGTACCCATGTTAGCAGATTGAGAATTGAGGGATTATACGGAATAAAGCTTAATATCTGAATGAAGCTTCAACGCTATATACTAGTATCGTGACTCCTGAAGGTAAAACCCATTTTGGCTACCTGGTTACCCGTAAACGTAAAGTTATGGCATATACCATTTCCCAGTTTGGCACTTATCTCAACACCCATAATTTTCAAGGTAAAATAATTTGCGAACAATACTGGTTTAATAATGAAACTATTTCCTAAGTCAGTTCGAATATGGAATGGCACCCTAAATACCAAAGGGATCTTCTGTTTTATGTATTTCTTTCCTATAGTATATGTTGCCAGACATGCAGATGGATAAAGCATAATGTTGAGACGTTGTGCATAGAAACTTAATCCCGGTATAGCGTCCAGAACCCGGGTTGCGAAAAACCCGGGTTTTGAGTAGACACTAACTGGACAAAACCCCGGTTTTGCGCAACAACACTCATGCAGGCCGGTGTGAGAGAGAGGCCACAAAATAGTAGAGTAATTATCTTGGATTCCGTGACCAATTTCTTCCTACCTTAGTTTCTTAGTGAATTTGTCAACTAGAACCATTTTAAAGAAAATGAGCACTCAAAAGTGACGAGAACGTTCTTTTATAGCGCAAATTCAAAAATGGCCGCCATACAGGGGCCCAAAAATTCAAATGGCTTTAATTAAACTAAAAAGCACACCAAATTGTTCGGCTGAGCACAAGGATTCCGAACAATTATAGTTTGCCTTACTTCCGAGGTCTGGTTAACGAGTTATCGGGTAAAACGTAAAAAGGTCGTTGACCTTTGCATAGAGGGTCAAAATTTAAACTTGCTCCGATTTTGAAAAACAATATCTCAAATTGTTCGTCTGATTGCAAGGATTCCAGAAATGATATTTTTTACCACCTAGAGTGTCTGTTGTACCTCATAAAGAGGTCAAAAGTTCAGATTCTATATAGGTCAGTGTACCTTGACCTATTGACCTACACAAAATATTCCTGGTGGTAAAAAAACCAACTATTTCTGGAATCCTAGTGATGTTTTTCAAAATCGGAGCAAGTTTAAATTTTGACCCCATATGCAAAGGTCAACGACCTTTTTACTTTTTTACCCGATAACTCGTTAACCAAACATCGGAAGTATGACAAACTATACTTTTTCGGAATCCTTGTGCTCAGCCGAACAATTTGGTGTGCTTTTTAGCTTATTGAAAGACATTTGAATTTTTGGGCCCCTGCATGGCGGCCATTTTGGAATTTGCGCTATAAAAGAACATTACCGTCACTTTTGTGAGGTGCATGGGAGCTCATTTTCTCTTAAAATGGTTCTAGTTGACAAATTCACTAAGAAACTAAGGTAGGAAGAAATTGGTCACGGAATCCAAGCTAATGACTCTACTATAAAAGATGAAAACAGACAAAAATGAGGACAAACCGAATGCAATAATTAGGTGAAATGGCACATGGCTGAATAGTATAGGCTAAAATTCAGCTCGAATATAATTGAAAAAGAGGTAATCCGATCCGCTAAAAGGACTCACACCCCCTCCCGTTAATATATAGGAGAACCATGTGATCATATCTTAAGATTCGATATACAAAATGGAATTATGCATGTGCACTATTATAGTGGGATTCTCCCTCCCCCTTCCGATCACAGGCATGCCACTCCCGCCCAAAATGCGGTAATTACAAGTAAAGACCCGTGTGTGTGTGCAAGTGCCCTTCCCAGGCAACACCCATTTGAATTCTGCCAATATTTTGGACTCTGCGGATATTTAACCCCGAGTGATATACCCATTCCTCCCACTCCAATATTGACAATTGACTAAACATCGAAAATTCGGGGGTTTAACTCCGTAGAAAGTCAAGTGTCCATACACGTGTTGTCATAAACATGTTTTAATCTGAGTGCCACCCCACCCTAACTTTAATTGTAAGTAGCCTACAAGTTAATCAGCAAATTATAGGGCCTATTTACACTCACTCAACACACATCAGGAACATTGTAAAATGTGTCTCACGGCCCAATGAACCCTTCATTAATTCATTAAATTGCACGACGTGTTTCTGCAAACCCGGGTTTTTCGTATAGTCTGCGGAAAACCCGGGTTTTGCGCAGAAATACGTGCAAGGCCCCGTTTTTGTATGCGCAAAACTAGGGGCTAGCGCAAAACCCGGGTTTTGCGCAGACCCTAGTTTTGGACGCAGCACCGGGCTTAATCCTATAGACCATTTCAAATCCGAAAATATACGATCAGTTCCGAATGTTTCCGATTAGCCGAGTGTTCGACACTCGGTTCCATGACCTGTCAGCTCCTGACAGGTCATGTCCATGTGCGCGGCGCTAAAACAAACGTGTTTTCGTACAAACCGTCTGTTGTACCGTCTGCTCGCGTGTGTGTGGATTGTGCTTGCTGGTGTTTCGTTTCGTGTTGGTGATACGTGAGAGATTGTGAGTTGTCTTCTTCACAAATTGCATTTTGCGGTGTTACAGTAACAAAAACGGTGAGATAAAAGAGTATTAGGTCAATACCTTCACATTTTAACCCGTGTGATGATATTTGACCAGATAATAATCCGTCTTTTTTGATTGTATCAACTTCATAAATGAACACAGTCACACTCACAGTCAGTTTACAGTTTTACTCGGGTCTCATGGTCTTGCTACTTTTTACTCGCACACATCTCGGCACGTCATGAATGATGTTTATCCTTGGACAAGTTGAGCTTTCTAGGATTTCAACATTGAAGATTGAAGTTCTAGGGCCCTATTTCCATTCTAAATTCGAACCTGTCACTGTCAGCAGTGGGAGAATCTTGTGGATTTTCCATTCAAATAAATAAAATAAAAGGCCAAATAAAAAGTAGGCCTTCGATCGTTAGGCCTTCGACTTCGTTAGGCCTAACTCATTGACTGAACTAGATCGTTCACGTAGCGTATTGTCGTTCCTTCCACTTCATTCGTGGGGGGGGAGATCAGTGAATAGTGATCGTATTTAGTAATAACAACTCTCTGGTCTGAGCCACCTCGGACATGTCGGACTAAAGGCCTAACAATGTTTCACATCACCTCCCGCTCTACTTACTATTTGAAAGATTTTGCCATTTTTTATTTATTTAGCAAACTTTAAGTCATAGGCCCTATGTCATGTAGGTAGTAGGCCTAGGGCCTAATATAGGTTGGGGCGGACCTACGTCACGCCAGTGAAAACAAATCAAACGCCTGTGAAAACAAAAACAACTGCGAATCAAGTGCGTAACGCTCGGCGTTGAGTGCGTGCATGGAATGTTTTGCTTTTATAAATTATAAATCTGACTAGGCTACTCTGTTACTAGTGTTGGGCCTTCTCGAGACAGTGACGTAACTGAACAGGCGCAGCTTTTACGCACGCGTGTGTATCTTCCGCCTTTCAACGCTCGTGTTTGTACGCCAGCGCCGCGAGTATACGCGCGCGTTATGTGATGCAATTAGTAGAATACGCGGTTACGTCACTGTCTCGAGATGGCCAAATAGAGTATAGGCCTATATAGGTGGTCCCGTATGTCCGCGCCATCGTATAGAAGAAGCATGTAGGCCTAGACTGATATTGGGTTTGATCATGTTTTTAGGAATTATTTAGAAGGTCTACCTTTTTGAACCATGTTGTTTAACTTTAAGCTCCGTAAATTGAAATTCTACGCTGAAAAGGGGTCGTGATGACCGTTAAAGCTACGCCTACGGAGCTCATCAAACAGTATGGTTCGAAAAAGGTATCTAAATTATTCCTAACAGTAACAGTAACAAGACTTTCATCTCCTTATGCAGATACGGAAGATGTTGTTTCCCCATCAAGTGGATGCAGAATCCTCTGGTGATGGAGAATCCTAGGCTATGTGTGGACATGCAATATTATTAGGGGAACTATCTCAATGGAGTCACAAGAATGTAAAAGAACTTTGTAACAGTAGGGGCCTAACTGATGTTCAAACACCAGTGTCAGGGTGAATTCTTTAAAAGAAGCACTCATAGTCTCCAACGCATTACTACGAGTAGTACTTGGCCTAAATGTGTAAGACGGATTAGACTATCTACAAAAATCAACTCAGATTCTCGCAACTTTACCGGCGAAAATGGATTCTCTGATTCTTCTCAAAATTTCTGACCCGGTTAGTAAAACTGTTGGCCTACACAAAATCCATAATGTATTCATAAATCATAGGTTAGGTTCCAGAGATAGGCCTAGACTTTGAATACGAGTTATTACGATGCAGTGCGTCAATCTTCAGTTAGGCCTACTAGCCTATAATAGTATAGTACTAAAGTCTGCACTTTCAGTTTCAGAATAAAACTGTAGGAGCTGAAACATTTGTGGGTGGTTGGTTCGGTCATGTCATGACTGACAGCTTGTGACTGTACTGATACGCGATGATAGATAACGATTTTCAGCAAAGGAGTAACAATCACAGAGAGAGTGTCCAGTAATCAATTTTATTTGGTAAATTTCAACCCACCGGGAATGAGAGGTCTGCCTTTCTTGCTCTTCCCTTCAATCATGCCTTGCAAGATCATCTTCTCTAGGTTGTTATACCCTTGCGACGTGAGGTATGGCCAAAGTATAAACTCAGCATTGTTGGGTGTTTATAGCATGCAGTAAGTCATTTTAGACACCCCGAAACATAGCCTAGAGTAGGAAAATACTGTAATAAAAATTGTCTCTATGAGTAAACAATTTACAGTGAGAATCTGAAGAATTTTTATCATGAAGAATTCTTGGGTCCGTATGCACAAAAGAGTTGACCGGTTCGAAAGTTAGACCTGGTCTAAGTGAAATTTATTCATGCCTCAATATCTGTTTTCCTCTGCATGTCCATGAGATATGTTGTGCTATTTTCATCCGAATCTTTGCATCCGAATCTTTACAATTTGTTAGCTTATTTGAGAAGGAAATGTAATTAAAGGTGTGCTTTCACAAAAACTAAAATCCACTTAGACCAGGTCTAACTCTTTTGTGCATACGGACCTTCGAATTTCATAGATAATAATGAGCCATTTTTTGACAAACACTTAACCAAATATTATATTCATGTCTCAATATAGATGAATTCTTCACAAGATTCTTGGGCCAAAATTAACTACATTTAGAGACCTTGAAACACAATCAATGGCCTATAGAGTTATCTTGTCATTGACACAAATCATCCATACCCATTGTTATACTATGAAGTAAAAACTACACTGGATTTCAAATCCAAATTTGCCCAAATATAGATGCAAATTCAGGGCAAGATATCTGATATGAAAATATATACATGGAGAAATATTTGCATTGCTTATACTCCGTCAAATTACCAAATTGTACCACAAATCCTGTAATGGTGTATCTGGATCTAATATGTGCGATCAGGAAAGTTTGGAAGTGAGAATTTTTCCTTTTATGATCAAAGCACATTTGATATTGCAGCTGGTAAAATCAATAAAAGTTTTGTATCATGTAGTGTCAAGTGCACTGGGGTTGAAAGCAAACAATACAATATAATTATATTACGCTCCTGATTTATTTCAGTTGAGCACTCTCTGATTATCTTTTGATGTGTATTGACCACTTCGGGAATATTATGCTCTCTGGTCGCTGATCAAAAACACCATTGATTGTGTATTCACATTTTCATATGTGTGCTAGATCTGCGACCAGAGAAGCATCTATTCGCCTGAAGATTGGACAACATGACCGTATGGGATTGTCCATGAAACTCAGAGTAGCGATAATATTCCGGAAGGTCTATACCTCTGAATATTTATATATATATATATATATATATTTATAGACCATTTCATTAAAATTACCTCTAAATGGTCAATACAATTACCTCCAAATGGTCAAAACAGTTACTATACAAGTGGTCACCAATTGATTAAAATATGGTCAGAAAGAAATGGACTCTATAACATTATATCATACATCACATACAAATATGTCTACTAGGTGGATTAAAAGCTATACATATAATAATTTGGTCATATCTAATGTAACACTAACAATGAACTAATACTGCTTTTCAGTTATTTTAGCCATCTTATATATTTTAAAATACTCAAACTAGATCTAGTACTATAACAGCCCCTAGGCTTTATCATAGACATATAGTGAATGCTGTCCCATTAGATTTGGGGTGTTGGCATTACATAATATGGTCATTTACAATATAAAACAGTTGAGCACTCTCTGATTATCTTTTGATGTGTATTGACCACTTCGGGAATATTATGCTCTCTGATCGCTGATCAAAAACACCATTGATTGTGTATTCACATTATCATATGTGTGCTAGATCTGCGACCAGAGAAGCATCTATTCGCCTGAAGCTTGGACAACATGACCGTATGGGATTGTCCATGAAACTTTGGGGTGTTGGCATTACATAATATGGTCATTTACAATATAAAACAATTGTTTTGGGTCATTTAACATCAACTTAACCATTCTGGCAGCCATTTTGGAAGGTTTTACCGAATCAAAACTGTCACAGAGGTGGGCCTTATATCTAAAAGCAATGCTCAACAGTTTAGAACTATTTGCTGCATGTATGTAATGTAATATACACTCTTACAATATCTATTCTGGATTATCTTACACTTATGTAGACTATTTTTACATTTACAGCGGCCATTTTGGTGGCCATCTTGGATTTAAAGTATGCTATTACAATGCAAATATACTGGATATGAGTTATTAATGGTCTAAATTATACATCTCAATGTTAAAACTATACTTTCATCATACATTTTGGTTGATATTATCCCATTTTATGGAATTTGTTCAGTCATTTTTGGGACCCATTTTGGGGGCCATTTTATATTTATAAGTATGTTAACAAAGCAAAAATACTGGATATGAATTACTAGGGTCTAATACATACATCCCATTATTAAAGCTATATTTTCATTATACATTTTGGATGATATTATCACATTTAATAGAATTTGACCATTTTTGCAGCCATTTGGGACCCATTTTGGGGCTATTTTGGCAGCCATTTTGAATTTTTAACTATGTTAACAAAGCAAAAACATTGGATATCAGTTACTAGTGGTCTAACACATACATCCCATCGTTAAAATCATATTTTCATCATACATATCGGTTGATATTTTCGCGGGGCGCGAGCGCGAAACTAGATTTACACACGCGTGCGATATCAAAGTGTGCAGAATTGATCAGGTCTGACACCACCAAATTTTGGGCGTGGGAAGGGTTTAATTTGGAAACCTTTTGTGTATTGTTGATTAGTCACGCGGGTTCGTTTGCAGGGCAGAACCATGCGTTTTCGGCTTTAACGCGAACCAGTGACACGGACAAATATTTAAGTTCACAGTTTATTTTCGCTCTCCTTCTTACACAATATATATATCACAACGTCGGTTTTATTTTACACATCCAAAACAATTACAACTAGCAAAACTTTATAATAAGATTGGGTCAATGGTCAAAGTCTCAACTGTCTGTCCTACTAGTGGCCTGGCCTAACCTGACCTGACCTGCCCTGACCTGCCCTGACCTTGCAACACAGGGTAAACCCCTATGGAAGAGAAAAGTACACGTTAATCAGAAATTATTAAGGCATCGAAAGAATTTCCACTTTACCGCCAGGGCTAGAATGGTCGGGTATGGTGTCGTCATTTCCGTTGGATCAATTGGCCAATCATGCGGCAGCGCCGGTTGTTGACGTCCCTCCCCCTGTTGTTTGTAGTCGCCACGTTCGAATTCTTGAATCATATTATTTCGTGTCTTCAAAGCGAGAAGTCATCTTCTCACGTTCTCAAAATTCAAGTGCCCGTTTGCATGGGTGGCCTCTACACTGCCGATGATATCTTAGACAGTATGTTCCTATGGCGATATACGGTAGGCCAGAATTGCACTCCAGGGCCAATAACGGTGAGCATATTAATTGTTATTTATTGTTATATCATGACTAATATTATATTAGGGTTTTACGCCACTAAATAAATGGTGAATCGGTTTTATAGCATCTGTACCGTAGGCGTCGTTTTATTAGTGATGTGTCTTTAAATAGGGTTAATATTATGATTATGATATGGTCATTAGAGGGCAGGTTAATACCCGGGGTTAATTATACCTATCACGTTGATTTATGTAGTTCATAGATTCACCTGAGATAACCATAGCTACGGCGTAGGGGAATTACCGTGTTCTTTGTTGTTGTTGCTATTTGAGGTATAGAATTGCTTTTTGAATAATGGTTTTATTACGGGCAAGCTCATTCCATTGACGAAGGGCGTGAATGTGTTAGGATCAATTCGGTTACGTCATCGCGGGTGAAGGTAGAGCTTTATTTACTCGGGGGTCTGTGTGCATAAACATGTCTGTGCTTGGGCCTCGCGGGTTTAATCCTCCAATTGGTCTTCATTCATAGGTTAATTATAGTACATTGTAAGGGGTATAAGCATCGTGGTAGGATTGATAATTACCCGTATGATTTAATCACAGTTAATCGACCAGGGGGTTGGTGCTTGCATAATTTGATTACAAGTAGGGTTATAATCGGTTTGGCATTATATAATAGATAAAGGATAGTTTGACCTGTCATCCTCTGTTTTGTTACGGTTGCATCTCTTGCATTGAGCTAGCGTTGATAAGCGATGCGTGCCGCCGTGATTGCGGGTTCTATTCATAGTTTAAAATGGTGGCAAAATTCAGTCGCGTGTTGAGGGATTTCAACTGTTATTCACAGTTCATTGGTTAGCGTGTTGCGTGACTGTGTCTTTCCCCAAATGGGTTATATAGTATAGTTATGACTAGCTACATGTTGTAACGTCGAGTATATGTTATGTTCAAACATAATTTTGTCGGCACATTGTATGGGGGCCGGCTACTTACATAGTATTGGTAGTTGTCATAGATCCGTCTCACTTTCTCATCATTAATGTCATAGTAATGCATTTCTGTATTTTTCTCTTTGTAATGTTTATAGCACTTTGGTGACGGGTGACGGCGGGTCTCAATACGTATTTGCTAGTATATTAAATTAATTATTATTGATAATAAATTCGGTCTCGGACAAACGGCCGTGGACGAGTTTAACAATAAAATTAATTAGTATTATGGTCTCAATAATGGGTTTCAGGTGTGTCTGAGTCCGTAATCTACATCGAGGGTCAAAGGTCATCATTTCAGGTCACATTGTCGTAGCTTGTTGCCGTAAATCTGCGATCCAGTGGGATAAGTATTTGGTGGTACGGTTTTGATGCTCTTTCGGCTAGTGGCAACTAATACTAATAAATAATACTATGTTGTATGCTGGGTTTATAATTATTAGACTATGTTCATTCAGTGGCTTCAGGTGTGGTGGCTCCGGGTCAAGTGATTAAGTTGGGGTTACTCGCAGCCGGACTGGTATGTAGCACTAGACGCGGCTTCTCGTCACAACCATTGTCTGATTTATATAAACACACTTTCCTACACAATTCAAAGTTCATTGATCCGTGCTTGCTGGTTTGCATTCATGCATGACGGCTCCGTGGGTGTATCATCAAAGGTATTGTTAAGGTTGGTTGCACTCATGTTTTGGTTAATAATAAGAGTTCATTGTCCAACGTTGCCTTGTTCATTCATTTATATCGATTGATAATTCTCATCATTACTTTGCAGTTCTACTTAGGTTTTATAACACGTTTTCGCCTGGGGCGTTATCAGCAATGACGTCATGGCCGGGTTGTTTTGCTTCCTTTCATGTTAAACGATAAATGGATTTGTGGGTTCTAAATTTGTATAGGGTACTATCAATGTGCCCTGGGAGTGGTAGTTGAACATTATTTGATATGAAAATAGCGATAGCAGGCATTACTTCGGCATAAATATTCTACATGATGTAAATTTAATAATAATGGCTCATTTGTTGGCTAATCATTGGGATTGGCACTTTCTAAGGCCTAAAATCATCGCAGGGCCTTGATCATGCAATGAATTCCCCTTTTAGTTAATGTGCTGTGATTAACATTGTGGTTATGAATGTACTCTCCATAGCTGCTCTTGCTGTTTCTTTTTCATTTTTTCTTTCTTCAGGAGATGGAGGTAAGAAGTGGCTGTCATGAATGGGGACACATGTACTTCGACATCCTACTCGTGTTTTAATATCCTCCTGTAGGCCCTTTGGCTTGGGGTATGCGACCTGCGGCACACATCCGAGCAATGCACATCACCCGTATACCTATCAGTGTCGACGACAACACCATAAAGTAGGCATATACTGCCTTCCCGCTTCCGGGTCCCGCTTTCATGAGACAAATCTGGCGTCGGTATAATAGATATGCAGGATGGTCTTCATTCACTGTTTTAAATTTCACGTGGAACAAAATACGAAGTTCAAATTGTGGATGGCTTCGTCTGACAGTGACAAAGGAGGGACGTGGCGTTATTTGCATTTCATGATTATTGTATCAGATCAGTGGGGAAGGATGCTGGATCGCGACGATCACATCGTGTGAGGTCATGAATAGAATAGTCATGTATGAATATTCATTTACAACGAATGAGCAGTTTTACGCTTAACTTCCGAATGATGAACTTATAGAGTGCGCTATACTGAACAAAATCTCAACAAAGGGCAGATATGGTGTTACGTAGGCCTGTCAGTGGCCGAAACAGTGAACACAATGGACACAATTGTCATCATCTTAATATGGTAAATACATTGTTTAAATATGTTGGCGACACATGGACCCATTATTATCGGACAACATGTTCCCTGACGAAAGTTACTCGGCAAATGCAGTCTGAGGACGTCTACTCGGATACCGTATAGGTAAGAGTATCAAGAACATTGTAAAATGCTGGTTACTATGTGGTTACCCAACAGTTTGAGTGCATGGCAAATTATGTCACATGGGCTTACGAGCCATTACGTAACAAAGGAATGCTCGCAATTACAAATTGAATAACATTGATTCCGATAGTATGCTTGTGAGCGTCTCTCTAATCAAAAGTGTAAAGTGGTTATGTATAATCACTCGGACCTTTCCTATTTTGTCTGGATAATATTGTACTGTTTACAGAAAATTAACCTGGTCTGTATTCGTCTAGTAGGGCGTCCAAATCTGAATATTTGAATATTAATTTATTAATGTATTATAGGTATTATTAATTTTATTATGGCGTAATGCATTTTGCGTAAAATAGCGAAATTAAATCTTCTTGGTATGGAGCTGAGTTTAGTTGCTTAGTTTAACTATGGTTCTTGGAAATTTGACTGTGAGGTGGAAATTGTTTAAATTCCAATGATTTGTTGTCAAGAAATATCGTACAGGGGTTACCCAGCGAAATTCACTAATAGTCTTGATAGGAATGGGTGTTAACCGTCGATCGGTATCTATTCATGATCACGAGGACAGGTTTTCCGTATAAAACCGGGTTTTGTTTTAAACTGGTTAACATGGTTAAAGGTATATATGAGTGTTTACAGAAAATTAACCTGGTCTGTATTCGTCTAGTAGGGCGACAAAATCTGAATATTAATTATTAATGTATTATAGGTATTATTAATTTTATTATGGCGTAATGCATTTTGTGTAAAATAGCGAAATTAAATCTTCTTGGTATGGAGCTGAGTTTAGTTGCTTAGTTTATCTATGGTACACATGAGACTAATATAACTAAATATTAGTCTCAGGGTACACCAAATAACTCGATTACCGCTTCTAGAATTGTTGTGGCACGGCACCTCATGAATTATTTGAATTACCCTTCATTTTTTGAATTTCATTCTTGGAAAGTTAACTATGATGTGGAAAATGTTTAAATCCCAATGATTTATTGTCAAGAAATATCGTACAGGGGTTACCCAGCGAAATCACTAATAGTCAAGATAGGAATGGGTGTTAACCGTCGGTATCTATTCATGATCACGAGGACAGGTTTTCCGTATAAAACCGGGTTTTGTTTTACTCTGGTTAACATGGTTAAAGGCCTATATTGTTTTATCTGATAGGCCTCTTAAGTTTTTTTTGTGGTTTTTAAAAATAAAAAATAAAAACTTTATACGATAAGAGTGGCAACTTTTGTTGGGTATTATTTGAGAATTCAATCACCGTATTGGCACGGGATGGTAAAGCAGTCAAGGGCCAAATACTATGGTTCTCGGTTTTCCCAAAGGGTTTTTTCGACTTTTCCGCAGCTTGCTACCATCACGGCGGGATTCTTAAATGGTTTTCCTAACGTCAAAGTGGAGGTAGGCCTACATTATGTTGGGCATTGCCAAATGCTGGTCAGATTTGGAATCTTATCTAATATAAAAATAATATATAATATAATGAAAACTGCACCCCTGACCCACGCTTGGCCCCCCCCCCCCTCTATTGTGAAATCCTCCACCCCTTTGCTTGGGGGCGGGGGGGGGGGGGGGGTTAGGCAAGTATTTGGCTTTGGACGTGAGGTCAAAGTCAAGTACTTGTTTGGCAGTGTTTTTTGGGTTGGAAAAGTAAAATGAGTTAAGATCAAAATAATGAGTGAACGACACGTTCAGAAAAAAGTTGACATTATTAATGTGTTGGTCAAGGTGCATCAAATAAACAATAATTTTCAATTGTTACATGGTTTCACCCACAAATTACGTTGGCAATTTGTGTGTGGAAAATGAATACTTTGTACGTATCTCAAGGTCTTCGGAAATAGTGAAATGCTGGGATAATCCACTCCAATATGATAATCATAATGATAAAATAGTAGTGGTTCCAAAATGATCACAATGATAACAAAGAAAATGTTAAGGACTAGTCGCAACTTTCAATTCCAGTCAGGTTTGACATTACAATTTTTGCAAGGGGTTCATTGGGTGGACTGCCCACGAACAGGGGGAAAGAGGAGGAGGGCTTGGTCTGAGCACTCTTGCCTCTCTCCCTTGCTATTTACTGTGTTTATGAATAAACATGTGGTGTTGAATTGAGCATGGGTTGGCAGTCCTTAATGAAATAAATGAAATGTTATATACATGTATCTCGCTTGACACGAGGCAACTGCAAAACAACTGTTTGTGTGTTAATTCTAGCGTCTGGTGGTAATCAGAAATTATTAAGGCATCGAAAGAATTTCCACTTTACCGCCAGGGCTAGAATGGTCGGGTATGGTGTCGTCATTTCCGTTGGATCAATTGGCCAATCATGCGGCAGCGCCGGTTGTTGACGTCCCTCCCCCTGTTGTTTGTAGTCGCCACGTTCGAATTCTTGAATCATATTATTTCGTGTCTTCAAAGCGAGAAGTCATCTTCTCACGTTCTCAAAATTCCCACCCACCCTCCCTCGCGTTGGTTTGCCCTAGTGCAAAAAAGGGTTCCTTGGGTTGACTGCCCACGAACAGGGGGAAGAGGAGGAGGGCTTCTTCTGAGCACTCTTGCCTCTCCCTGCCTGTATACTGTGTTTATGGAAAACATATTGTGTAAAAGGGAGCTTGGGGGCAAAAAAGGGTTCCTTGGGTTGACTGCCCACGAACAGGGGGAAGAGGAGGAGGGCTTCTTCTGAGCACTCTTGCCTCTCCCTGCCTGTATACTGTGTTTATGGAAAACATATTGTGTAAAAGGGAGCTTGGGTTGGCAGTGTTTTTTGGGTTGGAAAAGTAAAATGAGTTAAGATCAAAATAATGAGTGAACGACACGTTCAGAAAAAAGTTGACATTATTAATGTGTTGGTCAAGGTGCATCAAATAAACAATAATTTTCAATTGTTACATGGTTTCACCCACAAATTACGTTGGCAATTTGTGTGTGGAAAATGAATACTTTGTACGTATCTCAAGGTCTTCGGAAATAGTGAAATGCTGGGATAATCCACTCCAATATGATAATCATAATGATAAAATAGTAGTGGTTCCAAAATGATCACAATGATAACAAAGAAAATGTTAAGGACTAGTCGCAACTTTCAATTCCAGTCAGGTTTGACATTACAATTTTTGCAAGGGGTTCATTGGGTGGACTGCCCACGAACAGGGGGAAAGAGGAGGAGGGCTTGGTCTGAGCACTCTTGCCTCTCTCCCTTGCTATTTACTGTGTTTATGAATAAACATGTGGTGTTGAATTGAGCATGGGTTGGCAGTCCTTAATGAAATAAATGAAATGTTATATACATGTATCTCGCTTGACACGAGGCAACTGCAAAACAACTGTTTGTGTGTTAATTCTAGCGTCTGGTGGTAATTTCCATACATACAATTTTAATGGTCAAAATACCATAACCCATTACATAAGATACTATTAACAACTATTTTTAAGTAAGACATAGGTGATCTGAAAGCGAGGACTGCCCAGTGCTGCCTTCAATCTGCCTTCAATACTGCCCTCCAATACTGCCCTCCAAACTGCCCTCCAAAACTGCCTTCAATACTGCCCTCCAAAACTGCCTTCAAAACTGCCCTCCAATACTGCCCTCCAACACTGCCTTCAATACTGCCCTCCAACACTGCCTTCAAAACTGCCTTCAAAACTAGACCTCCGCTTAACAGATCACCACCGTCCCATCTTACCTAGTTATATAACCGGCCAAAATACTATCTACATAGGCTTTACACTCAGCTTGACCCCCCCAAAATGTAAGATGAGTGTTTTTGCCTTACCCAAATTTTTAACTCAACCCTCCCCCCATCGAGCATAACCATCGCATGGGTTGAGTTCTTCATCATATAAATATAACTACAATAACAATAGAGGCCTTCGTATGAGTGTTTTTATCCTACCCAAGTTTTAACTCAACCCACCCCCCATCGAGTATAACCATCGCATGGGTTGAGTTTCACATAATAAAAATATAAATACAATAACAATAGAGGCCTACGTATTACACGAACTAAGAATGTGAGTGTAATATTAAGCTTTAGATTTTTCTTTGTTATTATCAGAGCAATCATTAATTATGTCATAACGAGTTACAATTTTACTAGCATTTCAAATAATACGGCAACTCAACTGCACTATGTCCTATACTACACTGATCTCTACTATACTTTAGAATGAAAATAGTTGCTTAGGTTATCCGCTTTCATGAATTTCGACGAAATAACTCATGCACGGACTCCATTGGGAATGATGACTCACATTTACATAATGCACCTTTATAGAATCTTAACCTACACATTTACATAATGCACCTTTATAGAATCTTAACCTACACATTTGTATCGAATATTTATGGTACATGCAAGCATACAATACAAAAATAATTAACCTGGATTACCTATGGTATGGGTGTCTACTGCAAGAAACGTCGTCCCACTGCACTCGGCTAGTAATACTCTGTTTATAGGGAGAACACAGAACATCCTGCTTTCGTTATTACCTCGACACGGCATCAAACGCGATGTTTACATTCATACCAGTTTGTGTGAGTAGAAATATAAGATCTCCGAGTAGACTCAACATGTATAGCACTTTATATCATAATTGAAAAGCTAAACACTCTGTTTTGATAGTAAAACATTAGGCATGTTTTACTCTAGTCATCTATTTACTGACAAGCATGAACCACCTTTATATACCATACCACTTCATGTCTTAACAAATTACTTTAGTAGTGAGGAACTTAAAGGAAGGGCATTAATCTTAACCGATGCACAAGAGATATCACTGTTTATAAATGGTTTTAATTCTCCTATCATCATAGGCCTACCCCTCTATAAATACCATCGGTGTTGTTTTAATTCAAGAAAACACCCTTTTAACATGCTACCGTACTTTCTCTACCACCTATGTATATATCACACGACTTATACAACTAAGCCTACACAATCCATCGCTTCCAAAACAAATGCGCCAGGAACAGACTATAATTTAATAAATAGTCTGCCACTATTTATAATCTACAAAACCCGCCACAATTTAAGCAAGTGTCAGCTTACACAACAAATTTTGATCTTATCGCCACACAACAATCCGAAAAGTGTGCTGATTATTTTCCACAGCACAATCTGAATGTCATTTTTGCATACAATCAAAACAAATAAACCGCGCCATCATGCACCACTATTACTAACATTTTACACATTGAATTGACTCAACATGCCAACTAATTTTGTATTTGGTACGAAGATTTTACTCGTCCTCGCCCGTATTATGCACGCAATCTGATACAGCGAATATTTGTGGAACACTCTGTAATTTAACCTGTCCAAAATTCACTTCATAAAATAATTGAATCACAAAGCAGCACACCGCGCTGTTCAAACTCGCCGCTTTCCAACATCAAAGGCCGCCGACATATGGTTTTTATGACACACCTCTACTACGGGTGTATCGTTGATACAGTAAATAAGCTTAGACAATTATACTTAGTCACAATTACGGAAGCATAATTTGTATATAAAGTCTAATTTTATAACTTTTATGAGGAAATATAAATACACCAAAAAAAGGTACTGTATAAAATACTTTAAAGAAAATACTCCTCATCCCTCCACTACAGGCCCGCCCTCTATCTCCTCTACGAGTCCCGTATGTACAGCACAGGTTATCATAATACAACTATCATGACATTTGAGATCAACATGATTTTTAGAATACACAATTATTCTGCTTTTACAATCCAAGTAAAATGAAATGTTTATTTATACACCTTTACAACAAGGCTTCTCATCAATAGACCTACACATAATATTACGGGACTGCCTAGGCATTTATCAGGATCATAAGCATGAAATCGCTCCACAAATTGTAATAATAAAAGGCCTATTTAATTAAAAATAAACACCTCTATTTTGTGACGATTATTCGGTAATGCACCGAATTAAAAGCAATCCTAATATTTTATAATATAATATAATACAACCACGTACCTGATACGTTCAGCAGGGGAGGATGGGTGCGCGATTGTATAATACATTTATACGAAAGTGAAAATAATAACCTCAGTTTTATTTCCAAACCAATCCGCTTTTAATCAGAGAAATCTCTCCGGTTATTTGTATACCCAACACAACGGCCCCCTTCATCTCACACACCACTATTCATACACAGCAACCCATACACAAAGCGTTAATCTTCCAAGAACGTCCAAGTACAAAAAGGTCACCCCACCTCTACACGCATTGTCCCATTCATTCACACACAACACGCCTACGGGTGATTTGACCCCAGACGATTTGGCAATCTGGTGGTTTTGAAAACCGTGATAAATTCATCTAAACAGTAATTCAACACTGGCCTATGGTCACCACACAATGCTATAACACATCTTTAACATAGCCAAATACTTTTTGTAGCAATCGAAATAGCCAAAGGGAGAATTTTGGGGGGTGCAAGACTCGTAGTGAAATGGATGAATTTCGGAAAACGTCACATGTTATTGAATACAAGCAATTACATAATCTTACATCACGATTCCAGGAAACAAAATTGGCCAAAATTCACACCAAACTTCATAATCTCTCACATTTTCTAGGCCTAGTACGATCTATAATATACCACAGTACTTACTATGCTACGATGTCCGACACAAATAGGGGATTTAGGCCGATAATCACAAATAGTCTCCACGGTATTCTATGGTTTTGTCCTTCAGATAAATCCAACCACGCAATTGACCCTTTGTGGAATTTTCCAAAAAAAAACAGACGCGGCCCAGCGCTCGTGATTGGCTTATAGGCGTCAGGTGACGAGTTGTGAAATAGCAATTGGTACACCCCCCCAATTGCTATTTACGCGAACATATAGGGTGCCAGGGTGTTAAAAAACCCCACATACACCCGTAACAATTATTATATAAATAGTAATAATAAAAGCGATTCCCGCTACAATATTATGCTATTTTATTACATTTTGACCATATTTGACCATTAATTTGGCGGCCATTTTGGTTTTAAAGTATTTTAACAAATCAAGAATACTAGATATGAGGTTCTAGTGATCTAATACATACATCCCATTGTTAAAGCTATACTCTGATCATACAGGTTGGTTCATTTATGCCAATTTATGGAATTTTACAAATTTTGGCGGCCATTTTGGTGGCCATCTTGGTTTAAGGTGTGTTAACAAAACAACAATTCTGGATATGAGTGTCTAGTGATGTAATACATACATCCCACTATTAAAACTATGGTCACGCGTTATGAACTCGCCTCCCAATAGGGTGGTGCCGTTACATTTTTTAGTTTCATGCTGTAATTTTCCTCAAATATTTTTAAAACCACAAAAGCTATCTCAACAAATTTGGTATCATTTTAAAGCCCTAGTAACAAGCTATCTGCCTGCAAAATGGCATTGGTATAGCTAATACAGAATGGGAGATACAGCTGTTTGATGTTTGGGGACCAGGGGTGGTGCTGGAAGGGGTGTTTCTGGAAGGGGTGCCGCCTGTACAAACTCAATGGGGATAATCCCATGTTTTGTTCTTTTTACAATAACTAGTCATCTCCTAATGTTACAAACACCATTCTGGTCCCATTTTAAAGGATAATTAGTAGTCTTTAAGTATGTGGTTCAACAGACTTGTTAACTATTTGTAACAACTAATTAATTATGGATAAGACAATGAACATCAGCTTTCTTCCTATTCGCTACACAGTAAACATGAATAATCAGCCTCAATTTACCGGATTTATAAAAATGACAATAACAGAAAAAGTTTTCAACCTATGATAGCAAAAGTATACATTTTTGGAAAGCTTGTAACTAGAGGAATTCAGAAATGCAGTTTATATCAGGGAAGGGTTCATCCTTAAACAAATATTTTTGAAAATTCTAAAAATATATAAAATAAAAATTGGAGATATTCACTAGCCGGTATAATTCCCATACCGACGTAGTAACTTTGACAATTATATATCATCTAATGGGTAATTTCATGAGGAATTCAAATATGTAAAGTAAATAATGATAGGGGTAGGTATAAAAAATATATAGATCTCGAATTAAAAAT
Source organism: Ophiura sarsii (assembly GCA_035610835.1). Taxonomy (NCBI): domain Eukaryota; kingdom Metazoa; phylum Echinodermata; class Ophiuroidea; order Amphilepidida; family Ophiuridae; genus Ophiura; species Ophiura sarsii. The sequence continues at coordinate 10,540,287 of CM069455.1, forward strand.
TAAAAACTCTAGTATTTTTCCGAACATTTCCGATCATACCATTTTAGTTCTTAGTTGTACTATAGTTTTAATGGTATATTTGGTTTCCTCATGAAATTTCCCTTCAGAAAATATATACTTTTACTACCTCAGGGGGTATACAAGCAAATATAAATGTGTAAAGTTAAAATCATGTCGTGAAAGCCAAAATCCGTGTGTAACGCGAAAGGAGGCGAGCTTAAAACACATGACCCTATACTTAAACCATACATTTTGATTGCTATGTCATATTATGAGATTTGACCAGTTTGGGCGGCCATTTTGGACGCCATCTTGAATAACCCCTTAGTCATGGCCGCCATTTTAAAATTAAGATCAGGGCTAGTTAGTTCTGCTTTAGGGGCAACAGACATGACAGTTATACCAAAAAATAAGCTTTAAAAAGTGACCACATGTCATGTTTTGTTTAAAAATAGTTAAAATATGTCAAAATTTGGCCGCCATTTTAAAAATCCAATATGGCCACCATTGGAAATTTTAAAAATGTGTAAATATTGTTTTCTGGTATCAGTGGTCTGGTTTTGGTTGGTTGGTTCGGTCCTGTCATGACTGACAGCTCGTGACCTTACAGATACTACGCCACAAATAACGATTTTCAGCAAAGGAGTAACAATCACGGAGAGGGTGTCCAGTAATCAATTTTATTTGGTCAATCCACCGGGAACGAGGTCTGCCTCTCTTGCGCTTCCCTTCAATCATGCCTTGCATGATCATCTTCTCTAGGTTGTTACCCTTGCGACGCGAGATATGGCCGAAGTAGCTCAGCATTTGGGTGTTAATAGCATGAAGAAGTCGTTTAGACACCCCTATTTCTTCAATAATACTGGCATTGGTCCTTCTCATTGTCCATACGATACGAAGCATACGCCTCCAACACCACATCTCGAAAGCAGCTATTCTGTTTTTGTCAGCTTTGGTTAGGGTCCACGTCTCACATGCATACATGGCAATTGGAAATACAAGGGCTTGGACAAGCCTGGTTTTTGTTGCTCTGGTTATTCCTCTGTCAGCCCAGATCTTGCTTAGGTTGATCATTGCTGATCTAGCCATTGCTAAACAGTGTCTAATCTCTTGGCTGCAACCACCCTCTTTGGTGATCAGGGATCCAAGGAAGTTGAATTTCGAGACCGATTCCACCTCATTACCATCAATTATGAGAGGCTCTCCAACACCATCTGTGCCTATGGACATGATCTTGGTCTTGCTGACATTTAGACGTAGGCCAAGCTGCTCACTCTCCACCTTGACTTTTGTCAGGAGTTCCACCATCTCTTCCATATTTGTTGCAAACAGGGTGGTGTCATCGGCATAACGTAGATTGTGTATTTGGTATCCACCTACTGACAGCCCCCCTGGCCAATCATCCAATGCACGTCTCATTATAGACTCTGCATAAAGGTTGAAGAGTGCTGGTGAAAGTATGCACCCTTGACGGACTCCTTGACCTAGAGCAAACCAGTCACTGTTTCCTTTCTCAGTGCGCACACAGGCAGCTTGACCATCATACAGATTGCGAATTAGGTGGACGAGGTGGTAAGGGATTCCCATTTCTTGTAGTGCTGTCCACAATGCGGAATATCTCACTCAATCAAAGGCCTTAGCGTAGTCTATGAAGCACATGAAGAGCTCCCTCTGGAATTCAAAACATTTTTCCATTATGTGACGTACATTGGCTATCTGATCTCTTGTGCCGCGGCCTTTCCGGAAACCGGCTTGCTCAGCAGGAAGTTCACGTTCAAGATGAGGTCTGAGACGTTTTGTTGATGATGTGCAGCAGGATTTTGCTTGCATGTGGTATCAGAGCGATAGTACGATGGTTTTTACATTCGCTAGCATCCCCTTTCTTTGGAAGTGTTAGGAAAACTGATCTCTTCCAATCCTCTGGCCATACTCTTGACTTCCACACAGTATTGCACAGCTTTTGCATAATAACTGCTACAGAATCATCAGCTTGCTTCAGGAGCTCACTTGGAATATCATCTAAACCAGGTGCCTTTTGACTTTTTAACTTCTTGATGGCTTCCTGGACCTCAGACAGAAGAATATCAGGCTCATCTTCACCTAGTGGAGGCGGGGGAGACTCCTGTGAGCCATTTGTCTCTTCTTGGGACGCATACAGATTTTCACAGTAGTTTTTCCAACGATCCTTGATTTCGTCACTCTCAGTCAAGACCTTTCCTTGCTCATCCTTGATGATAGCCAATCTAGTTGTCGTTTTTGAGGTGATGTTCTTTATACATCTAAAGAGCTCTCTGCTGTTTTTGTGAAAACTGTGATCCTCAAGTTCTTGGCATTGCTGTCGGATATGCTTATTTTTATCTCTCCTAGAATTCAATTGAACCTCACTTGAAAGTCTTCTGTATAGGTTACTGCCTTGCAGACCAGCTTCCTTCAATTGGCGTCTTTCATCTGCTAAGTTGATGGTTTCATGTGACAGCCATGATGTGGTCTTTCTCTTATGTTTCTTAGGAACATGTTTTTTGGCTGCGCTGAGAATAGAGTTTTTGATGTCCAGCCAGAGTTCATCAGGAGTTGTTTCCTCATCTCTAACCATCAGTTCTTGAAACAGATTTCTGGTCTCCACTCTGTATTTGTCATCAAGATGATGCAAATCAAATCTGCAGGGTTTGGGAGCACCTTTGGTCATCTTCAACTTGATTCGAAAATCAGCAATCAGAAGTTGATGGTCACTACCTATATCTGCCCCTGGCAGGGTTTTTGCTATCTTGATAGAAGACTTCCACCTACTGCTAATGAGGATGTAGTCAATCTGGTTTCTTGTGATGCCGTTTGGTGATATCCAAGTGTACTTCCGCCTCGGGTGTTGTTGGAAGATTGTGTTTGTGATAGTAAGTCTGTTTGCTACACAGAAATCCACGAGTGTACTACCTCTTTCGTTTCTGCTTCCCAAGCCATGCGGGCCCAAGGCCATGGTTTCGTCTTCGCTTTGAATGCCTTCTCCAACTTTTGCGTTGAAATCACCTGTTATCATGATGATATCTCTCTTCGGAATGCCATCAAGGGTTTCCTGCAGTTGGCTGTAAAAACATTCCAGATCTTCATCAGAGGCTGCGGAGGTTGGTGCATATATTTGAATGACTGAGAGGTTAATAGGCCGAGCTTGGAATCTGATGGAGATGATCCTGTCACTGACTGGGTTGTAGCCCAAGACATACTTTGAGATGATTTTACTGGTGATGAAAGCTACACCTTTGCTCCCTCCTTTCTCATTTCCTGAGTAGTATATGGTGTGGTCATCTGTGGAGAAGTGGCCTTTTCCGGACCAGCGTACTTCAGCAATACTTAGGATGTTCACTTTGCATCTGTCCATCTGTCTGGTCAGAAGCTCCAGAGTGCCAGGCTGTGATAGCGTTCTCACATTCCATGTACCAAATCGTATGACTTTTCTTAACTTAAGATCCTTTCCCATAGTCCTTCCTTCGGCTCCATTCGGTGCGTCATCACAGGACAAGGGTCGGGATTGGTTTTGTTGCCTATTACTTTCCCCTCTGGGTCCGGAGGTACCACCTTGGTATGCTAGGCTGGTGGCTGCCCCATTACTAAGTTTCGTCATCATAGGTTATCTATAAGGTTTCCATGAGCGTGTACTGATGGAAATACATACAACGAGGTGGGCGCCCAGATCCTTCCTCGTGAAGGGTACCCACACCTTAAATGCAACACCTATTCTTACTCTATGATTGGGAGAGGAAGAAGAAAAGAGAAAGGGATAGTAACATCACCAGTTGGCACCCACACTAACACCGTGTGGTGTTGCGCCGTCACCATCAAACTGAGGATCTGTATCCTGTACCTCAGAAAGATATCAGTTAAGTCTCGATCTTTCCAGGGATTAGGCGCCTATAACCTACACATAGGAATAGAACCTCTATCCTAGACAAAACAGAAAGGCAAACTAACTAGCCAGTTAACTTGGCTCACCTATCCTAGCCAACTGGGATGCGAAAGGAAGTACATAGCTAGAGAAGGTAGTAGAAAGGGTGAAAGGTGAAATAAGAGAAAGAGTAGAGTAGGAGCACCCAAATGGGGAAAAAAATACCCACTTGGGAAAAATCCAACACTCATGGATGCTGAAAAAAGGTAATTTTCGGCTCCTCGGCACTGGGATAATGCCTACCTTTGTAGGCATCAGTGGTCTATAAACATTAATTAGATGCAAAAATTAGCAACTCCCCACAAAAATCCAACGAAAATACATAGTGGCCCTGACTAAAACCGTGTATGGTTTAATTCGATTGAGTAGTTTTGGAGATATTGGTGAATATGCTACACTAGTCATAAAACCATCATCCATCCAAGATATTGTTATTTTAATCTTACTATAATTCATGCAATGTTGTATGTATGTATGTGAATGTATTATTAGAGACTTATAATTATGATATTGGATGATGATCTGGGACGGGTTGACTAATGGTTGAACAAAATGTCACTTTAATTGCACGATATTGTGACAGGAGATGTTTATTTTTGGATAAATGGGGTAATATGTATAGCGTAGGCTAAAAGGAGATAGTTTACGATAGGGTTTCATGAGGTAATTTTGTTTCTAAATAAGTATAAGCCACGGGAGGGAGTTCATGAAATTAGTAAAATGAATACGTTATAAGTTAATACAATTCATAGGCTAGGCCTATTTAACACATAGTTTGCATTGATATTCTAACCGTTTAGGCTAACAGACCATCCGGTGGTAGCCTCGTAGCCCGTGCAATCACACGGGCATACCGCTAGTCTTCAAATACAAGTGCATTTGTATTCACAAAGTTGTTTATTTGCCAAAGAATCTCTATATGACACCAGTAAAATCCTCCATTATGTATTATCGTTATTTTGATACCTCTGTTGTCTGTCGTTTAGCCCGATATTTCCCTATATCTGATTGCATTCCATTTCTTGGTAAGACTTCATTTTACTTCTGATCTTCTATATGAGAATCAGCGTGTTATGACATACAATGAGTTCACAACCTTTTATAATATTAATTGCAATCATATGAAATATTTTGGTCTAGTTAATGCTGTGTCAACGTGTTTTGATAAACAGCTGATGAACCAACACTTATCTCGTGAATCTGAGCTGTTGAGACAGATTAAAATTGTGAAGAAAACAACTGCTGTGTAACAATTGCTGAGTAACAAAGTCAATGTTGTGCTTGCCTAAAGCACAACAGAAATGGATCACTGAATTTGACAACATGCCAGACTCAAAGGAAATTATTTGGAAAAATATTTATAGTATGCCATATAGATGTACTCTAGATACAAAAACACAGTATTTGCAATATTGTTTTATTAATAAAATCCTCCCCACAAATACATTTCTTTATAGGATTGGTGATGACTATAAATGTAATTTTTCCAAAACAGAGGAAGAGACAATGACACACTGGATGTGGTCATGTAATTATGTTTCCAAACTGTGGAGTGATGTTTGCAATTGGTTGAAAGATTTGTAATGTAGCTCTTTTGTGTTCAGACAATCTGACCTTTAAAGGCCTTTTGGTTTGACCCATATATTGTTCACCACAACTACATGGTATGCTATACACGCAAGGTAAACGACCTTTGGGCATATGATCTTTAGGTTTGCTGACAATATCTTTGAGTTTGGTCGATTTGGTGAAGTAAGTTTTAACACCGGCACGAAGAAAGCTTCTTATCTCACGCCAAAACACTCTGTACCTCCAAGAATATAATTTATGGACTACCTAAGATCCACAAAGAAAACATGCCTTTGCGGCCTATTGTCAGCTCTATTAGCTCACCGTGCTACAACTTAGCAAAGCACCTTGCAAATATATTAGAACCCCTTGCGGGTAAGGGAACATCATACATCAAAAACTCTAAACACTAAAGAGCCAAACAGATATCTATACGTCCTGAAGATACACTAGTAAGCTTTGATGTCAAATCTCTATTTACAAATGTACCTATTGACGAAGCTTGTTGCATCATTAGTGATCTCCTACAGAACGACGGCACTCTTGAAGCTCGAACTCAGTTGTCATGCGAAGAGATTGTTGAGCTTATGAAACTCTGCCTTACTTCCACCTACTTCAAATGGCAAGGCAAATTCTATGAACAAAAAGAAGGTCAAGCTATGGGATCTCCTCTGTCACCCATAACAGCCAACATATTTTATGGAGCATTTTGAAACAAAGGCACTGGACTCGTATCCTTTGAAACCGGTGGACTGGTTCAGATATGTGGATGACACGTTTGTAGTTTGGAGACATGGACAAGATGAATTGGTCAAATTCCTAGATCACCTAAACGCACAGCAGCCGTGCATACAATTTACCATGGAATTGGAAGAAAATGGATACATTCCTTTTCTAGATGTCAAAGTACAGCAAATTGAATCTGGTTTGAGCTTCTCGATCTACAGAAAACCCACACACACTGATCAGTATCTCCATTTTACATCCAATAATCACCTATCGGCAAAAAATAGCGTCGCCAACACATCTATGCGACAATGAACATCGCAATAATGAGTTAAAACACATTGAAAAAGCATTGAATAAGAATGGCTATCCCTCGAAACTCGTACACAAAGCTATTAGAAGACAAAGTGCTAATGTAAGCCAGGAAAAGATAGTGGAAGATGACTACAAAGGTATCACGTTCATGCCATTTGTCAAAGGTGTATCAGACAAAATTTGCCGATTCTTAAATCGTGCCGGTCGGTGTTAAAACTTACTTCACCAAATCGACCAAACTCAAAGATATTGTCATCAAACCTAAAGATCCTATACCCAAAGGTCGTTCACCTTGCGTGTATAGCATACCATGTAGTTGTGGTGAACAATATATTGGTCAAACCAAAAGGCCTTTAAAGGTCAGATTGTCTGAACACAAAAGAGCTACATTACAAGGCAAGAAAGATAGCTCGGCACTAGCTGAACATGCGTGTGAAGAAGGTCATGAACCACTCTGGAACCAATCCAAAAGCATTGCACAGGTTTCCAATCTTAGTATGCGGCTTGTTCGTGAAGTTCTAGAGATCAGAATCAATGAATCATCTACAATTAATAGAAACGACGGCAAAGATATGAGCCGCATGTGGCGCTCTCTATTTCCTACAGTATCAATCAATCAATCCCCCAATCGATAACAGTCTCGTTATTATTTTTCAGCCAGGTCCGCAATGAACCATTATATACCCTGCTCAAGTTCGTTACAGCGTCAAACGATCGTTACAGATCAGTGACCGCACTACTGTGCATTAGACTTTTGTAGTCTGAAGTAGACAAGGGGCAGTCTCTACGTTATTTTCATTGGTCAAGGGGCAGTCCTTTTGGAGGTTCTATTATAACCAAATTTATATATAGTAGGCCAGTGGCAACCTACGTGTTCAGTGGAAGCGGAAATCCAATCTGAACGGCTCTTTTCAGAGCCACCAATTCTTTCACAAGTAGGAAAGGGCAACCTTCGTGTTCAGTGGAAGCGGCAATCCATCTGAACGGCTCTTTTCAGAGCCACCAATTCTTTCACAAGTAGGAAAGGGCACCTACTCTCAAATCATCGGGCAAGGGGCAGCCCAAATGATGATAACAAGAGAAGTGGCAATCTCTATGTTTTGTTCAATATTATAATAATTTGGTCGTGAAGAAGTCAGAGCTAATCCTGACGAAAGCTTGACAGATTAAAACTCGTCCGACGGCGAACCCGTTAAACTTTTAACTTATATAACATACTGGGATGTGTGCTTTGGAATTTATGGTAATAAAGAGTACCTTTCTTTCTTGAATATGATTATTTTACTTTTGAAAAGATACATTTATAGATGTAGGGTCCAAGAAATGCACCCTCTGTTCAATGACTACAAAAATGTGGTAATTTTTACTGAAAAGATTGAGAAGAACATTGCAAAAAATAGAGATACATTTGGGTCGCATGTTAAGAAATGGGAACCTTTCTTATAATATATATATTTTCTTTTTTTGATGATAAGGTCATTTGCTACAATTTATTTTGTAATGTCATCTAGTGGCTGAGTTTAACTGTGTCAACTTGTAAATTTATGTAAAATGTGAATTTAAGTTTGTACTCATGTTTGTATTGTGTGGTTTTTGTTAGTGATTTTTTTTGTGAGTTAAAAAATAAATAAAAATAAAGACCCTCACGGGCTTTGAAAATAAAAAAAGACTTCATTTTAGGCTGTGAATAATGTCTTCGTTAATATTTATCAAACAGAAGGATGGAATATGAGATGGCAGTTCAGCAAAAAAACCAAAACAAAGAAAACACAAGCAACACAACCACAAAAAACAGACAAACATACATACAAACAAATGCCCTATAGACCATTTCAAATCGGAAAATATACGATCGGTTCCGAATGCTTCCGATTAGCCGAGTAATTTGACGCTCGGTTACGTAACAAAAACAGTGAGATGAAAGATATTTGGGGTAATATTTTCACTTTTTACCGTCTGCTCGATACATTTGGAAAAGAAGAAAAAAATAGTCTCGTTCCACGTTTTACTTCCAGTGGTGGAACTTCAGATTTTTTTCAACTAGCCTGTCGGGTAGGTAACTCACAGAATTGACCTGCCCGACAAAAATTCCACCAGCCCAAGGTCTTTTTATAATATTTTGCAGCAAACAATTAAGAGCAATACTATGTGATCTTTTCCAAGAAGCGCCCTATATCATTTTTACTATGAAAGCAGATTTGCTTGCAGATTCGCTTGCAGATTCGCATTTTTGATCATAAATCATAAAGATCTTCTATTAGTTACAGATCGATACGATTCCTAATTACTTCAAAATCATGGTTACTGGATCGTGATACAGTATTAGTTTTACCTTGGTCATTCTTCATTAAAATACGACAAGGAGTATTCGAGCCCTCACGAATGCAATGGCTCTATACATGGGTACCAACGGGCCATGAGTTATGAACTTGCGGTTTGATTATGAGAATGCTGTAGGAGTGTATATAAAGCTTATGGCTGATCACGTGACTAGACATTACAGTGGACCATAGATCCATGAGTGGACGTACCAGCAGTGCTACCGTGTACGAACTATTTTTTCTGAACAGTTTTTTGTGCAGTACCGCACAACTCCGCGTGCATTCCCGCGAAGCGGGAATGCAAGGCCCGCTTGGTATCTCCGCGCGCGGATATGCACACATTTATTAGCATTGCCGCAAGCGGACCAAACACCCGCTTGCGGGGATACAATTATTTGTTCACATTTCCGCTTCGCGGAATTGTCGCTTTTGGATCGCTTTTCCCCACGCGGCAATGCACACATTTATTGGAACTTCCGTAAGCGGAGCCAACTACCCGCTTGAGGGGTTACCATTATTTGTTCACATCTCCGCTTCGCGGAATTGTCGCTTTTAGATTGCTTTTCCGTGCGCGGAAATGTCCATATTTGTTTGTACCTCCTCTTGAGGGGTTACCATTATTTGTTCATGTTTCCGCTTCGTGGAATTGTCGCTTTTAGATTGCTCTTCCGCGCGCGGAAAAGCACATATTTATTAGTACTTTCCGCTAGCGGAGTCATCGAAATAATCATCCAATGTCCGCTTGCGGGGATACAATTATTTGTTCACATTTCCGCGATATTGATTCATTATAATCCTCCTCGGTGTTCATGTTTGCATTCATTTTACCAAGCGTTCTCCAATAGTACTTTAAATTGTAAATTTACAGCCTTTTTTCAATCATTTTGTAATGTCCTGTTTTGCTTGGAACTGCCCATTATACAAAACATATTTTTTAGAAACCTTTCCCCATTTTTAAAGTCTATCTAAAGAATCACTGATACAATAGGCAAGCGTGTCCTTATTTTAATGCACTTCTCATAATAATTCGATTCCAAATATGGTGACTTCATAATGTTGACATTTTTTAAACATTAGGACTATCGTCTGCAGGCGACTACCGCGTGGAAAGCGTTCAGATTTTTTGAAGTTATTCTCGCGTCTTATTCTAACGCTGCTTACCTTCAAAAATATTAGTGATTCTTTATTTTAAATAAATTAAAAGGGTATAAAATGTTCGTCACACATAATTCGTCGCTGTTCTGACATACCGGCACATCACTTTACTTATTTCTGTTGTGATGTGCCAGTATGTCAGAACAGCGACGAATTATATATAATTGCGAAAATATGTTTTCTTTGTGTACTCCTGATCCTACTGATATGTTTTTCTTTGTAATCAGATGGATGATAAGAGATGAGAGGAATCGTCCAAAAAGATATACAATAATTCCTTTCTGAATAGAACAATACATATATAATTCTGACCTTCAGTATCGGAACAAAATCTAGGATCGAAGGTAGGGAACTTATCTACACAAGATGCATTGAGTCATCTATTAAACTACTCCTAATGAGATCGGGCCCTGAAGTCTTGTAATATATACATAAAACGGTTCAAAATGATCAACCCATTAAATTCATGACAATAATTGTAAAACAATCAAACGTGTAACATGATTTATTCCAATTGAATGCTGATTTTGCGAATTTAAATGCCGATTGGTGAAAAGACATTTTGATTTAGCACGAATCACAATAACAAGTCCAATATACTTCCAAATAGATTGCAATATGATTTACCAACTTGGCCGCGCATTCGTTAATATGGCAGCGTATGAATAGATTTGAATCTCTATGTAATTGATTTTGTATGTATCAATTTGAATTATTTTAAATGAAATTGACTGCTTATTTTGCGACGGGTGGTGCAGTGCAGATAGTCAAATCTGTGAGCAGATAGGAGTTTGCCCATCACCGGTGGCATTATTATTCCTTCGTCGGCGCCAGTGGCCACCACGTGCCACGGGGCCACGTGATAATCCAGCACTAACTAATAGTAATAATTAGTATGCAAAAACTAAACTTTTATCACGGCCATTACAAATAAATATTGCACTAATCATCTTTCGTTTGAAATAACGACATTTGGAATTTCCCCCTCTGGTTCATAGCCTTCGACTTTGGAGGCCAACGAAACATGCCAAGACAGAACGCCCGCCACTCTGGCCCGCACTCCAATTGCCCGACATACGACAACGTTTCATTAGCGAAACCCTGAAAAAGTATGATCACAGGACAGACTACCCAGCATTCGTAGAATCGGTTAAGCATGCTGCGGCAATAGTGCTACCCAAGCGTCGCCCTACACCGAAGGGTTGTCTGTGGGATAGCGATCCAGAAGTGGAAAAAGCCAGACACCGACTCATTCTTGCTCATAGAGCAAACCTTGTTGCAAGCTATATTCAACTAGAAGCTGATCTGCAAGCTACGTACTCGCGTCGAAGAGAGGAAATTATCCATGAAACGGCGATCGAGATCTCAAAACATCATGAGGCAGGACGTAGTCAAGCCGTCTGGAGAGCCATTGACAAAATCACAGGACGAAAAAAGCGCCCCAATGCCATTGTTGCTGCAGAATCCATCGAAGCTAGGTTGGTTAAAACAGCTAGCTATTTTCATGGACTCCTCAACGTACCCCCTGTTGATCTGGATCTTACTCCTCTAGGCGCACTGCCACAGGCACCCGACGTGAACACGGGTCCAATCACAATGGAAGAACTACACACATCTGCTCGACTAACACCTTCTGTCAAGTCAGCCGGTCCTGACGAGCTACCATCTGACATTGTTGGCGTTCTTCCACTCCTGACCTGTGTTCTTCCCACCATGAATGACATGCTCGCCGGCGAGGAACCTCCACAGATATGGCGACGCTCCACCATCGTCGCCATCCCAAAGGGAAGCAGCACTCTTCTGACCAACCAGCGTGGACTTAGCCTCATGTGTGTCAATGCTAAACTGTTCAACCGTGTTCTGCTAGTTCGACTCCGGGAGCGATTGGAGATGTTACTATTGCCATGGCAGGCAGGATTCCGACCCGGACGCAACACAGTCGAGCAAATCATATGTCTCCGAATGGCAATCGACGCATGCCGTTCTAGAAAACGAAGCATTGTTATAACCTTTGTAGATTTCTCCAAAGCATTTGACTGTGTTGATCGTAAGGCCCTAAAAGACATTCTGGCTTTATACGACACTCCTGTGACTTTCATCAACGCCATTATGTCCCTATACACTGATACCGCTGCGTGCGTTCGTACATCATCTGGTTGCACCGATGAGTTTGACACAACTTCGGGAGTACTACAGGGCGATACGCTGGCACCGTACTTATTTGTGATAGTCATGGACTACATCATGCGTACATCGCTCACCACTGAGGACGGTTACACTGTGAGAAGGCGCATGTCAGCACGTCATATTGCCGTCAGAATCCCTGCTCTTGCATATGCAGACGACGCTGCACTGATGTCCGACAACGGAGAGGCTGCCCAGCGCCAATTACACCGTTTCGAGACAGCATCAGCAAAGGTCGGCCTTCGTCTAAACGCCTCTAAAACCAAGGTCATGTTTGTTGGCGACACTCCACACACGGACATCCATACCACATCAGGTGTCACCCTTGCGGTATGCGACGACTTCTGCTATTTGGGATGCAATGTGGGAGAGAACATTAGTGCTTTCCAACGACGGCGACAGATTGCATGGGTTGCAGCACGAAAACTCACAGCTGTGTGGAACAGTTCAGCCAGCGACGGCGCCAAAATGCAGCTGTTCAAGTCTACCGTGGAATCTGTCCTCTTGTACAGTTGCGAAGCTTTGGCAATTACAGAAACATTGGGCAGTCGCATTGATGCATCTCATCGTGCCCTGATGCGCTACTGTCTTGGCGTGCACTACCCGGAGCGGCTCTCAAATGACAACCTGTATGCCCGCGCACTGATTGAGCCCGCGACTCTGACACTGACCCGTAATAGACTTCGTCTGGTGGGCCATGCCCTCCGGAGACCAGAACTGCCACTCGCCGTGTTCCTGCACCCCAAAAACCAGGCAACTGAACCGTACCGCCTCGGTGGCGCACTAAGCCGTACATATCAAGCGCAGCTCCAAGAGCACTTGAGCGCCATATGCTTACAACCTAATACCGCCGTTGATGCCGCCCAAAACCGAACTGAGTGGCAGCGGCGTGTGAAGGCACTGAAATATATAACAATAGACACAACGCCTCGTGTCCCTAAAGAATGAAAGACACGAGTAGCGTCAAATTGATGATTCATAGAGGCAATCTATTACTGCCGTACCAGGGGCTATGTAAAATAAAAGAAATGTCCCCGATATATTCCTGAAGATAAGTAGAAAGCATTATAACTAGGGGCCCCTTTCAATGCAAAAGTTGCTAGGCTGCGACACAACTTACATAAGATCCAGGGGAATTTTAGGGTTTAGCCGGGGATATTTACGTCCCTTGCCTCTATTTGCTCCCTTGCCTTCGAGTGTTGCCTTCGATACGGTTGGAAATTGATTATTAATTAAGAGCTGTTGCCGAAATTGTGTAATCGCCGGTGTGTAAGGCATCTTATTTCATTAATGGTGGACACGAACGGCCATACATATTGAATTTCCGGTGGTTTCAATGTAACTAGGCCTATGGATTTTGATTATATTTATATAACCCCATACAATTCATCACACGCGCGTGTCCGGCATTGTCTGGACACTCCAATAAATAGATTTGCGCCCTCTATTTGCATGGAAATGTATTTTAAGGTAGCACTTCTCTAAAGGTTAATAATATTAATACTAATAATACTGTACAGTATTATAGCGGTGTGTTCTATCCCCTGCTCAGTACCGGGGCTCAGTATCAGGTAACTGCAGTAGCTTGTCCCAAATTGATTGTTCTATTACCTTCCTATTTCTTCCAATACACCCTCCCAACAGCAACCCTCTACACACGTTACTAACATGACTAATCAAAAATAGGTTTTCGTTAGTGTAAAATGAAAATTATGTTCACACGTTATGTTAGCCTATCATTTATAGGGTGCGGGAAATTGGAGTTACGCAAAAATGCCAAAATATGATTTAGAATGTAATGCAGGCTGCAGCATTCATCGACGTATCATCAGAGTTGAAAAATGGAATTGTGAGTTATGTGACCATGTAAAGCCTCAGTTACGGGTCAAGTATTAGATTTCTCCATCCAAGTAATTATGTTTTTAGCTTTGAACTGCAAATTCTTTCAACATACATGTATGTATATACAACGTTTTAAAAATGTATTGAAACTGTTGGGACACCCTGTTCTTTGCAAAGAATAGATCACTCCGTGGATATATTAATCATGACAGGTTATCAATATACATGACACGCGCCGACAATTTAGGATATCAATACATGGATTAGGATTAGGAGACACATTGCAAAGATCACAAATGTCAATTTGTTTATTTAAACTTGGATTATTATTTCGTATTATGAACAGATTATAGACATGACACGCGCCGAAAATTTAGGATATCACTACGTGGATTAGGATTAAGAGACACTTTAAATCGCAATGTGTCAATTTGTTTATGTATACTTGGATTATGATTAGTCTGTCAATAGATGTTACAGGCCGAAAAAAGTATCAATGCATGGATTATGATTAAGAAAACTTTGTAAAGATCGTGATGTAATGTGTCAATTTGTTAATAAATAAAAAGGTGGACTAAAAATGCTTCACTTAGGCCACGAACAAAATAAACCCTGTTCTACGGGTAAACGGACCGCTCAGGTTGAGTCGGTCGGTCGGGTTTTTTTCTTTCCTTTTTTCTTTTTTCCCGCATCAAAATGAACGCAATAAATTAAAGAAAAATGTCGCCGTAATTAGATATGCCAACAACAATATTTGTGTCGGTATTCATATTTGCTAGCTAGTTTATTTTCACTCTACGGTTTTCATTCTAAAAACATGATTTTGAAGTAATTAGGAATGGTATCGCTCTATATTCATGATTTATGATCAGAAATGTAGGCTGCAAGGAAATCTGCTTCCAATTTTTTTCCAGGATTGAGGGCGTGTCCCCTGGAAAAGATCACATAATATACATGTAAGATTAAATATGTAAGGGTGAGTTACTAAGGAAGCAAAGATGTATTTATATTGTTGAAAATTACGTAATACAGGGCGAGTATATAAAAAGTGTACTCAACTTTGAAATTTTATATCTTTCAATCTGTCTAAAAATTCACAGATTATTTATTGAGGCAGACGTAGACGGCTCAAATGATATTATTTTTGTTGAAATTTGTCGTGGTAATTTTGCGTAAAAGTGAACATTTTATAAACCGAACACGATTTGCGATATTTTGATTTATAAGATCTATTGTATTCCACTATTGAAAACGGTCCACACTCTAGTCCGAGCTGAATCCGACTATCACAAAAACCAGAACGTTTGTTGTTGTTGTTGCTAAATGCGTGTAATAATCACACTATTTTGTCATTATATCGCATTTAATGTTTGAGAAAATATCTGAGAATGTTGATTTGTCTTTGTTAGTTAGCTATTATGTATCATATATGAATCCACTTGTTAAATGCATATTATGTCATCTTTTCCATGGGCGCCCTCTATTCATGATTTTTTTTAAAAGTAGATTTATTGCCGATTTACATTTCTGATTATAAATCAAAAATATATTCTGAGTTTTAGAGCGATACGATTCCTATGGTTTTAGAGTGAATTTTAATTCACTCTAAAACCATAGGAATCGTATCGCTCTAAAACTCAGAATATATATCTTAAAAGAGTGAAAAATAAGTTGTCGCGCAGACGTAAACCTGACAGTTTATTTTCTCTCATTTGGCAACGGTAGGCCTACCATAAAATATTGGGATTCTTTTTGTTGGTGATAGTGAATAAATTGCCGTATACATTGGTTGCCTTCATATTCTGATAACAAAAATGTCTTAAACAATTTTTACTTTTAGTACCATTTGTTCACCCTGACTGGGATACTGATAATTTTAATAATGTTGACTCACTATATGGGATAGTTGGAAATTAAAAGTTTTGAATGCTGCTGGTGGGATAAAGAGATTGATGATATTATCAAAAAACGTAAAGCTGATTGTAAGTTACATTAGACAATGGTGTAAAGGTGATAAGAGGGATACTATTGAAGGGGATAAGCTTTGGAGTGATTACCAAGTCAAACGTCATATAGCTAAATCCCTAATCAAGGATAAGATTATGCAAATGCGTATTGATAGGTCTATTCAAATTGCTCAATAGGGTGGTCCTCTTTGTTGTAAGTTCTGGCAATAACTCAGGGGTAAGCAACCTAAACAGGATGTTCATTGTCTCAAGGAGCCAGGGGGTAATAATATAATATTTGATAAAATGAAACAATCAGTTTTGCAATATTGGAGAACGCTTGGTAAAATGAATGTAAACATGAATACCGAGGTGGATTATGAATCAATAGATGTTAAGAGATTTGTAAATAATATTGTCCGTTTTCATTTGAAATGGGTTCGAGACGTCAGTTTTAAAGAATGATTTGACCTATGAAAGATTAAATAAAATATTGATATCTTGGCTACGTACGACCACAATTTCAATACCCTAGACCTTAGTGTAAAGTGAGACAGTGTCTCAACAGGGTGCGCATGCACCACCCCTGGAGGGTGGGGCAGCTCGCCCATCATGCCTGTGAGATATGTACTCATAACTAATCTAGGTTTACTTCTGATTAATAAGAAGGACACATTACGAAGGTAGCCATTTCTAATAAGTGTATTGATTGATTAATAACTATTGATCATATGATGTTCGTGCAGATAAGTAGTCCGGTTAACTACTCCAGTAAGTAATCATACATCACATTTCCTCCTCACTTAATTGAGAGTACTACTTGTACATACTGATGAGTATAACGATCACTAAACGTGCATATTAATAAACAGAGAATGACCTTTGACTTTACATTCAAATGATGTGTGAGGTTTTTCAATATCACAAAATTTGGAGATGCATGAGACTTATCATGCTGAATACAAAAACATGATTTATAAATAAAGTAATCTACTGTTGATTGTGATTTAACATCAATGGCTTTATGATATATCAATAACAAAACAATGAACAATAAGAGTCTTTATCTCCAACATAGTGTTAGGTTAACATTGACCCAATGTAAACATTCAAACACTGCAGTCATAATCCTGGTACTTAGGATTTGGTTTAATGTTACGACCACTCCTGGTGGTTCTTGGAGGTTCATGTTCAGCAACTGCTGGAGGATGCAGAGCTGGTGGATTGTTAATGACTGGTGCGTCATTGTGCGGTCGTGTTGGAAACCAATCACCGGGAGGTTTACATGGCTGTTCAAACTGAATATCCTGACCTGTGTCAGCGTCCAGCAGCTGGTCAATATGGCGACGCCAAATCATTTGTGGACCAACTTTGACCTGATATGACACTGGTCCTGTCTGTTTATGTATCACCCCCTTGACCCATTTCTGTTTGCCACGATAGTCCCTTGCAGATACTGTTTGACCAATCGCGAATTGACGAGTTTTGCGTGTTTTGCGTGTTGCTGCTTGGTCAGCCTGCTTGTTGTTGACAGTCGCCTCAATTTTTGGTTTCAGAAGATCTAATCGAGAGCGTAGACTGTGACCGCGAAATAGCATTGCTGGCGAGACTCCTGTAGTAGCGTGAGGTGCATTTCTGTATGCGAGTAAGAAGTTCGCGAGTTTATAATCTGCGCTTCCCTTCTTTGCTGCTTTAAAGCCTTGCTTGAATGTCTGAACGAAGCGCTCTGCTAAGCCGTTGGTTGAGGGATGATATGTTGCTGATCTGATGTGTTTCACCCCATTGCGTTTGAGAAATAGTGCAAATTCCTCAGAGGTAAATTGAGGTCCGTTATCGCTAACGAGCTGAAGTGGAATCCCTTCACTTGCGAAGATTGACCGTAGAATGTTGATTGTTTGTTCAGAAGTGGTAGACTTGGTGGGAATAACAAATGGCCATTTAGAGTATGCATCAACAATGATGAGGTACATAACTCCATCAACTGGGCCTGCATAGTCCACATGTATTCTCTCCCACGCAGAAGCTGGCCACTCCCACACGTGTAGTGGTGCTGCGGGTGGATTATGTTGCACCTTCTGGCAACCAGAGCAGCTTTTAGCTAATGTCTCTATGTCCTGGTCAATGCCTGGCCACCAGACAAGTGAGCGTGCAACCGATTTCATTTTAACCACCCCGAGGTGTCCGTCATGCAGTTCAGCTAGAACCTGCTCGCGTAGCTTTGTGGGAATAACGATCTTGGCTCCCCACATAAGACACCCAGCCGTTATCGAGAGCTCGTTGCGACGACTCCGAAACGGCTTGAATTGCTCTTCTGGCAATGACTGATTTGTCCAACCAGACTGCGTAGCTTCATAGACTTTGCTGATGATTGCATCTCTCTGAGTGTGAAGTTGGACTTTCTGTGCAGTCACTGGAAGAGGGTCTATTTGAGATTGTTCAATGTCAACGTACATGAGATCCATTTTAGCTGACTCGCGTGACTTCAATGGCAAGCGCGAGAGGCCATCAGCGTTGCAGTGTTCTTTCGTATTGCGGTATTCAATGTCGTATGTGAATCCTGCGAGAAATATCGCGTATCGCTGAAGCCGTGCTGCTGATGTTGCTGAAATTTGCTTACTAGGGCTGAAGATTGATGTCAGCGGTCGATGATCCGTGATCAAGGTGAAGTGGCGTCCCCACAAATACATGTAAAACTTTTTGACGCCCCACACCAAAGCTAAAGCCTCTTTATCTATTTGAGCATAGTTGGTTTCAGCAGAGTTTAATGACCTTGAAGCAAAAGCAATGGGTCGCTCTGTGCCGTCACGCATTACATGAGACATAACTGCCCCAATGCCGTAGGGACTAGCGTCACAAGCAACGCGTACTGGTAACGCTTCATTATAATGGGTCAGTACTTGGTCTGATGTGATTAGCCGCTTGGCACTATCAAAGGATTCCTGACATTGATCTGTCCACTGCCATTTCTGATCCTTTTTGAGCATTTGATGCAGTGGGTACAGAACTGTGGACAAATTAGGCAAGAATCTATGGTAGTAGTTTATCAAGCCTAGGAAAGCTCTCAGCTGTGTTACATTGGTAGGAGCCGGAGCGTCATTCACACCATTTACTTTGTCTTCTGTCATGTGTAATCCATTCTGGTCAATTTTGTAACCACAGAAAATAATTTCTGATTTCATGAACTCACATTTGCTTTTGTTTACGCGCAGTCCACGTTCGTCTAGTCTTTCGAGAACGCGCGCCAAATTCTCTAAGTGTTGTGTCATAGTTTTGCCTGTAACAATCATGTCGTCTAATATTACTTGAGTACCAGGAATGTCGGCCAGTACCATCTCCATCGTGCGCTGCCAAATAGCTGGCGCTGAAGCTATACCATACACTAATCTGTTGTACCGAAACAAGCCTTTGTGAGTGTTAATTGTAAGCAACTCACGAGATGCTTCATCCATTTCAAGATGCAAATATGCTTGTGTCAAATCAAGTTTGGTAAAGTGTTGGCCTCCAGCTAAGTTACTAAAAATATCATCAACACGAGGTAGTGGGTACTGGTCAACATTGAGTGCGGGATTTACAGTAGATTTAAAATCTCCACAAATACGGACTGTTCCGTCTTTCTTTAATACTGGTACGATAGGCGTGGCCCATTCACTAGTGTTAACAGGTGACAAAATATCTGCATCTTGCAGACGTTTCAATTCTTGATCAACCTTAGGTCTCATTGCATAAGGTAATTGTCTTGCCCTCAGATATTTTGGTTGTGCACCATCCTTTACATTTAACTTGGCTTTAACACCATCCAGTTTCCCAATACCATCTTGGAATATTGTTTGGTGTTTGTTCAATAACTCATTCACTTGTGTGTGCATGGTTTCACTAAATACATTTGTGTTTTTAGACACATCAACTTTATACACACTGAACAACTTATGCCAATCCAACCTGATAGAGTGAAGCCATTCACGTCCAAATAGTGCTGGTCCACACTCAAGCACATACAGTTTACCAGTAATCTGTTGGTTATCAATTTCTATACCGATTTGCATCACCCCTAGTGGCGCAACAGATTCACCAGTATATGTAGTGAGCTTGATGTTTGGGTGTGACAGCGGTACATCACTGAACATCTCTTGATATACCTGTTTAGATATCACAGATACTGCAGATCCAGTATCCAGCTCCATTGTAAGCTCCCTATTCTCTATCAGTGGATTAACATAAATTATGTCAGACATAGCCCCTCTATTTATACCAAGTGTATACACAGACTGGAAGTCATCATCATTTTCTTCCTCACTTGAACTACTGCTCGACGCAGTGCGATCCATTGCTTTTATTGCCCCTTTCTTTTTGTACTTTTCTTGGTACGAAGATTTAGGCCCAGGTGCGCGAGCAGAAAGACACACAGTTTTGATGTGTCCTATTTTACCACAATTATGGCACTTAGTTTCCTTAAAATAACAGTCATCCGACTTGTGGTTACCTTTGCCGCAGCGGAAGCAGGGTTTTCGCTTAGGCTTACTAGCCTTACTAGTATAAGGCTTACTCATTCTATGAACACCTGGTTCTTGTCGCAGTTCCGTAGCGTCTTTGGCAGCCATTTCCATGGCCAAAGAAATTTCTAGAGCCGATTTTAGGGTCAATTTTGCCTCGCTAAGTAATCGCTTTTGAATATTCTCTGCCGACATGCCGCAAACAAGCCTGTCTCGAAGTGCTTCCTCGAGGAAAGCTTGGAAATCACACGTAGCCGCAAGCTTCCTTAACTCGGACAAAAAACCCGATATGCTCTCATTTGAGCGTTGATACCTATTATAAAACCGGTATCGTTCCGCGATGACAAGCGGTTTAGGACTAAAGTGCTCATTTAGCGTTTCAGTTATTTTTGCGTACGATTGTGTCGCTGGTTTGTCCGGGAAAAGTAAGTTCCTTAGTATTGTGTATACCCCCTCGCTAAGGTATGATAGCAAAAGTCCTGCCTTAGCTTCCTCCTTTATATCATTTACAGCAAAAACTATCTCCAAACGTTCCAAGTAGGTATCCCAAATACCCGTTTCTGCATATTGTTCAATTCTACCAACGAGAGCCTTTGCCATGTTTACGTTTTGGTTTTGCACTCGTTACTACAACATGTACTGCAGCTGACGATTTATTTGTTTACGTTTTAAAAGTGTCCGCATGTGACACGATTTTGTTTCACTTTTATTCACCTACTGAGACGAACGATGGTCCGATTTACACGCAGATATAGAGCTTGACTCTTCCTAGTTCTTCATAATCCCATTCTCGTCGCCAGTGTGAGATATGTACTCATAACTAATCTAGGTTTACTTCTGATTAATAAGAAGGACACATTACGAAGGTAGCCATTTCTAATAAGTGTATTGATTGATTAATAACTATTGATCATATGATGTTCGTGCAGATAAGTAGTCCGGTTAACTACTCCAGTAAGTAATCATACA
Source organism: Ophiura sarsii (assembly GCA_035610835.1). NCBI lineage: Eukaryota > Metazoa > Echinodermata > Ophiuroidea > Amphilepidida > Ophiuridae > Ophiura > Ophiura sarsii. The sequence goes on from CM069455.1 coordinate 10,561,738, forward strand.
TCACAATGCCCATAGGCCGGGGCAAGTTCGCCATCGGCTCATAATCAGACTTCATAAAGTAGTATTTATCAAATAGATATACATGTATGTTATGCAATGTGATAGAAATGTAACTCTGCAAGAAAATATACTTTCTAAAAACAAATCATGGACAGAGGGCGCCCCCTGGAAAAGATCACATAATATTCCTTTAACAGAAGATTACAATCCCCGAACTTCCCTATCTTTGAATAATTAATAAGGTTTATCGCAGATAGAAAAAAAAAGCCATTGATTATCCTTTTCTGATGCATTGTGGGTGGATTGTGGGTGCAAATCTGCTCCGTTTGCGAACCCACAATGCATCAGAATAGGATAATCAATGGTGTTTTTTCTATCTACGATAAACCTTATGTACATGTGTATTATACCTTTGCTCAAACTACACTCAATATTCCATATTATTATCTACCAGTTTTCTATTTCGTTAATAGTTTCTGTATGTTGGGGTTTCAAGCCAAACGTTGATCAAGTTCTGGTAAAATTGCGGTATTCTAAAAACTCGGCATTTGAAAATATTTAAGTTCAACCATGTCTATTTTTTTCAATAAAGAAATAGGAATATTTGTTCATGTGTTATATTCTGAATCCGCGAGCTTTTTAATCCATGTACACTTAAACTTTGCCAAATCCGAAAATTGTGATAGGGCGACGAAAAAAAGAAACCCGGTTCTACAGGCCCGACACATTTTTTTGAAATCGGTGAAAAAAATGTCACATGCAAATATGAATACCGACACAAATATTGTTGTTGGCATATCTAATTACGGCGACATTTTCCTTTAATTTATTACGTTCATTTTGATGCGGGGAAAAAAAAGGAAAGAAGAAAACCCGACCGACCGACCCAACCTGAGCGGTCCGCTTGCCCGTAGAACAGGATTTATTTTGTTCGTGGCCTATAAGTGAAGCATTTTTAGTCCACCTTTTCATTTATTAACAAATTGACACATTACATCACGATCTTTACAAAGTTTTCTTAATCATAATCCATGCATTGATACTTTTTCGGCCTGTAACATCTATTGACAGACTAATCATAATCCAAATATAAATAAACAAATTGACACATTGCGATTTAAAGTGTCTCTTAATCCTAATTCCTAATCCACGTATTGATATCCTAAATTTTCGGCGCGTGTCATGTCTATAATCTGTTCATAATACGAAATAATAATCCAAGTTTAAATAAACAAATTGACATTTGTGATCTTTGCAATGTGTCTCCTAATCCTAATCCATGTATTGATATCCTAAATTGTCGGCGCGTGTCATGTATTGATAACCTGTCATGATTAATATATCCACGGACTGATCTATTCTTTGCAAAGAACAGGGTGTCCCAAAAGTTTCGATACATTTTTAAAACGTTGTATATACATACATGTATGTTGAAAGAATTTGCAGTTCAAAGCTAAAAACATAATTACTTGGATAGAGAAAACTAATACTTGACCCATAACTGAGGCTTTACATGGTCACATAACTCACAATTCCATTTTCAACTCATGATACGTCAATCAGTAGCGTAGTCAGTGGGTGGTGGGGGGGGGGGGGGCGGGGGGCAGACTGCCCCCCGGACACCTAAAATGGGGACGGCGAAGCGGAAAAATGGGGACGAGAAGAAGGGGAGAAAAGAGAGAAAGAAGGGGGAAGGAGAGGGAGAAAGAGAAGAGAAAGGGGGAGGAGAGGGAGAAAGAGAAGGGAAAGGAGAGGGAGAAAGAGAAGGGAAAGGGGAAGGAGAGGGGAAAGAGAAGAGAAATGGGGACGAGAAATTGTTCATGTAGTTCACTTACTGTGCGATATTATTTGACTGTGCGATTTTTTTGGACTGTGCGAACTTTTTTGACCCCCCCCCCCCCCCCCCCCACACACTTACGTGAAATTCACGAGGTAAGTGACTTGAAACAAAATTGGGGCAACCTTTTACGAAAATGCTTAAAAATAGGGACGATATTGATGTTCCCCCCCTCCCCCCCCCCGGAATAACAATGCTGGCTACGCGCCTGACGTCAATGAATGCTGCAGCCTGCACAGGCGTGTAGCCAGCATTGTCATTCCGGGGGGGGGGGGGGGGGGGCAAACATCAATATCGTCCCTATTTTTTTTTATGTCCCTAACATTTTCGTAAAAGGTTGCCCCAATTTTTTTTCTAGTCACTTACCTCGTGAATTTTTTTTCTAGTCACTTACCCCGTGAATTTCACATAAGTGGGGGGGGGGGGGGGGGGGGTATCCTCTTATAAGAGCTATTACATTCACTAAAACTTCAAAATCAATTTTTTTAAATTTCAAAATAAGTTTTCGTTGGACAAATTAATAATTCATCCATTTGGCCTATTGTTATTTATAAATATCATGTTCAATATTTTGTAATTGTCATTATTGTAACTTATGGATCCATCTTCCTCAAACTATGCGTTTTAAATGGCATGCACCTGCATCTCTAGCAGTTATTTTATATAATTGTTATTGCATTTAAATATGGATGGAGACAAATAAAAACCGAACTGAAATATAAAAATGGAAATTTATGCTTGGACTAAAATAACTAGTTAGTTTCCCAACATTTTTGCCCATATTCAATTATAGTAGGCCTATGAGATGGGAAATGATGCTTTTTCAATTGTGTATACTTTTTCTAGAAACACTTTCTGACTAAGGGGACTATTTTAAGAAACAATTAGCCCTTGTTAACAAATAAAGTGTTATAAAAACTGAACAAATTCAGAAAATTCCCACTAATTCTCATCTTAATAACATAATCATTCATTAGCTACTGTCATTGTAACTTAGGCCTACTTTTCATTACTCCTCTAATCTAAAAGCGTATCAGAGTTCATTTCATAAACCAATGCCGTAACACTTTCCACGCGGCTATAGTATAGGCTGAGACCATAATAACTCAATTATGGTCTCAGGTATAGGACTGGTTTTAACCATTATTATTTTTATTTTTCAGATACCTTTCCTAACTATCATTACGGATTACTTAACAAATACTAGGCACGTTTGTACTTATTTTAATGCATCTCTCATAATGATTCCTAATGATGTGCCCGCGTTAAACAATACAATTTAGCAACCATGTGTAGGGGTGGACTTAACACGCTTTGCATATACAAACTCTTCATTGGTTTAAATATTTTTAAATGTATACTACTTTAAATACAGTAGGGGTTATTATGATGTTGGTTGACAAATAATACGATGTTATATAAATACACCGTATGATCTTGAATCCGGCTAAAACAAAAGCCGTATTGTATTGTATTTCAATAGACGACAGGATGTGTTCTTACAACACAGTCAAATTTTATTTCAATAGGCTGAATAGACAATAGTGTTTCACAGCTTCCATAGTAATCCACAGCTTAAGAGGTTAAGTGGTCATGCAGGTGGATAGTCACCATGGTCACAGAATAGAAATGTTGTCTCCTGCACAAAAACTATATCACACAGGCCTATATACCCAATGGAATAAAGATATTTAAATATTATTAGGCCTACTATTAATATTATTATTTAAATTGTTCAAGTTCCCTATTGAATCGCCTATGCGATCCTCTATAACATGTTGGTATGTGATGCGTAACCCTTATTCTCATCTTCGGATGTGGTGTTTGTATGTATTATGAAATAGGCCTATCAGTTTTGTAATATTGGAGAACGCTTGGTAAAATGAATGCAAACATGAATACCGATGAGGATTATAATGATTCAATATCGCGGAAATGTGAACAAATAATTGTATCCCCGCAAGCGGACATTGGATGATTATTTCGATGACTCCGCTTACGGAAGTGCCAATAAATGTGTGCATTGCCGCGTGGGGAAAAGCGATCCAAAAGCGACAAGTCCGCGAAGCGGAATTGTGAACAAATAATGGTAACCCCTCAAGAGGAGGTACACACAAATATGGACATTCCCGCGCACGGAAAAGCAATCTAAAAGCGACAATTCCGCGAAGCGGAGATGTGAACAAATAATGGTAACCCCTCAAGCGGGTAGTTGGCTCCGCTTACGGAAGTGCCAATAAATGTGTGCATTGCCGCGTGGGGAAAAGCGATCCAAAAGCGACAAGTCCGCGAAGCGGAAATGTGAACAAATAAGTGTATCCCCGCAAGCGGGTGTTTGGTCCGCTTGCGGCAATGCTAATAAATGTGTGCATATCCGCGAGCGGAGATACCAAGCGGGCCTGGCATTCCCGCTTCGCGGGAATGCACGCGGAGTTGTGCAGTACCGCAAGCGGTACTGCACAAAAAACTGTTCAAAAAAATAGTTCAATAAGGATATAAAAATAAGGAGATCGCAAAGATCTTAATAATTGCACGCGCGGAAAAGCAATTCAAAAGCGACAACTCCGCGAGGCGGAAATGTGAACAAATAATGGTATTCCCGCAAGCGGGCATTTGAAGAATATTTCGATGACTCCGCTAGCGGAAGTATTAAAAAATATGTTCTTTCCCGCGCGCGTAAAAACAACCCAAAAGCGACACCTCCGCGAAGCGGAAATACGATTAAATAATGGTAATACCGCTAGCGGGCATTTTGATGACCCCGCTTGTGGAAATGCTGTAATATTTTTGCTTTTCCGCGCGCGGCACAGCAATCCGGAAGCAACAATCCCGCGAAGCGGATGTGAATTTTGTTTTGCGTTTCCGTGCGCGGCAAAGCAATCCCGAAGCAACAATCCCGCGAAGCGGATATGTAAATTTTGAATAATTGCAAGCGGTTAGTTTGTGCCGCGTTGGGAAAGTACGTGCATATCCGTAAGCGGGAAAGCAAAACCAAAGCGACAATTCCGCGAAGAGGAATTACAAACAGGAAGTGGTACCTCCCCTAGAGGATTTTTTTCTCCGCTCGTGGAAAAGTCAATAAACGTGTGCATTACCGCGTGCGGAGATACCAAGCGGATCGTACATTCCCGCTTCGCGGGAACGCAGCGGAGTGTTGCAGTACCGCAAGCGGTACTGACTGCAAAGAATTCGGTCCATTTTAATACCTGCTCATACAGAACGTTGGCTATGGTGCAAGCTTGATACTGTGCATAGCTATGCAGGCAGAAAATCGAGCAACGAGCAAATCGTAGCGTGAACTACAAACCGTCTCTCTTCAAACCGGCGGAACTTGTAAACACTTTTAAACTTATGGAAAAAATATAGAATAAGCATTTTCACCTTCTCCCGCGTGCAGAAGTGACCCTTTATGGTGTAATTTTCCGGGTGAAAATCCAGTCAAATTTGACATTTTAACTAACGAGCCTGCACTAAAATGATTGATAGCAGCTATTTATGCGTTAGTGTAATACGAGCGTAAAATTCGTGCGCTGCCGCATGACCTTTGCAGGTCACTTGGTTTTTGGTTACAAACAAAAAACGAAATCGATAAACAGGTGACAAGTTGACTCGGCCCATTCCCGATTGGGCCCATTGGTGACTGGGCCCAATGGCAACTGAGCACAAAATAGTGATAATTTCGGCCCATTACAAGTTATTTGAGTACAGTAAACTTCTTGGAAAAGTAAACTGTAGTATTTCAGAATAACTTAATTATGATACATAAAAGAGATTAATTTAAATAAATGGTAGGCTCTCATGCAAAATCAAAACGGTCACCGAATTTCTGATTCTGATCGATATTTTTCAATTGAGTGACCATTCCATATAATCTATTAACACATAGCGAAAACAATACTTGAAGCTCTCAATATCGTTTCCATCTGCTAGCGGATAGATCGCAGGTATCACGATACAAAGGTTGTGAGTTCGAGCCCCGCTACGGACAACATGTTTGTATCCTTAGGCAAGGTACTTAGTCTCAATTGCCTTGTGGTTCAGAAGTCACGTAGAAATGGTGGTCTCGTGCATCAGAAGAGCAAAATCCGAGCGCGTTAAAGGTCACAGACACCTTCGTAAAGAGAAGGGGATCATCCCGGTCGGTGTACAAAAAAAAAAATCATGTCCATAGGTTTCATTTCAGGGGCACTGTACCGTTAATTAATGCCCGAGGTAGGGCGCTGTGTACAGTATAACACAGTATGTAGTATGTATCACTCGATTCGACATGTTTAATCCCTTTTCAAGTTTTCCCTTCTTCAAACTTTTTCCCAACTCCCACTAGTTCCAGTATGCCCAGGCTCCATTCCATTCTTTTTTCCCTGTTAACTCCCATTTTACCAAATTCAATTAAAGTGGGCATGGGCCAAGTCGGTCGGCAATGGGCCGAGTTGGTAAATGGGCCGAGTCGGCAATGGGCCGATTGGTAATGGGCCGAGATGACTGGCAAGCAAAGCAACAGCTGATACAGCTGATCGCTTTGAGCTGACGATTTAGTTTCTACCGATTTACTGTGTGTTTTTTGCCACAATCCTTCGGTAGCTGAGACTGTTATCAAACCAGTCAACGAATCGACATGGTTTATGCTCTTGCATAGTGTTGAAATATGGCACGATTTGGTAGGAAATACGGCCGAAATAGCAAAACGGTTTAGTTGAGAAACACATCATTGACATGGTGATGGCCGCGAGGTAGTATACCGGATCAAAAATGATACCATACATCACATCACTAAACAGAAGCGGGGGTTCCGGTTGGCAGCAAAACAGAAACAAGAAGCAAAAGAAAAAGCGGATCTAACTGCAGGTAGGCATATTTAGCGGTAGTATATAGGTCAAAAAAAGTCTAAAATAATAATAATAATAATAAGCTTACTGCACATTCATAATCCATTTTATCAGACCAACCAGTCCAAGCACAGCAATTTTGTATGCATACAGTCGGGCTAGATCATGGGCTGTTAACGAATGCATACAAATATACAGGCATGTGAATTTTACCACGAAACATTAAAGTTAGCAGTGGCGTAGCTAGATTATTAATATTGGGGGGGGGGGGGGGGCGAAAAATAAAATGAACCGACAAGACTATTGTAAGTCCCGAAATGCGCTCGTTGCGCACGATTTTTTTTGACTTAAACACCTATTTTTTGGCACGATTGAGGTAAATTTTGGCTCTAAACAAGCTTTTAGCAAGAATACTGAATTTTGGGGACACATGCGCGCATAGTGCGTGAACATTTTTCATCATCATAATTTTAACCATAATAATTCCATGATTCCTGTGGTCAAATGAACCGACAGTGCCAATCTCAACCCCCCTCGCCCCCCTCTGGCTACGCCACTGAAAGTTAGGTTAATTTGATATGTACAAAATTACATGAAATCAATTTTGCACCTCAATTATTTCATGAGAGATGGCCAATTTTTACTTTAAAATTACTGCCGGGCTGGTAAAGTTGTTTACATTTATTAATGACTTGTCACTTGTCAGTATTACGGCGTAAATTAAGATCATACGTCATGTAGCCTATCATTATTTTATAATATTGTTCTGATTTTGTACTTTGATTATTTCATGTCCTGACTGTTTAAAATTTTCCGCGGAGCTCTGGCAAATGTTTAAAATCCTGACTTTAATTTGCTAACGACTTCGATTATTTCATGACTTGACTGTTTAAAAATTACTGCGGAGCCATGGCCACTTTTACTGCCAGGTTACGGCTGGCCGCCAAATTGTTAACATTTATTAATGACTTGTCGGTATACAATAACGGTGCGAGGTAAGATCATACGCAATCGTAGCCTACCATTCTTTTATAATATTGTTTTGATTTTGTACTCTGATTATTTCATGACCTGACTGTTTAAAAATTTCCGCTGAGCTCCGGCAATTTTTTTAAATCCTGACTTAAAATTGCTACCGGGCTATGGATTTAACCAAACCGTAACAATTTAGTAATGAAAACAATTACGTAATTTTTGGCAAATTGCTGAAATCAATTTTGTACTTTGAATATTTCATGACTTAATGACTGTTTAACAATTTCTGCGGAGCCATGACCACTTTTACTGCTGGGCTACGGCTGGCCAAATTATTAACATTTGTTAATGACTTGTCAGTATACAATAACGGTGCGAGGTAATAAGATCATACGCAATCATAGCCTACTATCATTTTATGATATTGTTTGTACTTTGATTATTTCATGACCTGACTGTTTAAAAAAAATCTGCAGAGCTCTAGCCAATTTAAAAATCCTGACTTGACCATATACTGTATACCTGCCAGGCTATGTCTGGCCAAATTATAACAATGTATCAATGGCTTGTCGCTTGTTGGTGTAAGGTATAAGACCATAGCCTACCATTATTTTATAGGATTCTGATTTTTTACTTTGGTTATTCATGACTTGACTGTGTAAAATTTTCTACGGCTGGACAAATTGTTAACATTTATTAATGACTTGTCAGTATACAATAACGGTGCGAGGTAAGATCATACGCAATCGTAGCCTACCATTATGTTATAAAATTGTTCTGATTTTTTGTACTTTGATTATTTCATGACCTGACTGTTTAAAAATCTTGACTTGACCATACCTGCCAGGCTATGTCTGGTCAAATTAAAAAATGTATTAATGGCTTGTCGGTGTAAGGTAAGACCATAGCCTACCGTTATTTTATATGATTCTGATTTTGTACATTGATTATTTTATGACCTGGCTGTTTAAAATTGTCTGCGGAGCTATGACTAATTTTCAAAATCCTGAATTGACTTTAAATTGCTGCCAGGCTATGGCTAGCCAAATGGTAACAATTTATTGTTGTCATCATTACGGTGTAACTGTAATGTAAGACCATAACCTACAGGCAGCAGGCTACATGTATCCTGATTTTGTACTTTGATTAATTCATGACCTGACCATATAAAAAACACCTCATGTTCTGTTTATCATAATTCAATTTTGACATGGCTTTTCAAAACTCAAACAGGGCAGATCAACACTTGCCAGTTGCACTTTAAACAATTCTGTTGGAATTTCAATCTAAATTATTTAGCATTATTTAAATTAATTTCATTAATTTAATTATATGAATTGTTCTACTCTTTTTTTTCTTCATTTCAGCTGCTGAAAGTCCAAGTCGAGTTAATGAAGATGCCCTAACTGATCCAGTGACTGATGTAAAGAGACGAGCTCTACGTTTGGCATCTGGTCGTTGCGCTACTGCTGTTAGTCTGCTTTAGTATACCTTTTTCCTTTTCTTTGTCACTGTACCGATAGAGGGCTCACTCCCCATGGACCGCTCCCCATCCTCTGATCTCACCCCGGGAAAAAAAGTTCTACTTGCATTGGATTGACCTCGTTGACCTCCGTATACTTTTACATAGTGCTCGTCCAAAAATTGGACGCATATGTAATGAGCAATTTGTTCGCGTGGGGTTCAAAATTAACCAATGGCAGACACGATAAATACGAAGTATATGAATATTTATATACGTCTTCGCAGAGAGACGAATCTTGCTCACTTGATAAATTCAAAATGTCGATTTTCTGGCACTGTATAGCCGCCGTTTCGATCTAAAATCACGCTTTAGGAGTTATCTTTGACATTGGTCCTCGCCCAAAATATGTTCCTCATAGATATAGCTACATTTCCGCATATGTGACTATTTCCATGCTATTTCCTATCTTTCAATATCGTGTAATAAAAAACCTTTTTACGTTTAAACAGAGACAAATAATTTGATCATTGTTTACGATATAACTAGAGACTCTTACACAGCCACAGAAATACCCCCTTCACGCGTTTCTAGATGTACAACCAGCAAATTCAATATTAGCGCGTTATGAAGGGGTGTGATACTATCGTGACGCATAAAAAGCATCGTCCCTAGTAATCTCTAGTGTGCTCAAGCACAGTTCTTTTGTAAATCCAATGCCAGTAGACCTTGTATTTGGTCGGTTCTCGGATGGGAAGTATCAGGGGGTGTTGTTCGATTGTGTGACAGTGAAATTATACAAGGTATACGAGTCGACTATACTGCTGTCAGACCCCATGTTCTACCCAACATTTGCATCCTCTGCCGTGGGACACAATATCTTCGGGACAGAAGTTGCTCTGAAAAACTAACCTCGTGTGAGCTTGTAGATGGTGGATAAGTAATGGAGGCTGCCAAATTGAAGCAAGATTAGAATCTGTTGCTTCAAATTGAAAACAAAGACTGTGTGGCCATTGAAATGAAATGCCATGCAACCTGCTATAAACAGTACACAAACTTCCTCACAAGGACAAAACCTGCAAATGATAAGGAACCCAGAAAGGAACCACTGTATGCAAAAGCATTTGAACATTTCTGCAATGTAATCGAGGGCAAAATACTAAGAGATAAAGTCATCATGCGCATGTCAAAATTGAACAAAATATTTGACAAGGCAGTTCATGATGAAGAGGATGGCGATTCCACAAACTGCAAGGCGTGGAGTTTAAAACAGAATTATTAAACGCTATCCACAGATCTATAAGCGATTTCAGAGCGAGTTCGTGTATGTTGACCAACTATGTACTGAGGATTTGATACACTGATACACATGACACTGACGAATTCGATGACGAACCAAGAGGAATTGCGCCACCTAGAACCAAACCCATCAGTAATTTGAGGGATCGGTATGCAGCAGCACTTCATCTAAGAGAAAAGATCAAGCAAACATTCTTATTTCAGATGGAATCAAGTATAAACTTTTGAGAGGGTTCATCATATCCGTGCAATGTTAACTATGAAATATGAACATACATGTCATTTTATTTGTCCTGCATTACATGTACAGGGTGATTAAAAAAACACCCTGCAACAGTGGAAAGAAGCCATATTTTTTTTAAAATTAAGTCGAAGTTTGTAAATGTGTAAACGTTATAAGAATACCCTACCTGTTACTAACTTTGTGTGAAAAAATGAAGTCAATATTTTTTCACACAAAGTTAGGAGCAAATATGTCATTCTTGCCACGTTTAAAAAGTTTCAAAATTCAACATAGTTGTGAAAACAAAATAGATTCTTTCCACTAGTGCAGTTATTTTGACTCACCCTGTACATATTAACATGATCATTTGATTCATGGATGCAAATTTCAAAACTAGAGACTTGTGAAATTATTCAGCATCAACGGACAATTTTATTTTCTAAAGCAGTATTGGAAACAATATTGCAATGACGACGGTTATTTGTGGATGATAAGATTAACATTCGCGATTACGTGTTATTCCAATACGAATTCAAAATGTGGGTTTCGCGTGGCTACCGTCGTCTGTGTAGATTTACCGCAAGAACAGCGCCGTCAAAGCAATGCTGACCAAAAATGATGTCAAATGCCGGTCAAGGTAAATTCTGGGTCAAGCCGTTAGGTGACCCAAATTTTGGACAATTACCCTAATAATTTGCGTATATGCAAAAGTACTGTTTCGCTACGTACATAGGACTTTCCTATCCCAAAATTAATACAATTCCGGGGTATACAGGGTGTCCCAAAAAATGTTAACACTCCGGGCACATAAGATATCTTAAAAGGACAGGAACACACGGGTCTAATCTTGATGTATTATGAAAGCTGAGTAAATAAGCTCTCATTTGCATTTTATTGCGTTCCAATTGGTTATTTAGAACCGGAGATATGCTTCAGCAAACATGAGGAAGCAAAATCAGCTCGGTCCAATCCTCTCAGTATGAAAGTAAAGCTTTTAAAATGCACGAAGCAAGAAGCAACATGATTAAGTCACACACACACACACATCAGTTAATCTCTTCTTTGTTCTTTTCAATGCATTCTTTCGATTCTTTTCAAGCTAAATGTGGATTAATTTACATATAACGGTTACTCTTGGTTGTCTTCCGGAGCCCTGCGGGGCTCTATATAAACATGCTCCACTCTGGGCGGTTACGCACAAGGGGGTCCTCTGCACCTTGGACCACTTTTGAAGAACGGCCCATCATTGGGCATCTTTGGACATTGAAATGCATTATACAAAAGTGGGGGAGGGGGGGGGGGTCCTCTGCATCTAGGGTCCTCTGCACCGTGGACCGATTTTAAAGAACGGCCCATCATTGGGCAACTTTGAACAATGAAATGCATTATACAAAAGTGGGCTAGAAGAGTATGAGACGTACGTTTTGGTATGATTTGGTTAATGTGCCTTCCGGAGGCCGGGGGGCTCTATAAACATATTTGGAAAATGAAATGCATAATATAAAAGTGGCCAAAACGGTATATTTAATACACCTACTAGCCCTTAAATGTGCATATATTACTATAGTATGGTGTGGTTAACGATAGAAACATACTTGGAAAATGAAATGCATAATATAAAAGTGGCCAAAAACGGTATATTTAATACACCTACTAGTGGGCAACTTTGAACAATGAAATGCATTATACAAAAGTGGGCTAAAAGAGTATGAGACGTACGTTTTGGTATGATTTGGTTAATGTGCCTTCCGGAGGCCTGGGGGGCTCTATAAACATATTTGGAAAATGAAATGCATAATATAAAAGTGGCCAAAACGGTATATTTATTACACCTGGCGGTTACGCACAAGGGGGGTCCTCTGCACCTTGGACCACTTTTAAAGAACGGCCCATCATTGGGCATCTTTGGACATTGAAATGCTTTATACAAAAGTGGGGGAAGGGGAGGGGGTCCTCTGCACCTTGGACCACTTTTAAAGAACGGCCCATCATTGGGCATCTTGAGCGACACAGCGTACATTTAAATGTGGATTAATTTACAGACCCCTGCGGGGCTCTAACATGCTCCACTCTGAAATGCATTATACAAAAGAGGGGGACGTCCTCTGCATTGAGCGACAACGGCCCATCATTGGGCATCTTGAGCGACACAGCGTACATTTAAATGTGGATTAATTTACATATAACGGTTACTCTCGGTTGTCTTCCGGAGCCCTGCGGGGCTCTATATAAACATGCTCCACTCTGGGCGGTTACGCACAAGGGGGTCCTCTGTACCTTGGACCACTTTTGAAGAACGGCCCATCATTGGGCATCTTTGGACATTGAAATGCATTATACAAAAGTGGGGAAGGGGGGGGGGGTCCTCTGCACCTAGGGTCCTCTGCACCTTGGACCGATTATAAAGAACGGCCCATCGTTGGGCAACTTTGAACAATGAAATGCATTATACAAAAGTGGGCTAAAAGAGTATGAGACGTACGTTTTGGTATGATTTGGTTAATGTGCCTTCCGGAGGCCTGGGGGGGGGGGGGGGGGGGGGGGGGGGGGGGGGGGGGCTCTATAAACATATTTGGAAAATGAAATGCATAATATAAAAGTGGCCAAAAACGGTATATTTAATACACCTGGCGGGCTACGCATAAGGGGGGTCCTCTGCACCTTGGACCACTTTTAAAGAACGGCCCATCATTGGGCATCTTGAGCGACACAGCGTACATTTAAATGTGGATTAGTTTACATATAACGGTTACTCTCGGTTGTCTTCCGGAGCCCTGCGGGGCTCTATATAAACATGCTCCACTCTGGGCGGTTACGCACAAGGGGTCCTCTGCACCTTGGACCACTTTTAAAGAACGGCCCATCATTGGGCATTTTTGGACATTGAAATGCATTATACAAAAGTGGGGGAAGGGGGGGGGGGTCCTCTGCACCTAGGGGGTCCTCTGCACCTTGGACCGATTTTAAAGAACGCCCATCATTGGGCAACTTTGAACAATGAAATGCATTATACAAAGGTGGGCTAAAAGAGTATGAGACGTACGTTTTGGTATGATTTGGTTAATGCGCCTTCCGGAGACCTGGGCTCTATAAACATATTTGGAAAATGAAATGCATAATATAAAAGTGGCCATATTTAATACACCTACTAGCCCTTAAATGGGCATATATTACTATAGTATGGTGTGGTTAACGACAGAAAAAACGGTATATTTAATACACCTGGCGGTTACGCACAAGGGGTTCCTCTGCACCTTGGACCACTTTTAAAGAACGGCCCATCATTGGGCATCTTGAGCGACACAGCGTACATTTAAATGTGGATTAATTTACATATAACGGTTACTCTCGGTAGTCTTCCGGAGCCCTGCGGGGCTCTATATAAACATGCTCCACTCTAGGCGGTTACGCACAAGGGGGTCCTCTGTACCTTGGACCACTTTTGAAGAACGGCCCATCATTGGGCATCTTTGGACATTGAAATGCATTATACAAAAGTGGGGGAAGGGGGGGGGGGGGGTCCTCTGCACCTAGGGTCCTCTGCACCTTGGACCGATTTTAAAGAACGGCCCATCATTGGGCAACTTTGAACAATGAAATGCATTATACAAAAGTGGGGGAAGGGGGGGGGGGGGTCCTCTGCACCTAGGGTCCTCTGCACCTTGGACCGATTTTAAAGAACGGCCCATCATTGGGCAACTTTGAACAATGAAATGCATTATACAAAAGTGGGCTAAAAGAGTATGAGACGTACGTTTTGGTATGATTTGGTTAATGTGCTTTGCGGAGGCCTGGGGGGCTCTATAAACATATTTGGAAAATGAAATGCATAATATAAAAGTGGCTAAAAAACGGTATATTTCATACACCTGGCGGTTACGCACAAGGGGGTCCTCTGCACCTTGGACCACTTTTAAAGAACGGCCCATCATTGGGCATCTTGAGCGACACAGCGTACATTTAAATGTGGTATAATTTACATATAACGGTTACTCTCGGTTGTCTTCCGGAGCCCTGCGGGGCTCTATATAAACATGCTCCACTCTGGGCGGTACGCACAAGGGGTCCTCTGCACCTTGGACCACCTTTAAAGAACGGCCCATCATTGGGCATTTTGGACATTGAAATGCATTATACAAAAGTGGGGGAAGGGGGGGGGTCCTCTGCACCTTGGACTACTTTTAAAGAACGGCCCATCATTGGGCATCTTGAGCGACACAGCGTACATTTAAATGTGGATTAATTTACATATAACGGTTACTCTCGGTTGTCTTCCGGAGCCCTGCGGGGCTCTATATAAACATGCTCCACTCTGGGCGGTTACGCACAAGGGTTCCTCTGCACCTTGGACCACTTTTAAAGAACGGCCATCATTGGGCATCTTTGGACATCCTCTGCACCTTGGACCGATTTTAAAGAACGGCCCATCATTGGGCAACTTTGAACAATGAAATGCATTATACAAAAGTGGGCTAAAAGAGTATGAGACGTACGTTTTGGTATGATTTGGTTAATGTGCCTTCCGGAGGCCTGGGGGGGGGGGGGGGGGGGGGGGGGGGGGGCTCTATAAACATATTTGGAAAAAGAAATGCATAATATAAAAGTGGCCAAAACGGTATATTTAATACACCTGGCGGTTACGCACAAGGGGGTCCTCTGCACCTTGGACCACTTTTAAAGAACGGCCCATCATTGGGCATCTTGAGCGACACAGCGTACATTTAAATGTGGATTAGTTTACATATAACGGTTACTCTCGGTTGTCTTCCGGAGCCCTGCGGGGCTCTATATAAACATGCTCCACTCTGGGCGGTTACGCACAAGGGGGTCCCTCTGCACCTTGGACCACTTTTAAAGAACGGCCCATCATTGGGCATCTTTGGACATTGAAATGCATTATACAAAAGTGGGGGAAGGGGGGGGGGTCCTCTGCACCTAGGGGGGTCTTCTGCACCTTGGACCGATTTTAAAGAACGGCCCATCATTGGGCAACTTTGAACAATGAAATGCATTATACAAAAGTGGGCTAAAAGAGTATGAGACGTACGTTTTGGTATGATTTGGTTAATGTGCCTTCCGGAGGCCTGGGCTCTATAAACATATTTGGAAAATGAAATGCATAATATAAAAGTGGCCAAAAACGGTATATTTAATACACCTACTAGCCCTTAAATGTGCATATATTACTATAGTATGGTGTGGTTAACGACAGAAAAAACGGTATATTTAATACACCTGGCGGTTACGCACAAGAGGTTCCTCTGCACCTTGGACCACTTTTAAAGAACGGCCCATCATTGGGCATCTTGAGCGACACAGCGTACATTTAAATGTGGATTAATTTACATATAACGGTTACTCTCGGTTGTCTTCCGGAGCCCTGCGGGGCTCTATATAAACCTGCTCCACTCTGGGCGGTTACGCACAAGGGGTCCTCTGCACCTTGGACCACCTTTAAAGAACGGCCCATCATTGGGCATCTTTGGACATTGAAATGCATTATACAAAAGTGGGGGAAGGGGGGGGGGGTCCTCTGCACCTTGGATCACTTTTAAAGAACGGCCCATCATTGGGCATCTTGAGCGACACAGCGTACATTTAAATGTGGAATAATTTACATATAACGGTTACTCTCGGTTGTCTTCCGGAGCCCTGCGGGCTCTATATAAACATGCTCCACTCTGGGCGGTTACGCACAAGGGGGTCCTCTGCACCTTGGACCACTTTTGAAGAACGGCCATCATTGGGCATCTTTGGACATTGAAATGCATTATACAAAAGTGGGGGAAGGGGGGGGGTCCTCTGCACCTAGGGTCCTCTGCACCTTGGACCGATTTTAAAGAACGGCCCATCATTGGGCAACTTTGAACAATGAAATGCATTATACAAAAAGTGGGCTAAAAGAGTATGAGACGTACGTTTTTGGTATGATTTGGTTAATGTGCCTTTGCGGAGGCCTGGGGGGCTCTATAAACATATTTGGAAAATGAAATGCATAATATAAAAGTGGCTAAAAACGGTATATTTAATACACCTGGCGGTTACGCACAAGGGGGTCCTCTGCACCTTGGACCACTTTTAAAGAACGGCCCATCATTGGGCATTTTTGGACATTGAAATGCATTATACAAAAGTGGGGAAGGGGGGGGGGGGGGTCCTCTGCACCTAGGGGGTCCTCTGCACCTTGGACCGATTTTAAAGAACGGCCCATCATTGGGCAACTTTGAACAATGAAATGCATTATACAAAGGTGGGCTAAAAGAGTATGAGACGTACGTTTTGGTATGATTTGGTTAATGCGCCTTCCGGAGGCCTGGGCTCTATAAACATATTTGGAAAATGAAATGCATAATATAAAAGTGGCCATATTTAATACACCTACTAGCCCTTAAATGTGCATATATTACTATAGTATGGTGTGGTTAACGACAGAAAAAACGGTATATTTAATACACCTGGCGGTTACGCACAAGGGGTTCCTCTGCACCTTGGACCACTTTTAAAGAACGGCCCATCATTGGGCATCTTGAGCGACACAGCGTACATTTAAATGTGGATTAATTTACATATAACGGTTACTCTCGGTAGTCTTCCGGAGCCCTGCGGGGCTCTATATAAACATGCTCCACTCTAGGCGGTTACGCACAAGGGGGTCCTCTGTACCTTGGACCACTTTTGAAGAACGGCCCATCATTGGGCATCTTTGGACATTGAAATGCATTATACAAAAGTGGGGGAAGGGGGGGGGGGGGGGGTCCTCTGCACCTAGGGTCCTCTGCACCTTGGACCGATTTTAAAGAACGGCCCATCATTGGGCAACTTTGAACAATGAAATGCATTATACAAAAGTGGGCTAAAAGAGTATGAGACGTACGTTTTGGTATGATTTGGTTAATGTGCCTTGCGGAGGCCTGGGGGGCTCTATAAACATATTTGGAAAATGAAATGCATAATATAAAAGTGGCTAAAAACGGTATATTTCATACACCTGGCGGTTACGCACAAGGGGGTCCTCTGCACCTTGGACCACTTTTAAAGAACGGCCCATCATTGGGCATCTTGAGCGACACAGCGTACATTTAAATGTGGATTAATTTACATATAACGGTTACTCTCGGTTGTCTTCCGGAGCCCTGCGGGGCTCTATATAAACATGCTCCACTCTGGGCGGTTACGCACAAGGGGGTCCTCTGCACCTTGGACCACCTTTAAAGAACGGCCCATCATTGGGCATTTTTGGACATTGAAATGCATTATACAAAAGTGGGGAAGGGGGGGGGGGGTCCTCTGCACCTTGGACCACTTTTAAAGAACGGCCCATCATTGGGCATCTTGAGCGACACAGCGTACATTTAAATGTGGATTAATTTACATATAACGGTTACTCTCGGTTGTCTTCCGGAGCCCTGCGGGGCTCTATATAAACATGCTCCACTCTGGGCGGTTACGCACAAGGGTTCCTCTGCACCTTGGACCACTTTTAAAGAACGGCCCATCATTGGGCATCTTTGGACATCCTCTGCACCTTGGACCGATTTTAAAGAACGGCCCATCATTGGGCAACTTTGAACAATGAAATGCATTATACAAAAGTGGGCTAAAAGAGTATGAGACGTACGTTTTGGTATGATTTGGTTAATGTGCCTTGCGGAGGCCTGGGGGGCTCTATAAACATATTTGGAAAATGAAATGCATAATATAAAAGTGGCTAAAAACGGTATATTTCATACACCTGGCGGTTACGCACAAGGGGGTCCTCTGCACCTTGGACCACTTTTAAAGAACGGCCCATCATTGGGCATCTTGAGCGACACAGCGTACATTTAAATGTGGATTAATTTACATATAACGGTTACTCTCGGTTGTCTTCCGGAGCCCTGCGGGGCTCTATATAAACATGCTCCACTCTGGGCGGTTACGCACAAGGGGGTCCTCTGCACCTTGGACCACCTTTAAAGAACGGCCCATCATTGGGCATTTTTGGACATTGAAATGCATTATACAAAAGTGGGGGAAGGGGGGGGGGGTCCTCTGCACCTTGGACCACTTTTAAAGAACGGCCCATCATTGGGCATCTTGAGCGACACAGCGTACATTTAAATGTGGATTAATTTACATATAACGGTTACTCTCGGTTGTCTTCCGGAGCCCTGCGGGGCTCTATATAAACATGCTCCACTCTGGGCGGTTACGCACAAGGGTTCCTCTGCACCTTGGACCACTTTTAAAGAACGGCCCATCATTGGGCATCTTTGGACATCCTCTGCACCTTGGACCGATTTTAAAGAACGGCCCATCATTGGGCAACTTTGAACAATGAAATGCATTATACAAAAGTGGGCTAAAAGAGTATGAGACGTACGTTTTGGTATGATTTGGTTAATGTGCCTTCCGGAGGCCTGGGGGGGGGGGGGCTCTATAAACATATTTGGAAAAAGAAATGCATAATATAAAAGTGGCCAAAAACGGTATATTTAATACACCTGGCGGTTACGCACAAGGGGGTCCTCTGCACCTTGGACCACTTTTAAAGAACGGCCCATCATTGGCATCTTGAGCGACACAGCGTACATTTAAATGTGGATTAGTTTACATATAACGGTTACTCTCGGTTGTCTTCCGGAGCCCTGCGGGGCTCTATATAAACATGCTCCACTCTGGGCGGTTACGCACAAGGGGGTCCTCTGCACCTTGGACCACTTTTAAAGAACGGCCCATCATTGGGCATCTTTGGACATTGAAATGCATTATACAAAAGTGGGGGAAGGGGGGGGGGTCCTCTGCACCTAGGGGGTCTTCTGCACCTTGGACCGATTTTAAAGAACGGCCCATCATTGGGCAACTTTGAACAATGAAATGCATTATACAAAAGTGGGCTAAAAGAGTATGAGACGTACGTTTTGGTATGATTTGGTTAATGTGCCTTCCGGAGGCCTGGGCTCTATAAACATATTTGGAAAATGAAATGCATAATATAAAAGTGGCCAAAAACGGTATATTTAATACACCTACTAGCCCTTAAATGTGCATATATTACTATAGTATGGTGTGGTTAACGCGACAGAAAAAACGGTATATTTAATACACCTGGCGGTTACGCACAAGGGGTTCCTCTGCACCTTGGACCACTTTTAAAGAACGGCCCATCATTGGGCATCTTGAGCGACACAGCGTACATTTAAATGTGGATTAATTTACATATAACGGTTACTCTCGGTTGTCTTCCGGAGCCCTGCAGGGCTCTATATAAACCTGCTCCACTCTGGGCGGTTACGCACAAGGGGGTCCTCTGCACCTTGGACCACCTTTAAAGAACGGCCCATCATTGGGCATCTTTGGACATTGAAATGCATTATACAAAAGTGGGGGAAGGGGGGGGGGGTCCTCTGCACCTTGGATCACTTTTAAAGAACGGCCCATCATTGGGCATCTTGAGCGACACAGCGTACATTTAAATGTGGATTAATTTACATATAACGGTTACTCTCGGTTGTCTTCCGGAGCCCTGCGGGCTCTATATAAACATGCTCCACTCTGGGCGGTTACGCACAAGGGGGTCCTCTGCACCTTGGACCACTTTTGAAGAACGGCCCATCATTGGGCATCTTTGGACATTGAAATGCATTATACAAAAGTGGGGGAAGGCGGGGGGGGGGGGGGGGGTCCTCTGCACCTAGGGTCCTCTGCACCTTGGACCGATTTTAAAGAACGGCCCATCATTGGGCAACTTTGAACAATGAAATGCATTATACAAAAGTGGGCTAAAAGAGTATGAGACGTACGTTTTGGTATGATTTGGTTAATGTGCCTTGCGGAGGCCTGGGGGGCTCTATAAACAAATTTGGAAAATGAAATGCATAATATAAAAGTGGCTAAAAACGGTATATTTAATACACCTGGCGGTTACGCACAAGGGGGTCCTCTGTACCTTGGACCACTTTTAAAGAACGGCCCATCATTGGGCATCTTGAGCGACACAGCGTACATTTAAATGTTTAAAGAACGGCCCATCATTGGGCATCTTGAGCGACACAGCGTACATTTAAATGTGGATTAGTTTACATACAACGGTTACTCTCGGTTGTCTTCCGGAGCCCTGCGGGGCTCTATATAAACACGCTCCACTCTGGGCGGTTACGCACAAGGGGGTCCTCTGCACCTTGGACCACTTTTAAAGAACGGCCCATCATTGGGCATCTTTGGACATTGAAATGCATTATACAAAAGTGGGGGAAGGGGGGGGGGGGGGGTCCTCTGTACCTAGGGGGTCCTCTGCACCTTGGACCGATTTTAAAGAACGGCTCATCATTGGGCAACTTTGAACAATGAAATGCATTATACAAAAGTGGGCTAAAAGAGTATGAGACGTACGTTTTGGTATGATTTGGTTAATGTGCCTTCCGGAGGCCTAGGCTCTATAAACATATTTGGAAAATGAAATGCATAATATAAAAGTGGCCAAAAACGGTATATTTAATACACCTACTAGCCCTTAAATGTGCATATATTACTATAGTATGGTGTGGTTAACGACAGAAAAAACGGTATATTTAATACACCTGGCGGTTACGCACAAGGGGTTCCTCTGCACCTTGGACCACTTTTAAAGAACGCCCATCATTGTGCATCTTGAGCGACACAGCGTACATTTAAATGTGGATTAATTTACATATAACGGTTACTCTCGGTTGTCTTCCGGAGCCCTGCGGGGCTCTATATAAACCTGCTCCACTCTGGGCGGTTACGCCATCATTGGGCATCTTTGGACATTGAAATGCATTATACAAAAGTGGGGGAAGGGGGGGGGGGGGGGGTCCTCTGCACCTAGGGGGTCCTCTGCACCTTGGACCGATTTTAAAGAACGGCCCATCATTGGGCAACTTTGAACAATGAAATGCATTATACAAAAGTGGGCTAAAAGAGTATGAGACGTACGTTTTGGTATGATTTGGTTAATGTGTCTTGCGGAGGCCTGGGGGGCTCTATAAACATATTTGGAAAATGAAATGCATAATATAAAAGTGGCTAAAAACGGTATATTTAATACACCTGGCGGTTACGCACAAGGGAGTCCTCTGCACCTTGGACCACTTTTAAAGAACGGCCCATCATTGGGCATCTTGAGCGACACAGCGTACATTTAAATGTGGATTAATTTACATATAACGGTTACTCTCGGTTGTCTTCCGGAGCCCTGCGGGGCTCTATATAAACATGCTCCACTCTGGGCGGTTACGCACAAGGGGGTCCTCTGCACCGTGGACCACCTTTAAAGAACGGCCCATCATTGGGCATTTTTGGACATTGAAATGCATTATACAAAAGTGGGAAGGGGGGGGGGGTCCTCTGCACCTTGGACCACTTTTAAAGAACGGCCCATCATTTGGGCATCTTGAGCGACACAGCGTACATTTAAATGTGGATTAATTTTCATATAACGGTTACTCTCGGTTGTCTTCCGGAGCCCTGCGGGGCTCTATATAAACATGCTCCACTCTGGGCGGTTACGCACAAGGGGGTCCTCTGCACCTTGGACCACTTTTAAAGAACGGCCCATCATTGGGCATCTTTGGACATTGAAATGCATTATACAAAAGTGGGGGAAGGGGGGGGGGGGGTCCTCTGCACCTAGGGGGTCCTCTGCACCTTGGACCGATTTTAAAGAACGGCCCATCATTGGGCAACTTTGAACAATGAAATGCATTATACAAAAGTGGGCTAAAAGAGTATGAGACGTACGTTTTGGTATGATTTGGTTAATGTGCCTTCCGGAGGCCTGGGCTCTATAAACATATTTGGAAAATGAAATGCATAATATAAAAGTGGCCAAAAACGGTATATTTAATACACCTACTAGCCCTTAAATGTGCATATATTACTATAGTATGGTGTGGTTAACGACAGAAAAAACGGTATATTTAATACACCTGGCGGTTACGCACAAGGGGTTCCTCTGCACCTTGGACCACTTTTAAAGAACGGCCCATCATTGGCATCTTGAGCGACACTTGAGCGCATTTCAATGTCCAAAGATACCCAATGATGGGCCGTTCTTTAAAAGGGGTCCAAGGTGCAGAGGACCTCCCCCCCCTTCCCCCACTTTTGTATAATGCATTTCAATGTCCAAAGATGCCCAATGATGGGCCGTTCTTTAAAAGTGGTCCAAGGTGCAGAGGACCCCCTTGTGCGTAACCGCCCAGAGTGCAGCATGTTTATATAGAACAACCGAGAGTAACCGTTATATGTATATTATGCATTTCATTTTCCAAATATGTTTATAGAGCCCCCCCCCCCCCCCCCCCCCCCCCCCCCCCCCACAGGCCTCCGGAAGGCACATTAACCAAATCATACCAAAACGTACGTCTCATACTCTTTTAGCCCACTTTTGTATAATGCATTTCATTGTTCAAAGTTGCCCAATGATGGGCCGTTCTTTAATTTCACGTGTCGTTTCCCACAGTTTGATCTCGGTTTTGCTTGAAATCACACTAATCGCGGAAATCACGGATTTTACACAAACTGCCCACGGATTTTGCCTTGAAAAATCACGGATTCTGCCGAACCCTATCTATACCCCGGAATTGTATTAATTTTGGGATAGGAAAGTCCTATGTACGTAGCGAAACAGTACTTTTGCATATACGCAAATTATTAGGGTAATTGTCCAAAATTTGGGTCACCTAACGGCTTGACCCAGAATTTACCTTGACCGGCATTTGACATCATTTTTGGTCAGCATTGCTTTGACGGCGCTGTTCTTGCGGTAAATATACACAGACGACGGTAGCCACGCGAAACCCACATTTGAATTCGTATTGAAATAATGCGCTATTTAGCATCATAATAGCAACTATATAAACGACTTGCTAATTTGATGCTAATATGCGCTAATATCAAAACTTACACAATAGCACCTCTTTGCAATTTTCAAAATGTTTCATATTCGCGCTATTTAGCATCATAATAGCAACTATATAAACGACTTGCTAATTTGATGCTAATATGCGTTAATATCAAAACGTACTCAATAGCACCTCTTTGCAATTTTCAAAATGTTTCATATTCGCGCTATTTAGCATCATAATAGCAACAACATAAACGACTTGCTACTTTGATGCTAATATGCGCTAATTTCAAAACTTATACAATAGCACCTCTTTGCAATTTTCAAAATGTTTTCAAATTCGCGCTATCTAGCATCATAATAGCAACTATATAAACGATACATTTTGATAATTGCGCATTTTAGCGTGTCATTAGCAATACAAGTCATATTAGCAGTCAAGTTGCTATTTATTGCTATTTGCGCAATAGTCAGATGTCGCACCTTTATGGCACCACGGCAACACAATTTCAATTTAGACAAAATAAGACAAAAATAGACAATTTAAGCATAAAAAGGCAATTTTTTTTTAGCGCTGTGCGCACATTTTCTTACTAAATTATGTTTAATTAGACCAAATGTTGACAATTTTATCATAAAAAAGCTAAATTTTGCGCGCAAGCGCGCATATTCATACCTAATTAGTTAGTATTAGACCAAATTTGACTATTTAACAGGAAAATGGCACAAAAATGTGCGCGAATCAGGCGCATCTTTTTTTTCATACACCCTAAAAAATGTCTTGCCCCCCACCAAAATTATGAAGCTGGTACCGCCACTGCTCACCAAGCGAAATCCATGTGAGGTATCACATTTCATAGATCACCTAATTGTAAAAATGCTATGTTAGGCCAAACAAAGAAGAAAGTCTGTCTCAGAAGCCCGCCCGCATTGGTATGTGAAATGAGCTATGGCGCGCAGGTCTATGCGCTGAGGCCTAACATTTTTTTATTTATTTTTTATTTAAAAAGATAAAAGTTTTAAAAAAAAGGTTCTCTGAAGCTTGGATTAGGCCTAAATTTGTTGTTGTTGATTGTTTTATTTATTTATTTTTGATTAAAAAAAAAAAGAAAAAAAAAGTTCTCTGAACCTTGGATTACCATACTTCATAGCCTATTTTCTAAAAAAAAATCGCATAGCACTTAGCTTGTTTGAGAAATGTTTCAGAGACAGACTATCTTCTTTGTTTGGCCTTACCAGGGCCCTATTGCACAAAGGAACTTAGGAAGGGTCACTTCTTATGCCTGGTTTAGAATAATGTTTAAGAATTATGCATACTGTAAATTGAGCTTTCAAAAGAAGGGCCCCACGTTCTGAAGTTTAATCTAGGGTCTATATACCATTAAGATCAGCTCACAAATTCTTAAACAATCTTTTTAAATAAGAAGAGTTGTAAGCATATTAATGTGTATGCAATAGGGCCCAGAAATATCATATGCATTCATGCTGGAATTTGTCTTTATGGTTACATTACATTAGCTACATGTACCATGTGTACTGTACAGCAGTACTTAGGGTTCTGTAGTTTCTGAATTAATGTGGGAGAATTTTGATTGGGTGGGATAATAGTTTAACACATTTTGGAATCATTAGGTCGTCCGTAGGAAGAGACCTTATGGCAGCATCCTTCGTGTGTGGTGTCTGTCTGTGGGTGGGGGTGTGTGTGTGTCAACAATTTGGTATACACTTTTTGTTTTGTCCATTTCTTCTCCATACAATAACCAATTGCAATCAAACTTCGGTCATAGATGCATCATGGAAACCTTCATATGTTAATGAGGTCAAAGGTCACATACCAAGGTCAAAGGTCATCTGAGGTCAAGATATAAAATTCAGTACACATTTTTTGTATTGTCCATTTCTTTTCCATACAATGACCAATTGCAACCAAACTTCGGTCATAGATGCAACATGGAAACCTTCATATGTTAATGTGGTCAAAGGTCACATACCAAGGTCAAAGGTCATCTGAGGTCAAGATGTCAAATTTAGTACACACTTTTTGTATTGTCCATTTCTTTTCCATACAACGACCAATTGCAACCAAACTTCTGTCATAGATGTAACATGGAAACCTTCATATGTTAATGAGGTCAAAGGTCACATACCAAGGTCAAAGGTCATCTGAGGTCAAGATGTAAAATTTAGTACACTTTGTATTGTCCATTTCTTTTCCATAAACAACCAATTGTAACCAAACTTCGGTCATAGATGCAACATGGAAACCTTCATATGTTAATGAGGTCAAAGGATACATACCAAGGTCAAAGGTCATCTGAGGTCAAGATGTAAAATTTAGTACACACTTTTTTGTATTGTCCATTTCTTTTCCATACAATGACCCATTGCAACCAAACCTCTGGCATAGATGCAACATGGAAACCTTCATATGTAAATGAGGTCAAAGGTCACATACCAAGGTCAAAGGTCATCTGAGGTCAACATTTAGTAAACACTTTTTGTATCGTCCTCGTCCATTTCTTTTCCATACAATGACCAATTGCAACCAAACCTCGGTCATAGATGCAACATGGAAACCTTCATATGTTAATGAGGTCAAAGGTCACATACCAAGGTCAAAGGTCAACTGAGGTTAAGATGTAAAATTGGCTGCATGTAAAATTGATTACATTTAAACAGATGAAGTACAATTGCAACCAAACTACCCATATAAACGGACGACCTATTTGGGACCGCTGTCCCTATTTTTTTAAATTGGTTTCATAATGTTTATCAATGCTATTTAAATAGAAATATATTTATTGCATATATGGTCACGCGTTATGAACTCGCCTCCCAATAGGGTGGTGCCGTTACATTTGTTAGCTTCATGCTGTCATTTTCCTCAAATATTTTTAAAACCACAAAAGTTATCTCAACAAATTTGGTATCATTTTAAAGCCCTAATAACAAGCTATATGCCTACCAAATGGCATTGGTATAGCTAATACAGAAAGGGAGATACAGCTGTTTGATGTTTGGGGACCAGGGGTGGTGCTGGAAGGGGTGCCGCTGGAAGGGGTGCCGCCTGTACAAACTCAATGGGGATAATCCCATGCTTTGTTCTTTTTACAATAACTAGTCATCCCCTAATGTTAACAACACAATTTTGGTCCCAATTCAAAGAATATTTAGTAGTCTTTAAGTATGTGGTTCAACAGACTTGTCAACTATTATTAACAACTAATTAATTATGGATAAGACAATGATCATCAGCTTTCTTCCTATTCGCTACACAGTCAACATGAATAATCAGTCTCAATTTACCGGATTTATAAAAATGACTATAACAGAAAAAGTTTTCAACTTATGATAGCAAAAGTATACATTTTTGGAAAGCTTGAAATCCGTGTGTAACGCGAAAGGAGGCGAGCTTAAAACACATGACCATATATAAATTTTGAATTTTTGGAGATACAAATCTTTAACTCTTTTGTCATTTGTTAATTGGGTAATTAACGCAAAGCGTACCATTGACACTTTTGCCGTACAGTGATGCCAGTGTGTGGAACTATTTAAGTGAGCGTGTAACTCAAAAGTATTGTCGATTATATCCATGGGATCGAACAAAATCTGACACTTTCTATTTTGTTTCACAGGAAAGAATAATACACCTTTTTTAGTGTTGTATTAGAAGACATACCGACCTTCCATGGCCATCACATCCATTTTTCAGCCCTGTGATGGTCATGAACGTTCCATATGGCTTCTACTACGACTCTGATAAGGTATCTTATCCTTTCCTACCATTATGACAGTGTCAATATAAACATACCTTTTAAAGTGTCGTAGTAGAAGCCATATCGACCTTCCATGACCATCCCATCCATTTCTTTCAGGGCTGTGATTAGGGCCTGTGATGGTCATGAACGCTCTGCTTCGTATGGCTTACGACTCTGAAAAGGTATCTTATTCTTTCCTAGTACCAGTATGACAGTTTCAATATCAACATATACATGCTGCTATGTTTTATGATTAAATGAAATTTATGACATAATGGATATTCTTGATAATATAAATAAAAGACATAGCCCGGTGAAAAGTTGATTCAAATGTTTAAGTTTTTATGTGACACAATATTTTCTTTAAGAAGGCTAAAGTCAGTTTGTCTTAAGTTCAGTTGGTTGTCCAGAAATTAACAGTTTTTTCCAGACATCATTGTCTTACAAATTATGTGAGGTTTTTTAATTTTAACTGTGCCTTGGCAACTACCAGTGTTATCCAATAATTTGTCTTAAGATTGACCAAAATGACAACTATGCATTAACACTGTAGGAACAATTTTATAACACTATCCTTATACATAATATTCGCAAAACTCACCAGCCGTCTTCAACTTGGTTGATTCAATGAACTCCTGGGCACACTGTGCAAACAACAGGTTAAATCCAACACAAAAAATGTAAAATCCTCGGGTGCTAATAGCTTAATAGATCCCAAATCGCTGCCACCATATGTGACGAAGTCCTTATATAATACGTTGATAAACAACAAGAGACTCCGGACTTGACTGTATAGATGATTTTATTTCATATGTATTTCTCGAAGTGCTCCGAGGAACTAAAGGTGTTCCTCCGCTGAGTTCCAAACAGTAAGTGAAGTCCTAATATTTAAATGCAAGTGACATGAATGTCGGCTTGATGGGCACCTGTCAGATTATTACTTTTGCAGGTGCATAGATGAATAAAGGTTATCTGGTAAGAGCTTAAGTGCCACCACCTATTGTTATGTAATATAAAACCCATCACCAATAATATCCACAAAGAAGACTAAATCACCCTCTTAACAATAATCCTAACTTGACAATAAACCCCTAATTATTAACTCTAAAGAATACCACCCAATTTCAATGTCTGGAAACCAGGTGTAACTAATTATTAACATTAACCCTATCCTATGGTCCATCACAGGGGCTCAAGCCCCCCCCCCCCCCCCCCCCCCCCGGGTCCCCAGACGGTAAAAAAAGGGGAGAAAAGGGAGGGGAGAGGAGGAGGAGGGGAGGGGAGGAGAGGAGAGGAGGAAGGGGGGGGGGGGGCGGTGGGCACATTGGAAAAAGGGTATAGATATAATTAGGTATGTGCCGCGCTGAAGACCCCTTTTTCACCCTCTGCTGCTAGTTCTTATGACCCCCCTTTTGAGCCTGCATCAGTTCTTAAGACTCCAATTTGATTGAAAATTCAAAAATCGCGAAATTTTGCGTTCCAAACCCAAATTCTTCGAACATTTTGCGTTAAAAAAAGGGGAGAAAAGGGAGGGGAGAGGAGGAGGAGGGGAGGGGAGGAGAGGAGAGGGGGAGGGGGGCACATTGGAAAAAGGGTATAGATATAATAAGGTATGTGCCGCGCTGAAGACCCCTTTTTCACCCACTGCTGCTAGTTCTTATGACCCCCCCTTTTGAGCCTGCATCAGTTCTTAAGACTCCAATTTGATTGAAAATTCAAAAATCGCGAAATTTTGCGTTCCAAACCCCAATTCTTCGAACATTTTGCAAAAAATTCGCAAATTTGCGTTACCCTGGGTGGCATACCCCTACCCCAAAAAAAGTTGAGTGACCGGGAGGAGGAGGGGAGATGGAGGAGAGGGAAAAGAAGAGTCCGGGAGCTTTTATTAGTGTCTCTCACTTTTTCTCTACGTCTCTGAACCATGTGAGTGTTTTATAACGAAAGTAAATATTGATAGCAAGGAGAGTTTTAGGCCATCCAGGCAAGTTAAAAACCCAACAACTCGGCCCTCTGAATCACCAGTGGCGTAAAACCAGGGAGACAGCCACACCCTCCCATTTGCAAAAGAGTATAAAATAAAAAGGAAGATAAGGAGGAAGTGTAACGAGCATAGACAGTGCAAGCGGGGAGTGCTCCCCCATCATTGTCACGGTAGGGACGATGCCCCCCCAAACAAATCCATTTGTTATGACCCCCCATCATTGTCACGGTGGGGACGATGCCCCCCCCCCCCAAGCCATTTTTTGCGCGAATTAGTTTCAATGTTTAACTATTCAACAGTGGCGTCGCCAGAGGGGGGCGGTGAGGGGGGGGGGGGGGGGGGGGGGTGACAATCGTCCCCCCATTATTGACGTCGGTTCATTTGACCACAGGATTCATAGAATTATGATGGTCAAAAGTACACAGATGAAATTTTTTCGCGCGCTACGTTCGCATAGTGTGTCCCCAAAGTGCAACATTCTTTGCTACAAGCTTGTTTAGAGCCAAAATGTACCTCGATCGTGCCAAAAATAGGTGTAAAGTCAATAAATTTTGCCTCACAAAAGTCTTGTCGGTTCATTTTCATTTTCCGCCCCGCCCCGATATGAATAACCTACCTATAATACGCCACTGCTATTCAAGCTGTGCCATTGTTGGCTGACATAAAAATATGAATTTCCATTATACTTTGGTCATTGATAGACCTTTGGTCAATAAACACTAAAATGGAACTTTTTTTTTGTTTTTGCCTTCGTTGCCATGACAACGACACATATTAGAATTTTCATGGTTTTTAACCAAATTATCAATTTTTCAGAAATTCAAAACTGCTAATTTACACATATCATTTTGAACAAACAATACAACCAGGATTTTATTTTCATTCAACAATATAACCATACATGTCTCATCTTTCATTCCGTCCAACAAAAAAACTTGTACAAATTGTATTGTGGGATATACCATTATTTGAAAAAGGGGTGTTTTTCATTATAAATCGTGTGAAAAAAATACACCTTCGTAAATTAATTACAACTAGCAAAGTGGTGTTTTTTTTGCATTCACCTTCTACAAATGAAAGCTTGAGGGATGTTATTATTTATTATTATTATACCTGTTGAAACAGTGTTGCCAGAAAGTGTTGACTTTTTCCAAAAAAAAATCGGTATTACATGGTGTGAAAATACACGTTTAATTTCAGCAAACTATTTAATAAATCATCCTGTTATGTCTAAAATAGAGAACAACTATTTTTGGATCAGGGATAATGTTGCTCATGTTTCAAAGTGCATATTAAAAAAAAAAGTGTTGCCAGGTAGGTTGAGTTTTAACTTTATTCATGGCAGAACAGACTCGTATTAAACAAACAGAATTCTTCTTAAATCTGTTTTTGACAGCTACATCCATTTACTGTATCACTATAAGTGAAGTTTATTTACATTCATGTGTGAATAACAAAAGGTCAAGACAGTGTTGCCATGTTAGTAGAACTTGTTAATAGCCCTTAGATGTGTCATAATAATGATGTGAACGCATATGATCATCAGCAATATAAGTACAGTAGGAGTGGGCTATAATAATAGAGGGTCATTTTTAGGTCATAGTTTCAGATCACGCTTGCTACATGATTTTTTGATGACTTTATGCCTACTGACAACATTTTCAACAAAACAATTGAAAGAAATGCGAAATCCAGGGTGCACCGGCCAAAAAACCACAAAAAGTCGGCCATTTTGGAAAAAACAGACTTTTGATCATAACTCAGTCATTTTTGGTCTAATTTATTTGATTTTGGTGGCAATACCCATGTCTAAAGGTACAAGATGTCATTCTATGCTGGTTTCGTCTCATATAACCCCTTCGTTTTCTTGTAATAGCTGAGTTTGGTCAAATTTGGACTGTGAGGGCGCTTAGCTATCCCATTAATAAAAATGAATTTGAATAAATGAAATGTGTTAAGAGTGTGTCGAGAAACATTGTCTGAAGATGTGAGCATGTTACCTCTTTTCGTTTTATCGTGGCATCCACTTTAAAATCACAAGAACGCGTTAAAAGCACTTCCATAGGATAGTACAGGGGTCAACGAACTTTCATTAGTGTGTGTTTCGAAAGAGACAATTCAAAGATGTTCAAAATGGTGTAGCTTCAAAACAACGATGGTATTTTACTCATATTTTCAGGAAATGCCTAAAATGTAACTCCTATCATATTTCAACATTAGAATTTGAGATGCTACGATGCGAAAGGTATCTTTTTTAAACAGCGCCCTCACAGGGCTATTTTCACTAAAAATGCCATTTTCAGGAAAACGAAACATCGTCATGCGATAAAAGTTGTGTAAGATTATCCTATGTCCCAACAAACATGGGTATTGCCACCAAAATCAAATTGATTGGACCAAAATGATTGATTTATGATCAAAATACTGTTTTTCCAAAATGGCCGACTTTTTGTGGTTTTTTTGGCCGGGGCACCCTGGATTTTGTAGCAAGCATGATCTGAAACTATGACCCTCTATTAGCTAGATTAAGCATAATAAATATAACAAAACATCAAGAGATTGATTTAATTAAACATGGAATATACCATGTTTCAAAATAGGGGTGTTTAAGGGATATTTAATCAAACTGAGCCTTAAAAGGCTCTGTTTGTGGAGATATTGACTCTAAAGTTAGCAGCATGTAGACTTATATTTATAAACTGATATAAACTCAGAAGTTATCACAGAAACGGTTTGCGCATATATGTTAATACTATACTCAAGATGGCATATGTTGCAATATTGCTAATTTTAGGTAAAAAAGAGAACTCTGGCAACTTTAACAAGTACATTTCATATTATTTTATTGCAAACATTCACAAACAAAGTAATATCTTCAATATATCTCCTAATCAACGCTTATATATATATGTAATTCACTGTTTAATTGTCCGTTTTTCGATAATAGGCATTTTAAGATTTTTCAAAAATACCTGAGAAACACTGCTGCCATGTTTAAAGATTACCCACACTTTTCTCATTGGAATTCAATTGAGCAACATTGTTACTCTCTACATGCAAAATATCTTTGACAAAAAAGTGCAACTTTCAGGGTTAACGGTGATTAGATTTGGCTAATAATTGATAGTTTGTAAAAGGGACGAAACACTCCTATTTGGAAACATGGTATAGTCCAATTGCAAATTCCAAGATTATTTTTTAAAATATGGATTAGTTTGACTGTGGACTGCCCTTTCATATATAAAAACAAGAATTTGTTAAAAGTATTTTGTATGCTACAAATGTGAGATCCAAGTTGAGCTAAAATTAGCATTTAAAACAGCAAAAAATGAGAAAAATCATCTTATTAATGGAATTGCCCGTTACCATGGTAACATACATGTGACACCAATTTTTTCTCCATATTTGTTGACTTTGACCATAGGTTCATCCATGCACAAGGTATGAAGAAAATTCATATTTTTCAGTCTGCCACATTTTTCAACATTTCCTTGATTCTTACTGAATATGGTTCTTAACAACATGGTTTCAGGAACGTTTTCTGGACCATTTTAGGGGAAAAAACTAGAAATTTTGGCGCGCTTCGCGCGAGTTAGATTCAATTTTCTTTATTCAAGATGGCTTAAGGTACGGTTATCTGGACCATTTTAGTTGACAGTTTGTACGCTCAGAAACGTTTTTCTTGAGATTTTTAGTGTTAAAATAACATTTTTTTGCATGTTTATTCCAGCTTTATAACAACGTTGCAACATATTTTAAGAACGTTTTCGGGACCATTTTAGTTAGTAAACTAGACATTTTTGCGTGTTTCGAGTCAATTGGTTTCATTTTTTTTATTATTCAAGCTTAAACAAAATGGCTTTATGAACGTTTTTCAGGACCATTTTAGTGTTAAAAAACCCAATTTATGCGCGCTGCGCGCGAATTAGTTGCAATGTTTTATTATTCAAGCTTAACAAGATAGTTTCAGGAACGTTTTTTTAACCTTTCTTTTTACAATAGCCATTTTGATTAAAATATTTTGATCAATTTGAACAAGATGGCTTCAGAAACGTTTTCTGGACCTTTTTATTGTTAAAATAGACATTTTTTTGCACGCTACGCGCGTATTAGTTTCACTGATTATTTATTATTCAAGCTTAACAAGATAGCTTCATAAACGTTTTTCTAAACCTTTATTTTTACAATAGCCAATTTTTCGCGCTACGCGGGAATTATTTTTTATTTTGTGTTATTCAATTTCAACAAGATGGCTTCATAAACGTTTTCTGAAACGTTTTAGTGTTGAAATAGACATATTTTGCGCGCTACGCGCGTATTAGTTTCACTGATTATTTATTATTCAAGCTTAACGAAATGGCTTCGAGATCGTTTTTCTAAACCTTTATTTTGACATATAGCAAATTTTTGCGCGCTTCGCGCCAATTATTTTTATACTACTTTGTTATTCAATTGGAACAAGATGGCTTCAGAAACGTTTTCTGGACATTTTTAGTGTTAAAATAGACATTTTTGGCGCGCTACGCGCAAATTAGTTTCATATTATCAGTCAAACTTAACAACATGGCTTTAGGAACGGTTTGTTAAACTCCCGGTTAAACCTTTCTTTTGACAATAGCCAATATACCAAAAAATCCAATCCAAGAAACGTTTTCTGGACATTTTTAGAGTTAAAATATACATTTTTGGCGCGCTACGCGAACATTAGTTTCATAATTATCAATCAAACTTAACAACATGGCTTCAGGAACGGTTTGTTAAACTCCCGGTTAAACCTTACTTTTGACAACAGCCAATCTAAGCCAAAAATCCAATCCAAGGGGGCACATCCCCCCGACTCGTTACCGCGGATAGCGGTGCGAACCAATGAAATTTATTTTTAAGCCCCCCGGGTAAAAAAATCCTGCGCACGCCTATGACCTTTGTATCTTCACCCGCCCGACGCGGAAGTTACCCGCTATGGGCGGGCGGGCGGGTCTTATTTGCATCGCTGTTTACTTCTCATGTGTGCACGCGTGTATGTAAACATAATAAATCACTAGGCGGACAACCAACTAGGACAATGCTGTGAATGTGATCAACTGTTGCGAAGAACGCGCAACGCACCTACTCCACGTGACCTGTTTTCCGAAGATTTCCGATCTCAATTTGAAATGGTCTATTGCAAACGTCATGTGGAAAATGTTGGTACTTCGCTTGGTGTTAATGGAAAGAAGAGACCAATATAGAGATAATCCAGGTAATATGTTTAACCATAGATAATCAAGACGGGGATGGATTAGTCATGAAATAACTTCTCAACATCCATAAATAATACGCTACTCTCGTTCTCAGATGCATTATCGCTAGGAATCGCTAGGAATGTGCTACTGTCCATCGCGCTCATCATGGGTTCAAGTTTACGTGTAATAAAAACTGGGTGAAATAAGTGTCTATAAACTTAACAAATAGCGTTACATTTATCGCATCGGTGAATGTGTGTATTAAATTAATATGTTTCAAATATCAGAAGGATTTTAACTTTCACGGCAGCTATTTTTATCAAACTAATGTTATGTATATCCCATTAGCTAGTATTATATACTGTAGTTGCAAATTATATTTTGACTGGATTTGGAGCTCTGAAAAATGTTGGCCTTACATTACATTAGTACATAATAAACATATACCGGGTGGTTCAAAAAAAAGTTGACCCAAGTTCAAAATAATTTTTTCAACCACGTTTAAAGTTTCAGATAATTTCTTTTTGCTTAGTCTTAATCAGCAGTAAGTTTTGAAATTATCCTGATAAGATGGTACATTTATCTTGGTTGGTTCTTCAGATATGGTTCATTACAGAAAGCATGCACAAAGCTGCCTTGGCCACGGGAGCGTCCTTTAGTAGAGATGGAATGCACAAAGTGGACTTACCTACCTATACTTATCTACGTTTCTTTGTTGAATGTGAATGATACATAAGCATAGAGATTGGGATACTTTGTCAGGGCGGGCTTTTCAATTCTGAAACTAGAGCATGCTGTTTTGTTTAAAACAAAAACTAAATAACGGTCCCGTGGACAAGTCAGTTTGTACATGTTTTCTGTAATGAACCATATCTGAAGAACCAAACAAGCTAAACGTGCCATCTTTTCAGGATAATTTCAAAACTTACTGCTGATTAAGACTAAGCAAACAGAAATTATCTAAACCTTTAAATGTGGTTGACAAATTACTTTGAACTTGGGTCAACTTTTTTTTGAATATTCAATACCGCCAATTATAAACACTAGGTTCATGGTTGTTACAAATACATGTTTGGCCGATCATAATTTAAGTTATTTAACGTCTGACCCACACCTACGTTAGTATTGTTTTGAAATAACACACATTTCTATTGATGGATAATATTATATTAAAACCCTCGTCCTCCGAAGGAGGTGGGGGGGGGGGGGGGGGGGGGGGGGGTCAACCCCCTAGATTTTGTCTGATACATGTATAGACATCTACATTATACATTTGATACAAAAGCACGTGTCAATGAATGAAATAAATAGCAACTTATCATGCATATGTATCGTTGAGTTATATTTGATATTTGTTTATTCACTTTAATGTGCAAAATAATACATTATATAAATGAATACCGTGTACTGTATTTAATCTACAGATAATATCACACCAGTAAATAAGTTTCCAAATATATACATTTTTAATCAATATTATAACAAATAAATCAATTTCCTCAGATAAAACAATTACATTGTTCAACTTTTAAATCATCGTTATGTTCATGATGTTTGTGATCATCGAACGTTTCTATAGGGTAAGCCCGAGTATTTGCCATCTGGTAAAGAGCCTCTTATTTATCATAGAGAATTGTATAAGTGTTGACAGAACATGTTCAATCAAAATCACCTTAAAACTTACAAAAGGAACAGAAAATGTATCTTTTAGCACTTATTAGATTAAGATTCCAACCATAAATCATAAGGGACATTAATTCTTCTTCCTGAATATTCTAATTGTGGTAGGTCAACATGGTGCTGAACGTAAAAGCAAAATATGACAAAATATTTTTAGAATAACACATACATTTAGCAAGTTTTAGTCCAGGCTTCAACTTCTTTTTCATACGTGTGACCAAGTTATGCCTTACCTGTGCCATAAGAAGGTAGAAGTCAGATGACTTGCAACTTTTAATTACTTTATAACACATGTTTTACACTGTTTGTTTTGGGGGAAAGCCCTAGTGGTACTGTACTGTGGCGCTAAGCATTCTGGATTGCTCAAGAAATCATTTTGAGGACTAAAATATTTCACCAATGCGGTGTGAAATTTAACAGTGAACCATCCTATGACAAAGGGAGATTGTAGTATCGATTGCTCTGATCGTGGATAGAGAGAGTGAGCGAGTGTTATCAATTTCCTACTTCATATACATTATATAATTTTCGAGCGAATAAGTTGGTGTCGGGTGAAAGAATGCTTTACAGCATATTAAGTATCCAAAACGGTACTGGTCTAAAGTTTTCGGACCTTATTTTTAAAATATGCAGTTTTAAGGCATTAAGGTAAAGGGTGTTAGGTGTAGGCAATAATATTTCTTAAAGGTCTATGTAAATGACAAAAACCATAGGACGGTCAGAAATAATGCTTTGTGGATTAACTGGTTGGCAGTCGCGGTTTTATTAACAATTAAAATATAGTGCACCTAAAGCGACAATGGGGTTTTGGTCAAAAACTAGACAAGTTATTAGCAATGGTGCAGTGACGCAATAATGTCTGTTTCATAAAATGAAATGAAGTGCAAAGCGGTCATATGAGGGTTGAAGCTTAAACAAGACTAAGGTATATGTATATCACTACAAAAAGTGCAGAACACATGACGCGTTCAGAACATGTTCACGGTGTGCTCTCAAGGTGTTCCAGAACATGTTCAAAATAGATTTAGAACATGTTCTGAACGTGTTCTGCATGCGTTCTTTTAGTGTTCAGAACACATCAATAACACTTAAAACGCGTTCAGAACATGTTCTATATCTGTTAGTGTTACATTTAAACACGTTCTGCAGTTTTTGCAGGGTATGTCTTGCTTAATGTTTGTTTGTTTGTTCAGCCAGTGACAGTTGTTTAGCAGACTCGTCCCAACAGGGAAGTCGGTAATCGAGTAGATAAGAATACATTATGACCGGCCTGACTTAGTGGCCACTCGTGACAAAGAAGGTTTTACGTCCAACTGAGAAACAATTCAAGCTTACTTTCCCTTTGTAGGCGAAACAAGTTTATTTAGCAGTAAGATTCACAGACAAGAGATAGGTAGTTCAAATGATCTGGTTTTCGTTAATTCTATGGACAAATGATTCTTAAAGCATTATCCATTCCACTACCCGGTGTCTGACAGTCTGCAAGATTGTGATTCATTACATTCGGTGGAAAACCTCCGATAGGACCCTGGTAGAGCCCTGTCATGACACCGTACGAGTCCGATGGCATGAACGTTATTGAAGTTGTTGACGGTGGTGATGGTATACAACTAGGTATAGTACCAAATAAGGGCGATCCTAGATCAGTACAATACATGCAAGACAAGAGCGATCCGGTGAGATCATCACGGACAAGGATTTCAACTTCCGTCATGCCCGTACCAAGGTTGGTTGGCGTTGCTGGGAGTGTCCCTTGCTGAACAGGGCCACCAGTGCATTTATATTCGACGCAAGCCTCGATTATACCAGTTCCCGTTGCATCTCTCCTGGCAGTTAACTGACGAACACCATATTGACTCGTACCACTACAAACGGTAGAAGTACTAAACAATGAGGTAATAGTTTCAGAACTAATAACAGTTACCCGTACGGCATCGAGAGTTGAACTTACAATCTCCATTCTAATCATACAGGGTTGTGCAACCCAAGAAGGGTAAAACGAGCACGGTTCAATAACAGGAAATCCAGAAAAGGTATTAACTGCTATCACACTCCCCGAAGTTGGAAAATAAAATTGCAAGTGTTTAGACGTAATAGGAGCTGTTCTACAATCGTTTCGTTCATTCCATCTATATATCGGGCCTGTATTACCACTTGTTGTAGACGTTGGGATTCCGGGGGAAATACGAATTGCTTCATTAGGATCACCGGCACCAATAATATCTCCATCTATTGCAAATTGGATCGCAGTTAATTCCGGAGCAAGCAAGCTACTCTGCACTCGACAACAGCTGGAAACACCGGAACATGTGTCTCTTGCTGGAAGAATATAAATACCCGGTAAATCACTTCCACCATTAGCAGATATGTAATTCGTATAACGACCACCGTTTAAAATATCACAAGCTACCGTCACACACCTTCCTACTTCGGTATAACCACCTAATTTATATGATAAAGTCCACCCACGATAAAATTGAAAATAGGGATTAGGGGACACTAGCGGCGCCGTATCTTCACCTACAATTGTAAACAAAATATCACCCAATACTTCCGTAAGCGATTCAGAAGCGTATGGAATCACCTTGGCAACACAACCTTCATTACGTCGCAGAACAGTATCAATGTTGTATACTCTTTCGTTTCTAATATCAAAAGAACCTGCGAAATAATCATACGAAAGGCCTCCCGCTTGACGGCGTTTTCTATTTAAAACAGTACCAACTAATAACCCTTCTCCTTCCCAAACACCAGTTTTGATATTCAATGACCACAATTTAACATCGGACACACCATCAAGACCAACATCACCCATAGGTACCTGTGCAGGATCAACTCTCACTGGAACTGATCCCGCAATAGCCAATGAATTCGACGAAGGATCCGTCACAGTAAAGCTAAACATACCGAAAGATTGTAACGTCAGCATTTCACCATTCTCATCTACAGCTGAAAAGTCTCCTTCAACAAATGGTAAGTCTGATTGCCTACGCAAATCAATATTGTTAACTGAAAGCATAACTTTACCAGTATACAGGTCTCCATTGCTGTCATATACACAATCTGGTGGAATTACAAGATGAGCAACAGGTTCAAATTCCTCACCTGCTAGTGGTATAGTATTTTCAACGTCACTGTCCAATTCCATGGGGGTTGGGCGCAACTTCATCGTTACCGTTATAAATATCTGGGAGCCACGACCAACAATTACGACCCTTGTGGCGTCTACAAGTTGCATAAAAACCGTATCTTTGAAGGTGATAGCAACCCGAGTAGTTTGAGCTGTGATTTGAAACAGAAACCTACCGTTGTTATCGGTCGTTGCTACCTGTTGGTCATTTACAAAAATTGAACCAGCAAATAATGGTAGATTATTACCGTACATGGCAACACCTGATATCGTTGCCGGTTCAATTACGCATGGTCTACATTCACAAGCTTGTACAATAAGTACATCGATGTAATAGTCTGTACAGTCTATCTGTGTCATACTACTACTAGCTATAAGGCAACAGTATTCTTCACTATCCATACATTGGGTTTGATCAGCTTTGTCCCCCCCACACTGAGCTCTTGAACAGGTTCCAACATCCAGTCTATTTCCAGGCACATTGCATTCTGGTGGCATTTTCGTAAATCGACGTGCTGGTACAGGAACGCATTCAGACGGTGTATCTGTAACGAAATTGACAATTTATAATTTGTCCGGATATTTCGTGATATCTTCATATGGTACCAAGGCGTGTCAATAAACGGTGTCTCATGTGAATTATGATTTTGTTTGACCACGACCAATATTAATATTGAACGTGAAATAGTAGTTATTCTGTCCAGCAATCGTTAGTGCATCATAGCAATGTTGTCTATGTATTGTGAAGCTAAATGTGTATATAGAAAGATTAATACAAAATAATAATACATAGGCTTACACGATTGATTAATGTCAATACCATGTATATATGACATAAATTATTTCATTAAAGTCACCATCATTTTTTGAAGAAAAAAAAATGAGATATAAAAAATGGGAATCACGGGAATCGAACCCGTGATTTACCATGTTTACGTTTATAAAAGCCAGGATCACAGTAGCTGCACGCCACAGAGATTTGACGCTAGAATTGCGATAGTTTTATTATTTAACCATTGATCCATTTATTTAAAACGAACGGATTTTTATCATGACCTTTTGGCCATTTTATACAATTTTTGTATGTTACTCTCGCACAAAATGTGTTTATAATGTAATTATGATTCTTATTTTTAAAAGAATGGTAATAAACTTTGAAAATTTCGAACACAAAAAATGGCGTCATATTCACCGATGGCATTGCTCTACTGGACGTGGTGTGATGTGTTGCATTATTCATGTTATTTAAATCAACGCCTGACGACACATTTTTATGATTCTACGGAACACCATTCCTGTCAATACGATTGCGCTTTGATACATGCGACAATTAATTTTGTAAGGGGACGATGCTGATTAATGTGGATATTTAATTACATCGTTAGTAAGTTACGCTACAGTTAGAGCATAACTACTAGGGAGGTAGCTAAGTTACGTTAGTTTGGTGCACTCAGCCGAATATGTAAGCAATCAATTGTCTCTCCGCTCAGCCACAAATGTGGGCATTTCCAAAAATGTATTTTCCCTATTCACCGTTTGATGTGCGCAAAGGAAAAACTCTATCGTCTGTTCAAAGAAGTTCATAACATAGAGGTGAATTTGCACACGTAGATTGAGACCACATAGTATTTTAAAGCGTCTGAAACACTGAAAACAAGTGATTGCTACACATTTTGTATCATTCGATGAATGAGCTCATCAGTTGATAATAGGTATGCAACACACTGTGAACACATCAAAAGTAATAATAATCTTCTAATCCAACAAAAAACATTCATTGTTAAAGGGATTAATAGACTTGTATTTAAAAGCAGTTTTTTATAGGCGTATTAACCAACCAATATAAAATGAATACATTTCACACCTTTTATTTGACTTGGTGATGATTTCAAACGA
The DNA here is from genome assembly GCA_035610835.1 of Ophiura sarsii. NCBI lineage: Eukaryota > Metazoa > Echinodermata > Ophiuroidea > Amphilepidida > Ophiuridae > Ophiura > Ophiura sarsii. The sequence continues at coordinate 10,602,874 of CM069455.1, forward strand.
GTGGCACCAACTAATCGACTAATCAATATCAAGGAACATAAGCGGCCGAGTGCACCAATGACGGGTAACTTAATAGGGAGGTAAGCTACCTCCCTAGTAGTTATGCTGTAACTGTAGCGTAACTTACTAACGATGTAATTCTTAGAGCACAACTGGCGAATAACAACAGAATAGTAACTAGCGAGGTAAATATCCACATTAATCAGCATCGTCTCCTTACCAAATTAATTGGCGCATATGCGAAGTGTTAACCTATAGGTTACTGTAAAATACTGACGTGAGTGGTCCTCCGTAATATTTAAAATGTGTCGTCACTCGCTAGGTCATAGGTGAGTGTACATAATTAACATAAATAATCACGTTGAGTCTGCCTGCGTTCCGAACAAAAATGACGGTATTTCTTTGGCCAAAAACTTCGAATTTGTTCAACGCTTTTTCAAAAATAAGGACTATCAAGACATTACAAACATATTTTGGGCGAGGGGCACACACAAATATTGCACCAAAAAGCACAATTTTAATGACAAACACAAGCACCCGATACAAACAATTATATACAATTATAACACACCTCTTTACACTCATACTTCCGTGGCATGGATACCTTGTCCTTCGCCTGTTAACCGCAGGACCCCGGTTCGATTCCCCGCACGATATACTTTTATTTATTTTCTTCTAGTTATACCCTTCCACTCACAATAATGTTAAAACTTCAGTTTTAATTAATAAAAAACAATAATAAGTTTATTTATTTAGTCATTATTTAAGATCCTTGGACAATTATAGTACATTTTGGTCAAAATATGACCCAAAGTCGGTGCGATTAGTGTTTGAATGGGCAAAAGGAGTTGATCTAAATTTTGACTAAAAAAATCCCCAAATTGCATGAATGGATTTTCAAAATATAAAATATTTCAGCTTATGAGGGGTCACATTCCACTTCAAATATACATCCCCCGGGCATGCAAGCGAAATTGGTCTTTCAGCATCAGCGAATCATCCCCTCCAATGTTCACAACAAATTTACGCTACTGCTAGAATCGACTGACTTGTGGCATAAAATGTTATGCCCCAACTTACTCTTGGGTCCGGTCAGGTATAACATTTAGCGTAAATTACCCGCCAGTTACTAGCCTAGTAGCTTACCCGGCATTGGCGCTCTCAAAATTTTGGGTTACGCCTCAGTTACTAGCGAGGTAGCGCTATTCTTCAGCTACCCGTCATTGGTGCACTCGGCCGAAGGTTTTATCAACGTATTTATTTCTGTAACGAAATGTCCCGCGAGAATTCAATAGTCCTGCCCACAAGATAGCCCAAATCCAAAAAAATACACATGGTGGATTGGATACAAAAAGTGAGCGATTGAAAAAAAAAAATTAAATGAAATAAAAATGACTTTTCAGAAAAATATTAATCATTTGTATGAAGTATTATTATAATAATATGCCACGTTGCCGCATATTTTACAAGTATGGAACAAATGTAATACCGTGTGATAATAACCTATATTAATAAAATGCGCTATAATATATAGATAGAATAATAGCGCCTTACAAATATTAATTGTTATGTTATTTTATCTATCATTACCTGTTACTTTTAAGGATGCCTTGTCTGAGTAGACTGAGCCCGCTGCGTTGCTAACTCTACATCGATATGAATGTAATACCGTATAATAATAACCTATATTAATAATAATATGCACTTTGATATAGATAGAATAATAGCGCCTTACAAATATTAATTGTTACGTTACTTTAACCATGAAAGTAACAGCTTTATCTAACCTTACCTGCTACTATTAAGGATGCCGAGTCTGAGTACACCGAGCCTGCTGCGTTGCTAACCCTACATCGATATGATCCTGAATCCTCAACCACTAGGTCTGTTACAATGAGAGTTTCGGTATTGGCTTCTTCAAACTCTAAGATTTCTCGGTTCTTGAACCTATGGAAAGTCATCAGGTGTTAAGAACATTAGTTCGTATCAAACATTTTTGTCAACAAGTGTCAGTACTTTTTCACCGGTGATATTTAACCCTGTTTGAATAAACCTATACTGGTTTAATCAATCATTGTTTAGCGAAACTTGCACATTATGTCGACGATAATTGGAAGGCCCTAAACATAAACAGATAGTTAATTCATGCAGATAAAACCAGAATCCCTCATATATATCTTTAGTCAGCTGCAATGCTTAGTCGTAAATAATCCTAATTAGATAAGAGGTGAAATCGATTCCGGATATGAAAACCATCCATCTTTGTTGTTTGTGACTACACATTTAAGTCTTACATTGCAATGAACATTATCACTAAAAAGTGATTAACAATCTAAAAGATTATCCACCTATCTATCAGATTAGATAACACATTATCATATGGTGTGGGTTGCTGTTTGTATGTACATATCATTACTTTAGACATTTTAGCTAAACCATACAATACTTGCCATTCGTACTGATCTATAGCCGGAACCGCAGTTGCCATGCAACAGAATGCCACACTGTCACCTATTACACGAACCTTATTACGTGGATGTTCTGTAATCAGTGGTAATTCTAAATGGGAGAAAAAGGAAAATACAACTTACATAAACATTAACAAAACCAATACACAAACATTAACATCTGAATTGGGTGAGGAAAAAATAATAACCCCCACCCCAATGATGTATAGCGCTTGATTTGCGCAATTAATTCCAGCCCTTTGCTAGGGCTATTAAACATTAACTTATTTCCAAAAGAAGCCCCTTACGTCTTGGGATTGCAAGGACAATAATAAAAGTTCTCTTAACCCTAACCCCGGTTTAGGATTTTTGACCGGGATCACAATTTTCGAGGAAAAAACATCAACTAAAACTCCGGGAACCTGCCGGGATTCGATCCGGGGACCCTCCGTTCTCAAGCCCCACCTTCCAACCACTAAGCCAAGGCCCTCAGCTACACATTCGTGCAGTATACTGCACTCATTATATAGGCTCGGTTTACTACGTCATCGAAAACCGACGGCGCATGCGTTTGGAGAGGGACTTTGGATTAGCATTTTTTAGCACTCAGGGGGGTTAGGGTTAATAGAACACACACACACACACACACAAATGTTACCATAACCCTAACCCCGGTTTAGGATTTTTGACCGGGATCACAATTTTCGAGGAAAAACTCCAACTAAATCTCCGGGAACCTGCTGGGATTCGATCCGGGGACCCTCCGTTCTCAAGCCCCACCTTCCAACCACTAAGCCAAGGCCCTCAGCTACACATTCGTGCAGTATACTGCACTCATTATATAGGCTCGGTTGACTACGTCATCGAAAACCGACGGCGCATGCGTTTGGAGAGGGACTTTGGATTAGCATTTTTTAGCGGGAGTGACTATATACACTCCCGTCTTGTAGCGATTTTCTATAAACTATATACACGACGGCTTATAAATCCTCGTAAATTCTCGCGTGATTCCTGTTTAGAGGGTGTGCGACTGCGTGAAAGACGGTAAGACCGTCGTGTACGAGATTGACTTGGGACCAGTCCTTGTGTGACTTAATCTTGTTGTCCGTTTCGAGAGCCCGAGGGTCGAGAGTGGGAGCCGGTGGGAATGAAGCTAACATCGTCCTATATAAATAATCTAATTTATCAAAATAAACTAATTACTATTTTAGGTGCACTGTGAAAAGCAGAATGCTGTGGCTTGAGACTAAAATACGGTAAAATACTCCCCCCCCCCAAAAAAAAATAAAAAATAAAAAATAAAACCCCAATATATCTTGGACTGCGGCTTACACAATGTGACATTAGGTCTAGTCGTGACAACATTGAACACATGCAGTAGTGATTGGAGTGATGACATCGATTTCCCTTGTGTAAAACGGAAATGATGTTGAAGTTTATTGAAGTAACGATTATTTGGCTAAGAGCTAATATAAGGCCACATAAAAGTAAACATGTTTAGCGTCCTCGCCCTCATATTTTTTTGACTCGCTTCAATTTTATTTTGCTTTTTCTTTATTTACGGTCATAACCTTTTGTTTAGAGTGTTTCAGAGTTTGAGATTGTTTGCTTCCACATCCGACCGTTTAGGCCCAGACGTTTAGGCTCCAATAAACCCTAACAAGAGCATAGCATGGGAAAGATCCATGTGTGTTAGTGAAGGGGCGTAAAAATAATCAACATAGTAGGGGGTCATAACATTAATTGCTTTCGTTGCGGGGTGTGTGGGGTGGGGTGGGAACAAAATGACGGTGATAAAGAACATTTTTGGGACCCCCCACCAAAGAAAAAATAACAGCCCCTTTTTTAAAGCATTTTAAACAATTTCTGTTGTGACCAACCCCCGGGACCGACCCCTTTGAACCACAACATATTTAATAGAGGTCTACTCCTCAAGGTTCGCCCAGGTTTATTAAAATCGCTATATAAATTTGTACTCTAAGTTTTTAAAAAGACCTCCGCCTATTTGTTTAGAAAGTCCCTACGCTAAACATGTTCTAATATTTTTTGTATTTGCCTAATCTTACCCACACACCAGCAGTAGCACACGGCCAACTTGAGCTTCGATTTCGCTACACGACTGTCTGTCGTCATACATGTATGTATCACTCGATTTAGCGTTCAGGTTGAAGACCGTCGTGTACATAGTCTATGCAATTTCGCTACACGACAGTCTTTTATATTAAATTTGCATCTGCGCATGCGTTAACGACTGTCGTGTATATAGTCTGCGCAATTACGCTACACGACAGTCTTGTATATAGTTTCGGCCTTTTTTAGCACTCAGGGAGGTTAGGGTTAATAAAAGAAAACCCTATCTGTACACAAGTATACTTCAATATTGTTTGCTAAGTCACCATTAAAACAAACTCAGCAGGTTGCTGAATGGAATGTCGCACATCCATCTGGCGGGGTATCGTCATTTAACCCTATCGGAAGCTTCCACAGAGAGTAACATTAGACAGCTAGCTGAAAAGAAGTATCTCAACACGCGAGCTGTAGGAATTCGTATAAAGTATACATTGTAAGTTAACCACTTGAGGCACGTCACTTAGGCGTTATAGGTATGTGTGATGTATTTTTCTTCTCGTTTTGACATTCGATTAATTTACCTGTGCCATTCGAATTTGTTTTGTATAAAGTTGTTGATTGAGGTAATATCTTAAAATTGGACAATTTGGACATGTGGAAATACTTGGGTATTGTAATTATATATATTGTTAATAGGCCTATTGTTTATATGAAAATGAATTACATATTTACCCATTCGTTCCATGACAGCTTGCAAGGAAGATGTCGTTGCGTCAGATGCGATTGTTTCCTGTACTACTGTCCCATATCGGACTTTCGTGATCACCATCATAGTAGCGGTCGCACATACTCCAGGTATGCTAAAGGAACCGGTGTTATCCGTGACTGTAAGCGGTATGTAAGGACGGTCCGCATACGCTATGGTGACATCGGACAAGGGGCGATTCGTTGAGTCAGTTATCCTCCCATCAAGGGTGCTTGAGTCACATACGCATGCGTCACACATAGCATTCAATACACCAACATCTTCACAAGTTGTAGAACAATCTTTATAACAGTAATATAAAGAATGAAATAGGCTATGAGAAAGGCGAGATGCCACGCAATACGTAATATAATTATACAAACAGGATTAGAAAGACATAATAGAGGGTGGTTCAATAAAACGTTGACATTTTGTTGATGATCTTGACCATCTATGCTGAAAATATTGTTACAAATAACCTTACGTTGCAAAATAACAGCAATTTGAACATTTCTGTCCTATTTCACTCTGTCCACGGGTACTAATTTCGCGACGTTACATTGAATACTGAATGATGAATTGGAATGCATGTAATCTAAGATTTGAAGATCCCAATAGGTGAAACCAGTGTAATTGTTAACATCTTAACTATCTCTTCAGGTGTGAAATCAGTACGTAATAATAATACCACGAGTGACCCTAATTAGAATTATTGATTTTCATAGATTGGAAGTGAAATTGTCTATACTCTATGACTTAAAAGTGACGATGCCATTTAATGTTATCTTGCTGGTCATTTCCCGTAGACTTACACGTACACCCGTGGACAAAGAGATTTTGGAGAGATGCTCTTCAAATAGCTATCATTTTGCCGCCATAGCATTATTAACATTGAGATTTTCAGCATAGATGGCCAAGATGATATTTTTGAGGAATATGTAAAAATAGAATTAAACCAAACCCCACAATTTTGAAAAATATGGCTTTGAAAAACGGTCAACGTTTTATTGAACCACACTGTATTGCTTGCACTTGTGATGATAAACTGTTTAAACAGTATTTGTTCATTTTCAACGCTCTTTTTACCATACAAGAAGGACATTAATCTTCAAGAAGATGTAAGCAGAATATCAACATGTTTTTTTCTCATTGCTGAATAAAAATAATAATAATAATAATATTAATAAAACCGTACTTATTGAGCGCATAACACAATTTAGTCCCTATGCGCTATAACAAATAGAACAGTAACATAAGACAAAACAAAAGGACATTAAGCATTAACATTACATAGGTAAGTTTTTAGCAATTATTTGAGCTGTTCAAGAGTGTTTGCTGATTTTAAATTATATGGTAAATTGTTAAAAATTTCAGCAGAAGCATCTTGAAAAGAACGGCGACCATATGAAGTAGAAGGGTGAAGAAACATGTTCAAGAAGATATTTTGAGCCAGAACGTGATTGCGTGTGGGCTTTGAATAATATATCTTGCAGATACGTAGGTGCTGAAGCTTGAGTACATGTATCAGAGTTATCAGAAGAATTTTGTACATAATACGAGATTTGATCGTCAACCCATGTAAGTCATGAAAGACGGGAGAAATGTGACAGCGAATCTTGGACGGAGTAATAAGTCGAGCAGCTGTATTTTGAATCCGTTGAAGTTTTGAGATGCGTGTTTCAGGGAGTCACAAAAGCATGGATAAGTCTTTCAGTTTTTGGCTGGTCGAGATATCCGATCGACGGATTTGACCTATCTTTTAAAGAGCATGAGAAGCCGCATGACAACATTAATGTTGTTGACATGATTATCCGTGATTAAGTGTAATGCCAATATTGCGGGCATTGGAAGCTGGTTCAATGTGTGATTCATTTATGTTTACTGATGAAATAGCAGAATTGTTTCTAAAACGAGATGTTATATGAAGAGCTTCAGTTTTGTCATTCAATTTAAGGTCATTAGCTGTGGACCAGGTTTTGATATCGTTTTTGAATGACGTGAAATACATGGACTCTCTGAATTGAAGGTTATAATGCCCCAACTTAATTGCTGATGAACCATCATAGTGATTTCTAAACCTCTTTAGTGTACGTGAATTTATTACACCAAATACAATATTGTTATCAACATACCTGGACAGTTCCAGTCGGAACAAACTTCGAGACCACTTGGTTGTCCGGCACACATTGAATCGCTGACTGTACTTCCTGACGGGGATTCGCAAACCCTTGTACGCACGCGTTCACCTTCTCCGCATGTAACATCACATGTTCCCCACGAGGTCCAAGATATCCAACCTATAATTAACACAGTACATTCTTACTAAGCGCGTTTTAATATTTCTAGAACTATACCTCATCAAAGTGAATGTCGACGCCCGGGAATGACCACTTGTACAGGGTGACCCCAACAAATGTTAACACGCCGGTCACACACACACATCAGTTAATCTCTTCTTTGTTCTTTTCAACGCATTCTTTCGATTCTTTTCAAGGTTAAAAGACATAAATAAATATATTCCACATACATAATTTATCAATTATGTATTTAGTCATGAGTTCAAGTTCTATACTCTTTTTCCATGTGCAATGGGTAGCTGTCAGTAAAGCAGTCTTTAAAATTGAAATTGAAACATTTCATGTTCTTTGTTGAAATGGTCCATCCAATTAAATAAATAAATTAATATTGCACTGAAATAAAACTAGTATTGCACATAATTTATGTGGAATATATTTATTTATGTCTTTTAACTGATGTGTGTGTGTGTGTGTGTGACTTAATCATGTTGCTTCTCAGCTTCTTGCTTCGTGCATTTTAAAAGCTTTACTTTCATACTGAGAGGATTGGACCAAGCCGATTTTGATTCCTCATGTTTGCTGAAGCATATCTCCCGTTCTAAATAACCAATTGGAACGCAATAAAATGCAAATGAAAGTTTATTTACTCAGCTTTCATAATACATCAAGATTAGACCCGTGTGTTCCTGTCCTCTTAAGATATCTTATGTGCCCGGAGTGTTAACATTTTTTGGGGTCACCCTGTATATAAAAGTTGGAGCTCAACAAAAAGTATATATGATGCATTTAAAGCTGTTAACCACGGGGGAGGAGGCGACACTGATATCAAGCTGTAATAATCCATTCTAACGGTAACGCCAATTTAGGTTTTTAACGTGGGTCCGCGACTAAAGGGAAATTAGGTATTTAACCATTGAAACATCTAGAAACATCGTTTCCAAGCAACCATAAGATGGAACTATCAACACAGGATCGTCGTTAAATCTTCCGCTAATGTATTTAAACCTTGACTAGATTAGGCCAACACAAAAATGTTTGGTTGTTCTCCTAACAGCTGGGAGATAAGGTGCGGGCGGGCGAATTTTGTATTTATTTTTTAATTTCAAGGGAAAGTCAAGCGATGAATCATATGCAGTCCCGGGTCAAACAATAAAGACATCATACAGTTCATTTAACATGTTTAACATTTGAAAAAATACCTTAATTCACTAAATTATCACCTAATATGGCAAGATATGTAGGCCTATTGCTTGTTACATTATATAACAATAGAATAATAAAAATATATTCATGTGATCTGGTAAAGAAAAATGGTAAACCGGACGCATTAAAGATGTTGAAATGCATTCAAAACATATGTATTATTATATCCATCATGCTTATTATCATCTTTTATTACCAAGTCACATGCGTAAGAACTGAAGCAGTAATTATATTTGCTTGATATTTTAAAATAAATATTTAAAAATCAAAATAAATTATGCACTAATTATAAATATTTCTAATATTATACCATGCAACAGGCAACACATGCTATTAACTAACAAACATAATGAACATTACATTTACTTTAGAATTTGTTGCTTTAGAAATAAATGGATTTTTACACAGAAAACGGTTCTCAAAAATAATAATTTTAATGAGGATAAATGAAAATACTATAGTAATAGGATCTCAAGGTATAAGTTACCAGTGCTATGCATGGGTCATCCAAGGTCATGTTTTGGACTTTGAAAAAAGACCATTAAAACATTTCTTTTTTAATTGACTAAAATATGATAATCCTAATTCATAGTGAGCATGGGAAAGTGCTTCCATAAGTGAAAAAAACTATAGCGATATGACATGGCACTGGTCCCTACCCTAATGTACTACTGGGTGGTTTAGAATCCAAGATTGTAGGTTATAGCTGTGAATCGGTAGACATTTTGAAATTATGTAAAATAATACCAGTCAAGAAGATGCTAGAGATTGTAATACTTAGGCATTGCTAACTACCATCTGAAACCGTTTACCTAAATTCGCAGTATATCATGTAATATTTCACAATTTGGTTATTTAGATGTAGATCACATCGCAATTATCAACATAATTCGGCACATATGGCTTCACGAGAATGTCTATCACCATGTCTATAGCGCCATCACTTCAACCCTTTCCTATGAAATATTACGTTTCAGGATTCTATCATACCTTATCTATTGAAATCATTTATTTTCTTCAAATTTCATTTTTATCGCCAATCTCTCCGTGCCCCTTTGAAGAGGGCTCTATACTAATTTAAAAACGCCAAGGGAATTGGCAGTCCGCGAAATACTATTTGTTGGTGTGCACTCGTTTACCATTTAGCTGTAGTGACCCTTTTTACGTTTGGTCTAGAGCCGGGGTCCAGAGGGTTATAAACATGACATTTTGGTTAAACAAATTGTAAAACAAATCTATAAATGTATTCACGCCCGAATGGTCGTGTATTTTGATTGCATGAGAGAAACCTGATCAATTAAACTTCTCAAACCTGTAGTCAAAGCTGTAGTACACGTGTTTGGTGCCGTACAAGATTGCTGATCTCCGCATGGGGTATTGCAGATTGCTGCAACAGAAAAGAAATATTTGTAAACAAATACAGACACGTCGGAGTTAGGTCGTCCGCTATCAGGAAAGGGAACATAACCGCCTTGTTAATAAGAATAAATAATGATAACAACAGGTCATGATTTCATTATAAACATAATCGGCCGAGTGCACCAATGACGGGTAGCTGAAGAATAGCGCTACCGCGCTAGTAACTGAGGCGTAACCCAACATTTTGAGAGCGCCAATGCGGGGTAAGCTACTAGGCTAGTAACTGGCGGGTTATTTACGCTAAATGTTGTACCTGACCGGACCCAAGAGTAAGTTGGGGCATAACGTTTTATGCCACAAGTCAGTCGATTCTAGCAGTATAGCGTACATTTATTGTGAACATTGAAGGGGATGATTCGCTGATGCTGAAGAACCAATTGCACTTGCATGCCCAGGGGGTGTCTATTTGAAGTGGAAGATTTTTATACTTTTGAAAATCCATTCATGCAATTTGGTGATTTTTTTAGTCAAAATTTAGATCAATTCCTTTTGCCCATTCAAACACTAATCGCACCGACTTTGGGTCATATTTTGACCAAAATGTACTAATTGTCCAAGGGTCTTAAATAATGACTAAATACTTATTATTGTTTTTATTAATTAAAAACTGATAAACCAAGTTTCAACATTATTGTGAGTGGAAGGGTAGAAAAAGAAAAAAGGATATCGTGCCGCGCGTGGTCTGGGAATCGAACCGGGGTTCCGCGATTAACAAGCGTAGGACACGGTGTCCACGCCACGGAGCTATTTGTGTTAAGAGATGTGTTATAATTGTATATAATTGTTTCCATCGGGTGCTTGTGTTTTTCATTAAAATTGTGCTTTTTGGTGCAATGTTTGTATGTGCCCCTCGCCCAAAATATGTTTGTAATGTCATGATAGTCCTTATTTTTGAAAAAGTGATAAACAAACTTCGAAATTTTTGGCCATAAAATGGCATCATTTTTTTCCGGATCGCAGTCGGACTCCACGTGATTCTTGATTTACACTCACCTATGACCTAGCGAGTGACGACACGTTTTTAATATTACGGAGGACCATCCACGTCAGAATTTTACAGTAAACTATACGTTAACACTTGGCATATGCGACACTTGACTTTGTAAGGGGACGATGCTGATTAATTTGGATATTTACCTCGCTAGTAGCTATTCTGGTGTTACTCGCCAATTATGCTCTAAGAATTACATCGTTAGTAAGTTATGCTACAGTTGGAGCATAACTACTAGGGAGGTAGCTTACCTCCCTATTAAGTTACCCGTCATTGGTGCACTCGGCCGATTAATGAAGGTTTTCATGATACAGCTTTGTTTGCAATTGGACATGGTTCCAATCGGTATTAGTATTACAACTTGATCTCAACTGACGTTAGACCTTATTATGTGACCGTTGATCTCATGGACATATGAAGGTTGTCATGATTATGTATGATCCAAGTTTGATATCAAATTGGATAGATTAAGCCCATGTATTGGTCGAACTATGAGTTTTTAAAAATATTGGGGGAAACGCAGTCAGCCCAATATTTAAAAACTCATAGCGAGACCAATACATACTGGGCGTAAGTCATCCAATGTTATCACTATTATGTTTTGGATCCAATAATATCCATTACTATGTTTTGTCAATCTTCCGTCCTATTCATTTACACAGAGCTTTGAACTCGAGTTAATAATATATTGGACTGTATTTGTAAGTTTTTAAAAATTGGTCAACCGATTCGTTTACTGTATTGTACAGTTTGGAATAAGAGCTTTTGATTGGTTCAATACTTTTGCTGGATTGACCCATATATTTGAAACTGTAAATTATAGTTGGAACTTTTCATAACTGACGCCGGATATGATAATTAATATATTTTAACACGAGAATAGAATGATAATGTTGGTGTTTTTGGATGTGAAACATGTTGAAAACTATCTTCTTTACTAGTCAATTAGCCCCTACCGTCACTATAATATAACCCCCTATGCAAACAGTGTGAAATACACTTTTATTAAAAATATTGTTCTTTTGGTCTTTTGATAGTGGGTTTAAACTAGCAGAATTTATAGCCTTTTTACTAGAAAAGTAAAGCTTCTTATTTTTATTCCCGATTTTTGTGCTGGATTTTTTAAACCAAATTTCACTCAATATTTTCATGATGTTTACACATTCCAATGAAATAAAAATCAAATAGCAATGATATAGCTAGTCATTTAAAACATATTTTGGTAGCATGTTTACAGTTTCCTTGTTGCAATTCCAAACGAAAATGCACCCTTAATAAGCTTATTAGGTCTAGGCTCACGATTTACCATTCAAAATGAGCCAGTGTCTTATTTATCGATGCATTAACTTTTGGTGTACAGGGTGAGTCAAAAAAAAAGTTTACTCAACTTTAGCGATTTTTTTAGAACAAAGTATTCGTTTGTATTCAAAACAATTTGCTACGATATAAAGACAAATTAATTAGCTTTAATAGGAATTTTATCTGGTTTAGATTGGTTGAGAGAAACTTATTTTACGCTGTTTTGAATGAAAGTGACCAATTTAACGTCCGAACACGCTTCCAGATCTTGACCATTAATTTCATAAGATACGACCAATAAAAAAATACAATACCGACAGCGAAAGGATCAATTCCTTTGTTATGAAATGATTAAAGTGTGGTAATTGTGTCATAAATAGGCCTTCAAGCTGTCTATTGTCCCTCAGTGCAACCATCCTAAGCACACTCTCAAAGATCAGGAGAAAGACCAAACAAGATGCTGGATTATCAAGTCGGTTTCTATTCATTAACAGGAATAAATTTTACATGTAAGAGAGAAAGAGAGGCATAGACTATTACTTACTAGTCTTACTGTGGACATTGACAATTTTTGATTGGTTCAAGGATAATGTTTACTTAATCGGACATATTTACGAAAAATAAGTGCAATATTATGTTTATTGATTTTTATCAAAATACTATATAGTTTATTATTCACATTATCAGATAGTCACTGGTGACAATTTTTATTCAATATCCTCATCTAGTTTTATCATGTTTATGAATATCCCTTGCGGACTATTTAATTCTTGCAATTATTATTTATTAACTGACAGTGGTGATACGATTTAATCCATATTTCATGTTTTAATCTATTAGGAGACTATTTTGAAGTCTATTGTCTACTTAATTCTTTTAATAAACAAGATGTGTAATGCTTTACATCATAATCCTAGTAAACATTATTAAGCTCGTTAAGCTTGAAATTAAAAAACGTGTTTTTGGTGAAAAAACAGCTCCTGTACAGAAATAGTCATATTTACTTAACGGTATCATCAAATAGCGTGATTATTTTTCCAGATGATAGCAAAGAAATGGCGCAATCATTTAAAGTTTTGTTTGCCTTGATTTTATGGTCATAAATATTTTTTTAGATTTGTTCAATTAGGGTAAACTTTTTTTTTGACTCACCCTGTATATTGCAATGTAACACAGATTGCAAAACTGCAACAGTCACCCAACTTTGAATTGAAAGAGTGTCGGACGGACTAGCCCTAGGTGATGATATGATGCTAGCGTGGCCTAGGCCTATAATACTTCATAGGATGTTTTTGACAAATGGATGGCTATCCTACTTCACATAAATAACTGTGCATTTATTTAAAAGCATCAATGCCCCATCTTTGATTCTCAAAACATAATAATGTACACATTATCGCTTTTTTCGGGCGATACAGAGAAAATTGGTTTCGTCTTGAAAAAAAATTGGTCTCGCCTCCTGCTCGTCCAATTTCTTTTTCAAGGCTTAACCAATTTTCACTGTATCGCCCTCAAGTCATCCAATATTGTTCCACACTTGGACACCTCAAAACATAATAATGATATAAAATTGGATGGATTGAGCGTGATACACAAAGATATTGGTCGAGCTATGAGTTTTAAAAAAATATTGTGCGAGACGCAGTCGAGCACAATATTTTTAAAACTCATAGCGAGACCAATATATTTGTGTATCATGCGAAAAAATCCATCCAATTTTATCATTATTATGCAGTGAGAATCTAACTTGACAAAAAAAAGTCAAACAAAAATCACCATAATATTGTAAAAATATCAATAACATTTTTTTTCTTCAAAGTACAGATAATTAATTTTTTTCTTCAAATTTTTGTCAATTTTTTAAAAAAAAATCCCAAAAAATTCTCAAAAAATTTCAAAAACAAACAAACAAAAGAAATATTTCTTAAAAAATGTCACAATATTTCAAAAATTAAAAAAGACAAAATTAAAAAAGAAGAAGTTTCTACTGCATTTTTTGACCGCTACTATATATACAATTCCAAGTTCTAAGGATATTGGTCTGGTCAAGTTCACTCCAGTGACATAATGTGCAGAATAATAGGTGTTTACTAATGCATTGCAAGTATAGGACAGAAGATTTGAACTGCATGGTTGTAATTGGTCTTTGTATGACAAAGAAATGTAATTGTCTGATTATTTTTAGGTTAACTTCGCCTAAGATAACCTTTCACCTTGATATGTGACCTTTAACCTCATTGACACATAAAGGTTCCCATGTTGCATATTTTTACTAAGTTAGGTCACTGTCGGACCTTCTATGAAACATAAATGGAGAAAAAAAAAGTGTATACCAAGGGCCGTATTCTCGTACGGCCCGCGCGTTTAGCCTAAAACCGTCGCTAAACAGGACGTTTAACTAAACACGGTTTTAAATTATGCAAATATCGTTCCCAGGGAACTCGTAGTGTAATTTCATGCAGGTATATGATACAAAGTGGTCCACATAAGCCACCGTAGTTAAATATCAAATGCAACAAATGCACATGTATTTTAGCGATGCTTGGCCTATACGTCGGCTCACAGCGGTTGCAACATAACAAACAATTGTTATCCTAGGGGCACATGTAAATATCGCATGAAAAGCACATTTCTAACGGTGCAATAAACAAATCGATCAATTAAAGGGGCATAAAGAGATGTGGTGGAGGCAGCGCCCTCAATTACAAAAATATATGATAAAAACTGGGATTTGTATATTTTTACAATTGTAGAACATGTATGAACTTACACCTATATGGATTAAGACAAATCAGCCCTCTTTGTACAACAAAACGTCGATTCAAAAAATGCTGATCCGATCAGCATTTACATGGTTAAGGGTGGTATTCCAACATATTTAAAACATTGTTTTAATCAAGTTTTGCTAGGTGTTTTTTTTAGTAGAAACAACAATAATGGCAATTTTTAATGTTCATCTTGAATTCTGAAGTAAATTTAATGAATGTATACGGCGATAACTGCAACCACTGTGGCTTGCTATGCAGGACTATATTGATTGTAATCGGCGGACACGGTTTCAATTCCTATCGTTTGCGTGTCTTATTGTATTTCAATTTTTAAAATTTGAAGTACAAGTATTTAGGGTCCATATCCAAACTCTCAGTGCTTTTAAAGCGTTTTTCTAGCGATTTAAAAGCGCTTTTCCAACGGTATTTCGTTCTATTGTTAAAAGCATCGGAAAAAGATCGGTGATTAACTAGAAACCTCTCTACTTATCTGGCGTTAACAATAGAACTATTGTAGTACTCTCGATGGCCCAATTAGTGAAGCAGACACATGAAAGCGCGAGGAAGATTGTGTTATTAAGCTGACCAGTGTTCACCCGACCCCTGTTGTGACGTAGAGAGCGACCCATTTGCCAGATTGTACACCTATCGGGTTTCTAGTACAAGTCCCAGGGGGGGGGGGGGGGCACTGACATTTGAAAAGGGTATAGTTAGGTGCCGCGCTGAAGACCCCCTTTTTCACCCTCTGCTGCTAGTTCTTATGACCCCCCCCCCTTTTGAGCCTGCATCAGTTCTAGACCCCATTTTCATTGAAAATTCAAAAATCGCGAAATTTTGCGTTCCAAAGCACCAATTTTGTGTTCCAAAGCCCCAATTTTTCGAAAATTGTGCGTTCTTAAACCCAAATAAATCGAAAATTGAACTATAGGCCAGTTCTCAAGACCTATTTTTTTGGGAAAAAATCAGTTCCTAAGACCCTATTTTTCGTCATAAAATCCACTCAGTTCAGTTCTTTAGCCCCCTTTTTGAGACCCTGGGCGGCACACCCCTACCCCCCAAAAAGTTGGGTGCCCCCCCCCCCGGGGTACAAGTACCAGGTTTTATCATGGCAGGTGATAGAGGCTAATCGCGACACTCCTCAAACCCCGACTCAAACGATATGTTTGTAGCCGCCTATTCATTGCTAGGCTTATTGTAATCCACTCGTTAACGTCATAAGAATAATCCTCCTTGAAGTGGCCTTTAAAGACTATTGTTCAGCCGTGGATGATTTTAGTGTAAGCAGGGAGGTGTCAATGACACCTCCCTGGTACAAGCATGGATAATGTTATCATTGAATACTAAACAATATGGGAGCCATTAAACATACAACGTGTTATTGTTTTCTGGTATAGGCATAATGTGTGTAATCAAGTAGCATTATGAATCTTACTCCCCTAAATAGTGTCATTTTTCTGCGTTTTTAGACTATTTAAGAATGTTGCATACACTCTGAACGTGACCTAATCAATAATAAATAAATAATAAATATGAAGAAATTAGGTAATTAATGTAAATAAATAATATATAGATTAATAATTATATCAATAAAATAGTATATTAAGGCCTATTTATAATTAATTGATTGATAAATAATTAAATAAACATCAACAATTAAGAAAGTAAATACAAAATAAATAAATAACGTTAAAATTATGTCAATATAAATGAAAACCCCGAACGGACGTATAATGAGAGAACAATAATAAATATTATATTTCGGCATACTTAAAACCCTAACCGACCTCTACCCAGACTCGACCGCTCTAAGCATAGAGCACAAGGAATATAAACCGCCACAAAGATTCGAACGTACGGCCTGCTGATTGAGAGTCCTAATCTTTACCAACTGAGCTATTTCGATTATCCTGAAATCCTCAGCGCTTTATACCCAAATATAGTTCTCATTCAACTATTCCCTAAATACACACGGGTTTTTCAACACGGTGTTGTCTATAAATGGTTTATTAGATTTAACGAATAACAAATCCCGTACTTTGTGAACCGATTCTTAAAGGGGCGTGTACATCTCAAGTGTTTGTCCTGGACAAAAATCACATGACTCGCTTCGCTCCCAAGTCCTCGCGTGCCCGGCAAAAAGCCCATGATGCAATACTAAGTCGTAAAAGTGTGCACATAAATCGACAAAATGCTGTACAAACGAAATATAATATATCTAGAATTGTTTCAAAAAGTAGTGTTATTCGTTACATTTAAATCAGAATTACTTTCTTTAACAGTAAATAATCAACTTTTGAGCGAGAAACTATCTTAAAACTACAAAGATTAAGAAATATAAAGCATTTTAAACATTTAATTTAGAGAAGAGTGGTATGTTGAACCATATTACTTTTGTTTGTTATTGCGTTCACATAGCGCATAGTTGGCTCAGCGGTAGAGCATTGGACTAGTAAACCGGAGGTCGTGGGTTCGAATCCTATCACGTCTTGAAATTTTATTTTAATCGTTTATATACATTTTTTAAAAATTAGTTTTCGATATTGTTTATCATTTCGTATAATTATTCATTATTGTTCAATTATAGTTTATTTTGGAATGTGGAATTATTTACGATTTCATTTTAATTTTCCACTGACTGTTTAGTGTGCATGGCATCATGAAATGTGAATGAACCGCGGTATACCATCGAACTGTCCTAGTCCTATGCAACAGGCCAATACAATAGAAACTCGTTGTGTGTTATTATCGATTGAGCTAAACTTGTAAAGTAAATGCCAGCCGTTATGTAATACAAATCAATGTGCCTGTATTATTATAATTGAAATAATGTTGCGGTGGTGTAGGAAATAGGAAAATCGATTCAAGGACATGAGCCGACTGGCTTCTTATTTACATAACAATTGGCCTTTGCAGATCATGTTCATAGACTAGCTAGGGACCATTCAATGTAAGCCTAGGAGTAGTAAACACAATTATATTTACAGGACATTCTTTATCGCAGTGAAATTGCAAAAGAAAATAAGTATCATTCAACATTCAATAAATATAGCGAACGATAAGCAATCCTGTCAATTTATAAAAACAAACAGTGTAATAACAAAACAGAAAAGAAAACCATCCCCATCCGCAGGATTCGAACCACTGACCTCATGATTGTGAAGCCGGCGCTTTGACGTTTGAGCTAATGAAGGCTATACATAAACGTTTTGAAGAAAAACATTACATAGGGTTCAAAATACAAATATCTCTTAAATCGGAGGCTAAAATCGAAAGGACAAAAGTCGGAAACAATATCCTCTCTAAACTAATGACTTGGATTATATATTGTATAAACATAGGTATTATATTGTATAATACTTCCAAACACGATGGTCAATATATTACGCCCCCTCCGTCATCACCCATCCATTGTACAAATATGTTACGTGACCTATCGCCAAAATGTTTTCAGCATTGATTTCAATGGAATGAAGGGGGAAATGGGCTACTTTCACAAGATCTTGGCAATACTGCGCCAAACAATAGATGAATAGAGTGATGGAGCGGTAGCTTAATTCATATTTCTAGACGACCAGATACATTGATCGGCGGTGAACGTAAACATTTTATGATCGGATTTAAAAAGCTTATAAATAGTATTTCTTAAAGAATATAACACAACCTTCCTCGCGCTTTGATGTATCTGCTTCACTAATTGAGTCATCGAGAGTACTACAATAGTTCTATTGTTAACGCCAGATAAGTAGAGAGGTTTCTAGTTAATCACCGATCTTTTTCCGATGCTTTTAACAATAGAACGAAATACCGTTGGAAAAGCGCTTTTAAATCGCTAGAAAAACGCTTTAAAAGCACTGAGAGTTTGGATATGGACCCTTAGTGCAAAACGGTGAATTCTCAAATCCTGGAAATATCAAAGCTTTCATAAAGCAACTGTCAAGCGACGTCATGTCAACGATATCAAAAAGAGACGGCCGAATATACGTGGCTGCAGACAAGACCACCAACTTTTAGTACAGTCAAACCAGATCAATACATTACTGTAGACTATAAGACAACCACCGCTTCATCTGAGAACAAAACACTATTGAAGACAAGAATATTGCATCTAAGCTCGACCTCGACGATAGAATAGACACTACAGCTAAAGGGCAGCCACTCATCACTCTCAAAGATAACAAACCGAACTTCAATTACAACCCATCCTGTAGACTTATTAACCCTTGCAAATCCGAGATCGGGACAATTAGTAAACAAACACTGGAAATAATCAACGCGAAGATTGTTAAATCTACAAAACCCAACCAATGGAAGAACACCGACGATATAATTTGCTGGTATAATAATGTACATAATAAACATCATGTATTTGGTCAGAAGTCACAAACTGGTCCAAAAAATGTGTCACTTCTAATAATGTTGAGAAATGCACCAATTCTGATTAAACGGGACAAAACTTAAGTTTTACATACTTAATGACCCACAAACTATATATTGTTGGAAAGCTTATGATTCAAGGTTTTTCATTTTTGCAAAAAAGAATCAAATTATACAGGGTATGTAAACATTTTACAGGGTGGAACATACAAAAGTTGATCGTTTTTGCTCCTCACAAAATATGTTGATAGTTTCTACAGTTAGGGTTTAGCTGAAAATAGTCACCAAAATCAGAACAACCACAGAAGGTGCTACCAAATTTGCTAAGAATCATTTGCCCAAAATGTACACAAGAAAAGTACAGGGTGTCTAAAATTATGATGAAATAATGCATAAAATGAAGGTTTGTATATAATATTCTATGAAATTTAGTTAGCATGGACTATTTAATTTAAAAGAAAATTGTTATCAAAATGAACTATATGAATATCGTTCAAGTTCCTTTTATTTTGAATACAGGGTGGTCCAAAATAGGTCTAAATAGCAAATTTTTCATGAATCTATGAAAAATTCTGTGAAGAAACACATCTGGATTTTTTAGTGAAATGTTTTACTACCAAGGGTAGAAAGGACCGGAGAGTCACACAAATGAAATAGAGAGACTGCGATTTGGCCATTGTTTAATCAATAAAATGAATAAAACTGTGTATTCTTTACATTAAAACACTCCCTGAATTGAACATTATATTCTAGTAGAGAATGTCTAGATAACAATTCAATATTAGTGTTCATAGTAGCAGGCACATGTTATTAACACATATGAGAAGTTTGGAAACTTTCCTATGTATACTTTTAAAATGGCATCAATTTCAAAAGTTCTAGTTTTCCGCTATTTTGTGTAGAAACCTATGGGCGCCTCATCCACCGGCGCCTCATCCACCGGTCCCACCCGTGACTCACTCGACGTTTACATTGATAACTTCACTGTTGCTAAACATGTGGCTTTAATTCTTTTTTTATTCGGTAGCTGGATTAATCATCTTTAATATGATACCAAAAATGTTATGTTTTTTTCGACAACTTCTATTTAAAATAGAGACACGTATCACGATTTTAAGGATTTTTTGAAACGATCCCACCTTATTTGATATACCTATTAGTGACCTGTGACCATTTGCTTTGAGTTTTCTCCTTCTATCACTGATGAATTACTAAACAAAGCTCTGACTTCGCATCCAACTATGTCAACATCTCGGACGATGAGAAAGACATAATTCTTCATGCCAACAAATCCATGTTATAACAACGGAAACCCGTGTAAACGCCAAAATCATGACTTCGATGTAACTATGGGAAGCTTCGATGGCGCCGAGACTTCTATCTCAGAGATGACGGACTAGCAATCTGCCAAAAAAACACATCTAGGCAAGTTGAGCTTATCAAGAAAGAAATATGTGCTATATTTGCGAGAAACAATCTGCAAATCACAATCGAGGCCAACAAAATAACAGTGGACTTCCTTGATATTACACTTAACTTGACAACTGGCACACATTATAAACCATGAAGCCGAATAACACGGGTGTTAGTACATGTATATATATAGTGAAATGCATCGAAATGCGTTGAAATGAGTCGAAATGGGTCGAAATGGATCGAAAGGAGTCGAAATTAGTTAAAACGAATCAAAATACGTTTGTTACACGCACAAGCATCGCTTATTTCTGTTATAAAAGCAAAAATAATACTATATTTCGCAAACACTTTCGTAGCAGAAAATGCTAAAATTCTAAGAGCCTGTTTAGAAGGATTTAAATCCCTTCTAATCATCGACAAAGTGGAATGGAAAAGTCTGCCCGCAGGTGATCATCGAAATTCCCATGCGCCGCGCATCCCGTGTTTTGTTGTTCACATGGTTCACGCAAATTAGCACTCGCCAGTGCGCTTAAAATAGTCTAACTTTGTAGGGTTGTGGGGGAAGGTATACACGGGTGGGGGAAGGTATACACTCTCAGAACAAGGTTAAAATCTTTAACCATGTTGGTTAACATTTTAACCAACGGGAGGTTACCAGGTGAACCACACAATTGGTTGGTTAAAACTGTAACCAACAGCTGTTGGTTAAACTTTAACCTGTGGTTGGTTACAAATTTTAATCATTTGTTGGTTAATATGTTTTGACCAACAGTGGTTGGTAAACTTTAACCTGTGGTTGGTTACAATTTTTAATTTTTTGTTGGTTAATATGTTTTAACCAACAGTAGTTGGTTAAAAAATGTTGGTTAAACTTTTATTTTGTTTGCTAAACTTAAACCCATACAACATTACAATATTGATGTTTCATTGGCCCGATATTGGCTTTCAATATTGGCGCCAACCCATGGCCAGGACCAACAAGGGACAGGAAAAGGCACAAGATCCTAGCTACGAGGCCGGGAAGCGATAATTTGAAACAGCGGCCGCAATTTTTAGACCACGTCAGAATTTGTATATATATGAAATCAATTGTGTTATTTTCCGCCCTTGGTATAATGTGCCCATTATTGGAACAATATTGGTTGCCAACATAATGCCAATTGAAGAGCGCCAATGTAAAACCAATATTGGTCCAATATTAGTTGGCAACATGATGCCAATTGAAGAGCGCCAATGTAAATACCAAGGGCGGAAAATAACACGATTGATTTCATATACAAATTCTGACGTGGTCTAAATAATATGCGCAAAATATTTTCCTCGCCAATGAAATTCTTTGGCGGGAATCTTGTTATGACCTATTGTTGGTTAAAATTATGATGCCTTAACCAACGTTGAATAAACTAAAAATTAATTATATTTTTACTCTTTAACCAACGCAGTATCAAAAGTAATTTTTATCCAACGCTTTATTTTTAACCAATGTTGTATACTTTTTAACCAACATTCTTTTAACCCATGGTTATTTAATACCTGTTCTGAGAGTGTAGGTGAGGGCAGGGCTGGACAGCCTCCCCTGTATTCTAGTATAATATCCATTATCAGCTAAGTCTGCATTTGGGTGTTAGGCCTACGGTTTGGTGACATGCCATACTATCAGACAAAATAGTTTCCAAAAATCATGGGTAAGGTCAAACAAGTCATGTTTCTTTACATCTTCAAAAAAGTAATGTAATGGTTGAATTAAATAATGTATAAATTCGAGAACATACCGATTGAAATTTAAGGTTGTAACTATGACTGTGTTGTTAATTATGTAAATTATTGATTTTGTAATTATGTATGTTTTATCGTTGTTGTAATGTGGCTGTCATTTGTTTGTAGGTGGTGTTCCAAATATCACGGGGGAGGTCAATAGGGAGGGGGTCATGCAATTAATACCATTGTAATAGGAGGGTCAAAGCAAACATTTAGTTAAAACACTGAATTTGTTTCATGGTTTAAGGGGGCTGTCAAGTGTCAGAAATAACTTCCGTAAAACTGCCGTATCTTCGTCATTAATTATATATTCCATATAAGAGTATACATTTTCTTGAAGGAAAGGGTTCAATAAATCTAACCATGAACATGAAATTGCTCTCAAAAGGACAATTTTGGAGAAAATCATAAAAATGAGAATTTTGACCAGTCTTCATTTCTGACTAGGTCACAAAAAAAATAATCTGAAAATGTGTCTTTACGATTTTTATAATCTTAAGAAAATTACCCGGGTACAGTTTTTGTTTGTTTTTGGATATCTAAAATATTTTCTTATTTATTTATAATAAGGCAACAAAATGGGATTTTTAAATTCAACAAACGTGTATTTATTATTCCATATTATTTAAAACCCAAGTTTTCTATCAAATCCTTTTGATCTTTCAAAAATGCAATAGCTGGTAACGACTTAAGTTGATGAACACTTAAATATTGTAGTATTATTACATTAATCATTTTAACATGATATTTTAGTAGAAATGTTTGTAAAAATGAAATGGTTGATAGCCATTGTTTAATATTAAATAGTTCATATTATTTTAAAAACAAGGTTCGTTAAAAATCCTTTTCAATCTTTCAAAAATCCCGTGTTTGGGTTTAATCTGTCAAAAATGCCGTGTTTGTTTGCGACTCATCTTGATGACCACTTAAATATTCATACTATTATTACATCATCATTTTAACATGATATTTTAGTAGTCATACACACTTTTGATATTGTGTATTAATTATAATATTTATTGAATATGTACCTGCATCACAGACTGCACCTGTCCAACCTGGAGTACAAGTACAGGCATTTGGTGCCGTACACGATCCCTGAGCTCCGCAGGACGTACTGCAAATTGCTGCAAATAAAATCAAATAAAAAATAAAAAAATGAAATGGTTGATATACAATGTTTAATATTGAATAGTGGATATTTTTTTTAAAAACAAGGTGTTTCTTCAAATCCTTTACAATCTTTGAAAAATGCCATGTTGTTTACGACTTAACTTGATGAACACTTAAATATTAATAATAGTATTACATAATCATTTAAAAATTACATTTTAGTAGTCATACATAGTTTTGATATTTTGTATGACTTATAATCATTATCAAAATATGTACCTGTTTCACAAACTGCACCTGTCCAACCTGGAGTACAAGTACAGGCGTTTGGTGCCGTACACGATCCCTGGGCTCCACAGGGCGTACTGCAGATTGCTGCAAAGGAAACAAAATGTTTTTTTAAAAAAATGATATGGTTGACATACAATGTTTAATATTGAATAGTCCATATTATTTTAAAACAAGTTTTCTATCAAATCCTTTTTAATCTTTCAAAAATGTCGTGTTTGTTTACGACTACACTTGATGACCACTTAAATATTCATATTATTATTACATCATCATTTTAACATGATATTTTAGTAGTCATACATACTTTTGATATTGTGTATCATTTATAATCTTTATTGAATATGTACCTGCATCACAGACTGCACCTGTCCAACCTGGAGTACAAGTACAGGCGTTTGGTGCCGTACACGATCCCTGAGCTCCACAGGGCGTACTGCAGATTGCTGCAAAGGAAACATTTTTTAAATTTTTTTTATAAAATGAAATGGTTGATATCCAATGGTAAGTATTTATTATTCCATATTATTTAAAACCCAAGTTTTCTATCAAATCCTTTTGATCTTTCAAAAATGCAATAGCTGGTAACGACTTAAGTTGATGAACACTTAAATATTGTAGTATTATTACATTAATAATTTTAACATGATATTTTAGTAGAAATGTTTGTAAAAATGAAATGGTTGATATCCATTGTTTAATATTAAATAGTCCATATTATTTTAAAAACAAGGTTCGTTAAAAATCCTTTTCAATATTTCAAAAATCCCGTGTTTGGGTTTAATCTGTCAAAAATGCCGTGTTTGTTTGCGACTCATCTTGATGACCACTTAAATATTCATACTATTATTACATCATCATTTTAACATGATATTTTAGTAGTCATACACACTTTTGATATTGTGTATTAATTATAATATTTATTGAATATGTACCTGCATCACAGACTGCACCTGTCCAACCTGGAGTACAAGTACAGGCATTTGGTGCCGTACACGATCCCTGAGCTCCGCAGGACGTACTGCAAATTGCTGCAAATAAAATAAAATAAAAAATAAAAAAATGAAATGTGTGGGATATAAAACATCCCTACATTAGCAATGGAATAATACTATGCCGATTCTTTGAATATGTATTATTGTTATTAGATAGACCAATCAGCGCTCAGATGATTAGCCGATTAGCCAATCACAGCTGAGCGCTGGTTATTTGGCTCGTGCGCGATCTGATATCGCTCTCTCTTCGTCCTGCTTGTCAAACACAACAGACGTGTTGTGGTGTATTGTCCGCCGTATTTTGTATCTTTATTATTTGGAGCATGTATGATTTTCGTAAATAAACGACCAACTTTGGTATAGAAATCAACTAGAATGTATTAAAGACTCTTCCTTCTCAACGTAAGAATCAACCCTTACAGCTGGTTAGCAGCGGTGGCGAATTCATCGGAATGACTGGTTGAAAAATTGAAAATTGCAAAATTTTCTTTCATCACCACGTGGGACGAAACATTTCATCGTTAACGGGACATTTTTCTCATTTTGTGTTGGCATACGTTATAAAGCTAAACACACGAGTATCAACCGATGCTCCATACAGAAGAGGCGACGGAAGAAGTTCTCCAGTTTTTGATACACGTTATATTTTCGAAAACAAATGCTACCTAGCATTCAGATGAGGGATTGAGAACTCTGGTTTTTGCCATAAGTTATATTGTGCAAAAACGGATGCCAGCCGGTGTCCTTCAGATGGGATTTCCAGAATTCATCGATATTCCTATAGCCCGTGTCCAGGGTGCTGCTAAAACCCGTTCCCAGGGTATCTTTTGCCTAACCAAGGGCGCCTGTAATAGCTGAAAATCTGCAAGTTTCTGACTGCTGTAAAAGAACATTTGCACAAGTTTGCGGGATTCACTTCAAGTCCGGCTGACTGCTGTAAAAGAACATTTGCATAAGCTTGCGGGATACACTTCAAGTCTTCAGGACGTTCTGTGACTGAAAGGATTTGCGTGAACTTTTCTCTATCTATGGAACATTTTTGTTTGTTTTGGACATGATATTTTGCCTGCCTGTGCCGAATACAGAAGATTTTAAAGGTGAATTGGTAAAGGTAAAGAAATAATATAATTCGATAAATGCATTGATATTATATCCGAAAGCAGTAAAATGCTAAGACTTTCG
This sequence comes from Ophiura sarsii, assembly GCA_035610835.1. Lineage (NCBI taxonomy): Eukaryota > Metazoa > Echinodermata > Ophiuroidea > Amphilepidida > Ophiuridae > Ophiura > Ophiura sarsii. The sequence continues at coordinate 10,629,239 of CM069455.1, forward strand.
ACCATACATAACAATACTGTGATAAATTTAATAAATTGTGTATAAAACCTTTCGGCAATTGTAAAATTAAAACGAGAGATTTAATTAGCCTGCATTCTCTCATATAAAATTAAATTTGTCACCCATACAAATTGTAAAAATCCTGTAGGTATTTGCCTACAAAAGTTGAGTGTTGTTGCACCTCAAACTCAATTGTTGATGTTTTCTAGGCTATTCCCCAAGTCATAGCGTTTTGACACATTCTTTGTCCGTATTCACAATTGAATGAATGATCACGAATAGTATTTGTGGTTATCATCCCCAGGTGATTAATTTTTGTTTTCATGGTATCAATCCCTATTGAAATTCTTTTGGGAGTTAGGCCTGCTGAGCCTACATCTGTACATATACAGGAGAATTAATTTTGCCCTCCATTGTATAAATTCTTTTGTTGTAAAAATTAAGAGGTGAACCTCTTTTATCCAGGGTCGTTGTGCCTAGACACAATTGTCAACAAAGTCCATCTCTTTGACATTATTTATGCATTCGCCATATTAAAAATTATGTTTGTTGACGATCTACATATAGGTATATAATTTATCAATCAGATTTTCAAAAAAATTGTGTACTTCATCCTTACAATTAGTGATGACTATTGATACATATATCATAACAAGTTTGATTGATCTTCAATGTTTTATGTGTTAACATTTATGTATATTGTGTGATTTATTTTTGTTGTCGATTGTAACGTTTTGTGACTATTTGCAAATTTTGATTTATAGGTATAAATTGAATTGTGGTTAAGTTAAACATGGTGCAGTTCATAGCCAACAACCATCTGTCCACAATCAATATGCCACCACCGCAATTGAATCCACTGTATTTACCAAATACCTTTAATGGTAAACAGGATTATGACTTTAGGCTTTTGTGTCGTCATGATCGTGAACTTGAAATTGCTGGTCAAAATTATCCTGTTGGTTCTCCAACACTGGTCAATGTTATTCCTACTCATTCAACATTACATGTTAGTAGAAGGAGATACTCATCTCCACATGATAGGAGGTATTCAATCTCCAAATGATAAGTGGAAGGAAATATCCATCTCCACATGATAAATGGATGGAAATATATATACATCTGTTGTAAACAAATTAATTTGGTGTTTGTGTAAAGTTAAAACAGTTACCGGTAACTTGTAACTGGTAACTTGTGTGTAAGGTTAAACAGTGTTTTTTTTAAATTATTTTTGAAGTAGAGAAGGAGATAATTTATTTATCTCCACATTATAATAGATGGAGATATCCATCTGTTGTAAAGTAAGCTAATTTTTGTGTGTAAAGTTAAAAACTGTGTTTTTGAGTTTACATCTACTACATTGGTGCTGGTTTGTTGTTGTTGAAATATGTGTACTGTATTTAATGATTAGTTAATGTCATTGTGTGATAACATTCATGTCATACAAGTTTGAATGTTTATGCGTTCAAAATATTTTAATGATTGGATTGTTCACTGAAATTAATTTAATTTGCTACTTTTGTATAAAACTGTAAAGTTTATGTTTATCAATTGACTATATCTTTTGAGTTCTCACAGCAGATTTAAGCTTTTACCTTATTACAGCTATACAATAGCCGGTCGAAGTTGTAATCTGTTTGTTTTGGTCAATGATTAGCTACCATTGTCCGGAAATGTGTGGGATTTTGAGTAGATGTTTCTTTTGTTCAATTTAAACTGTCGGTTATTGTTTACAATATGTAACCAGAGAGGTGTGATTGACACCTCCCTGACGTAACCATATCCATGAATAGCATACAATCATAGGATTATGGTTATGTACCACCATCGATTATCTATGGTACCACAAGGAAAGTTAAATTGATTCTATAACTTAGGATTATTTTAATGGTTATTCCAGTTACGTCAGTGGCGAATTATGTGTGATGTGTTTATCATGGATACAAAATGTCCATGAAAAACAAGACATTTGATATTGGCTTATAAAATAATGTTTGGGTATACGGTATATATTTTGGTGTGGTGAATGATATTGTAATGTAGGGATTTATGTATTTGTGAGGGTCTTGACTTATATATTTTGGTGTGGTGAATGATATTGTAATGTAGGGATTTATGTATTTGTGAGGGTCTTGACTTATATATTTTGATGTGGTGGATGATATTGTAACGTGAGGGATTTATGTATTTGTGAGGGTCTTGACTCATGTTTTGATGTGGTGGAAGATATTGTAATGTGAGGGATTTGTGTATTTGTTAGGGATTTGTGTTTGACATATTATGAATTTGTGGATTTGTGTTTGACATAAGTTTATTGTAACTATCTTTTAAGCTGTCAGTAATTGTAATGTAATCATATTACAAGCTTCTAATTATGTGAACATTCTTGAATGGATTTAATTATCTAATTTTGGAATATAAATTTTTGAATTTTATTTTCAAATTTCAGTCTATATTGTGTACTTTGCAGAAATTGACAGGATGACACAATATGTTTGATCCTTTGGTTTTAAAACTTGGATACTTCCATGGTCATTTAAAATGTGTATGAATTAACATAGTAGGGTTATACTACAGTCATATTTTTGTATGAGATACGAAATAAGGCCAGCGCTTCTCGGTGCTCCTATTGTATTAATAATGATTCACAATATTTCACAATGATAATTTTATTTTTTCACTATAAAGGTTGAATATATGAATCTTCCCAGTGTTACGTGGTAGAATGAGATATCTTACAATTGTAACTCTGTATGTCATGATTTGTATAATGTATCTACTATGCATTGCAGAAAATGAGTCAGTTCCTACAAGTATTCTTATTGTACTAAATACAGTACGTTCACGGTTTGTTGATGAAAATACAATGGTGGTGAAAATTAAAACTTGAGATATTTACCATATTTCTTATTTGATTTCTTACACTTATATGTAGTGTTGAAGTGAAATGTTTTTGGACCAAAAGAAATTAAGATTACCCATGTGATGCATTGTAACAACAACACAAAAAATTGTTGTTTACACACATGTAAATATCAAGATTCATTGGTGATGGGCAACATGACTTTTACTTTCAAGTATGGCCTATCCAATTGTTTGACATGGACAAAGAATCTGTCTGATGTCAAACTTGTTATAACATGGTCATAATATATCATGGTCATAAAATATGTCAATTTTTCCATTGACATTTCTTCCACAAATAAAATTTGTGGGTAGCCACAATTTTTTTAAATTTTTTTTTTTTAATTTTAAATATTGACATGAGAAAGAGTGTTCTGTGTGGACGAGAGTCCACGGCATTTGGATTGTTTCGGCGATAATTTTTTTTACTGAAGTGAATTGTCATTTCTTCCATACATAAAATTTGTGGATAGTCACAAATAATTATGTGATTATGCTATCATTGTTGATATGGTCTTGGAACATCATGGTTCAAGTAACAATCTTGATGGATGGATGTCAGTGTTTCCTACAAATGACATTCACCTCAAATTTTGTGTGGTCAATGTTGACAAATGGTATGTTTATTATGGTTTATTTATTTAAGATGTGGTAGACATTGTATAAGTTGATTATATGATTTAAGATAATAATTTTTTTTTTTTTTGTGTGTGTGTGTTTAAAAATATGTAATTTGATAAATTATTCGATTTAAGACTGAACATTTGTTCGATGAGAGTGAAGTTATAGGATATTCTCATCTGATAACTGTTTATATTTCAATCGGATGATTGTTTTGATAGATATTATTATGTACAACAATTATTTGTTATATAAGTAAATGCATATAATTTTTGATAAGTAACGGTGAGGACACCTTCTTCAAAGAAACATAGTAATGTGGGATATAAAACATCCCTACATTAGCAATGGAATAATACTATGCCGATTCTTTGAATATGTATTATTGTTATTAGATAGACCAATCAGCGCTCAGATGATTAGCCGATTAGCCAATCACAGCTGAGCGCTGGTTATTTGGCTCGTGCGCGATCTGATATCGCTCTCTCTTCGTCCTGCTTGTCAAACACAACAGACGTGTTGTGGTGTATTGTCCGCCGTATTTTGTATCTTTATTATTTGGAGCATGTATGATTTTCGTAAATAAACGACCAACTTTGGTATAGAAATCAACTAGAATGTATTAAAGACTCTTCCTTCTCAACGTAAGAAATCACTCTTACAAATGGTTGATATACAATGTTTAATATTGAATAGTTGATATTTTTTTTAAAAACAAGGTGTTTCTTCAAATCCTTTAATACAATCTTTGAAAAATGCCATGTTTTTTACGACTTAACTTGATGAACACTTACATATTAATAATAGTATTACATAATCATTTAAAAATTACATTTTAGTAGTCATACATACTTTTGATATTGTGTATCATTTATAATCATTATTGAATATGTACCTGCATCACAGACTGTACCTGTCCAACCTGGAGTACAAGTACAGGCGTTTGGTGCCGTACACGATCCCTGAACTCCACAGGGCGTACTGCAGATTGCTGCAAAGGAAACAAAATGTTTTTTAAAAATGATATGGTTGACATACAATGTTTAATATTGAATAGTCCATATTATTTTAAAACAAGTTTTCTATCAAATCCTTTTTAATCTTTCAAAAATGTCGTGTTTGTTTACGAGTACACTTGATGACCACTTACATATTCATTATATTATTACATCATCATTTTAGCATGATATTTTAGTAGTCATACATATTTTTGATATTGTGTATCATTTATAATCTTTATTGAATATGTACCTGCATCACAGACTGCACCTGTCCAACCTGGAGTACAAGTACAGGCGTTTGGTGCCGTACACGATCCCTGGGCTCCACAGGGCGTACTGCAGATTGCTGCAAAGGAAACAATTTTTTAATTTTTTAAAATAAAATGGTTGATATCCAATGGTAAGTATTTATTATTCCATATTATTTAAAACCCAAGTTTTCTATCAAATCCTTTTGATCTTTTAAAAATGCAATAGCTGATAACGACTTAAGTTGATGAACACTTCAATATTGTAGTATTATTACATTAATCATTTTAACATGATATTTTAGTAGAAATGTTTATAAAAATGAAATGGTTGATATCCATTGTTTAATATTAAATAGTCCATATTATTTTAATAACAAGGTTCGTTAAAAATCCTTTTCAATCTTTCAAAAATCCCGTGTTTGGGTTTAATCTGTCAAAAATGCCGTGTTTGTTTGCGACTCATCTTGATGACCACTTAAATATTCATACTATTATTACATCATCATTTTAACATGATATTTTAGTAGTCATACACACTTTTGATATTGTGTATTAATTATAATATTTATTGAATATGTACCTGCATCACAGACTGCACCTGTCCAACCTGGAGTACAAGTACAGGCGTTTGGTGCCGTACACGATCCCTGGGCTCCACAGGGCGTACTGCAGATTGCTGCAAAGGAAACATTTTTTTAAAATTTTTTATAAAATGAAATGGTTGATATCCAATGGTAAGTATTTATTATTCCATATTATTTAAAACCCAAGTTTTCTATCAAATCCTTTTGATCTTTTAAAAATGCAATAGCTGGTAACGACTTAAGTTGATGAACACTTAAATATTGTAGTATTATTACATTAATAATTTTAACATGATATTTTAGTAGAAATGTTTGTAAAAATGAAATGGTTGATATCCATTGTTTAATATTAAATAGTCCATATTATTTTAAAAACAAGGTTCGTTAAAAATCCTTTTCAATCTTTCAAAAATCCCGTGTTTGGGTTTAATCTGTCAAAAATGCCGTGTTTGTTTGCGACTCATCTTGATGATCACTTAAATATTCATTATATTATTACATCATCATTTTAGCATGATATTTTAGTAGTCATACACACTTTTGATATTGTGTATTAATTATAATATTTATTGAATATGTACCTGCATCACAGACTGCACCTGTCCAACCTGGAGTACAAGTACAGGCATTTGGTGCCGTACACGATCCCTGAGCTCCGCAGGACGTACTGCAAATTGCTGCAAATAAAATAAAATAAAAAATAAAAAAATGAAATGGTTGATATACAATGTTTAATATTGAATAGTTGATATTTGTTTTTAAAAACAAGGTGTTTCTTCAAATCCTTTAATACAATCTTTGAAAAATGCCATGTTTTTTACGACTTAACTTGATGAACACTTACATATTAATAATAGTATTACATAATCATTTAAAAATTACATTTTAGTAGTCATACATACTTTTGATATTGTGTATCATTTATAATCATTATTGAATATGTACCTGCATCACAGACTGCACCTGTCCAACCTGGAGTACAAGTACAGGCGTTTGGTGCCGTACACGATCCCTGAACTCCACAGGGCGTACTGCAGATTGCTGCAAAGGAAACAAAATGTTTTTTAAAAATGATATGGTTGACATACAATGTTTAATATTGAATAGTCCATATTATTTTAAAACAAGTTTTCTATCAAATCCTTTTTAATCTTTCAAAAATGTCGTGTTTGTTTACGAGTACACTTGATGACCACTTACATATTCATTATATTATTACATCATCATTTTAGCATGATATTTTAGTAGTCATACATACTTTTGATATTGTGTATCATTTATAATCTTTATTGAATATGTACCTGCATCACAGACTGCACCTGTCCAACCTGGAGTACAAGTACAGGCGTTTGGTGCCGTACACGATCCCTGGGCTCCACAGGGCGTACTGCAGATTGCTGCAAAGGAAACAATTTTTTAATTTTTTAAAATAAAATGGTTGATATCCAATGGTAAGTATTTATTATTCCATATTATTTAAAACCCAAGTTTTCTATCAAATCCTTTTGATCTTTTAAAAATGCAATAGCTGGTAACGACTTAAGTTGATGAACACTTCAATATTGTAGTATTATTACATTAATCATTTTAACATGATATTTTAGTAGAAATGTTTGTAAAAATGAAATGGTTGATATCCATTGTTTAATATTAAATAGTCCATATTATTTTAATAACAAGGTTCGTTAAAAATCCTTTTCAATCTTTCAAAAATCCCGTGTTTGGGTTTAATCTGTCAAAAATGCCGTGTTTGTTTACGACTCATCTTGATGACCACTTAAATATTCATACTATTATTACATCATCATTTTAACATGATATTTTAGTAGTCATACACACTTTTGATATTGTGTATTAATTATGATATTTATTGAATATGTACCTGCATCACAGACTGCACCTGTCCAACCTGGAGTACAAGTACAGGCGTTTGGTGCCGTACACGATCCCTGGGCTCCACAGGGCGTACTGCAGATTGCTGCAAAGGAAACAATTTTTTAATTTTTTAAAATGAAATGGTTGATATTCAATGGTAAGTATTTATTATTCCATATTATTTAAAACCCAAGTTTTCTATCAAATCCTTTTGATCTTTTAAAAATGCAATAGCTGGTAACGACTTAAGTTGATGAACACTTAAATATTGTAGTATTATTACATTAATCATTTTAACATGATATTTTAGTAGAAATGTTTGTAAAAATGAAATGGTTGATATCCATTGTTTAATATTAAATAGTCCATATTATTTTAATAACAAGGTTCGTTAAAAATCCTTTTCAATCTTTCAAAATCCCGTGTTTGGGTTTAATCTGTCAAAAATGCCGTGTTTGTTTGCGACTCATCTTGATGACCACTTAAATATTCATACTATTATTACATCATCATTGTAACATGATATTTTAGTAGTCATACACACTATTGATATTGTGTATTAATTATAATTATTATTGAATATGTACATGTACCTGCATCACAGACTGCACCTGTCCAACCTGGAGTACAAGTACAGGCATTTGGTGCCGTACACGATCCCTGAGCTCCGCAGGACGTACTGCAAATTGCTGCAAATAAAATCAAATTAGAAATAAAAAAATGAAATGGTTGATATACAATGTTTAATATTGAATAGTGGATATTTTTTTTTAAAACAAGGTGTTTCTTCAAATCCTTTACAATCTTTGAAAAATGCCATGTTTTTTACGACTTAACTTGATGAACACTTAAATATTAATAATAGTATTACATAATCATTTAAAAATTACATTTTAGTAGACATACATAGTTTTGATATTTTGTATGACTTATAATCATTATCAAAATATGTACCTGTTTCACAAACTGCACCTGTCCAACCTGGAGTACAAGTACAGGCGTTTGGTGCCGTACACGATCCCTGAGCTCCACAGGGCGTACTGCAGATTGCTGCAAAGGAAACAAAATGTTTTTTTTAAAAAATGATATGGTTGACATACAATGTTTAATATTGAATAGTCCATATTATTTTAAAACAAGTTTTCTATCAAATCCTTTTTAATCTTTCAAAAATGTCGTGTTTGTTTACGACTACACTTGATGACCACTTAAATATTCATATTATTATTACATCATCATTTTAACATGATATTTTAGTAGTCATACATACTTTTGATATTGTGTATCATTTATAATCTTAATTGAATATGTACCTGCATCACAGACTGCACCTGTCCAACCTGGAGTACAAGTACAGGCGTTTGGTGCCGTACACGATCCCTGAGCTCCACAGGGCGTACTGCAGATTGCTGCAAAGGAAACATTTTTTTAATTTTTTTATAAAATGAAATGGTTGATAACCAATGGTAAGTATTTATTTTTCCATATTATTTAAAACCCAAGTTTTCTATCAAATCCTTTTTGATCTTTCAAAAATGCAATAGCTGGTAACGACTTAAGTTGATGAACACTTAAATATTGTAGTATTATTACATTAATAATTTTAACATGATATTTTAGTAGAAATGTTTGTAAAAATGAAATGGTTGATATCCATTGTTTAATATTAAATAGTCCATATTATTTTAAAAACAAGGTTCGTTAAAAATCCTTTTCAATCTTTCAAAAATCCCGTGTTTGGGTTTAATCTGTCAAAAATGCCGTGTTTGTTTGCGACTCATCTTGATGATCACTTAAATATTCATACTATTATTACATCATCATTTTAACATGATATTTTAGTAGTCATACACACTTTTGATATTGTGTATTAATTATAATATTTATTGAATATGTACCTGCATCACAGACTGCACCTGTCCAACCTGGAGTACAAGTACAGGCATTTGGTGCCGTACACGATCCCTGAGCTCCGCAGGACGTACTGCAAATTGCTGCAAATAAAATAAAATAAAAAATAAAAAAATGAAATGGTTGATATACAATGTTTAATATTGAATAGTTGATATTTTTTTTAAAAACAAGGTGTTTCTTCAAATCCTTTAATACAATCTTTGAAAAATGCCATGTTTTTACGACTTAACTTGATGAACACTTACATATTAATAATAGTATTACATAATCATTTAAAAATTACATTTTAGTAGTCATACATACTTTTGATATTGTGTATCATTTATAATCATTATTGAATATGTACCTGCATCACAGACTGCACCTGTCCAACCTGGAGTACAAGTACAGGCGTTTGGTGCCGTACACGATCCCTGAACTCCACAGGGCGTACTGCAGATTGCTGCAAAGGAAACAAAATGTTTTTTAAAAATGATATGGTTGACATACAATGTTTAATATTGAATAGTCCATATTATTTTAAAACAAGTTTTCTATCAAATCCTTTTTAATCTTTCAAAAATGTCGTGTTTGTTTACGAGTACACTTGATGACCACTTACATATTCATTATATTATTACATCATCATTTTAGCATGATATTTTAGTAGTCATACATACTTTTGATATTGTGTATCATTTATAATCTTTATTGAATATGTACCTGCATCACAGACTGCACCTGTCCAACCTGGAGTACAAGTACAGGCGTTTGGTGCCGTACACGATCCCTGGGCTCCACAGGGCGTACTGCAGATTGCTGCAAAGGAAACAATTTTTTAATTTTTAAAATAAAATGGTTGATATCCAATGGTAAGTATTTATTATTCCATATTATTTAAAACCCAAGTTTTCTATCAAATCCTTTTGATCTTTTAAAAATGCAATAGCTGGTAACGACTTAAGTTGATGAACACTTCAATATTGTAGTATTATTACATTAATCATTTTAACATGATATTTTAGTAGAAATGTTTATAAAAATGAAATGGTTGATATCCATTGTTTAATATTAAATAGTCCATATTATTTTAATAACAAGGTTCGTTAAAAATCCTTTTCAATCTTTCAAAAATTCCGTGTTTGGGTTTAATCTGTCAAAAATGCCGTGTTTGTTTGCGACTCATCTTGATGACCACTTAAATATTCATACTATTATTACATCATCATTTTAACATGATATTTTAGTAGTCATACACACTTTTGATATTGTGTATTAATTATAATATTTATTGAATATGTACCTGCATCACAGACTGCACCTGTCCAACCTGGAGTACAAGTACAGGCATTTGGTGCCGTACACGATCCCTGAGCTCCGCAGGACGTACTGCAAATTGCTGCAAATAAAATAAAATAAAAAATAAAAAAATGAAATGGTTGATATACAATGTTTAATATTGAATAGTTGATATTTTTTTAAAAACAAGGTGTTTCTTCAAATCCTTTAATACAATCTTTGAAAAATGCCATGTTTTTTACGACTTAACTTGATGAACACTTACATATTAATAATAGTATTACATAATCATTTAAAAATTACATTTTAGTAGTCATACATACTTTTGATATTGTGTATCATTTATAATCATGATTGAATATGTACCTGCATCACAGACTGCACCTGTCCAACCTGGAGTACAAGTACAGGCGTTTGGTGCCGTACACGATCCCTGAACTCCACAGGGCGTACTGCAGATTGCTGCAAAGGAAACAAAATGTTTTTTAAAAATGATATGGTTGACATACAATGTTTAATATTGAATAGTCCATATTATTTTAAAACAAGTTTTCTATCAAATCCTTTTTAATCTTTCAAAAATGTCGTGTTTGTTTACGAGTACACTTGATGACCACTTACATATTCATTATATTATTACATCATCATTTTAGCATGATATTTTAGTAGTCATACATACTTTTGATATTACTTTTGATATTGTGTATCATTTATAATCTTTATTGAATATGTACCTGCATCACAGACTGCACCTGTCCAACCTGGAGTACAAGTACAGGCGTTTGGTGCCGTACACGATCCCTGGGCTCCACAGGGCGTACTGCAGATTGCTGCAAAGGAAACAATTTTTTAATTTTTTTAAATAAAATGGTTGATATCCAATGGTAAGTATTTATTATTCCATATTATTTAAAACCCAAGTTTTCTATCAAATCCTTTTGATCTTTTAAAAATGCAATAGCTGGTAACGACTTAAGTTGATGAACACTTCAATATTGTAGTATTATTACATTAATCATTTTAACATGATATTTTAGTAGAAATGTTTGTAAAAATGAAATGGTTGATATCAATTGTTTAATATTAAATAGTCCATATTATTTTAATAACAAGGTTCGTTAAAAATCCTTTTCAATCTTTCAAAAATCCCGTGTTTGGGTTTAATCTGTCAAAAATGCCGTGTTTGTTTGCGACTCATCTTGATGACCACTTAAATATTCATACTATTATTACATCATCATTTTAACATGATATTTTAGTAGAATGAAATGGTTGATATCCATTGTTTAATATTAAATAGTCCATATTATTTTAATAACAAGGTTCGTTAAAAATCCTTTTCAATCTTTTAAAAATCCCGTGTTTGGGTTTAATCTGTCAAAAATGCCGTGTTTGTTTGCGACTCATCTTGATGATCACTTAAATATTCATACTATTATTACATCATCATTTTAACATGATATTTTAGTAGTCATACACACTATTGATATTGTGTATTAATTATAATTATTATTGAATATGTACATGTACCTGCATCACAGACTGCACCTGTCCAACCTGGAGTACAAGTACAGGCATTTGGTGCCGTACACGATCCCTGAGCTCCGCAGGACGTACTGCAAATTGCTGCAAATAAAATCAAATTAGAAATAAAAAAATGAAATGGTTGATATACAATGTTTAATATTGAATAGTGGATATATTTTGTTAAAACAAGGTGTTTCTTCAAATCCTTTACAATCTTTGAAAAATGCCATGTTTTTTACGACTTAACTTGATGAACACTTAAATATTAATAATAGTATCACATAATCATTTAAAAATTACATTTTAGTAGTCATACATAGTTTTGATATTTTGTATGACTTATAATCATTATCAAAATATGTACCTGTTTCACAAACTGCACCTGTCCAACCTGGAGTACAAGTACAGGCGTTTGGTGCCGTACACGATCCCTGAGGGTTTGATATCCATTGTGCCGTACACAATCCCTGAACGTTTGATATCCATTGTTTAATATTAAATAGTCCATATTATTTTAAAAACAAGGTTCGTTAAAAATCCTTTTCAATCTTTCAAAAATCCCGTGTTTGGGTTTAATATGTCAAAAATGCCGTGTTTGTTTGCGATTCATCTTGATGACCACTTAAATATTCATACTATTATTACATCATCATTTTAACATGATATTTTAGTAGTCATACATACTTTTGATATTGTGTATTAATTATAATATTTATTGAATATGTACCTGCATCACAGACTGCACCTGTCCAACCTGGAGCACAAGTGCAGGCATTTGGTGCCGTACACGATCCCTGAGCTCCGCAGGACGTACTGCAAATTGCTGCAAATCAAATCAAATTATATATATATATATTTTTGATATACAATGTTTAATATTGAATAGTCCATATTTTTTTAAAAACAAGGTGTTTCTTCAAATCCTTTACAATCTTTGAAAAATGCCATGTTTTTTTACGACTTGATGAACACTTAAATATTAATAATAGTATTACATAATCATTTAAAAATTACATTTTAGTAGTCATACATAGTTTTGATATTTTGTATGACCTATAATCATTATCAAAATATGTACCTGTTTCACAAACTGTTTCTTCAAATCCTTTTCAATCAATGAAAACTGCCGTATTTAATTACGAATTAACTTGATGAACACTTAAATATTAATAATAGTATCACATAATCATTTGAAAATTATCTTTTAGTAGTCATACATACGTTTGATATTTTGTATCAATTATACTCATTATCAAATATGTAACTGTATCACAGACTGCACATGTCCAACCTGAACGACAAGTACAGGCGTTTGGTGCCGTACACGATCCCTGAGCTCCGCAGGAGGTACTGCAGATTGCTTCAAAGGAAACAAAATGTTTGTAAAATGGACTTGTTGATATACAATGTTTAACGTTGAATAGTTCATTATTCTTTTTAAAACAAGTTTTTTTCTTCAAATCCATTTCAATCTGTCACTAATGTCATGTTGGTTTACGACTTTACTTGATGACCACTTGAAAATTCATAGTGTTATTACAAAATCATATTAAAATGATATTTTAGTAATCCTTCATACTTTTGATATTGTGTATGAATTATAACCATTATCACATATGTACCTGTATTACAAACTGCACCTGTCCAACCTGTAGTACAAGTACAGGCGTTTGGTGCCGTACACGATCCCTGTGCTCCACAGGGCGTACTGCAGATTGCTGCAAAGGAAACAAAATGTTTTTAAAAATGAAATGGTTGATATATAATGTTTGATATTGAATAGTCCATTTTCTTTTAAAAACAATTGGTTCTTTTTCAAATCCTTTTCAATCAATGAAAACTGCCATATTTAATTACGAATTAACTTGATGAACACTTAAATATTAATAATAGTATCACATAATCAGTTGAAAATGATATTTTAGTAGTCATACATACGTTTGATATTTTGTATCAATCATACTCATTATCAAATCAAATATGTAACTCAATCACAGACTGCACATGTCCAACCTGTAAGACAAGTACAGGTGTTTGGTGCCGTACACGATCCCTGAGCTCAGCAGGTCGTACAGCAGATTGCTTCAAAGTAAACAAAATATTTGTATAATGGACTTGTTGATATACAATGTTTAACGTTTAATAGTTCATATTCGTTTTAAAACAAGTTTTTTTCTTCAAATCTATTTCAATCTTTCAAAAATGTTATGTTGGTTTACGACTTTACTTGATGACCACTTGAAAATTCATAGTGTTATTACAAAATCATATTAAAATGATATTTTAGTAATCCTTCATACTGTTGATATTGTGTATGAATTATAACCATTATCACATATGTACCTGTATTACAAACTGCACCTGTCCAACCTGTAGTACAAGTACAGGAGTTTGGTGCCGTACACGATCCCTGAGCTCCACAGGGCGTACTGCAGATTGCTGCAAAGGAAACAAAATGTTTTTAAAAATGAAATGGTTGATATATAATGTTTAATATTGAATAGTCCATTTTCTTTTAAAAACTATTTTTCAAATCCTTTTCAATCAATGAAAACTGCCATATTTAATTACGAATTAACTTGATGAACACTTAAATATTAATAATAGTATCACATAATCATTTGAAAATGATATTTTAGTAGTCATACATACGTTTGATATCTTGTATCAATCATACTCATTATCAAATCAAATATGTAACTCAATCACAGACTGCACATGTCCAATCTGTAAGACAAGTACAGGCGTTTGGTGCCGTACACGATCCCTGAGCCCAGCAGGTCGTACAGCAGATTGCTTCAAAGTAAACAAAATCTTTGTATAATGGACTTGTTGATATACAATGTTTAACGTTTAATAGTTCATATTCGTTTTAAAAAAAAGTTTTTTTCTTCAAATCCATTTCAATCTTTCAAAAATGTCATGTTGGTTAACGACTATACTTGATGACCACTTAAAATTGATAGTGTTATAACAAAATCATATTAAAATGATATTTTAGTAATCCTTCATACTTTTGATATTGTGTATGAATTATAACCATTATCACATATGTACCTGTATTACAAACTGCACCTGTCCAACCTGTAGTACAAGTACAGGCGTTTGGTGCCGTACACGATCCCTGAGCTCCACAGGGCGTACTGCAGATTGCTGCAAAGGAAACAAATGTTTTAAAAAATGATATGGTTGACATACAATGTTTAATATTGAATAGTCCATATTCTTTTAAAAAACAAGTGTTTTTTTCAAATCCTTTTCAATCAATGAAAACTGCCGTATTTAATTACGAATTAACTTGATGAACACTTAAATATTAATAATAGTATCACATAATCATTTGAAAATTATCTTTTAGTAGTCATACATACGTTTGATATTTTGTATCAATTATACTCATTATCAAATATGTAACTGTATCACAGACTGCACATGTCCAACCTGAACGACAAGTACAGGCGTTTGGTGCCGTACACGATCCCTGAGCTCCGCAGGAGGTACTGCAGATTGCTTCAAAGGAAACAAAATGTTTGTAAAATGGACTTGGTGATATACAATGTTTAACGTTGAATAGTTCATATTCTTTTTAAAACAAGTTTTTTTCTTCAAATCCATTTCAATCTGTCAAAAATGTCATGTTGGTTTACGACTTTACTTGATGACCACTTGAAAATTCATAGTGTTATTACAAAATCATATTAAAATGATATTTTAGTAATCCTTCATACTTTTGATATTGTGTATGAATTATAACCATTATCACATATGTACCTGTATTACAAACTGCACCTGTCCAACCTGTAGTACAAGTACAGGCGTTTGGTGCCGTACACGATCCCTGTGCTCCACAGGGTGTACTGCAGATTGCTGCAAAGGAAACAAAATGTTTTAAAAAATGAAATGGTTGATATATAATGTTTAATATTGAATAGTCCATTTTCTTTTAAAAATAATTGGGTTTTATTCAAATCCTTTTCAATCAATGAAAACTGCCATATTTAATTACGAATTAACTTGATGAACACTTAAATATTAATAATAGTATCACATAATCATTTGAAAATGATATTTTAGTAGTCATACATACGTTTGATATTTTGTATCAATCATATTTATTATCAAATCAAATATGTAACTCAATCACAGACTGCACATGTCCAACCTGTAAGACAAGTACAGGCGTATGGTGCCGTACACGATCCCTGAGCTCAGCAGATCGTACAGCAGATTGCTTCAAAGTAAACAAAATCTTTGTATAATGGACTTGTTGATATACAATGTTTAACGTTTAATAGTTCATATTCGTTTTGAAACAAGTTTTTTTCTTCAAATCCATTTCAATCGTTCAAAAATGTCATGTTGGTTTACGACTTTACTTGATGACCACTTGAACATTCATAGTGTTATTACAAAATCATATTAAAATGATATTTTAGTAATCCTTCATACTTTTGATATTGTGTATGAATAATATTCATTATCACATATGTACCTGTATTACAGACTGCACCTGTCCAACCTGTAGTACAAGTACAGGCGTTTGGCGCCGTACACGATCCCTGAGCTCCGCAGGACGTACTGCAGATTGCTGCAAAGGAAACAAAATGTTTTTAAAAATGAAATGGTTGATATATAATGTTTAATATTGAATAGTCCATTTTCTTTTAAAAACAATTGTTTTTTTCTAATCCTTTTCAATCATTGAAACTGCCATATTTATTTACGAATTTACTTGGTGAACACTTAAATATTAATAATAGTATCACATAATCATGTGAAAATTATAGTCATACATATGTTTGATATTTTGTATCAATTATACTCATTATCAAATATGTAACTGTATCACAGACTGCACATGTCCAACCTGTACAACAAGTACAGGCGTTTGGTGCCGTACACGATCCCTGAGCTCCGCAGGACGTACTGCAGATTGCTTCAAAGGAAACAAATTGTTTGTAAAATGGACTTGTTGATATGAAATGTTTAACGTTGAATAGTTCATATTCTTAGAAACATAGAAATAATAGGCATATACGACGAGTATTAAACAAATTATAAATATTTTAAACAGGTTCGTCGTCGAGGGTAGATCCCTGAGCTCCGCAGGACGTTCTGCTGGTTGCTGCAAAGGAAAGGAAATGTGTGTACAAATGTAATGGATGGAAATTTGATTTACGTTTCACTGTGACAGTGTATAAGGGTTAGTCTAAGTCGACTAATATGAACTTTTATGAATTTTCAAAGTTCATATTCTTTTTAAAACACATTTTTTTCTTCAAATCCATTTCAATCTTTCAAAAATGTCATGTTGGTATACGACTTTACTTGATGACCACTTAAAAATCATAGTGTTATAACAAAATTCATATTAAAATGATATTTTAGTAATCCTTCATACTTTTGATATTGTGTATGAATTATAACCATTATCACATATGTACCTGTATTACAAACTGCACCTGTCCAACCTGTAGTACAAGTACAGGCGTTTGGTGCCGTACACGATCCCTGAGCCCCGCAGGACATACTGCAGATTGCTGCAAAGGAAACAAAATGTTTTTAAAAATGAAATGGTTGATATACAATGTTTAATATTAAATAGTCTATATTCTTTTAAAAATAAGTTTTTATTAAATCCTTTTCAATCTTTTGAAAACTGCCATGTTTGTTTACGACTTATCTTGATGCCCACTTGAATATTCATAATATTATTACATCATCATTTAACATGATATTTGAGTAGTTATACATACCTTTGATATTGTGTATCAATTATAATCATCATCAAATATTTACCTGTATCACAGACGGCACCTGTCCAACCCGTAGTACAAGTACAGGTGTTTGGTGCCGTACACGATCCCTGAGCTCCGCAGGACGTTCTGCAGGTTGCTGCAAAGGAAAGGAAATGTGTGTATAAATGCAATGGATGGAAATTTGATTTACTTTTCAAATCCCTTTCGACCTTTTAAATAAGTCAACTTTGTTATTGACTTAAATTAAATATCTATAATATCCTTATAATCTAAATTATTCCATTTACACTACAATACTGTTTCATACACCCAATATGGCTGCATTCCTCAGGTGTATAATACTGAATACGGTACTACAGGGTGTCTCAAAAAAAACCGTGCACGTGTTTACCCAGCTTATTGACCGTGAACTTATACAATTTGGTGTAACAATTGTATACATAGTGATAGCCATAACGGTTAGCTTTCATATTCCGTTTATTTCATTTGATTTGGATTTGTCAATCTTGAGATATGACCAATTAACTAAAGCTACCTAAAGTCAACGTTGTGCCATTTTACAGTTTGCAATGAATAGAAAGGGTTACTCTGGAGAGAGGGGTTGTTACCACCGGGGTTACCACCCCCTAAAAAAATCCAATCCTAAATGCAGAGTATGCTTATCCATACATACTAAAACAAGTACAAACATCCTATGCATGACGTCACAATGACGTCACCAAACATGGCCGACCTCAAAATCCCGCCGTATTCGCTGGACAGTGAAATATCATAGAAATCTTCGCCAAAAAAGTTCTAAATATCGGAATTTCACCCGATTTTTTGCTTATAAGTGATGGAAATGGTGTTTCTAACATAGGCCTATGCTAAAATATTTCACAGGAACATACAATAAAAATATTTTTCAAAATGGCGATTTTTTTTTTTTTTGTAAGGTGGCAACCACCCCCTACAATCGGACTTTGACGGCTTACCCTACCCCCGGGTAAGGTGGCAGCCTCAATTTGTTTTCGTCAAAATGAGCGCAGGGAATGTAAAAGCAATCACCTAGACGCCCTAGGTCACTGTTTTTTGCGTTCTAGTGCAATCGGCGACCATCCTCCCTAAGAGGACGAGGGTTTCAATGCTTATCTTAAGCATTCTTTCCGTAAAAGTGGCACAACTTCGGTTTTAGGTAGCTTTAGTTAATTGATCATATCTCAGGATTGACAAAACCAAATTAGATGAAATAAACGGCATATGAAAGCTAAGTGTTTGGTCTATCAATATGTATACAATTGTTACACCAAATTCTAGAGGTTCATGGTCAATAAGTTGGGTAAACGCGTGCACGGTTTTTTTTGAGACACCCTGTAAGTCATGGCCCTGTCACACATACGGCATTCAGACCAGCGATTGTATTGCGCTCAACATAAAGCATTTCAAAAGCATTTCAAAAGAAAGTCGTACACTTTGTTTAGGTCATTTAAAGTAACTTTCGATTAGTCTTTTTCCAACAGGCTAGATAGACATTTGAATGAATCTTTTAGGCACATTTTAATATTAATCATAACACCTAGCAACAAAGATAAACAATGATTAACGCCATTTAAAGAAAATTAGTCACTTTTCAAAAGTCACATTTTCAATACACTCCGGGGAGGAAAAGGGTGTGAGGCTTACCCGTGTGTGACACTGTTATAACCAGGATTGACCGGCGGGCAATCGATCACACAGTGCTGCGTTGGGTCGTACACTTAGTGAGCTGGATATTTGATTCCGAACATAAAGGGCATACATTAAACTGCTTGGAATTTAACCAAGCCTTAGGGATACACCTTGGTTTGATTTCGTTTGGTTTGGTTTGGATTAGCTATAGATACCAATGAAGCATTTCAAATAACACACATTTACACGTCCTTCACCCATGTATGACACTTTGAATTTGAATTATCCCGCGCATTGAGGGGAAATGCGCAGCGAAAAACACGGGACTGATACGGCTGATGTGCTTGTGAACAATTTTCTTCTGGGTCTTGTATTAAAAATGTGACTTTTGAAAAGTGACTAATTGTCTATAAATGGTGCTAATCGTGGTTTATATTTGTTGTTAGGTATTATGTTTGGTATCAACATGTGCCTAAGAGATTCATCCAAATGAATTGTTGATTTTCATAGATTGGAAGTGTAATTGTCTATGCTCTATGCCTTAAAAGTGACGATGCCATTTAATGTTATCTTGTGGTCATTTCTCGTAGACTTACCCATGGACAAAGAGATTTTGGAGAGATTCTCTTCAAATAGCTATCATTTTGCCGCCATAGCATTATTAACATTGAGATTTTCAGCATAGATGGAAAAGATGAAATGGGACAGACGTTGTTCAAATAGCTGTTACTTTGTAACCGTAAAGTTATTTGTAACGATATTTTCAGTATAGATGGTCAAGATTATTATAGTTGATGAATATTGAAAAATAATTTGTTTAAATCTTCAGAATGTAAAAAAAAAATGGCTTCAAAAACTATCAACGTTTTATTGAACCACGCTGTATAAGTCAATTAGCACTGTTTGGACTGGTGAATTATTTTCACGGAGGTCTTCTTTTCTTTTTTCTTTTTTTTTTGGGGGGGGGGGGGGTAACGGAGCGAGGTTGATTTGCCAGAATATAAACAGTAGTAATACAATAATATTACTAGACGATTCTAGCTGAAGAAGAAAACAGCAAAATCTTGACTTGGCGTAGACTCATTAACCTTTTCGATTATCGAAAAAGGTGGGTATTTTACATTTAAAAAAAAGTGAAAAGTAAATCATACATAATTACCAATACGTTTTCCAGTGAAGAATTGAAAAGATTTCTCCGTCGAAATTTCGCACAATTCTATATTATTAAACAAAGGTCCGTCGGGTGATATATGTTCTATTCTTGGAATTATTCGTATGCTGTTTTCCAACTCTCCGCTAGTGCTGTATTCCAGATCGGATATATCAGATTCATCTAGAGCTAACCCCGGAAGTGAAATGCCAGCAGGAGAAAGCTGTTCAGAGCCTAGTTTAGCGGTAAAATAAACAACGTAAGGAATATCGTCTTCAAGTGTATCCTTACACCCTACAGGAAGGCAAACACTGTCGCTTGAAATGATGTTTTCGTAGACACGATAAAAAGGTGGTTGGCCATCCCCCGTTATTGCGGTGACCTTTGCACCCCGTATGGTATCACCGTCGGTTAATTCGTCATCAGTATGTGCAACGATACGCGCCCAACAGAGGTTATCAGCTTCCGGTTCATCAATATTAAACCAATCCCAATTGCTATTTAGAAACAATGTTCCCTCAAATGAACGTTCTTGTCGGCGGCGGCGACGTCTCTCAGATATCGAACTCTCAAAGGTACTTTCTTGGATCCAAAGACCTGTCTGTGACTCAAATGTCCATAGACTGATATTGTGATCGATAGCCGTTAAACGTGGGACCGCTACAGGCTCAACGCTGACAACAAGGTTATTCGACACTGACAATATCTTCCCATTAGGATCCGTAAATGCCAAAGAGAACATACCATATGAGCGTAAATTTACAATTTCTCCTATTGAATTAACAGCAGAGAAATCGCCTGTCGCCAATTGTAGCTCATCCAACTCCTGCATATCAACAGTGCTAACATAAGCCAGTACCTCACCTGAGTATTGTTGCCCCTCTTGATCATAAAATGAGTTCGATGGTATATCAATGTTGGCAAATGTTCCTAAAGATAAAGAGCTCTCAGATGCACTTTGGATCACCGTAGGAACGGGTATAGGTGCAACGATTACTGGTAGATAGATGTCTAAACCTGGATTTGTGTTAAATACTCTCGTACTGTCAACAATGGTTCTTTGTCCTCGCTCGTCTCTGAACGTGACTGGTATTCGGGACTCTTGAGAAGGGATACGGAAGGAAAACATTCCATCTGTGTCGCTACTTGAAACAATAATATTATCAATATAAATGTTAATACCGGGAACTCGTTCTCCGTTTAACATTTCGACATGTCCAGAAACTGTTATAGCCTTTTCTGTACATTGTGCACATGAACAGGACATTGTTTTCGTGACTGACATCTCATAGCCTTGGCATTGTACAGTGATGTCAACTTGTGTAGCAGCTTGACAGCAATATTGGTCCTGACATCCTCTTTGATCATCGCCTGTGTAACATTGTAACCGCTCGCACGTACCGACGTTCACCGTAGCATCGTTTGTGTCGGGTTGTACACAATTAGAGGGTAACTGTAACAGTTTCTCCATTGGTTCATGATCACAGATATCTGCTCCCTCTATAAAATATCAAAATGGCACAATTTAGGTATTTCTGCAACATACTGGTAGGTTATACTAAAAGATACGAATGTGATTTGGTGATTGTTACAGTTTAAATGTTTTAAAGTAAAACTATTCAATCCATAAATATGGATATATATTCGTGGTGCCGGAGTTGAATCAAATACTGTGGCATGGAAACAGAATTGACTTACGTGTAACCATTAGTTCAGCAGTGCGTGACATAACAGATCCAACAACATTACTTGCAAGGCACTGATATATTCCAGAATAATCTGAAGTCACGGAAGTCAGAAGTAGGGTATCATCCTGCGCAAATGGAATAGTTATTCCGTTCTTCAGCCTGGAATAGTTACAAGATCGAATAAGAATGAAACCAATCATATGACTTCGACAAAACAGAAATTAGCATTTAGTTACAGCATAAACTGTTACGTTTCAACTTACTCTTGGGTCCGGTAGGGTGTAAGATTTAACGTAAACTATTCGTGGTTTACTAGTCTAGTAGCTTATTCCGATTTGGTGCTCTCAACATTTTGATTTACCCCCCCCCCCCCCCCAATTATTAGCGAGGTAGCGCTATTCTTCACCTACTTGCCATTGGTGCACTTGGCCGATAGTGTTTGTCTTTGCATACGGGGGGGGGGGGGGGGGAATAAGAGAAACTGACAATGGAATGGAATGGTACCCTGTGAAGGTTGATTTTTATAAGATGAAATAATTTAGTTTATGTCATGAGTGAACATGTGATTTACTCACCACATATACTTTGGAGTCGGACTTCCTTCAGCTTCGCAGCAAAATTTCACGTCACTGCCAACTACTCGCCATTTATTAAGTGGATGTACAACGAAAAAAGGATGCTCTGGAGTGAAAAAGACGTATAATAATCAAGAATTAAACATTTACTGATTCAGCTTATAGATCTTATTGAACATATTAAAATTCCATCGATAGCGGCCATCCGTGCAGGATGCGACACGGCAGCAATACAAAATATTGACTATTGGCACCCAACTAAACTAATCAGATCATCAAACCTTTTGTACCTTCTCAGCTGATTAAACCTTCTGGGCTCCCGGACTATATTTCTCTCACATTCTTTGTACATGGGTCAAATTCTCAAAATGATACGATGTTAATGAGGATGGTCTTAAATTGTTATGGAAACAACAAGCCGTACAGAGAATACTTTGGTTTAGCTACAGGTTAAGCATCTATTTCCTTAGGTCAACGTCAGCTCACATAAGCTGTATAAATTGTAGCTTCTTTACTGAATAAAACTAGTAGACGCTAACCTTACAGATATAG
Source organism: Ophiura sarsii (assembly GCA_035610835.1). NCBI lineage: Eukaryota > Metazoa > Echinodermata > Ophiuroidea > Amphilepidida > Ophiuridae > Ophiura > Ophiura sarsii. The sequence continues at coordinate 10,652,565 of CM069455.1, forward strand.
CAACGGATTCTTCTATGCTTTGCTATGCCTATCAGAACAATTAGAGACCGTTTTTATTAAAATCGTAGCATTTTTTTTGATTTTGACCCCAGTATGAAGAAAACGTTGTCCTTTGATATATTTTGCCGAATATCTCGGGAACTAAATATCGGGTGGATATGCAACTATTGATTTATTTGCTCTTTATGTCCTAGGGAACGGTTTGATACGCATTATAACATAATTTGAGGATTTTTACAATTTGACAGATATATATGACTTTTGACCATAGATAGCGGCTATAAGCTGCACAATTGAAAATTCTAGTAAACAAAAATATTTCAAGTAGAAGTTAAGGAACATCTTTGTTTCACCCTAGCTTTGCCGCTACGCATGATCCCAAGCACATCACTTGGCCCTAGGTCTACAGGCTGACAATAATACCATTTAAAATGTGACTACCTATGGATTTGTTCAACACATATCGAGTCATACCTTCTATTTGTAACATCGCATTCAAAACAGAGTTACGACCCTGCACAATAGTCTGTTCTGAAGCTGTTACATATCCATCTTTACGAACGATCATCGTCTGAACTACTGGACACACGCCAGTTGCGGTGAAATAGCCAAACGAATCCGTTACAGCGATAATTCGGGACCCGTCATTGTCGTCTGAAATTGTCGCGTCGCTCAGCGGTCGTTTTTTGGTGTCTGTTATACGGCCGGTCAACTCACTGGAAGGGCAAACACATCCATTGCAGTCGTTGTTCACTTCTCCTATGTCACACTCATAAGAACATTCTGAAGTAAGATAGTGTAATCACATACGTGTATTGTAAGATCAACATAAAACTCTGCTCATTCATTCTTCCATAGGTTTTAGAGCCTAGCATGTAAGCCTGCATACTGAAACCACTAACAGATACAAATATTAATTAGAATAAGGATACACGATCTTTTTTTAACGGTTTCATATACAAAGTATTGAGCCTTTACCTGGTTGAGGGGTTTGTTTGTTTGAGGAATCCACTTCTGTCGAGCCAATAACTGAAAGAAAGGAATGTGTTGATATACCATTATCCTTTGAAGCGGAATTTGACATCGAATATCTAATGAGTCTACTGATAAAGTAAACGGGGTTTGGTTAGGACCCAGTACTGACCGATCGCTGTATGTCAATATTAAAGACCGTAGTGAAACTAATAAGATGGCGAACAACGATGAAATAATTGTCAAGAAATTGAAAGATCCTGATCTATGGATTCAAATTTATACGTTAGAGTGAGAAACATAGAATGGCGGAAGCCGTGTACTTCAGTGCCAAAGACTCCATCAGTCCAAACGACATCCCAGGCGCACAGTACGTGACTGACACAAGTAACTGGATTGTGACTCTAGCAACTAAAAAAGTAAAAGCAAAAGTGCTTGCAAATGACATGATATCTGTTAAGGGCCGCACTTACCCTTATCAAGATCACAGTGCGGTATAGGGTATGAGGAAGAAACGGGGATCCGTATGAGCATACATGATCTACCACTGTCAAATGAGTTTGTCGAGCAGTGGGTTGACAAATTCGCAAAACGAGAATCCCCAGTAGAGCGGCACAAGGAGGAAGATAGGAAAAAAGACAAGAAGGAGATACCCTGGGTATGGTATATACAGCGCTTTAATCACCTGTATACCGGTCATCGATACTGCTACGTGTCACAAATATACGACCATAAACCAAGATACTCGGTAATCCTGGTACCTGACCCCAGAGAGGGTAGCAAGCTGATTTTAATCCAGGTGATATTATACTACCAAGCTGCTCCATGAGTCACCTGGATAACCAAGCAAGAGATTGTCCCGAGAGGACTACATTCCGATGTTTTTTTTATGCAACGAAGTAGGGCACTTCAATCAGAATTGTCCCACTTCAGAATTTAAAAAACAAAAACATGATAAATTGTATTACTTTTAATGTTTAGGGCCTTCGAAATAAGGAAAAACGCCTTATTATTTTTGATTGGATATTGCTTTACTACAAGAAGTTTACTCTAAACAAACTGATATTTCCAACTGGACAAAAGAATGGGATGGTAACATATTTATTTCAATGCGATTTTCCCGTCAAATGTGTCACAGTTTGACCTGTTAGTTACAACGACCTTATACGTAGCTCAAAATGTGAAATCATATCCAACAAATCAAATCGGGGCACATTTTAGGGTATCCGTCATTTTTGAGGCTAAAACGGCACCAATTTTTGTTTCCTTTAGATTTCAATGCAAACGTCATTTGTTCTGTAAAATGTGTTGCAGTTTGACCGGTTTGTTACACCGACCTGTATACGTAGCTCAAATTGTGAAATCATATTCAACAAATCAAATCGGGGCACATTTTAGGGTATCCGTCATTTTTGAGGCTAAAACGGCAGCAATTTTTATTTCCTTTAGATTTCAATGCGAACGTCATTTGTTCCGTCAAATGTACTTGTGTTGCTGTTTGACCGGTTTGTTACACCGACCTTTATACGTAGCCCACAATGTGGCCCAGAATGTAAATATAGTATGGTTTTGATTCTTACATGTTAAGACAACGCCTACCACGAAGAGTACACTCATCAATGCAAGTGCAAGGCATATGTAACTCCGAAAGAGCCTGGTTCGCTCGTTGTTCTGCGGTTGTTCCCTTGGCAAATACTGCCGTCCATGCTGGGTAAAATAACGGGATTCTATGTGACCACTGGGTGTCCTGTATCCATACACGGGGTCCATGTAATATGGTCTCCTCCCCGGTACCTTAAAGCGGAACGGAAACGGACATAAATGATAATCCAAGATTCTATTTAACACTTTCCTGGTTTTACCATGGAAGTAATATAACTATGATGTATATGATTACATCAGATATATTTAGTGCGGTGCTGGAGTGTGTTAGACCGAAGGATGGGGAATCATCACAATTTAACTCCACAAAATGGGATAATTAAACAAATCAAATCCAAATAATTATGTAAAGTTTATTTATTTATCTTTTTTTTCTCCAACCCGTTTCCACCAAATTATTTATGACAACTCCCTAACAAAACGCCACGGACAATGACGTAATACGAGGGTCATTCAATAAGTTCTACCTCCTATCTCATAATGTTGTTATCATTTAAGCCAGTATTTAAGCCAAATACTACACAATTGTAGCTCGGAACCTCAGCAACAAATTCATTTTACATTTATTTGAGTAATGGTTGTCAAATTTGAATGATTAGCAGTGTGCCATTATGCCGAAGGCCGAAGTGATGCATTCGAGTTGATATTGCACTATTCGCAAGCCTACAAGAGTTCAAATTGCTTAGAATCTTATTATACATGATAATACTGTAATATATACAGATATTATTCATTAATTTCCATTTTCAGTATTTAAATTGTGCTCATATCTAACCATTGTTACGACCGCATTCTATATTATCTGTATATCCATAATATGATTTGATCAAGGTCGAAATACCTATTACTTCTGTTCCGGTCGTCTGCTATTTTAGGACATTAATGACCAAGGTCGAAGCTTACCTCATAATCCCATGTTCCGATCTCCTGTTATACAGGCTGTCCCAAAATGATTAGTACCCATCGATGCCCAAAGTTCAATACATTTTGTCATCATCAAAATCAATGATATTAGATCCGTTGTTTTTCTATCATATTAGCTATACTATACACTTGGAGTAGAATTTTAGATCATGAATATCGGACTTATTTTAATGAAGATACACTCCATTGTGTAAGACATGGTGATTTCACCACTTTGGCAAAGTGCAAAAAAATGTGTTTTTAAACAGCTTGTTTGAAAGAACCAATACATTCTATTAATCTCTTGACTGCTAATATCTTTGGTTCCTTTCTATTTTAAACTGTTGTTGTATCATATTGTTGTTCAAACCATTAATACTTCTTCACTTTGATTCAATTTGAAGGGTAAAAATAGATCGTCACGCATGAGTGACCTTAAGCTTTGTTTCTATAATGAGCTAGTTTTGAGGCTAAACTTGAGGGACATTTAAACAGGTAAAGACGTAGTCATGGGTAATTAGCAGTGGTTTAGACTTCTTTTTCATATTGGGGATGCAATTTCCTACAAACTTGGTAAAAATGATATGGCCCCTTAGTGTTTAATCTCACGAAATCCATTCTCCAATGTGAAAATGAAATCTAAGCTACTGGTGATTCACCAAATACCACTTCATTTAGAAGTCCCTATAAACACTTGTCAAATAAAACAATGCACGGGGTCACTCAAGTGTGACAAACTTATTTTACCCGTTAAATTGAATTAAGGAGAAGAATTATTAATGATTTGAACACCCATAACTAATAACAGTTACAACAGAAAGACACACAAGATTATATTGAGTAGACAAGAGATTATGAGAATACACAAGTTTCTTTCAAACAAAGTGTAATAGCACACACATTTTTTAGCACTTTGCCAAAAAGGTGAAATCACCATGTTTTACATAATGGAGTGTATCTTGAGTTTGATAAATCCGATATTCATGATCTAAAATTCTAATAAAATAGTACAGTATGACAACTAACAGAGATGATGTAAAACAACGGATCTAATCCCATCGATTTTGATGATGACAAAAATGATTGAACTTTGGGCATCGATGGGTACTAATCATTTTGGGACAGCCTGTATTACAATGACCAATGTCGATCTACCACCTCATAATAGGGTTCACTCAAAGGTGTAACCAAATATAAACAACAACAAACGTATCTGGCTTTAACTATCAAATCAAGTATAAGGTTATAATATTCACGCTAAAGATACGAATAATTTGTCATTGCTAAACAATGTTCATGACCTGGAATCAGTAGTCTTCTACTCTTTCCACGATTATGTAAATCAGTTAATGAATGTCCGGACTTGACTAAGTAAGCATGCATTTTGGGGAAATGTTCCATTTGAAGTGCTAGCATTCTGCGTTGCAGGCCTGTTTAGTATACCAGTTACCGTTCATCGGTAGGTTAAATAAATAAATGTTTGAGGAGAAGTAAACATCATTTTGCGACGGAAGCCGTGGTTTCTTCTTTAGCTACAACATGTGCGTGTTAACAAGGTGGCTGCCATTGATTCTCCAGGCTAATCACAGCTGTCTCTAGTCTAGCACAGCTTGTCATCTTTTGGACTGTCTCAACTATAGAGGGCAGTATTTCACTACTCCAGTCAGTGATCATAATACCATACAGTACGAGAAAAAAAACTTGAACAAAACTTGTATTTAAAATCTCTCTCTGGCTTTGACCGCATCCTAACATAAGAAAAATAGATATCAATTATGATTTACTATAGATGTGTAGCTATGATTCAGAGTTATAATCATGACAAATGTCATAAGGCTGACATTGATATTTGCGATGTTATGAATGAGGAGGTAGAACTTAACACAATGTAATGAAATGTACCGAAATCCACGGTCATAAATACGCGGTCGAGAAAATTACTAGCAAATTGATGATGACCGGTAAAATACGTTACCAAGGAGTTATTATAATAAACTCCGTGGTTGTTCATTGACCAGATGATGACGCCAGTTTCAGAAAAAAACACAATACAGGGTTTCAATCCCTGGACGATAGTATATAAACGTTTTCGTACTTCATAAAACAGCTGATTTGACCGTTTATTTTGAGTTTTAGGTGGGTTTGGGTTTAAAACATCGACAGAATTTTCTTGATTAAATGTAGACCGAGGTATAGGGGTGGTCATTTTCTTCAGTATGGGGTGGTCCCAAAAACGTCATTTATCGTCGTCATTGTATTTATGACCACCTAAACGAAAGCGAATAATGTTTTGTTTAACACCCCCACCCCCCCCCCCCCCCCCCCCCACACACACACAAACAAGCCTGTACTTCTACGGACACAAATTCAAGCTATTTTGTTCGCGGAGCTACATTCAGATGCATGACATTGTTTAACTAAATAGTGCAGTTGCGCATGACGATTTCGCGAATGGCGCAAGGTCAATTTTTTGAAAAAGCCCGCTACGCACTTCTGGGTTTACGCACTTGTACTGACACTATTAGTCTTAGCATACGCATGCATGGACGCACCCCCACAAGTTCGCACGCATAGTTGGAATTATGTCCATAGCATGATGACACCAACTATATATTATAACAAATGAGGGTGGTCGAGCCGAACTTTTGTTTAACAACGTTGAAACGTAGAAGAAAAAGTGAAAAAAGTATGCTAAATGTAAAATGTATGCGCGCGAAGCGTGAAAATAAAATTCAGTATTACAACTATAATTTATAGTAAATAAATAGCAAATGACGGCAGAACTTGTGGTTTGCAATGTTGAAGCGTAGAAGGAATGCAAAATGTCAGTTTGTAACTAATATGTATGAGCGCAAAGCGCGCAAAAACAAATCAGCATTGTAATTATAATTTTTCTTTGACCCCCTATTACAATGCCTTTTACAATGCTATTAATTTCATGACCCCCTTATTTTCTGTGTACAAAACTATGACCCCCATGATGTTTGGGAATCTTCCCCCTACCGAAAATGACAGCCCCTTAATGCACCCATCTAAAATAATTACCCTTTTACCAGTGTTTGTTGTCACATGCTTACAGTATAAAAATCGACTGTACAACCCAATCCAGTTTCAAAGTTATTGAAAATTGCTTAAATAATGAATGGGTACTAGGCCTATATGGGTTTTCTCGATGTGGCGTAAATATTGGCAAATTTCAAAGCAATATGAGGTCGTGTTTCAGTATGACTACAAGGCTGTAACACTCTGATATAAATACGTAATAAGTTCCTTTTTTCCTATTAGACGATAAAAACATCACCTGTTCTACAAAATGTGCATGGAAATTGTTAAATTTCAACAATCAAAGATTATTTGAAGAAAAAAATAGTTAAAAAAGGAAAGAAATAGGGGAGGATGGGACAACTGGTCCGTTAAGCATATTTCATGATATAAAAGATTAAAGCTCGTGTAAATATTTATGGAATTGCTATGAAAATATCATCCATGTAACTGTTTACATATAACATATAATCAATGTTAAAAAAATATCTAAAGAAGAGGCCAATTACCACTAACTGAAAACTTTATTTGGCACGGACCAGTTACCCCATCATTGGAGCAACTGGTCCTATATGTTCCAACGGTTAGAATACACAGAAATCAGTGAATGACAACACGGATACTAGGCAGTATTTTCTTTACAAACACATTTCCATATTATTTAACATGTAAAAAGGATACATGTCTCATGAAACCCATGTTTTATACAGTTTTCGTGGTTAACGTGTAAATAGCAGTATACTAATGGTGTACAAAGCAAGCGAAATTTTTCGACTGCACATTTATTAGACAAATCAGTATGCACCTAGCTAAATGGTTACATGGTTGTGTTATTCAGATGCCCCATACATTTGTCTATATATACCCCTTTCTTTAATTATTTTATTTACTTCATATAATCATCATTTAGTACTTATAATAAACCAACTTGATATTTAGCCAGCTTTTCATGTTACATGGGAAGTTAGTCAATATGACAATGGTGACCCAACGGTTAATATACACAAAAAGCAGTTGATAAAATACATAAATCATGATATTTTGTCATAGCAAATACCTTTACAGACACCATTCAAAATATAATAAAGATGTAATTCATAATACCGAGGTTTTAAACCATTCTAAAGCAATTTCATGTCATATTGTAATCCTTCAATAGCAGAAATTAGACCCGAAATGCCCCCAAAATGTCCAAGAACTAGAAAGAATGTGAATTATTTCATATTCTATTCACATTTTAATACCGAGTCATGTTTTATTGACACTAACAACTAATTTTCAAAATGAATTTTACAATTACAAAATCCTTCATTTTACAGCTAGACATATGTAGTAAATGATATCTGTTTCACTTTTGTTACGATGCGTTTAAAGGCTGGGAGAGATTTTGGACAACGGACACAGACAATTATCTTAAAAATATACACATGATTGTTTCAAGGGTTTGTGCGTATTGTATGGTTTGAAATAAGAGCATGATTTAAATATTAAAAATGGAAATCAATAAATGGAATATTGCTAATCAGTCACATTTTCGTTGTTACAACTCATCCACGGTGAAACCTATAAGTATGTTAAATCTTTAACATAATAGTAACTTTATGAGTTTTCATTATATGCAACCTTCAGAATAGTTAATCAGGTTGTCAATGATAGAAAATTATCGATTTGAGAGATTTGTAATCCTTCTTTTTTAATCCGGTAAAGAAACATCTGACGTTTAGAACGGTTATAATTGACCAGATGAATAGCACTTCGGAGATATTTTGCTTTTCTTTCATCTATTTCCGTCACACGAAATCGAAGTTTTTCACTGCATCTCTAGAAAAGTACAACCATAACTCAGATCAATTACAATGAATTTGTAGCTGAGGTTCTACAATTGCGTGATATTTGATAAGACTGGCTTACATAATATAGTTTGGGCTCAATAAAGCCCAAACTCTTTTAACCACCGAAGCGGTAATTGTCAATGGTCATTGTCATCTAATTGTGGGCGTCCTTGGTTACCGTTTGACCATTCACGGCTACTTCCGGTTGCCCGCGAGCAGCCCTTTGTTTGATTGTTTTGCTATGCCCATTTGGTACATTCTGTACTTCTTTCGCTCTGTGTTTCCATACTATGAGGATCTGTTGTTAAATAAGTCTGTCTCCGTTCCCGTTTCTTCGGTTGTTCTGTTGCATTAGTTTGGACCATCGATTTTACCGCGGGGTACTTCTATTGCTGTGATCATCCGGATCTACAAACGGTTCATTATATACGGTAAACATTCTTGTTTTTGAACAATATTCCTCTGTTTTAAGAATGAACTAAAATTAAAAATAAACGTATCATTTCCGTTCCGTTCCCGTTTCCCTTTTGGCTTATGAGATAGACTGGGTCAGCGGTCTGCTAACGGAGCTGCAATTGGATCTCATTTTTCATTCGGTAAATAGACTTATTTTAGACTAAAATAAGTGGATGCTATCAGTGGTCTCGTAGCATCAACAGGAGGGCCTAATGCAGTCGTCAGGCATTCCGTGTCAACCCCGACCGAGTGGCGGATATCAAGTGGTAAATAAATGGATAGATTTCATGACTTTTGAAGCAAGTGCTGCAGATTATTATCCAAGCTGTTGTGGAAACAAAGATGTGTGGCTTTATCCATCACTGCTTCCCAATGATATATTAGTAAGAACAAATGCTGGAAGTCATGCTTGTGTGATGAATTCGACTATTCGTCCCGGAAGACAAGCTCCGGGGGGCAGAAACAACGGCTGACGGTAACAGTTAACACCAACAAGTGCGAGGTTTACATTGGAACAGTTTAATGATTGGAAGGTCTGGGTCGTGGAACAGCTGATTTGCCGCAGTTCGACGGTGAGTTAAACTAAAAATCGTGATTCAAATGTATTTAACTAGATAACTAATGTATCTTATGTTATAGCGATTCGCCGATTTATAATTCGGTTATTAAATATGCCACCCCCCCCCCCCCCCCCCACTTCGCCATATTAACTTTACAACTCAATAACCTCATGATATAATAGAGTTTACCAACCATGCTGCGGAAATGAGGACATTGTTTACGCCATTGGTATTGAATCCCTGGGGGATTATTGATGACTATCGACAGAATATATCCCTCTTGAACAGGGTGATTGGCGCACATTATCATGGCTATATTGATTTTACGCACGGCGCTGCAGGCATGTCATAATCTCATGATTTATAAGTGCTAGCCTTCTATAGGCCTTATAATTATCTATTAACATGATCATAACACCTTCCTGATCATACATATCAGGGTTGTTCAATTATAATTATGTTATACATGTATGTTATAATCAGTATATTGCAGGCGATTATATCAATGACTAATGATATATATTTTGTCCATTAAAAACCTGATACTAACATAGTTTCAGTTTAAACCATACATTTGGTTTGGTTGCTTGGTCTACGTTCTGACAAATATATGGGTTCTACTGTATTATAATACCCTAGCGTTTACTCCAATTATAGGTAGTATAGGCAGAGAGACATACCCTCTCGCCACATTGTTGGTATTTATATTTGTGCGCAATTGACGTTATCACGTCACGTTAGGTCCCGCCACAATGTTGGTATTTATGTTTGTTTGTTTGTTTGGGTTTTTTTTATTTTTAAAAATTACGCAAATGACGCTATCACGTTAGGTCCCGCCACAATGTTCGTATTTATGTTTTTACGCAAATGACGTTATCACGTTAGGTCCCGCCACAATGTTACGCAAATGACGTTATCACGTATTCGGGTTGTTTGTTAACCCTTTTCTAAACTCGCAAGGAGGTGCTTAGAAATGAAATGCTCAATATTATTGTTGATGATCATGAATGATCTTGGTGTAGTTTAATGCATGTGTTTTATTATTGACCTTGTCGGAGTTATTGCAGTTATCGCGGTAAGATGAATGAGGGTTTTTGTTTTATAAAAGAATGTACTCTCTCCGGATCTGCTTCTGCTTTTTCTTCTTTCTCTCTTTCAGGAGTTGAGACTATAGTACACATGGCTGCCGTGAGCATGGTGAGGGCGAATTTTCGTTGGCTTCAACGTTCCATTCCGTTCCGGGATGAGCTATAATATGATAAAGACACACACGCCTAAGACTATGACCAGTACCATGGCAGAACTAGTCGGCTACCGTTGCTGCTTTCACCCATGGGTCTAATGCTGGCGTGGAATATTCTTTTTAACTGTCATTAAACAATATAATAATTAAGACAAGATTATTCACGCCAACGTATCTCTGGTCTTAGATGAGTGAAACATTAAATCTGGTATGGTGTATTCAACATGTCAAGTGGATACCACTACTTATCGTCTACTGTGGTTCATCAATGGTACGTAAGATCTGTATGTTGGCCTACATTATAACCATGGCATTGTTTTAACTTCGCTAACTGTGGTATTATTCTCAACTAACATTTGTGAAGGACCAGTGTCCGGGAACAGCGGACATAATAGTTGACAATACGGCATCTGTTTCGCCCAGCTTAATGTCATGATTATTGTCATAGACGTTTATATAAGCGATGATCAAAATAAATCGACGACGGATAACAGAAGTAGCCATAGTGGTTACTGCATTAGCTATTACCACCGGTAACACACTTTTCCTGAAATCTAATTTAAAAACGGATACTTGTCTTACTTACCGTAGCCAATGGCCATTCGAGTGCTACTTCACATCCAGTATTTGCATAATGTTACTATTATAGTTGTTTCATTTCTAGTCTTCAATCTCTCATAGAATCAGGTTCTTCCGGAGAAAATACAATGTGTCTTATTATAACTGTACTATGGCAAATTTTGCAATGTGTGTTCATGTGATGTCTAGCCTGTCGAGTGCCATATGAATTCATACATTTCCCCTCTCGACAAATGTATCCCAAAACTTTACACAACGTTTTTGTTTATTGATAACACGTTGATTAACAACACTAACAATCACGTCCGCATACAACTCTTGGGTTCATAAAACAATTGATAAAGTTTAAGCAGGTGTTCAGAACATATTGTGGCTTTACAAGTTAATACGCTTTAGCAAATATATGATTTGTATTGTATACATATATTTTTGTTTCATTTATTTTAAATGCGTCCAAATTCATTACACAATGTTTTATATTATAAAACAGGAACTATATACAAAGATTTACATGGTGACATAGATCAATGCAATGTTAATGCTACGTGCGGTTCTTAGGCCTTATTTGCCCATATCACAATCCATCATAGCAATGAATTTATTGTTGGGATGGTCCTATGAATAACCTACTTCATGGCAAAATCACAATGTGTACACTAGAGAAATCTGCGTGGTGCTAACAAACTGTCAACTCAAAAGTGCAATACAACTCGTTATAATTGGAATAGCATGGGTTTTGAGTAGTAGGCCTAATGCATTCCAATCTCCAATTTGCCTTAATTCATTGCTTTTTACTTAGTATATTATGTGCAATATTGCTAATTCAGTTTGTATTTCTATGGTTTTTAATGTTGGCGCGGTTACTTTGAACATTTAGTATGATGTGTATTTTCGTCTATTTACTTATATTTTGTATACATTGTATATTGTTGATAATGATATTGTTGTATTGTATACTGGCCGCAATTTAGAGTATGACTTCTATGGTCTATTTTAATAAACCTTTTTATGAATGAACGAATATCCTTAGTCAAAAAAGTCCCCGTCTTAGGTTTTCTCCTGAGATTGCTTTGTCTTAAGCCCAACCAATTAGGGCAATTGTTGATCTTGTTCACAATTCTGAATACGGTTCTCTTTTTAACAATTTACGTTAAGACTATTAACTGCTGGTAATTATCAAAGATTGGGATATTTGCTTTTGGCGATACTTAAGATTTCAACCCCCGGATTGGCTCGAGTTGTTCGCAGCCGGCTGCTATCATGGTTATTCTTGAAAGTTTGTTCTTAACATAAAAGTGGATGTATTCTACTAGCCCTACTTTGTTTCGAGTTATGAAAAATAAGATTGAGTGTTCAAGTCACGCTTTGAATATGTTCTGCTTATTTAATTGCAACTCCTTTAATCACAACCCCAACAAGTTTGGCGGCTATCCGCAACTTGTTCCCCCTTACCAGGATCATTTGGTCCTGGATATTCCCTAGGTTTCATTTTAACCGGGAACATCGTTGCGGTGCTGGTAGCAATTGCATTCGTAACATCAATAAGCACGCCTACCGAGTTTGCTACTTACTCATGCCCAACACTCACGTGATCCGTCGTTACAAGTTTTTAATAAGGACACTAGACATCTTTACAGATATGAGGGTATTCATTTGAATGATGAAGGTTTACCTGTGTTCAGGTCTCACTTAGAGTCAGCACTTTGCCTTTTCAGTGACAACCCTGATGTATTCGCATATCCTAAGGATTAGAATAAATTAAATTAAGAGCTATGATTCTTATTAGGTCCGATTCTCTTACCTCCTTTTAAAAAAGGGGAGGGGGAATAGTCAAGTCTCCCCAATGTCGCCTTGTTTGGAGAAATTTTTAAAAAGTCAGGGATTTAAATCCCAATTATTCTCTTTAATATAAGAAATATTTATAAATGGTAAAAGAAAGTTATTCAATTTATTATGAAGGCAAAAGAAATGTATTACTGCTTCATCCTATTAATTAGGCCAACTCATTTAGAGTTCAACTAGTTAATTACCGTGCAAAAATCAATTTTCTGAAACTATCACTTGATAAGATTTCATCGGTGGTAGGGCTGTTGGCCATTTAACCATTCCCCTCAGATTTGATTATTTTATATTTCAAATTGATGATTTACAAATTGAATAACATTGAAAGAAAGCATTGATAAATTAGGCCAAGTTTATTTAAAAGTTATAACCATCTTTAAAAATAATTGGAATTCTGTTGAGCTGTTCTCTAAGTTTATGTCCCTTAGGTATATCACTAGGACCCCCAATTATGGTTTGATAATTGTGTATTATTATCCTTTTTTGTACTCGTATCCTTTGTATGGCCAAACATTTAAAAATATTTATCAATGTAATTATTGTAGTATAAGGGCTGATGCCCCTGCTAAATTAAGTATCAACTATTCAACTTATGTAAATATAGTTGTATAATAAAATCTAATTAGTATGGAGCCTCAGGGCTATATAATCTATTTTTGTCTTTGGCTGTGTTTTCAATTCCCGCTGTCTAAGGGTAATATAGTTTGGGCTCAATAAAGCCCAAACTCTTTTAACCACCGAAGCGGTAATTGTCAATGGTCATTGTCATCTAATTGTGGGCGTCCTTGGTTACCGTTTGACCATTCACGGCTACTTCCGGTTGCCCGCGAGCAGCCCTTTGTTTGATTGTTTTGCTATGCCCATTTGGTACATTCTGTACTTCATTCGCTCTGTGTTTCCATACTATGAGGATCTGTTGTTAAATAAAACCACTCCCTCCCTCCCATATTCATCTTGTTCCGCTTTCAATCGGGATCGTTTTTTGTTTCGTTGGTTGTTTCAGATTAGTTGTTTTGTTTTTGTTTTTTGTTTAAAAAAATAAATATATATTGTACTAAAATCACGGAATATATTCATTGCCCACGCGGCTCAACCATGGGGGACCAATTGCCATATCGCCCGGTCTTAATTATTCCTTTGTACCTTGCCCACGCGGCTCAACCACTCCAGGGGGGACCATTTGCCATATCGCCAGGTCTTAATTATTCCTTTGTTTCTTGCCCACGCGGCTCAGTCATGGGGGACCAATTGCCATATCGCCCGGTCTTAATTATTCCTTTGTACCTTGCCCACGCGGCTCAACCAGGGGGGACCATTTGCCATATCGCCCGGTCTTAATTATCCCTTTGTATCTTGCCCACGCGGCTCAACCATGGGGGACCAATTGCCATATCGCCCGGTCTTAATTATTCCTTTGTACCTTGCCCACGCGGCTCAACCAGGGGGGACCATTTGCCATATCGCCCGGTCTTAATTATCCCTTTGTATCTTGCCCACGCGGCTCAACCAGGGGGGACCATTTGCCATATCGCCCGGTCTTAATTATCCCTTTGTATCTTGCCCACGCGGCTCAACCAGGGGGGACCATTTGCCATATCGCCCGGTCTTAATTATCCCGTTATATCTTGCCCACGCGGCTCAACCATGGGGGACCAATTGCCATATCGCCCGGTTTTAATTATTCCTTTGTACCTTGCCCACGCGGCTCAACCAGGGGGGACCATTTGCCATATCGCCCGGTCTTAATTATCCCTTTGTATCTTGCCCACGCGGCTCAACCATGGGGAACCAATTGCCATATCGCCCGGTCTTAATTATTCCTTTGTACCTTGCCCACGCGGCTCAACCAGGGGGGACCAATTGCCATATCGCCCGGTCTTAATTATCCCGTTATATCTTGCCCACGCGGCTCAACCATGGGGGACCAATTGCCATATCGCCCGGTCTTAATTATTCCTTTGTATCTTGCCCACGCGGCTCAACCATGGGGGACCAATTGCCATATCGCCCGGTCTTAATTATTCCTTTGTACCTTGCCCACGCGGCTCAACCAGGGGGGACCAATTGCCATATCGCCCGGTCTTAATTATCCCTTTGTATCTTGCCCACGCGGCTCAACCAGGGGGGGACCAATTGCCATATCGCCCGGTCTTAATTATTCCTTTGTATCTTGCCCACGCGGCTCAACCAGGGGGGACCAATTGCCATATCGCCCGGTCTTAATTATTCCTTTGTATCTTGCCCACGCGGCTCAACCAGGGGGGACCAATTGCCATATCGCCCGGTCTTAATTATCCTTTATTTTATATTAATTGAGTTACCAATTGTTCTACTGCATGATGTAGTGGATGGCATTTATTGTAATTTTAAGGAGAAATTTTTAAAAAGTCAGGGATTTAAATCCCAATTATTCTCTTTAATATAAGAAATATTTATAAATGGTAAAAGAAAGTTATTCAATTTATTATGAAGGCAAAAGAAATGTATTACTGCTTCATCCTATAATTGGTATTATATTAATTAGGCCAACTCATTTAGAGTTCAACTAGTTAATTACCGTGCAAAAATCAATTTTCTGAAACTATCACTTGATAAGATTTCATCGGTGGTAGGGCTGTTGGCCATTTAAGAGGAGGATGGTCTGAGGTCTCGTCTATTGTCCCTACGTGCGTTACGATCGATTCGCGATGAATGGTTGTATTTCGATCGGCCCGTGATCTGTTTATGACTATACTAGGACTCAACTCGTAGGCATAGAATTTCGCAGAGTTTTACAACTCATGACATCAGTTACATTTCTATTTTTTATCACCCATTAATATAGCTTTTAATACAAATAATGCTCCCAATACGATAGCTAAGATGTTTCTGTCAACTTTTTTTAAATCAAAGAAGCAAATTTTCGACTGAAAAAGGTATCAATTTTAATTAATCACGACCGTAAAAAAGTAAGCTTCCATCAGCGCGCGCCACCATCTTCTTGGCCGTCAGCTACGCTGAAACCCATGCACAGCACACGCACACGCTTACTTTTCCATTCTCAAAAGTACAAGTCTTAAACTTGCCGTTTTGGTCAGAATAATGATTAAATAATTATGAAACTCCAGAATTCATCGCAAATGATATGTATTATAATATCAATCGATGAAAGAAAATCACATTAATCGAAAAATGTGTTGTTTTTAAGGGCTGAAGTTGACTCAATAATATCTGACCTCAGGGAATTTCCCGACGCAAACATCGCCATTTTAAAAATGTCCCAAATTTTCCGAGGCAAAACATGATTTTTCAAAATGTTTTGGCATTTTGATCTGAGAAGAGTTATAATCAACGGATGTTTGCATTAAATACAGGAGAGTTTTAGCTTTTATTTTGGTACCTTGTTCACTCAGAATCTTATAACGTATTTTTCCTAATTTACTTTTATATCTATTTTATTATGATTTAAATAAATGACACAACACACAGAAAGAAAAAAATAAGAAATACGAAAACAGACAGAAAGATGAAGAGATAGTTTCTATTTTTTTTTTTTTGGGGGGGGGGGGGAAACAATTTGTTATCAGGACATGAGGGCTGGGAATTCGATCTGGAGTACTGGACCCTTTTTTTCTCTCTTGAGGGGGGAGGGGCAACAATTTATTATCAGGACATGAGGGCTGGGAATTGGATCTGGACCTTTTTTCTCTCTTGCTTTTTCCTTATTCTTTAAAAATGTCTTTTCATTTTATTTTTTTCTGGATAAAAGTATTGGATCATGTAATTTAATATATTTGAAATGTATTATAACAATTAATTAACCCCCTCCCCTTCCATTTCAATCAAATACAAACATTACAACACGCAGTCTACCTTTTCAGCATCACGATTTTTACCAAAACCGCTAGTACTTCCGTTTCATTTCCTGGTTATTTCTTAATTTACTCTACTTGAGGGACGTGCTGGCCAAAGACAGAACTTTCATGATTCGATAGGAAAAACCCTCAGCTTTAATTTGATCTATATTTTAACTCCCGCCAGGCCCCGCAAATATTAATTAAAATGGTATTAAAAGTCATTGTTTTTTACACCTACCGCTGAAAGACTGAAATAAAATTCGCTGTAACTTGAGAAGGAATCGACGGAATTCGGTCGGGTTTTCAATAGAGTTTGTCAACAAGCAATACAGCAATTGAAAATGGCGATGGTTTGTTGTTAACTATGAATGACGTCACCTCAAATGGTCTCGTTAGCAGTTTGTACCGGTAGAGGTCATCCCGGGTCATTTCCAGTATATCAACTCAGTGCAATCGTGTTCGTTCATCTGTACCAACGAGCGTAACGCAGGTGGTACTGAATAGCGGACCGCCCGGTGGAGTGGCTATTCAAGTTCACTCACTGGGACAAAGGCGCAAGTGGATTACTGGTACTCGAGAGGTACTTAGCCCGCATTAAATTTCCTGTCCACCCTCCTGATTTAACCATTCCCCTCAGATTTGATTATTTTATATTTCAAATTGATGATTTACAAATTGAATAACATTGAAAGAAAGCATTGATAAATTAGGCCAAGTTTATTTAAAAGTTATAACCATCTTTAAAAATAATTGGAATTCTGTTGAGCTGTTCTCTAAGTTTATGTCCCTTAGGTATATCACTAGGACCCCCAATTATGGTTTGATAATTGTGTATTATTATCCTTTTTTGTACTCGTATCCTTTGTATGGCCAAACATTTAAAAATATTTATCAATGTAATTATTGTAGTATAAGGGCTGATGCCCCTGCTAAATTAAGTATCAACTATTCAACTTATGTAAATATAGTTGTATAATAAAATCTAATTAGTATGGAGCCTCAGGGCTATATAATCTATTTTTGTCTTTGGCTGTGTTTTCAATTCCCGCTGTCTAAGGGTAACAATAAAATTATGAGGTAGGAGGTAGAACTTGTTGAATGACCCACGTATAATACAATAATATATGCGTTAAGTCAAATATGTATAGCGTACCGTGAATCTTCTGTGAACCGCGCACTAGATGATGCGGTAATGCCAGGCTTGGTTACGGGACGTTTAAAATCCATCAAAAAGGCTGATTTTAAACGTCCCGCATTCATCTTGAAATCATGTCACAATATTCAAGTTCCCAATTAATTTAAGTGATGCTTTACATACTATTATTATATTGACCATTATCGACTCCCTATATATAATCAGGGAGGTACATATAATCTTGCCTCGCGTCCCGTTACCGTGTTAATGTTAATAATAACCCATAGAACGGGACGCGAGGCAAGATTATATAATAGGTTTGGAAATGTTTTATTATCTCGCATTCACAAAGTCGTTTTTGTATGTACGGGTCGTGTAAATCGTCGTCTGCGCTAGTCGTCTGCTCTTGTTTGTTGTATTCTGCCCTCTCTTGAGCAGTTCATAATAAATATAATATATCTAGTTCAGATTGGTTTTATTGTAGGTGGCGTTAACAAATGACACGCGAAAACAAGTTGGAGGTCCAAAGTTGACCTCGACCGGGACGCAATATATATTTTTTGTAACCAAGCTAGACATTACCGCATCGTAGCTAGTGCGCGGCTCACTGAATATTCACTCACTGTACGCTATACAGATTCGACTTACGCATATATTATTGTGTTATATATAAGTGTAAACATATTGGCTTTATTCCGTGAAAGTTCATATCGATTCAAATTCCAATCGCTGTCAGCCAACACCTCGTGATGTAATGGTAAATACCAGTATCTAACTTTCTAAACAGATAGGTTAGTGATTTGATGGTGATAATTATGTGCTTGAAAAACCACAATCCATGGGAAAACCTTGTTTAGTAATTGATCTATCCAAAAGGATCATCAAGCAGTTACACTCACCACCAAGTATACATAGATAGTTGTATGAATTCAAAAAATGACCATATCCTTTATTTACTTAATTGCTTGGGGTCATTGCGGTTTTACTAGTGGTCAATAAATGATCACCTGGAGTTATGAAATGATCACTCAGGGTCATTATCATTTCGAGTCATTAAATGATCACTTGGCTTGGGGTCATTGACTGATCACCTGGGGTTATTAAGCGACCGTTTGAGTCATTAAATAATTACACGGGGTCAATACAGTATCGCTCGACTCGTGGTCTTTATAATATGATGACCTGGGGGTAATGAATTGATCATTCAAGGTCAATAAATGATCACTTGAGATTATTAAATAATCACTTTATGGCAATGTTCACTTAGGGTTACACTATCACTTGGATCGAGCCAATGAATAATTACTTGGGGGTTATCCCCCTAAGGTTATTAACGCGATTTTGGACATTAAATTATGTCTTGGGTCATTAGAATATCACTCAGGGGCATTAGAATATCACTCTTGGGGTCATTAAATAATCGCTCAGGGTCATTAAACGATCACTTTGAATCATTAAATGGTAATTTGGGGTCATTGAATGAACACCTGTTGTTATGACGCGACCATTTTGGTCATTTTATTACTTAGGATTGTGGTCATTAAATTATCACCTTGGGTTAATGAAATGGTCATTCAGGGTCAATAAACTATCACCCGTGGTCATTACTTTGTGTCAATGGTCTCCAAGAGAAATTACATTATCACTTGGATCGAATCAATAGTCACTTAGTGTCATTAGATAATCACCTGTCTGTGGCGTTCTGATGACGGCTCGGGTCAGTAAATTGGTTGGTAACTAAAATATCATATGGGGTCATAACATGATCACCCATGGTTATTAAATGACATTCGATAATGCTTAGGTCATTATATCATTTTGTTGGACCATTTGTATTTTTGATAACCATTTGTTGGTAATTTTAATAAAATAGTCATCAAGATGACCAGCTTAGCACCCTCAAATCGGGCCTTGACACATAGGAATGACGGGTGGATAACAAGCTATTATTTGGTCATATTTAGCAAGTACTTACGAGACAGTGAAATATTACTGCTCTTCAGCCATTTTAACCTATTTGGTGGGCATCTTGGAAATTTCAAAATACTTCAACTACGTAGATCTATATCACATCCCATTTATTGAATACTGTTCTGTTAGCTTTAATAAGTATAACATAGTATGCATAATGTAAAGCAAATGTTTTAGGGCATCATTTAACGTAAACTTTAACTATTTTGCGGCCATTTTGGAAAACGATAAATAATCAAAACTTTCACAGCGGTGAGTCGTTTATAAAAGCTTTAGTTTTAATTTAAATGTATACTTTTTATCATATATTTTGGCTGATATAAGTCCTTTTATGAAATGTGATCATTTCGGCGGCCATTTTGGACGCCATCTTGAATAACCCGTAGCATACCAAAATTAATCTTGGTAACACCATGAATACGTTTAAGGACCATGAAAGGAAGATCAAAAAGTTGGTTTGGCGGAGTCTTGAGGGTGCACTGAAGTCTCCCGTATATACGCCTCAAATTCACTATATGATGTTATACCATCATGTTAAATAGCCCCCTGAATGCCCCTTTAATGTTAAATTTTACACTAGTTGTCATTATAAAACTATCTATAAATGTCATAGACCATGTCAAACTAGTCTGCTGATTTATTCAAGCATCGCCTGATAGAATAAGCAACTACATGTAGCAAATATGAGTGGCAAATAAAACTACACAACTGAGAAAGGTGGCCATTTGTACTCCCTTGTTCCTTTATTTTCTATATATTTTAGCAGCTCTAAGTCCGAATTACACCTGGAATAAAGCTTAAATCAGGTCAAATTGATTACTGGTGGATAGTAAATCGTTCAAAGATATTAATAAACACAAAAAGTTTTTTGTCACTCCCTTCATTGGAAAGCTTAATTCAAGTTCTTTATTTAGCCTAGGTGTCAAACTGTAACAACAAATGCCTATCTGCTATCCCCGCACCCCCGACGTAATGTATGATTTTCCATTCTGGATAATGGGCCAGATATAATAAATCATTTTTGTTGTTGTCAATAAAGAATTTTGAAAATGAGGTAAATGGTGCGTTGCGGTCCATGTCGAATGCCGTGCGTCATTCGAAATAACTACCTCCACATGGCTTCCTGTTCAGGATAGGATTCGCTTCAAGGGTATCAAGGGTATCAATAATGTAGCACCATTGTCTTGGATATATTTCGTTTCGCTACGGAAACGGAGTGACAGGTACACCGTAAACATCTGAATGCAAGCAACGTCTGAAAGAAAATAGCTGGTGATTCCTCCCTTTCTGGTTGCTGCTCCTAAATTATGGAATGAGCTCCTAGTACATCTGAGGGAATCTGTTTCCTTGCCTGCCTTCAGATGCGCACTTAAAACCTATCTGTTTCCAACATAATTTTGTTTACCGTACATGTAGCACTGTGCTTTTTGTAGAGCGCTTTATAGATGCTTTATATTATTATTATTATTATGTTTAACCATTATATACCCGTTCATCTCATCAATACATTTATTCACACACTGGATTCCACGTGTATGCTGTGTGGCTCGGTGGTCAAATCCTGTTCTTGATGATAAGTTTGTCTGTTGATCACCAATCTTTATATAGGCCTATATTGTTTAAATATTTTTACGGAGTAAACGCTGAGACCAGGGAGGTGTCAAATTTGACACCTCAAATAATAAACCCATTGTGTGAATTGGCTTGTTTTATCAGGACAATTCCCCCATAAAATAAAATCTGCCAATATGTTGAAAGTCCAATTGAATCGGATTTTCACAATTATGCACAAGAAAACACATTATATGACAATACCACCCACCCCACACTCCAAACCCCACCAACCCCACCCAACAGAAACCTAAAACAATAATTGCTATGGATTGGCAAAGCCTGACGTCAGCAACTATGGGGAAAGGGAAATCCATTCCCATTTATTGCAAAATGTGATGAATGAACCGTGTTAAAATCTGCCAATTATGTTAAAAGTCCAATTGAATCGGATTTTCACAATTATGCACAAGCAAACACATTATTATGACAATACCACCCACCCCACACTCCAAACCCCACCAATCCCACCCAACAGAAACCAACACTACATACAAAAACAAAAAACAAAACACCAAAACTAAAACAAACAAATAAACAAATAAGAGACTTGGAAAATAAAGAAAAAAATGTGCAAGATAAACAGATGCAAAAACCAACTCACTCACAAAATGCGGAAATGTTGATACATGATTTAGAAGGAAAAAACTTTCATGTATGCGCCTAGTGATCTAATGACAGTGATGAGTCAATGTTTTAATAACTGTTGAATGTGTTCAACCGTCCATAAGGTTCGTATGCTAACTTCACTTTAAAAAAAAACGAGTTCAATAAATACCGTCAATATACATAGCCCCAGGGCTACGAAATCTACGGGAATCTCGGGTCCCTGAAAGAAATACAAGACAAAAATCTAAAACCAAATATATTAGTATTTATAATAAATGATTTAAAATATTTTCTTTTTTTGTTGTTATTATTATGCAGACCTCGCAACCCAATATTTCGAGGCAGGTAAGCACGGTCGGTACGGCACTGGGTATTCCCTAAGTTATTCCGGCATCATTGGATGAATAATTTGCATTCAGCATGTTTAGTCTGCACAAAGTGGTATTTCGCAATTTGGATTTTTCCACCCTTAATTTTCCCCATTAACTTCCCTTTACCATATACTGCGGGATATACTGATCAGGGTCAATGGTTGAACCGCCTAACGCAGAGTAGGATATTGAAGCATTTCTCACAACACACCGTTTGGCATCAAACTCTACACTTTATCTGGTGGTTTAATATAAGGCTCAACATTCTTTCTCTTGTCACCAGGCGCGTACGCAGGGGGGGGGGGGGGGGGGGGGGTGTTTTGGGTGTGAAACACCCCCCTTGGGTCTGTCCTAACAAAATAAAAAAGGGGAAAGGAGAGGAAAAAGAGAAGGCAAAGGAGAGGAAAAGAGAAGGGAAAGGAGAAGGAAAAAGAGAAGGGGGAGATGGCATGGAATTATGATATAGTCAAAAGTACACAAACGGAAAAATATGGAATATTTTGGGAGTAGAAGCTCTCGCATATTTAAGATCAACAAGATGGCTTCAGGTGTTTTTTTGCGCCCCCCCCCCCATCAGAACAGTTATGGATGCGCCATTGCTCTGCCCCTGAACCTCCGCTAAGGGCTTCGTCCCGGACCCCACGCCGAAGTGGTGTTGAAGACTTACAAATTTACAGCACCCCCATCAAAAATATACTTCCAAGGGCCCTGAGCTCAGTGCCCCTTTAAGGTAAATTGAGAAACACTAATTGATTTGAGTCTGTGACTTGACTTAACTTGACTTGTGACTAGAGCTTTAGTGACTTGGTCACAACACTGACCACTGCAGCTAATTGCATTTCTGAAGCTAATTAAGCTTTCAATCACTAGTGCAATGTTGCCCGTCATTTATGCATCTCCAATTTAGAGCACCTGGGAAATTGTGATGGGAAGACATACTGCGAAGGGATTTTATGCTGTGTATACGAGTAGTCACACTTACACTTAACATTTATTTGATGGGTAAACTTATAAGCGTTTCAGGACCCCATGTTCTTTTTAAGCCAATATTCGCCAAGTTGGTTCTCTGCACGTTTGCGAGGTAAACTGAAGTTATGACATTCAGAGTCTGTCGATATATTAATATTAGGCCTATACCACAGAAATACCACATAGTGAAATAAACATGTTTACTCAAACTGTCAAAGAACGACTCTGATCAAAGCTTTGAAGAAAAGACATGATAAATCTATGCCCTAATCCGAGATAAGATTCTAAATTGTTACTATCTACCCAGCGTGACTAATGGATACAATGTTTATGAACACGGAACTTTCCTCAATTGTCAACTAGCGTCACTGAAATAAGTTCAGATTCTATAAATAATATACTAATGAGATTCGAAATTGTTACTATCTATCCAGCGTGACATACATGTACAATGCTTATGAACACGGAACTTTCATCAATTGTCTTGATTTTACGACGTACCTGACATCATTAATCATATTGTTTACATCCTACATTTTAACGTTTTGTGTAGTATACGTGATGGACAATGGCAGACCATATTCAATACATACGAAGTTTGTGTTTTGTCACCAATCACCAAATTACCACATTTAACCATAATATTGTGTAGTTCTGATTTGAGGATACACTGACCATGTAAACCTTCTTCAGCTCAACTCCAATGATCTATACTAACTAGTATATCCACTAACCATGGACCCCTATACCGCTCAACTCCACTAATCAATATCATCTCCACTGACCATGGAGTTTTGGCCAGCAGGAGTTGAAGCCTGCTAGCCATAGTGAGAGATTGGAGTAATCAGACTGATCTATTTCAGATCTAAATATTGTGCACTGACTGCTTGGAAGATCCGAGACATAGTTAAACCTTTGTATTAACACTTTCCACGCGGCTATTTATTTTACCATTACAAAACAGATATTTCAAAAACCTGCTGATCGTTCAAGAACTCTACGCATTTCATCATTGACATTTCGGTTATGCGAAAGCCTGTCCTGAATTGGGCCAGCCACAAGCAAAGCCCGGAGCCAGCTCCAATGCGGATGGCTGGCTGGCATAACAAGACGGGTTTTGTCTGTGGCAGATCGTAGACCTTGTATATACATGGGATGTAGATGGAAATGCACTCGGATATGTATATAGGGGCTGAACTATTATTATAGTAATAGATTTGTAGACATAAAGAAATGTTTTGAACATGATCATTCTTCTATCAACTGGTAGCCAGTGGCCCAGTGTAAAGAATGAAGCAGTGGAGCAGATGAGTAGTGACGCCGATTGACTTTTAAAATGATGCGCGGAGCCTTGTTTTATAACCGCTGCAGCGCAAGCGACAGATGTCAGCAGAATTTCATCCAGAAAGAATAGGGAATTAATAAATATAAAAATAAAACACACACATCAAGTTTTCCACGGTCTTACAATATTTTCAACGGTATAAATAAGCAGGCGCGTACGCATGGGGGGGGGGGGGGGGGGGGGGGGGGGGTGTTTTGGGTGTGAAACACCCCCCTTGGGTCTGTCCTAACAAAATAAAAAAGGGGAAAGGAGAGGAAAAAGAGAAGGGAAAGGAGAGGAAAAGAGAAGGGAAAGGAGAAGGAAAAAGAGAAGGGGGACTATGGCATGGAATTATGATATAGTCAAAAGTACACAAACGGAAAAATATCGAATATTTTGGGAGTAGAAGCTTGTTTAAAGCAGAAATGTACCTCAATCATAGCACAAATAAATTGGGTTCACTTTTCTTGCCCCCTCCCTCCCCAATATGAAAAACCTTGTTACGCCACTTGGGAGAGGGGAAACAAAGCCTCGTTGAACTGTCAATGGGGAACGGGGAGGGAAAGAGTAAGAGAAAAAACTAGTACTAGTAAAAATATGCAAGGAAATGTGTTCTTTTCAATCGTAAATTTCAAAATACTTCTGGCGTCAAGGGGGGATACCACCCTCGAACCAGGGGCCCAGCAGGCCCCCCCCCCCCCCCATCGAAAAAAAAGTTTTAAAAAAAGGAGGAAGAGGAGAAGAAGGAGGTAGAGGAGGAGGAAGGGTAGGGACATATGCGGCGCAAATGGGGGTGGGGGTTACGGGGTCACGTCCACATAATTTTATTATTAATGTGAGGGCCGTTAAAAACGTTATACTAGACCTTTTTAGTATTAAAAATGCTTTGCACGTATTAGTTTCAATGTTTCAATATTCAAGCTTAACAAGAGGGCTTCAGGAACGTTTTTTCTGGACCATTTTAGTTCAAAAACTGGGTTTTTGTTGCTCGATTCGCGTTCACTTTTTCAACAGGTTTCAACATAATGGATCACAAAACACAGCAAATATTCTAAATATTATGTGGGGACGTTAAAAACGTCATACTGGACCATTTAAGTGTTAGAAATGTCAATTTTTTGCGTACATCGCGCGCATAGTTAGAGTGTTTCATTATTCAAGCTTAACAAGATGGCATTGCAGGACAGTTTCCCATGACAATTTTAGTTCAAAAACTGAAAAATGTTGCGCACTCTGCGTGCATGTTTTCTACAGGTTTTAACATTAATGGCCCTCAAACCATGCCAAATATTCTAAATATTATGTTAGGGACGTTTAAAACGTCATACTGGACCAATTTAAGTGTTAGAAATGTCAATTTTTGCATACTTCGCACATAAGTTTCAATGTTTCATTATACAAGCTTGACAAGATGGCTTCAGGACAGTTTTCCATGACCATTTTAGTTCAAAAAGTCAAAAAATGTGCGCGCTCCGCGCGAATATTTTATGCAGTTTTAACATTATAATGGCCCTCAAACCATGCCAAATATTATGTGGGGGACGTTAAAAACATCTTACTGGACCATTTAAGTGTTAGAAATGCCAATTTGTGCGCGCTTCACGCGCATTAATTTCAATATTTTATTATTTAACCTAAACAAGGTGGTTTCAGGACTGTTTTCCATGAACAATTTTAGTTCAAAAACTCAAAAATTGTGTGCGCTCCGCGAGAATACAGGTTTTAACATTATTATGACCCTCAAACCACACCAAAAATTATAAATATTATGTGGGGGACGTTATTATCATACTGGACTATTAGTGTTAAAAATGCATTTTTTTGCACGCTTTGCGCGCGTATTAGTTTCAATATTTCATTATTTTTAAGCTTAACAAGATGGCTTCAGGACAGTTTTTCATGACCATTTAGTTCACAAACTCAAAATTGTGCACGCTCCGCGCGCATGTTTTCTAGAGGTTTTAATATTATAATGGGCCTCAAACCACACCAAATACTCTAAATATTATGGGGACGTTAAAAACATCATACTGTACCTTGTTAGTGTTAAAATCACAATTTTTGCTCGCTTCGCGCGCGCGTGCAAGGTTTAACATTTCGATATTTAAGATCAACAAGATGGCTTCAGGGTTTTTGCCCCCCCCCCCCCCCCCCCCCCCCCCCCCCCCCCCCATCAAAAGAGTCCTGGATACGCCATTGGTCCCGGCCAGTGCTTCGCGCAGGCATGGATAGTGAAATAATTATATCAATATTTCTAAAACACCCCCCTTCACAAAATCCTGCGTACGCGCCTGCTTGTCACACTAAAGTGCTTTCTGTCGGGCTCCTCTAACGCATGAAACCCGGGTTAGAATCTAAGAAGAACCACATTCATAAGTATGTTTTTTTATAAACTGGTTTCAAACTGGCACGTTGATGCATTAATAGCCCTCTGTCTCTGTTGCCAGTTCCCCTCGCCTGATGCGATCCGCGATCCGCGAACTCTTAGCTCTGTCGCCAGAGAAGAGAACATCCTGGGGGTCATCCTGCGGGTCATCATGCGGGACATAATATAGGGTCCAAACATTTGCTGGATATCATTTTATACAGGTTACTTGTAATTACAGTACCAATGACAACAAATTTTGCCTGTACGGGGACCCAGACAGTAGCCCCACAGGGCCCCCAAATATGGTGTTATTCAGCCGAAGAGGCATATGAATGAATCCTTTTGCATTAGAACTATTACACATGTGTATACAAAAATACAAATGACAGAAACTTTTGCCTGTACGGGGCCATAGACCCCACGTGCCCCAACTGATTTATTCAGCCAAAGAGATACATGGATGAATCTTTTTGAATGAGAAGTATTACATGTTAGGATATACAAAACTACCAATGACAGCAACTTTTGCCTGTACGGGGCTCCAGACAGAATCCCCAGGGTCCCCACGTGCCCCAACTAATTTATTTAGCCAAAGAGGTACATTTGGTTTTTGTTTGTTTTGTTTTTGAATAGGGAGTATTACATGTTAGGATATAAAAACACACCAATGACAGCAATTTTGGTCTATATTGGGCCCCAGACGGTAGGCCAAACGGCCCACATCCCCCATACCGGTTCATTCAGCCCAAAAAGAAGTATATAAATGAAACTTTTTGCATTGGAACTATATACATGTATATTATATTGTTAATGTATATAAAATTTCACTTCTTCAATACAATGGCTTACATTAGCCTAAAATGACCCTAAATGGTTTATTCTGCGGAGGTACGTGGATGAATCTGTGTTTCCATTATCACTATTACGGATTAGGAGGCTATACAGAATTACCAATTACAGCAACCTCTGCTTGTACAACCCACCCTCCCCAATACAGTAATAACTCCTAGGGACCAAACGTCCTCAAACTGTTTTTTTTCTTCTAAACATGGATGAATCTTCATTTATTGGGCGAATCACATTATTATACATTAGGGTGTAACATATACAAATGTCCACACTATTTTTTGCCTATTATGGGGCCCAGACAATTATAGCCTCAAGGCCCCATGTGTGTTCCCTAACTGGCTTTAACTAGTTAAAGAGGTATTTAAATGAGTCATCTTGCATTGGAATAATTACACATTGGGAGGGTGTGTTGAACAAAACCCTTTTATATTTCAATGGTCAAGACAGTGACCCAAAGGACCGTATGACCCATTACATTCCGGATATTACTATTGTATCAATTTGTTAAAATTGTCATAACTGAAATAATCAATATGAAGCAGTTTTTTAATATACCTGCATTTTGTAACTAAGAAAAAGAAAACGCAGTAAAACAGTAAATAAAGATTCCATTTCATCTTCTATGTTGTGCTTTTACTAGGGTTATCAAATCGTAGGATCACATCAAAAAGTAAGGAAAAAGGTTTGTTTTGTGTCCGTTTGTAAGGAAACAAAGCAAAAATGCACATAATGTGTTCATGAATGTGACACTGCTTAGGGGATAATCAACCAAACCCATGTGGTTTTTTTTCTTTCAAATTTACTTTCATTCATCATTTACACTTTTTGCATAGCATGATCGCATTACTTATATTCACAAATTCATAAATTAATCCATGTTTGCATCATAAATTAATCTATGTTTGCATCATAAATTATAACCAAATCATACAGTATAACAAATAGATTTTAAAGATTGGTACATTCAAAACATTGTAATAATCTCCTTATATTGAAAACAGGCGTATCAACTATAATTCAATTTCTGTTATTTTGTAACATACAGTAAAACACATTTAATAAACTGAATCATTTGCTAGTTTTTTTTTTAAAATCATTTCTTGTGTTCAATTCTTTTAAATAAATAAATCAACTTCTGATATTTCAGAGCTTAAAAAACGTGCATTTGGTACTTGTGTATTTCTCACTTTTAAGTAATATTGCAAGTAAAAGTAAATAATTTATCTAAGCACAATATGTTTTCTATGTTTTTCAAACTTAATCGAAATCAAACAATCATATATCACATCAAGAATGCATTCTTTGGTATCATGAATGTTCATGTCTATATTAATCAATACTTATAAAACATAATTCATAAATGAAAACTAAAGTAATCTAAAAGCCATATCATTGTAATCATCTCCTTTTCTTTTCTATATAAATAATCGTATCAAACTGTGATATTTCAAATCTTGTCCAAAAAGAAAAGAACGCTAAAAGTATT